>CM034297.1:11725800-12383914 GCA_019925795.1 Dendrobium chrysotoxum
TTCTTTTCCTCAGTTCTCTCTCCTTAAACAGTCTTCAGACCTGTCGACCCAGGCCGAGAGAGTTTTCAGGCTCCTTCTTTCCTTAAGGATCTTGGACTTCAGGCTGCTGTTCCCAAAATTATTTCTTCAGCTCTCTAGTAGAGCTATTTCTCTTCACCCATTAGACCGACAAACCCATTCTGGTGGGAATGTTTGCTTCAGGCTCTTAGGCCGGCAGGTTGGAGGGATGGGTTGAGAATTGTTACTAAGCTCGAAGCTCAATATTTTTCTTTCTTCTTTGCCTTCTGGTGAGTCTTCCTCTAGATGAGGAAGCTTCAACAATGTTCTCCCCTAGTGTAGATAACCCGGTCAGCATTTACAGTCACCACGAAGATCCTTCCTCCGGCTACAACCCTCTTAGTGGCTGAGGTTTCTGGCTGCGATAGTCATTCAAACACAGAAATCCTCTTACGAGGATTTTTAATAGTAGGTCGTGGATCTGGCAGATGCGCATGACGCGTGGCAACTTCAGCAGAGCATGGCCTCCTAACAGGCCCTTCAGATTCAATATTATTCACAGGAACAGTGGCAGTCCTTGCAATGACTACGGGGAAATCCAGGCTACCAAACTGGATGGTAGCTCCAGACCTTCCAGTATTGATCACAATATTTGCCAGTTGAATACTGGTTCTGTATCCCAGTTGGACAGTAACTGATGTGTTTTGTAGATACATCTGTATAAATGAAAAGTTAGGGTTAGTAATCATCGTCTAATACATCACCCCACACTTTTAAAATACAGTAACTTATATAGAACAAAAAATAAAAGCAGATAACATTAGTGAGCAAATTCAAATAATACAAATTTAAAATACTGTTAAATACGTTATCTTAATAAATTTGTTGAATGATCATTTTTAGAATGTTCAAAATTTTAATTCACTAAACGATTATCTTGAAAGATTTAAAATTTTAAATGCAGGTTGAAATAGCTACTACTATGGCACTGAGACAACTAGCCAAAGTTGGAAAGAGAAAATAGTCCCCAGCGGAGTCGCCAGAAATCTATGGGCTCCAAAAATTTGGCCCGGCCTCCACCCGATTGCTTTCTGTGTTGGGGAGTTTTAATGGATTAAGTTCTGGGGTAAATTTTGGAAGGCAGATGGGTTTGTAGATAAGACACTACCCAGAGATTTTGCCCTCCTTTTAAGAGGACTTTATGATCTAAGTTCTGGTTTCCTATAGGCGCAAGCCCCTATAGTTAATTACCCCTCCCGATCATGAGAGAGAACTTTTAATTAAGGCTAATCGTCGATCAGATACGTAGAAATATGTGTTATTTGGTATATAGTAGCAGCATAGGCATAGGGTTTGAAGGTTTAATATTTAAAGTTTGAAAAGTTCACCATCTTATACTTAAAGTAGATGGTGGGGAAATGGATGATGGACCCGATCAAGATCCCATGGTTCCGTCATCCCGAGCCATTGTGGTCCCTGGTCTACTTAGTCAGAGGAGGTAGTCGACCCAACCTGACAGAAGGATCCTTGTCGGCAGCCATGGGTTGCTTCGTCCAAGGGTACCTTGTAGACTTGGGATAAGTGTTTGTCTAATGGGACGAATTTGAGTCCACCTAAGCTAACAGAGGGCTTTGTACCCTATCGATCATATCCTATTAATTCATATCTCAAGGATTTGATGTCAATAAGGAACGTATTGGCTCTCGCCATAACTGGTATCACGTGGTTCAATTTGGCTGCAAAACCACTTTGTTCAGAGGGCTCCGGGCCATAACCGTTTATCCTATAGTGCCATTTGGCGGTGAAACTGCCAGTTAAAGGACACGTACCATATCCTTACTGACAGAAAATTGTTTGAGAATACATCCTAATGGTATTCTCGACCAGGCTTTAGCTCTATGTGAGCTGAAGTAAATTTTAAACTTGTCTGCCTCAGCAAACTGTTGCGGATGGTGGATATATTTTGTTCTTTAAGTGATTGACTGGTGTTTATTTTGATTTTAAATATCTTAGAATTTGGGATTTTTGGATTTTTAGAATTTTGGATATTATAGGAATTTGGGTGGCATTTGATAGTGTTTGTGAACCCCTCCGATTGAGATTAATGTTCAATACGGCCATCGTCGGGGTATTTGGGTCATTTTCATTTGTGGATTAAACCTTGTCGACTCTATCGAGATGTCGATAGAGGATCGAGTTTCATAGGCTTTATGCCTTTATAAGTGAATTTTCTTGATTACAGGCCTTGAAGGCCTAATATAAACATATAAAATAAATATCTCATGCAACCCCATGGTTGTATATCCATTTAATAGTTCATGCCGTGTCGATTCCTATCTACATAAATAGAGCTACATCATGTAGCAACTGAAAATCAGCTGGCTGACATATTTACTAAACCACTGGTATTGACTCATACAGCATTTTGAGGACCAATTAGGTGTGATTGATATAAATGCTTGATTCTGATGAATTCTTATTTTTGATGTGTTTATTTTTCATTCTCTTTCTGTTAGTTAGTTGTTTGGTTTGATTATCTGGTTTATGTTAATTTTTTATTTTCTGCTGATTTTCATTTTAGTCTTGTTAGTTTGATCTGAGTATTTAATTTGATGTGCTTTCCTACTTGCTTTTTGATTTACTATTTTATTCCTTTCAAAATTAGATCACTACTCACTACTATTGAAAAAATGGATTTCTGACTAAGAGTTTTGCCTTATTTTATTTGGAAGCTGTAAAGCAGTGATTGATTCCACTGGATCTGTTAAAGGGAAGAAACGTTGATGATTGTTTCTCTTCCTCTAACTCCCTTAAATGGTGTATTGTTTCGTTTGGATAAAAATCTTCTTCAAAATTAAAAAGTTAATTTTTGAAATAGAGATTTATTTTATCTTCCTACAGTATTCTATCTCATATGAATAGTGTTTTCAAAGTCTTAAGTCATTATTATGATTTTCTAAACCAAGTGATTGCACTTATCATACGACACATGGTTTTTATTTTGTGAATTACTCTTCCTTATTGTGGAGAGTCGTCTCCTATGTCTGGAAGATAATTTCACAGTTGAGACTCTTTAACGATTATGAAAAGAAGAAAGCTTACAAAAGATGCGCAGTGTGCCAAATAAATTAAAAAAGAGGCACAAAATGAGCCCAAAGCTGAAAAGATGCGAAATATCGCCAAACTAAAAGATACATAAAGTGTATCAAAAATCAAAAGATGTACAAAGCGCCAAACTAATTGAAAAAGAGGCACAAAATGAGCCCAACCAAGATTTCTTCCCTTTCAGATCGTTAAATGCCTTAGAAAAATCTGTGCGCCAATTAATATTTTCAAAAACTTGTGTTTGAAAGTCCTGATTTCTGGTTTATTACTTTGTAATACTATTATATCAGATATTTTTCTGTAACGAGGCTTGAAAGGATCTTTTTTAATCTAATTTCTTTTCTTTTGAATTGAATTTTTGTTTTGAAGGGAATTTGCATCTATAAGGTGTCCGAGGTGGGAGTTACGAAAATCAATTTTCTAACTTTTTTGGATTTCAGCGCTGTCAATCGTCTTCTTATGGGCTTTTGCATTTAAAATCAAGGAAAAATTCTGATTTACTAGAGTAGATTGATAAATAAAAAATAAAAAAAACTGTTGTTTTTTGTGTTCCCGTTTCGCATTTTATTTACTTTGGTTTTATTTTCATTTTACTGTTTGTGTTTTTGGGATCCTGATCGTTCATTTCCATCCTCCATCCTTTTCTTATTTTTCTTCACATCGTCCTGGATGATCTTCTTCGTCCTGGATGATCCATAAATCGTCCTGGATGATCCATTCAAATCTTCCCCACGTTGATCCTACTACTGAGTACACCAATTATTGGTGATCATCCCGGACGATCCTTATATCGTTCTGGATGATATGATCCATATCTTTTTGATCTGATCGTCCTTGGGATCATTTTGGATGATCTTGATCACCTGTGTCTAATCGTCCTGGATGATACGACCGCCTTTTTGACCAATTGTCCTGGCCGTCATAAATACTCCTATCATCCTGGATGATCTCGCGATCGTATGGGATGATATGGCCGACTTCTATTTAAACAGTCATTTCTTCATTCTTTTTCCACACATCTCCTTCCACTCTCCTTCACTTTTGCTTTCTAATGCCTGGCGGGAAGCGTTCGCGGCAAAAGGGTATGAGTTCCTCGCTAGGGAATGTTAATCCCCGCTTTCCCAATGCAGCCGATCAGGCTGCCTTCGAGCGATATCGTGAGGTGGGGATCCCTCAGTCGAAAATAGTAAACCCCCGCACCCTTACATATCCTGTTCTTGATCTTTTTGCACACACTCCTCCTTCACTTTCAACCTTACTCTGGCCTTTCCATTTAGTATTGAACTTCTTCAAGTCTTTTTCACAAATCTGCGCATTTCTGCTGACTATTCCACCCTCCGCTCCTATGTGAACTAACGTCCTATAGAACTCACTGCTCAGGACTTTCATAACATCCTTCAACTCTCTGTGATGGGTGACAAACTCCACACTCTTATTACTGACCCTGACTATGATTGGAGTGTTGCTAATCACTTTCTTCGAAACACGACTGCACCCTACCACGATAATGCTTACCCTTCCCTCCTTAAGGATGCACGGACCATTCAGCACGTCCTTCGTTCCTCCATCATCCCAAAGGCTAGGGATCGCATTCACATCACTCCATTTCTATCCCTGACCACATACTACATCTTGGCTCACCGGGACTTTAATGTCGCTGACCTTCTTATTCGATACATCGAGCACCTCACTACTATTAGGGATCTGGGTCATCGACATCGTCCAAATCTAGCCTTAGGACATATCATTGCATATGCCTTGGAAACCAATATGACCTGCAGTATCCAGAAGCTCCAAATGTCCCTCCTTCGTTCTTCACAAATATTCATTCCATGTCCTACACAGCACCCGACTACATCCCGAGCCTGCCCCGAATGTTGAGGAGGAAGAGGAAGAAGTCATTCCATTCCTACTGTCACCAGATGCATCTGCTCCCCTTCGCATCGCTTCTCTTTTTTGACCATCTAGTGCAGCGCTTCGATTAGTGGGAGGCCAGATTCGATTTGTATGTTGCTGCCCAGGAGCAGTGGCACGCTGAGGACCTGCAGCGCTTACCGACTATGCTGCTCAGCAGCAACAGTCGTACGACCAGGACATTGCCTGGATTGGAGCCCACTTTACAGCCATCCCACGGTTACTTTGCACCGCCACAGCCACCTCCTCCTTCAAATCAGGATCCGCCTCCATTTTAATGTTCTGTTTTATAGATGTTTTTATTTTCTGTTTGTACTGTTGTTTCTATTTTTCTGTTTACCCTCCTCCTTTTTTGTGATGTCAAAAGCGGGAGTTAGTTGTAGTAATGTTTGTTCTTGATTTCAATTGTAGTAGCTTTGTGATTCCTGTACTATTCTGGTTGTTCAATGAAATTTGAAAAAATTATTTTTGATCTCCTAGTTCTGTATTTTTTAAAACTACTACACATATGTTTGCCATCATCAAAAAGGGGTAGATTATTACAAATCTGGTTTTGATGATGACAAACATATTTTCTATTATGTTTTGCTTGGCTAACCCGTTTCAGGTACAAAAGATCAAGAGCAACTCAAGCCAACTCAAGATCGGGTCCAAGTTTTTCCAAATATATTATTTTTGTTTTCTTGAGTCAATTGTAATGTAACTGATCCCCTAGCTAAGTAACCTTGCACACACACCCACACTCAGGATGAGAGCTCGAGTGAATTAGAGTTTCTATTCAATTTTTATTCAGATCATCCTGGACGATATTCACATCGTCCTGGATGATATTTACATCGTCCTGGACGATCATATAAAAATAGAAACCCTAATTAGGGCGACCAAGTTAAGTGTGTCTGATTAAACAGATCATCTTGGAAGATCCCGACATCGTACGGGACGATATACTCAAATCAGAAATTCTCAGCCGCTGGATCAAGTTAGGCAAGTTTTTATTCTAAGATATTTGGTCTGATCGTCCTGGACGATACGTGTATCATCCTGGACAATCCAGTACTATCATCCCTGAATTAGTCTGGTAAATAAAGAAAGTAATTAATATTTAATTGAGATGATCATAACGTCCAGGATGATCACGAGATCGTCCGGGACGATCGTGAGATTGTCTGGGACAACCGCGAGATTGTCCGGGACGATCACGAGATCGTCCGGGATGACCGCGACATCGTCCGGGACGACCACGAGATCGTCCTGGACGACCGCGAGATCATCCAGGATCGTCTATTGTGTTTCATCTGTACGTCCAGAGCGGTCATCAGGATGATTTTAGCCCTTTTTGAACTAATCGTCCTGGACGATATCCGTATCGTCCTGGACGATCAAGTCATTTTTGGATCATCCAACACAAGTTTCTCTAGACGACCAGAGCGGTCTTCTGGACGAAATTCCTGGATTTGTACTAATCATCCCGGACGATCGCAGGATCGTACGGGATGATCTGAATAATTTTTTCTACTGATCGTCCAGAAGAGCTATATCATCCAGCCTGAAATAGTTGATTTTGAACCAATCGTACATGACGATATTTAAATCATCCTAGACGATTCTTGCCGACCAGTTGAGATTTAGGGCAATTTTAGAGCCCTCCTTTAAAAGAAATTTTTCTTCGAACAATAAAAATCTTTTGCCGCTTTCCTTTCCAGAGAAACCCTAGAGAGAGAGAGAGTTTAGGAGAGAGAGAGAGGATCTTGTGAGGGAGAGTTCGTGAGGGGTTCACGAAGGTTGCTCCAAGCAAGGATCAGAGTTATCTTCTCTGTTCGTCGTCTTTCGTCGTGTTGGTGTTCTTTGCGAAAGGATCGTCGGCAAGAAGATCTGGGTTCTATGCCCGCTTCAGGAGGAAGCAAAAGGAGTTCAGGTTCTCTGCCTGCTTCAGTAGGAAGCGAAAGGAGGTCATGTCCTCTGCCTCACCGTGTTAGTAAAAAGGAGTTTTTGTACAGGCTTCTCCGCCTTGCTGTGGGAGCAAAAGGAGAGACACTTTGGTTTAGTGTAATACCCGGAGGGGAGGCTCTGGGGAGTGGACGTAGGTCAAGTTGACCGAACCACTATAAAAATCTGGTGTGTTCTTTCTGATTACTTTCTGCACTTTAGTTTTTCTGTAATTATCAGCTTGGGTGAAATTTGTGTTTAATCTTTTCATTTGAGTATTTATTTATTTTCGCTGTATATCGTAGAAAAGATTTTCACTATTATTCTCAAATTTTTAAATAACCAATTCACCCCCCTCTTGGTTAGCCTCGGGACTAGTTCATCAGGGCTTAACATCCCAATCGAACTTTCAAGAAAAAAATATCCAATAATCTCAAAAGAGGTGTTGTGCCTAGGGTACCAGATTCCTAGGTTTGGGGTCCCTAAAAGATATCTAAGAATTCTCTTAATAGCAGTCAGGTGGGACTCTTTAGGATCAGCCTGAAACCTAGCACAAAGACAAACACTAAACATGATATCAGGTCTGCTAGCAGTCAGGTAAAGCAGTGATCCAATTATACCTCTATACTTCTTCTGATCAATAGATTTTTTCACTTGAATTCTTATCTAACTGAATAGAGGAGCTCATGGAAGTGTTGATTGGCTTGACTTTGTCCATTTCATATTTCTTCAAAATGTCCTTAGTGTATTTAGATTGATTGAGAAAGGTTCCATCATCCAATTGCCTTATGCTAAACCCCAAAAAGTAGGACAGTTCTCCCATCATACTCATCTCAAACTCCTTACTCATTATTTTAGAAAACTCATCACATAAATATTTATCAGAAGATTCAAAGATTATATCATCAACAAAGATCTGGACAATGAAGAAATCATCCCCTATTCTCCTCAGAAAAAGGGTGGTGTCTACGCTCCCTTAACAAACTCTCTTTCTAACAGAAATGTGCTAAGCCTCTCATACCAAGCTCTGGGTGCCTATTTCAATCCATATAATACTTTTTTTAATTTTTAAACATGATTTGGATATTGGGAACTCTCAAAACCTGGGGGTTGTTCAACAAAAACATCCTCTTTTATTACCCAATTTTAAAAGGCACTCTTGACATCCATTTGAAACAGCTTAAATCCCTTATAACAAGCAAAGGCTAGTAGCACTCTAATGCCTTCCAATCTAGCTACAGGGGTAAAGGTCTCCTCAAAATCAATCCCTTCAATCTGATTATACCCCTTAGCCACCAATCTTGTCTTATTCCTAACCACCACACCAAAATCATTCATCTTATTCTTAAAGACCCACTTGGTTCCCATAATACTTTGATTTTTAGGTCTTTCTACTAACTCGTAAACATCATTCCTTACAAATTGATTCAATTCTTCTTGCATAGCTAAGATCCAAAACTCATCCGAAAGGGCTTGATTGATGTTGGTGGGTTCAGTCATTGAGATAAAGGCAGAGTGGTTTACTTCCTTCCTAACTCCATGCCTAGTCCTAACACCTTCAGAGGGTCTCCGAAGATCAGTTCTTTAGAATGACTTGAAGAATATCTCGAATCTCTAGGCAGTGTGGTTTGAGGTTCTACCCTTTCCTCCAGATTTGCATTTCCAACCCCTTGGGTAATCTCCTCTACCTCTTCTTCTTCCTCAACTCTAGTCACCTTAGGATCAGATTTATTAACCACCACATAAGTTATCTCTTCCACCACCAAAGTCCTCTTATTGAACACCCTAAAGGATTTCCTCACACTAGAATAACCTAAGAACACTCCTTCATCAGATTTGGGGTCAAATTTTTCTAAGGATGATTTCTCGTTGTTCAGAATAAAAACCTTACAGCCAAAGACATGGAGGTGGGAAAGGTTTGGAGTTCTACCCTTAATGATCTCATAATGTGTTTTGCTTAGATTTGATCTCACATTCACCCTATTCAGCACATAACAGGCAATGTTCACCGCTTCAGCCCAAAAGTATTTTGGAAGTGAATACTCAGCAAGCATGGTTCTAGCGGCTTCCACTAAGGTCATATTCTTCCTTTCAGCTATCCCGTTCTGCTGAGGGGTCCTAGGAGCTGAAAATTTGTAACTAATCCCTTGCTCCTCACAAAAACTTCCAAACTTCACATTCTCAAACTCTCCACTATGATCACTATGAATAGTCAGGATCTCACAATCTAACTTCCTCTGAATTCAAGTGGAGAAGGACTTAAACTCATCAAATGACTCAGATTTATGTACAAGAATTTAATCCAAGTGAACCTCGAGTAGTCATCTATAATCACAAACCCATAGACTCTCCCCCCTAAGCTGGCAGTGCTAATGGTTCCAAAGAGATCCATATGAAGGACTTCTAAAGGTCTAGAGGTTCTAATGTCCTTAATAGAGTGAAAGGAGGATTGGACTTGGTTCCCTAACTGACAGGCATAACACAGGTGGTCCTTAGTGAACTTAAGCTTGGGTACACCTCTAACTAAGTCCTTTTGGGTGACTCTCCTAAGGGTTTTCATACTAGCATGACATAATCTCCTATGTCACAACCAAGACTCATCAGTAGCAGTTTTTAAGCAAATTGAATTTTCAACTTTAATGCAACTTACATCCAGCTTGTAGATATTGTTGATCCTTTATCCCTACAAAACAACTTTGTCATTTAAGCTTAAAATACAGCAAGTGGGCAGGAATTTGATGCTGTATCCTTTGTCACAGAGTTGACTGATGCTTAGCAAGTTGGGTTTCAGTCCATCTACAAGCAAAACATTATCAATCATAAAACTCTTTGAATCACCAATTATACATGAGCCTACCACCCTCCTGGTGGTGTTATCTCCAAGTGTAACCTTGCCTCCAGCCCTGGCCTCCAACGAAATGAACTGATTTATATCTCCAGACATGTGTCTTGAACATCTGCTGTCCAGGTACCACATGCTCTCATGAGGTCTTACGTGAGAGCTGACCTACAAAATCATCAAATGTCAGTTTTAGGAACCCAAATAGGTTTGGGTTCCTTCTTATGAAAAGAAGAATGCAATGCATGTGTGCTATGCTGTGAAACAAGCAATATGGGCCTCCACACCCAATGTGTACTACGGTGAACAGTGCAGGTGTGGAGATGTGTCCTAACATGCCACATGAATAATATCTAACACCATGAAAAGGATTAACTAAACGTCGTGAGTGATAGTGCCCCTTCCTAGATGTGTATGAAACATGCTTTGATGAATTTGCAACAGATTTTTTAAAAGGTGGCGGTGCATAAAACTGTTCAAAAGTAGGTGGTTTTTTATTCTTCTCAAAGGCAATAATTTTCACTCTTAAGAATTCATTTTCCTTGTTAAGACTAGCAATTTCAAAAGTTCTTGCACTTTCATTACTTTCTTGGTCACATGCCATATCATTCAATTTCTTAAAGGCAGCTTCTAATTTAACATGCGATGTTTTTAATGCATCATGCTCAACAATTAAATCAGAATGCTTTTTATTCAGTTCATCAAATTCATCAAGTAAAGACATGTGATTGCAATCAACAGTGGAATGATCCTTAATCAAAATATCATGCTCTTTTTGCAGAGTCAAGTAATCCAATTTTAAGTTAGCATGGGTTTTCTTAAGCTTCTTATACGATGCATGAATTTTTTTGGATATTTCAAGTAATTGATCGTAAGTAAGCTCACATACCTCTTCCTGGTCAGACTGACCAGGATGATCATCAGCCATCAGACACAGATTTGTTTCCTCCTCTTCAGCTTCAGTCTCAGAAGAGTCGGATGCAGAGTCTGCCCAGAACGCCTTCTGAATCCGCTTATTGTCCTTCCTGAACTTGTTTTTCTCCTCACCCTTCTCCTTACTCGGGTGAGCTTTAAGAGTAGGATAATCATCCTTAATGTGTCCAGGCTTCCTGCATTCAAAGTAGAAAGGGTCAGATGAACCTTTAAAATTCTTGCTGGACTTACCCTTATTTCACTTCTAAAAGTTCTTGTGTTTCTTCCTTAAAAAGCTTTTGAATTGCCTTGTGATCAAGGCAACGTCATCGCTATCAGACCCGGAAGAACTAGTATCACTCTCGTTGGCCTTCAGTGCCACTATTTTCTTCTTCTTCTTCTCACCTGCATCAAGCTGTCTTTGGTTCACCCCTTGCTTGTAAGCAATGAGTGATCCAAGTAAGCTATCAATAGAGTAAGTATTTAAATCTTTAGCCTCAGTGATTACAGTTATCTTAGCATCATATAAAGAAGGAAAATATCTAAGAATTTTGTTCACCCTTTCGTAGTTTGTAAGTTCTCTTCCTAAGGCATGCATGGAAGTGACAATTTGAGTGAATCTCGTATACATTTTAGAAATGGTTTCCCTAGGTTTCATGCAAAAAAGTTCGTAGTCATGAAGCAAAATATTTAACTTAGACTGTTTGACTTCAGTTGTACCCTCATAAGTAATACACAATCTATCCCAAATCTCTTTACCAGTCATATACATAGATACACATATATAATCCTCAGATTTTAAAGCACAGAAAAAATAGTTTAAACATTTTGCATTCAATTGTGCTAAGTCACGATCATCAAAAATCTAATCAGTAAAGGGCAGTTCAATTTTCACATTATTAACCAATCTAAAAGGTGGTCCGTATCCATCTTTAACTAGCATCCACATACGATAATCAATTGATTGAAGAAAAGTGGACATGCGAGTTTTCCAAAAATCAAAAGAAATATTATCAAACAATGGCGGTTGTGTAATTGAATAACCTTCAGCAGTATTACGATTACCAAAGTTAGCCATGAATCAAATTCAAAAGTTTTTAAACTTAAATTTTTGAATCCCGCTCTGATACCACTTAAAAGTTCGATAGGGATGTTAAGCCCTGATGAACTAGTCCCGAGGCTAACCAAGAGGGGGGGTGAATTGGTTATTTAAAAATTTGAGAACAACAGTGAAAACCTTTTTACGATATACAGCAGAAACAAGTAAATACTCAAACGAAAAGATTAAATAAAAATTTTACCCAAGCAGATAATCACAGAAAAACTAAAGTGCAGAAAGTAATCAGAAATAACACACCAAATTTTATAGTGGTTCGGTCAACTTGACCTACGTCTACTCCCCGGAGCCTCCCCTCCGGGTATTCAACTAAACCAAAGTGTCTCTCCTTTTGCTCCCACAGCAAGGCGGAGAAGCCTGTACAAAAACTCTTTTTCACCGACACGGTGAGGCAGAGAACCTGACCTCCTTTCGCTTCCTCCTGAAGCAGACAGAGGACCTGAACTCTTTTTGCTTCCTCCTGAAGCGGGTAGAGAACTTGGATCTTCTTGCCGACGATCCTCTCGTAAAGAACACCAACACGACGAAAGACGACGAGCGGAGAAGATGACTCTGATCCTTGCTTGGAGCAACCTTCATAAACCCCTCACGAACTCCCCCTCACAAGATCCTCTCTCTCCTAAACTCTCCCTCTCTCTAGGGTTTCTCTGGAAAGGAAAGCGGCAAAAGATTTTTCTTGTCAAAGAAAAATTTCTTTTAAAGGAGGGCTCTAAAATTGCCCTAAATCTCAACTGGTCGGTAAGAATCATCCAGGATGATCTAAATATCTTCCTGTACGATTAGTTCAAAATCAACTGTTTTAGGCTTGACGATCTAGCTCTTCTGGACGATCAGCAAAAAAAATTGTTCAGATCATCCCGTACGATCTTGCGATCGTCCGGGATGATTAGTGCAAATCCAGGAATTTCATCCAGAAGATCTCTCTGGTCGTCCAGTGAAACTTATGTTGGACAATCCAAAAATGACTTGATCGTCCAGGACGATACGGATATCGTCGAGGATGATTAGTTCAAAAAGGGCCAAAATCGTCCTGATGACCGCTCTGGACGTACAGCTAAAACACAATAGACGATCCTGATCGTCCTGAACGATATGATCGTCTCAATTAAATATTAATTACTTTCCTTAATTACCAGACTAATTTAGGCATGATTGCACTGGCTTATCCAAGATGATACACATATCGTCTAGGACGATCAGACCAAATATCTTAAAATAAAATCTTGTCTAACTTGATCTGACGGTTGAGACTTTCTTATTTGAGCATATCATCCTGTATGATGTCGGGATCGTCCAGGATGATCTGCTTAATCAGACATATTTAACTTGGTCACCCTAATTAGGATTTCTATTTTTACATGATCGTCCAAGACGATGTGAATATCGTTCAGGATGATCTGAAAAAAAATTAAATAGAAACTCTAATTCACTCAAGCTCTCCCCCTGAGTGTGTGTGTGCAAGGTTACTTAGCTTAGGGATCAGTTACATTACAATTGACTCAAAAAAATGAAAATAATATATTTGGACACACTTGGACCCGATCTTGAGTTGGCTTGTGTTGCTCTTGATCTTTTGTACCTAAAATGGGTTAGCCAAACAAAATATAATAGAAAATATGTTTGTCATCATCAAAACTAGATTTACAACACTATCTACATAAATAGAATGATCGAGCTCAAACTTGAATTTACTTATCGAACCGCGCAGCATCCCTAGACGTCACGTGTATACCAATAACATGCTCGCTGGGGCCCATACGGGTATTTGAGGGCATTTTATAATTACTAAATGAACCTTGTCGACTCCTGTCTACCTTTATAGGAGGATCAGGTTCAAATTTATTAATTCATGTAGCATCCCTTGACGTCACATGTGTACCAATAACACGCTCGTCGGGGCCCATGCAGATGTTTGATTGCACTTACCCCTTTTATGTACCTATGTATATACAAATTACGATGCATGTGCGGGGGTATTTGAAATATTTCATTACTTAGTTGTGCGGGAAACTGCCATTTGAATGTAGCATTTTACTTCAGAGCTCGTACACGCCTTCTGTCTTCTTGTATATAAGTTGTAAATCCAGTGGCATGGTGTAGCAGCTCGTGGATTGAATTGTCTGCTACTTTATACAGGTAGACTGTCATGCACTACTCGCATGATTCACGCAGATAGATTGTAGTACACTAATGAATGTCCTGCTTTGGCTAGTAGATGTTGCCTATTTATTGTAGCTCCCTTGCATCCTTCTTGTAGATGGCTTTTTAAGTGTATAACAGATTTCCTAAGAAGCTCGTAGGAATTTGCATTTGTTGCATTTTCCACCTCTCACTTGTAGACGGAATATTGGGTATATAATGAAATACCTACAGTAGCTTGTAGGTACTCACATTTGTTGCATTCCACCTGCCTTTGTTTGTTGGGGATCGGTGTATTTGACTGATGTTGGATAATTATTAGTAACGGAGGTACTATAATATCTTTGTTATAATAATTGGTAGGTACCTTGAATGTACTTTGGACATGCTGTCTTTACCTGCATGAGGCTCAGTATATTTGCTTGATGCTGAGTAATGACTTGTAGCATTTGTTATATGCTATTGATTATGGTTATTGCACTTGTGTATATTTGCTGCACACTAGTTCTTTCATTTTCATAAGAGACTGATACATTAGCTTGCATAATATTATTGAATGTTAGTTGAACTGCATTCACGACCAATCTTTTCGTGTAATGCTAGCAGTTTTCATTTTACAGGGAACTATTATATTTTTTTCATGAGTGGATTGACATTAATTGTAGGAGTATTATATTCATCGCAACTCCTCTAATGTCTCTCATAGGGTCATTGTATGCACTACAAATGTAGGAAACTTCTCTTTTATAAGATCTGTTGCATGTATTACAACTTGTTACATTCGTTGTATGCCGGCCTCCTTCATCCACTTATATTCATTATTTGTATGCTTTGAGAGTTTTTTCAATGTTTATTTGCATTGGGTCTTGTTCGTTGATGCTCGCCAAATATTGATTTTTTAGTGTTTATAAAAGAGTCCAACATGTTTGTTTGTATGCTGCCCATATCATAAACTATTCCACCACGAGTCCTTTGTTTTCATTAAGTGAGAGCTTTTGGATCATAACTTAGGACTTTCACATTCTATGTTTTGAGTCCCTTGTATTTACTTATGTCGGTTCTTCCATCACAATCTCCTTGCATATACTTGTAGGATGGTGGTTAATGCTATTACATGTCCTTGATTTTTGCCTTCGGGATGAATGCTAGTATTATAGGTCCCTTTTCCATTCTCATATATTGATTGACTTGAGCACTATGAATGTTATATTATTCATTTGTTGAGAAATTTATACAACCATCTACACTCGCACTATTGCATTCCCTTTATTTCTCATTGATCCATGCTTGCAAGCAAGTTGTATCACAAGTTCATTTGTTCATCAATGTTCGTTTGAGTGCACTGAAGGTTTATTCATTGTTTGATGACTTGGATTTTTATGATTGATTGAGTATGATTTAGTGCTTTGAGTTTGGTTCCCTGTGGTCCAAGTATGATTCAAATCATTCAAGCCCAAGTCTTCAGTATTCTTTGTTCAAATCCTCTTATCACTTTGAACTCAATTCCTTGAGTCCAGTTCAAGTTCATGTTCACTATGCAAGTTCGATCTAATTCTTTTGTCGTTTGTTTGAGTTCAAGTCCCCTGTTGTTCATTTAAGTTCAAGCTCCTCTTTCATTTTGTTTGAATTCAAGTTTAAGTTTAAGTTCACAAGTCCAAAAGTCCCCAGCACTTAGTTCAAATCAGGTCCTTATTATGGTCTCAAGTTCACCCAAAATTTCGGCAGCCTCCCGGCGTCTCCCTTGTTTAGGGGGAACTACGAAAAACTGGGCCTTCCCACCACGCTTAGGAAAGCGTGTATGATAGGTGTCCTCAGACACCACGGTCGTATAGTCTTCAACCCCCCACCACACTTAAGAAAGCGTGTATGGGTCTTCAAATGTACCTGAAAAAGAAGAGCAGTTGTTTCCCCGCAAGTACAGAGCCGCATACGGGTACTTAAAATTGTCCCCACCACGCTAAGAAAAATGTGTATAGGGCCTACCCGCCTCGCCGTAGGTGTCGCACTGGGTACCCTTCCCACCACGCTTAGGAAAGAGTGTATGGGCGGTTTGCCAGCTCGACACGAACGTCGAATGCGGGATTTTGAGTTTAGGAAGTTTTATACCTTTGTAGTGGACGTCCACGATGGAGGCTCGTGGATTGAGGCACAAGGGAGAAGCTTGCTCTCTTCTTTTTTTTTATTAGTTATAATTAATTATAATTAATAATAATTAAAAATAATTAAAAAATAATTAAGTATTATTAATGAAGATTAATTAAATTTAATTTAAAAATAATTATTTATAATTAATAGGAATTAATTATAATTAAATAAAAATTCAAAAAATTAATTATTATTTATAAAAATTAAATATAACTAACTAAAAATAATTAATCCTCATTATTAATAATTAATTATAATTAATTATAATTACTATTAAATAATTATAATAAATTAAAATCAATTTTAATTAAAAAAAAAGAAATCCCTAGTTCGGCGGATTTACTGGGTTTGGCCGCAGAAGCTTGTGAAAGGGAGAACGATCGTTACCTTCACAGTGAGCTAGCTCCCGTTGTTGCTTCCGTTCAAATTGTCGTAACTTCCTATTCGACAGGAAGGGAACGTCGACGACAGAGCAAAGTCGAACCGCGGCGAAGGGTCGAAGAAGCGTGCCAAAGGAAGAAAGTTGCTTCCACAACGAGCGAGCTCCAGTCATTGCTTCCGATCCGACTGGGAAGGGATGTCGTCAAAGGAGCGATGTCGAACAGCAAAGGGGCCGGAGAAGCACGCAAGAGGGAAAAAGTTACTTCACAGCCAGCGAACTCGCCTTATTGCTTCCAATCAAACTGTCTTAACTTCCAATCCGGCGGGAATGGAAGGGCGAACTTGAAGCAGCGCGCGACAGGGAGAAAGTACCTTCGCAGTGGCGAGCTCTCCTATCGTTGCCTTTGATCAAATGTCATAACTCCGATCCGACAGGAAGGGAAAGTCGTCGAACGAGTGAAGTCGAACAGCCAGGAAGAGTTGAAGAAGCGTGCGAGAGGAAGAGAGCAGAGAAAGTGAGAGTTTTAAGCGTGAGGAGGAGGTCAAGAAATGAGAGCTTCGCTCTCATTTTAAAGGCATGAGAGGAAGCTCTGCCGAGGCGAATCGTGCGTGGGACGGGTCAATGTAGTTCAGCGCCATTTGAATAGGGTATGGGCAGTTGATCTTGCACAGGATTCGGCTCCAGCAGGTAATCATTTTGGTTATTATTTTTTTTTATTCCCTCTTCATTTTGCTATCTAAGTAGAGGTCAACAATAACTATCTTTTAAGTCATAAATGATCATAAAATAGCTTCATTGGTATTTGAGAGGTATGGGAAGATGAAAAAATAAACAGAAACAGAGTAATCCACTAACCCATGCAGAGTATTCACAGTTCTTCCAGGCTTAACTTCTAAGGAATAAAATTATGAACATATTTCCTTCCACTCTAGGTTTTACTTATCAAGTTGTCGGTTTGACAGATCTAAAAGACTAAATGAATATTGTGGTCTGATTTGGTTCACAGAAATGGATTAGATGGCAACCAAATTAAATGAAATCAGCATTGCATAGCCATGAGATCAGAGAAATTATTATGTGCAGAGTAACTTTTCGTTTTGACTCTAATCACATAAGAATATGTGAATTTTCTCTTATACATGTTGTGTGTACAGGAGAGGTGTTCGGACTCCGCACCTAATAATTTTTCTATCAACAGATATTTAATTAGAAAGGAAAAATAATTCAAGATTACGATAAAATTTTCAGATATTGCTGGGCACCAGCAGTGTGGACGTGTCAGCAGGCCGTCGTCGTCGACGTTGAGGAAGAGCGGTCCCTACGAGAAGGAAGAGGGATAAATCCGGGTGTGACACGTAGAAAAAAAAAATGAGTGGCCAGTGGAGGGCCCCAGCATGCCTCCCGCCCTCGTTCGAACTCCAATAAAAATTAGTCATGATACTGTGTATAATTTGTACATAACTTGTGTACAAATTATACATAGTATGCCTACAAACTGACGTGGCCTATTCTGATTAGTTAATAAAATTATATATTATTTAATATTATTCTTAATATGTGTTATTTAAATTAAACATAATTAAGTTCATTATTAAAGCTAATCATATATTATCTCATCCAAAACTAAATCGAGCACATGAAACCAAATTTTTGTTTGGGTTAGCATAGTTTAAAAAATATTTGGGTTAGATTGAATATTTTAAATTTTATCAATATAATTAATTAATTTAGTTGATTTGTAAACTAAATCATTCTAACAAATCAAATGATCACATTTAATTACTCCTAGGGTTGTCAAAACTAACAACTTAGCACATGAGATCCTTCAGACAAGGGGAAAAGAATGATAAAGTGGATTGTGTTGCCAAATCAACTTAGGTTGCTACTGAAGGTGAGAGAGAGAATAAATATATGGCTTCTCTAGATGACGGCAAGAAGAAGCACTGCTGTTGTTTCAGCTCAAGACAGGACTGAGATCACCTTTCATATATAAAAAGTTAAAAGATTTAGGTTTCATTTGGGACAGCTTTCTTATTATTTTATGAAGTCATTTTTTAGTGCAAAAATTTCTAATTCAATAAAGTTTTATATTTAAAAACTGTTTCTGAAAGCAGTGAAAAAGCTGTCCCAAACGAAGCCTTAACAACTGGAGATTTATTCTTTTCAAATTCATGCAAACATGAATAAAGTCAACTTCTTGGATCAACTTGCTATGATAAAAACTAATGTTGAGGTTATGAGAAGTTGATTAACTTCTTTGGGAGAAAGCAGACGAACCAAGGAACATCGCAAAGTTTAAGAATTGAAGACCAAAGTAATCTCAACTTATAAATTCATGGAATTGTCTTAGTCTAGCTGATTTCTTGTTGGGGATGACTTTGTTTTTCAGCTACTAATCCAACGCTTGTCTATATCTATTAGATCCAAATTTGTTCGTGGAAGACACCCAACCATACTAGCAGACGAAATTTATGAGGGATGACCTGAAACCTGTGTGAGAATAGAGAGAAAGTAGTTTAGTAGTGAAACTCTTTAAGAAAATGGTCAAGAAACTCAAAATCTCAATCTGTCAAAATATCCAAAATGCCCATTTTCGCATTTTATTTATATAGATTCAAGGTCTATAAAAAAAAGTTACATCATGAAAGAATAAAAAATACATTAATTTAATGACTTTCAGTACAAACTATTATAAAAACATGTCACCTCTTGGCTAGCTAGATGGAGAGGCACGGAATGAATTTTTATGATTTGTTTTTGGGGCAACTTTAATAGTATTGAATAAGTTCAAGTGAGTACGCTTGGGTGAGTCCATTGATGACTGTTGAGATGTAAAGGCATGTAACCAGTAGGCTTATCGTGGTTGTCAACAACCCGTGCTGAGGGCCTTTGATTGCCTTAGAAGAGAGATGCAAAGGAGTTTTTCTTTTCTCTCTCTTTTTTTGTTTTTTTGTTTTTTTTTTTTTTTTTTTTGTGCAAAAAGGGATAGATCTAGGTTGAATGGTTATGGCAACATGAGCTCAAGGCCCGGTGAGTAGTTGCTTACCTCTACTTGAGCTTGATGAGCATGAATGAGAATACTCGCTCTGGATGGGGTCAATGACCCTAGCGGTTGACTTTTTATGTGGCGAGTAGTGAGCCATTTGATTTGTGATGACCCTTGATCACCCGCTATGAGGGACGGCCTCATTTTTAGCTCATTAAGAATGTGTCAGTTTGTTGAACTTTCTCTAATTTCTTGTCCAAGTATAAATTAAATTATGTAGTCATATCCATGGCGGGATCAGAATATATTACTACAAAAAGCTATGTTTAGCAGATCTTATGTCTAGTGCAATAACATCTTGATTTGGTCTTGCAGATGGACATCGTCCCAATTATTTGTGATAATACTAGTATTATTTGTATCATCAAAAATCTAATTCTATATTTGCACATAAATCATATTGATATTGGGTATTATTTCACTAGATATCATATATCTAAGGGCGATGTTGACATTTAATTTATTAATGCAGAAAAATAATTAGCAAATATTTTAACAAAGGCACTCAGTTATGAGAGTTTTAGTGCACACATAATAAGATTGGCAGTGATAGACTTAGGCTCTTGACCATTAAGTTAAACTAATTAATGTATATATATATATATAATGTACTTGTGTTTAATGTGATTGTTATGTTTGGTTTGTATTTGTTATTATTTTATTCATGTGATTATAAGTATTAGGAGGATCCAGGTCAGCCAAAAATTAAAAATGATAAAAAAATTTGATAAAAAATTAATGTCATACTATACGATCAAAATTGTATTGCATGATACATGTAGGATTGTAAGATTCTTTGGTCATTAAGTGCAAAGATAACCACTTAAAATGAACTATAAAAAAATTTGCACTATGCAATTCAATTCATATTGCATGAGTTAACGTGGTCAACTAGCCATTTAGGATAGCACTACGACTATAAAAAGTTGAAGTTTATATTGTATGATACATACGTACTATATGATTGGCCTAGTCAATAGTGACATTAAAAGGTCGTTGGGATGATATGGTGCATTACTGGTCATATTATACGATCAAATCGAGCAGAAAAATTATAAATAGGGTTAAGACTTTCTATTTTGCTCTCACTCTCTTTTGATCCATTGAATCCCACTTGTGTGAGATTTCAAAAATTAATCGTCTTTTCTTACTATCCATCACTTCAATGGATAGCAAAAGAGCATGAACAGTAGAAAGTTCATCTCAATAGAAGAGAGATGAAGAAGCATATGGAAGATACATGGAAGTATATATTATTGACTCAAAAGTCAATTTTCAAGAGTACTTGTCATATCAAATCAATAATCTTTTATCAGTAGAACACTCCAAGTCAATTTTCAAGAGTACTTGTCATATCAAATCACGCCCTCTTTTTTTTTTTTTTTTGGGAGAATTTGTGGGCAGAAGCCCAAATTTCATTAAATAAAAATAGTTACAAGTGAGGTAAGAAAATAAAACCTGTAGGAGAAAAACCAAAAAACCTCAAGAAAACAAAAAAAGGATAAATCACAGAAATGGGAAAAACGGCGACAAAACAGGGCTCAGGTATTGCAGTGACAGCCACGAAAGCCCCTTGGTTGCAGAAGAAGAGTCAAATGTCTGACGAGACGGTCAAGCGAGGCACCCGGAGAAAACTAGTGCCATCCAAAGGGCAATAAAACAAAAGCCCCTGGTTGTAGAAGTTGAGTTTAAAGTCAGACTAAACGATCATGTAAGGCACCCGGAGAGAACAACTGCCTTCCAAAGGGGCGTAAATAAGATTGCAATACTAACATCATAGCCCTCAAAATTCGCCAATAATTCCAGCAGCCCAGAGTAACAGTGAAACAACCAACGAAGAAGATCGAGCTACCCCAGAGATGCATCCAGAGATAACCACTGTCAGCGAAAGACATAAAGCAATACCCCAGAAATTCACCAAAGCGACCATGAGGCAGAAAATGCAACCGAAAGAAATCAATTGAGCATTTCATAACGGGCTTTAAGATCAGTAAAGTTTTTCCATCGTTTGACTCTAAACATGATAGCTTGTCTAATAGTAGAGATGATCTTAGCCGAATTGTTCCAAACATTTTGAAATCTCCTCGAATTTCTTTCCCTCCAAAGAAAATATATAGTGCAGCAAATTACCAAATAGCAGAAGTTTTTTTTCCCCCCTAGTTAAGGCATGAGAATCATTCACATATTCGTAAGTTTGCAAAAGAGTAGGTCTCAGAAGAAAACCACTTAAATCTGGCAACAGTGATGTAATCACAGTAAAAGAGAAGTCACAGCCAAAAAACAGATGAGAGTGGTTTTCATTGCTAGCATTACAAAAAAGAACAACCAGGAAAAACCTCAATGCGTCTTTCCAAAAGTAAATCCGCAATTTTCAATCTACCTAATACCACCATCCAGGCATAGCAAGAAAATCAGAGAGAGAATTTTTTATGCCAGATGAAGTTATGCCAATTAACCTCCTCATGATCAGTAAAGTAATTAGAATAGAAGTTGGAGAAGGTTGGGGCTAACAAGCCGTTCCAAGTAATTGCAGGGAGCTCACAGAAGTTGATGCCCGAAAGTTCACAGAGCAACTGATCAGGGATAAAATGAGGATCCCAACCGATGCTATTAGTATAGCAATGAACAAAGGGTTGTTCAAACTTGAGGGAAGGATGGAGATCATGCAAGGAATTTCCATTGCACCAATGGTCCCATTCCATTGAATAATTGCAAGTAAGGGATATTTTAAGAGAAATAAGTTCCTTAATCCTATGAGCCGTAAGACAGATTTTCTTCCTGAATTTAGTAGCATAGGAACCAGAAGGCTTCCAAGGGGATAAATATCTATGCTTAAATCAATTAACAGCAATATTTTCCCTCGTAAAAAACCTCCACAAAAACGAGCAAAAGCTAGCATGATAAAGACCCTCTAAAGAAGGGATGCCGAGACCACCCAGACATTTAGGCTTGGCAGTGTTAACCCAAGCAATTAAATCACGCCCTCTTTCAATTGAAAAATAATTAGACAATCCAACTCCCAACCAACTTTATCAAATCTAGGTCACCCCATCCAAGCTACAAATGTATTATGCATAATCGAAGGTGCAACAACTTAAGCTTCGCCTTGGACAATTTTTTTGTGTAAAATTTTTTATGAAAGCAGCAAAAAAATAATGGGCAAAAACTATCCCAAACAAATCAATAATCAAATTCCATGAATTACAACTTGCAACATTGATGTTGTTGAAATCACCTCATTTGGTGGTGTTGAAATAGACGTGGAGGGACGGTATCTTTCAATCATAATCAGCCTACAAAAACCAGGGCTTGTTTAAACATGAGATTAATTCCTGAAATTGTTCAGCTCAATTTTTTAATCTTTCGTTATTGAAAGTTGAGTCAAAATTTAAATTTATCTGATTAAAACTTCGTTTGGACAATTTTCTTGCTATTTTCTACGGCAGTTTTTTAGTAAACAAATTTCTTAAAAACAACAAAAAATAGTGACAAAAATTTGGAAACCAAACGAAACCAGACTTTTGAACCATGTCAATAGCATTTCCAAACCAGAACCACGAGAATGGATATTATTATATGCACAGAAACTTGAATCATCAGAATTTTCACAGCACATGGAAACGCCTCCTCGACAAAACAATAGAAGCATCAAAGCAGTTTTCATAATGCTAGACCTTCTAACATTTTGTTTGAGACAGTATTTTTATTGTTTTCTAAAACAATTTTCATGTACAAAAATTTTTAGTTTAAAAAAATGTACTAAAAATTTGCATTAAAAAACAATAAGAAAACCGTCCCAAACTTTCCGTCTAGATTGTGAGTGTACACAGTGTTATACACTATGCAAAAAAATAAATTGTGTACCAAAAAAAACCAAACTATACACAATCTGGACGGGAACTTCCCGTCCAGACTCCGCACAGAATAATTTCACCCCAAAGAAAACCTAAATTTCACAAGAAAAAGTACTGCTTCCGACAATTTGGCAAGAAACAATAAAATAAAAAAGGGAAAAGAGTGACTCGGAAAATCAGGAAGCTCCGCCGAGTAAGGCTTCGTTTGGTTATTTGGTACTTTTGTAAAATGTAGTTTTAAGAAACATCGGTTCAGAGAAAGGAGTTTTCTAACGGAGAAGCATATATAAAAAGCTTTTTTAAAACAGTAGAAAAATAACAAAAATAGAGTTATTGGGAACGAGGTTTGACAAACCAAACAATAAAGAAAAATAAATTTTACTGCTTTAAAAAGGAATAAGCACCAAAAAGGCCCAATCAAACTAGGCCTAAGTTCTCACATTAGAGGCTTTTCCTAGACTGCGAATAGAATAGCTTAAATAAATTCAACCACGATTCTGCACGAGAATTTGGAACAAACAGTCATTGATCAGCTCTTAAATTTTTCATAAACAATAAAATGAATTTAATTTCTGACATCTAAATAAATTTCAATTATACATAAATTACAGGATAATGTGCAAGATAATGCATTAATGAGAACAAATTTCAAAGAATTTGAATCGAGTAATGAATCTAACTGCGCTAACAGTTTCCAGTTTGAGACCTGAAGAGATGGAACGATCATGAAACCATCAATTTTCTTCCAGCATCGTATGTTCTGTCCTATATGACCATGAGATCCAGCCCCGGATGCAACAATTACAAGATCATCAATTTTTTTCCATCATCATATTTACCGTCCTACGGCCGAAAGCTTTCCTCGCAAGTAACAGTCAGTAAGGCTTACTATGTTTATTATCTCTCTTGAGCTGTACCTTCAACTTCTTACCACCCAATTGGAAACCATTCATAACATCAATAGCAGTTTGTGCAGCTTCTGTTGAATCAAAACTCACAAAACCTGTAAGCGAAGATAATTGAGGAATTGCTTCCAAGTGCCATAGTAATGAAAGTACAGTTTGCTAGCCAAAAAGAATTAAGGGAAGACAAATTGAGAAATTACTTCCAGTTACCATATTAATGAACGCGCAGTTTGCTTGCCAAAAAGAAGAAAGGAAAGACAAATGAGGTATTACTACTAGTTACCATAGTACTGAAAGTACTGTTTACTTACCAAAGCACTTGCTAGCACCCGTTGTCTTGTCAACGTAGACCTTAGCACTTAAGACCCTGCCAAATCCCTGAAAAGCACTTGAAAGCTCTTGATCTCCATATTCTTGGGGAATATGATAAATAAACAAATTAGCTCCAGGAGGGCCTGTAGATTGGATATAAATAAACAACCAATCAATATGTTAAGAAAAATTAATATTCATGCAGGAAGGTCTAGGTACAATAACTTGGCAGATCAATTTAACCTTCAATCTGTCCCCCAGAACTAGAACTGTGGCTGGAAGAAGCTGCCGAAACATTATTCCCATTCACAGGTTGAATGGAGTTATGAGAATTGTTCGAAGGCCTGTAACTCGCTATCCCACTTTGGTAGGTAAGAGGATACTGAAGACCAGGAACACCTGGATAACCAGCGCCAACATAACCAGCAGACTGCATTGATGTAAAATTCCTAGGTACCGTGCTTGGGGAGAGATCATGATTGGTCCCACGTAATGCATTTCCTTGACTAACGGACGAAATCAGATTATGGAATGCAGTTTGATTCTGCATTGAAGCTAAAGGGTACTGCATAAGCCCATAAGTTCCCGGCGCCTATCCAAATAAGAATAAAATTAAGAACAGCAGCCTCATTATGATTAGAAGAACTTCACAGGTTTTAGGCATGACAATGATTACAAAAAAAGAACTGGTAGGACAGTTTTTGAAATGACATTTAGGAGCACAAACAATAAAGGGTAATGAACGTGTTCAAAAAAATCAAGTACTCATACAAATAAGATGTCTTTTTAATCTCTAAAATAGCAGTGCTTTAAATTTTCAGAGGAAAGAAATTGCTAAAATGTCCGGCTAACAGGGGCAACCAAATTGAACCATAACCACAGGTGTGCATAGCCATCAGAAGAAAAACACAAATTTAAAGAATTTCATTCACTTTTATTTAGAGAACCTGTAACATTTTACATCTAAATTAAGCATGGAAATAAACTATTGTTTCATTTCATCAAGAGGGGAAAAACAGCAAGTGGCATCATATCTTGAATGACCTCCGCTTACATGAATAATAATTTGGTTTGTTTTTTCTTTTTTTCTTTTTTACTTCGTGGGGGGGGGGGGGGGGTGGCAACATGAGGATACCGTGTTGGTGGTGATCTGTGTAAAATCAAGCATGAAGGTTTATAGTAGAATGTAAAGGTATTCTGGAGCAACAAGTTGATGTGATTCAAAAGAATTGCCAAGTTAGCCACGCTATCAAAGCCAAATGCCTCAAGTTTAAGTGTTGAATTCAAATTTGTCCATAAATGATACTTGGACCTTACTTCCAAGACTCATAAGGCTTTCACTGTATAATATGAGATAGAGAGAAGAAGGAAAAATAAGATAGTGAGAAGGAGAGAGACCCTAAGTATTCTCAGTCTTGTCCTTTTAATTACCCTATAACCCTTTATTTATATAGTCATAGGCTACACGAAAAGCTATATACTCATTTATAAAAGATTCATAGCCCAATATGAAGCTAAAAATATAAAATTATACATGGACATTGACACGAAGACTGTTACTGGTTAAATGGGCCTACCGAATGACTTGGCAATACGAGGATACCATATTTTTGGTACCAAGAAGTATTGATCGGTGTAAAATCAAGCAAGAAGGTTTATAGTAGAATGTAAAGGTATTTTGGAGCAATAAGTTGATGTGATTCAAGGAGTTGCCAAGTTACTCACGCTATCAAAGCAAAATGCCTCAAGTTTAAATACTACTACAACAACAACAAGCCTTTATCCCACTATGTGGGGTCAGCTTGCATAAATCCTTTTTCTCCATTGTGCCCTGTTAAGGGTCAAATTCTCTTTTAAATCTAATAAAAAAATATCATTTCTAATATTTTCTAACCAAGTCTTTTTAGGTCTACCTCTACCTTTCTTAATATAAGTCAAATCTAATACATCTACTTTTATAACCGAGTCATTGGAAGGTCGCCGTTTTATGTGACCAAATCATCTAAGGCGGCTTATGTGACCAAATCATCTAAAACGGCCCTATCTAATCTTATCTTCCACTAGAGCTACTCCAACCTTATCACGAATATGCTCATTTCATATCCTGTCATTAAGAGTAAAGCCACTCATCCACCTAAGCATCCTCATCTCTGCAACACTTAACTTTAATATTATGCTTCTCTTTTATTGATAAACATTCTGCACCATAAAGCATTGCAGGTCTCACTACCATCTTATAGGGTTTTCCCTTAAGTTTAAGAGGGACTTTTCTATCACATAACAAGCCCGATGCATTCCTCCACTTCAACCATCCAACTTGAATTCTACTAATAATATCCCCATCTATTTCACCATCACTCAATATACCCAAGATATCTAAAATGTGTGCTCTTATTAATGACTTGATCGCCCAAAGTCACAATCCCCCCACTAGATCTATTATTACTAAAATTACACTCTATATATTCAGTTTTAGATCTACTCAAATGAAAGCCTTTAGACTCTAAGATTGACCTCCATAATTCCAGTTTACCTTCAACTCCCTCTCTAGTCTTATCAACAAGAAGAATATCATCAGCAAAAAGCATACACCAGGGTACAACCTCTTGCAAATGTCTAGTGAGAACATCCATGACTAAAGCAAAAAGATATGGGCTTAAGGCTGATCCTTGATGTAATCCAACTGAAATAGGAAAATACTTGGTCAAACCACCTTGTGTTTGAACACAAGTAATAGCTCCTGCATACATATCCTTAATGACTTGAATATAAGCATTATTAACCTCTTTCTTATGTAGAACTCTCCATAGCACTTCTCTTGGAACTTTATCATATGTTTTCTCTAAATCAATAAAAATCACATGTAGATACTCCTTATTCTCTCTATACTTCTCCATCAAACCTCTCACTAAATGTGTAGCTTCCATAGTAAACCTACCTAGCAAGAATCCAAATTGATTTTGAGAAACATTAGTGTCACGCTGCAACCTATGCTCCATAACTCTCTCCCATAGTTTTAAAGTATGACACATTAGCTTAATTCCTCTATAATTCGCACAATCTTGTGCATCACCTTTATTCTTAAAAATGGGAATCAACACACTCATTCTCCACTTATCTAGCATCTTTTAGTCTTCAAAATAATATTAACAAGTTTAGTAAGCCAAGAAATTCCTTCATCTCCTAAGCATTTCCATACCTCTATTGGAATATCATCAGGTCCAATAACTTTTCCACACTTCGTTTTCTCTAAACCCTCTTTAACTTTGGTTTTACTAATACACCGATAAAAACAAAAAACTTTATTTTCATTTAGGGTGCTAAGATCACTAAAGTCAATTGCATTCTCATAATCTTCATTAAAAAGTTTAGCAAAATATCTCATCCACCTTTGTAAGCCAAGAAATGCCTCAAGTTTAAATTTTGAAGTCAAACTTTTCTATGAGTAATACCTGGACCTTAACTTCAAGACTTACAAGGCTTCATTGCATAATAGTAAATAGAGAGAAAAAGAAAAATGTGATAGCAAAAAAAAGAGAGACTCTAAGTATTCTCAGTCTTATCCTTTGAATTGCTCTATGACCGTTCATTTATATGATTATAGGGCTACACAAAAAGCTATATAAAGAACATACTCATTTACAAAAGATGTGTAGCCTAATATGTAGCTGAAAATATAAAAATATATATAAACAATTGATACGTAGATTGTCACCAATCAAGTGGGTCTGACTGAGTGACTAGTGTAGTCATGCTAACCAAGTGATGAGTGTAGACATGCTGAGTGATAAGTGATCATTGACCCTTAGCAAGTGCATCTTAGCCTTCGACTAGTGCTCTTTAACCTTCCTTGCCTCAAGGCATATTGATCTTGAGGCTATTGACATATTCGGACATACATTAAGTTTTAGCATAATCCGAGTATCATTCATCATATGGCATATTGTGCAAATAGTGTTATAAAAGCACAATGCTGTTAGTGTTTGATCTGCACTAATAATCCCAGATGAGCATGAGGAGTCGTGTTAGTATACAAAAATATGAAGGCTACAGTTTAAGCACTGGCAGTTTCTCGCCCAAGTTTTACTAGGCTTTAGTTATGAACAACCATCTGTCAAAAAAAAAAAAAAAAGAATTTGTGTGCATGCAATACTTCCTATAATGAAAAATTACTACATAGCATCAACACAACTATCTAACCTGATAGCTGAATCCATTGTATGGAGAAATATACCCCATTGGTAGCGCTCCAAACAATGACGGTTGTTGTAATGAATTCATATGAGGAACACTGGACGCTTGAGATTGAGCTTTTTGAGCCTTACGGGCCTTCCTTTCTTTTTCAGTGTCAGCCCACTTGACAACTAAAGGTACATTTGAGCCCTATAAACAATAAAAGAATACGTGGGTATGTATCAAATGAAATAAATGAAATAATAAATGAACAAGATCATTTAATCTCCTAATGTCAAACCAAGCCCATATACGCTTGCCTATGTATTTGTGCGTGTGAAAATGTTTTGTGTACATGCGTGAGGGAGTGTAATTGAGAGATAGATATGCAGCTTGTTGACCTTCAAGTGCAGCACTATGAAACATAACTAGACGTTCCAGCTGTGATGCGATAAAATTTAAGGAATAAAGTCTTAAGAATAGCTGTTACAGCATAGAAAATGTTAAATATAATATAATTTCTCCAAAAATTGAAATTTATATCGAATCTAATTTGTTAACAAATCTGCAATATATTCTACAATAACCCTTGAACAATCAAAATTTTTTCCTTCTCATTTTTTGAATATTCAACTTATAACGGTAATATTAATGCTTCGTTTGATTACCCGAATCCTTTTCTAAAAGGTAGTTTTCAAAATTTTGATTGAGAGAATGGAGTTTTTGTAACGGAGAAGTCAATATTAAAAACTTATGAAAACAGTACAAAAATATAGTTCCGTGAAAAACAATTTTACATACAAACAGCAACTCAAAAACACCTTTATCGTTTCGAAATAGAAACGGTAAAAATAAGCCGCCTCAAACGAGGCCTAAATCTCAGAAAAAATTTATAAGTATAATAATAACAGAAATAATAGAATAAATAATTTTGGACATAAATTTTATTATCATGGTAATAGACCAAATAACTAGATAATAAAATATTAAAAATTAATATACTGTTATGTACAAACCTCCATCTTATGCTTCCCATTTAGATCCTCAAGAGCTGCTAAAGCTTGTTCTTTGGTTTCATATTTAATAAAGGCACAACCTGTTCCATTACACAAAATAAATGGAATAATTGTACCTTCCGTAGATATGTTACTTAAAAGCACACATTCAGATCAAGATATAAACATAATGAGAGAGTAGAAGATAATTAGGAAGAAAACAGTACCTTTACTTGTCTGTTGAGAACCCCTAAGGATCTGCAAATCTTTTACATTACCATACTTGGAAAACAACGCAGTAACATCATCATCTGTTACATTCTTTGGCAACATACCAATGAAAAGTTTATGCTCTGGAGAAAAAAAAAACATGAAACAAATCATAGAGGTTAAACATTTGAAACTATCCCTAGCAATTCTTCTTAGTGAATCCATGCCCAGAAAAATATGAATTTAAAAAAAAACTTCAAAAAAAAAAAACAGTAAAGAAGCAAAGCAATTGGCAACACACCAATGAAAAGCTTAATTCTCTGGATACCAAAAACATGAAACAAATTATGGAGGTTAAAAATCACAAACAATCCCTAGCAATTCTTCTTAGTGAATCCACATCCAAAAGATATTTATAAAAAAAACTTCAAAAAAGAATAAAGATGCAAAGCAAGATGATTAAGTGCAACTAAAACAAAATCACAATTAAAGCATTTCAGCATGTAATAACTGTAAAAATTGTGCTGGAGTAATATATGGCACACCTAGTCTTTCCAACTCGCCATCAGCATACTTTACTTGCAAAGGACTTGAAGCCTAAAAAAAGTAAAATAGATTACGAAGTTAAAATAGACTGGAAAAGAAATAATATAAAAGAACTATAGTAAAATGTATCATTTTTTATACCAAGGCAAACAATTATTTCAAGTAAACATAAAATGTGCCAGAGAGCAAATATTGTGGAAGCAGCTAAATACACAATGATAAAGATCACGTCTGATTACATGCTACAGAGTTAATAATAAAATGAAAATACAATGGAAAGATTTGAAAAAAAAAACACCAGGTAAAGACTGCAGCCAACGAAATGAAGCTACATATTTCCCTTGGTATGTATGGTACTATATCTTCTTTTAGTGCTACAAGTACCCATCAGGCTAACGTAACTTAGAGAACAAATTGCAAAACTTATACATGGTATGATACCTCGTAAAGATTACGAAAACAAAACAGCAAGAACTCCAAAATTTTATTTTAAATATGGTTTGATTTCCTCTAGAAAAATAACTACTACCACCATGAAAACTTCTTGTATATGAAGCTACAGCATAAGCAAAGGGATTCAAAGCATGGCATTACACTGTATCTATTTAAGATGGAAATTTGACATACCAAAATTAAGAGAAACTAATGAACAACACAATGCTTTAGAGCATAACTGCACTGACAGATAACTGAAGGAATAATACAAAAATTCTGAACAATATGGGCAAAATACCAATGGTTCAGATATCAACGAGCACAGAATGGGAGATGGAACATTTTCATGTAGAGAAGAAGAGGACTCGAGTGAAAGGTGAAATAGAGATTGAACTCACAAATACATTAGATAAGAACATTTTTCACGTTAAGAAGAAGAGGGCTCTCTTAAGAAGAGAGAGATTGAATTCACGGGTAGTCAGGTAAGGGGGTCACTAGCTTAGATGCCACCGTAGGCAAGCAGTACCTTTAAAGAATGATAAACTAACTCTATTATGTCAATGCTCATCAAGGTTAACCATTCATATTTCAACAACATAGATTGTTGAGGAAGTTATAGCAGGGTAATAGTAATTTTAAAGTGTTACACTAAAGGAAAGTTCGAAACCCATGAGGAAACAACCCTAGTTATTGCGTATGAAAGATTTAAAATTGGAAGGAAACTTGATGAAGCACTGATCAAAGATTATTTTATTTTTATAGGGAGAACTTAAAAAAATCATTATTCTAAAAAAAATTAAAAAAAAAAATCATTATTCTGAACGCCATTATCATGGTCCAGGTGAACTCTCCCAACGTTTGATTGGTTGTAGATTTGGTCAATGACTGATGACAAACTCTTCCAATGTTTGAGAATTTTTGCCAATCATACTACCACATATAAACAATCTCATACAACCCAACAATGCACAGCACTTAGATAATATCACTAATTTAGGTCTGGGTGTATAATTGGTTGTAATTTAGCACTAGTTATCAACAGTTCTCCCATTCCTTATTTGAATCAGCAGTGTCACCGTAAAATATTAAGCAAACTTAGCTTCCCACAACCATGAGCTACAACCGATTCTCACCAGAGAATTCTGCTTCAACCACTACAAACACCAAACCTTCCCATCCACCTTTCTAAGATGATATTGTTTGCAGGTTAGCAACAGCTTCCATATGTATGGGAGGTCATAGCATTTGCAAGCACCACCTATGCTAAAGGCTGTAGCTCAGTGGCAATTGACAGCTCTTGGGTTGATCAAACCCAGTTTGGCTAAATTAGAGCCATCCATTTCAGATGGAACGCATCCGTCATCATCCCCAAGTGATCTTTTTGTATTTAACTCATGCAAAACAAAGTGATTTTCTCCCAATATATTGTACGTAAATTAGGGATAAATACAAGTACATCATCCCCTAAGCTTTTTGGAGACTACTGCAAAATGGCATTAATGGTGGCCATAGAAGGCAGGTAGGCATAGTTCTTCTGGTGATTTGTCACATATGTGCAATGAGATAACTTACGTGCAACTTCAGAACCTCGCCACAAAGCTGAGCAGTTTCCAAAGAAAAAGAAAATTGTACAAAAATTGAGTTCCTGATTTGACATACCATAAATTTTTAAAACCAAGGGAGATGTTCAACTTACTACAGTACAGGTAACAAGCAGAGGTACATACAACTCAATTAAACATTTATGGCAATATTATTCCTTTATCTTTATATAAAATATAAGTAAACAGAATCATTATGTTTCTCACAGATCAATCATACATGCATTTGTCTAAACAGATTAGCAAAGTAGAATTAACTGTCCATCAACAAATAATCTTCCACAATGTGATTAGAAAAGAGTGTCTTCTGACTTCCAAGATAGGCACAGACAACATAATTACTATGATTACACATTGGAAACGATTTGAAAAGCCAGTCAATAGTCTAGGATGTTATATAGAGCCGGGCATACACAAAAGCACTTATGTTGCATCTATCTCTAAAACATAAAATAATCAGATAAGATCCAAAAATACTTATTTTAGATTATTATCACCGTCATTAAAACCTAGCTCTATACTGATACACCTTGGTATCAAAAAATAGCCAACGAACAAGAGAAATTTAGGGCAAAACAAATTTTTTTATTGCTAGGAAATCAAATAACAAAAGCAAGATACAATGGTCCTTTTTCGAGAGGAGGTCCTTCTCTCCCAAACTCTAGACGCCGCTAGGATCCCTCACACAAAGAAAACTACAGCACTCAAAACAAAATCTGCTTAAGAATAAAATAAACACGAAGATTGATAGCTTAGGATTTAAACTATAGTATTCAAGTCGAATTTGTACTAGAAATGATGTAGGTGTGATTATAGATAAGAATTTGAAGGATAATGTTATAGAAATTAATAGAATTGAAGATAGAATTATAGGTTTAAAGATTATTGTTGATGCTAAGATTATTAACATTATAAGTGTTTATATTCCTCAAGTAGGTATGAATATGTGTTCAAAATTTAAATTTTGAAATGACATAGAAGAATTAATATAAAAGATACCTCTTGAAGAAATAATTTTTATTGTAAGAGATTTAAATGGACTTGTTGGTAGAGAGGTAGATAATTTTAAAAATATTCACGATGGCTATGAATTTTGAGCGACTAATGAAGGTAATAAGACCGTATTAGATTTTGTTCTAGTTTATGATTTTGTAATTGCTAATACATTATTTAAGATAAGAGATGAGCATTTGATCACTTATAAGAATGGATATAGTTAAACTCAGATTGATTATTTTCTTATAAAAAAAATAGATCGTTTAGATTACAAAGATTATAAAGTTATTCCGAGTGAATGTTTCAGTACCCAACATAGCCTATTAGTTTTAAACTTTAAGATGAAATAACAGAAATTGAAAAATAAAGTAAAACATTGTTCTAGGATTTGATGAAGCATTTAAAGAACACTAACAAAAAAAATTTTTAAGAGTAAAATTCAAGATCTTAAGTTTTGTATGTGTATGAGAAAGCTAATATTATGTGGAAAAAAATAGTTAGTGATATTAAGAATATTGCAAAGGTAAAAAAAATTGATGGTGGAATCAAAATATACAAGAAAATATCAAAAATAAAAAATTTTGTTGTAAGAAATTAGTTTAGATGTAAAAACTCTGAAAATTAGAAAAGATATAAAGAGGCATGTAAGGAGTATTAAAAAACAATATGCGACGCAAAGAATTTAGCATTTAATGATTTATATAATATATTAAATACTAAAAAGGGTGAAAGATATATGTATAAGCTAGCCAAGCAAAGAGATAGGAGAAGTAAAGATTTAGTTCAAGTGAAGTGCATTAAGGATGAAGATAAAAAAAAAGGTTTTATTAGAAGAGGATATTTAACAAAGGTGGATGAGATATTTTGATAAATTTTTAAATAAAGATTGTGAGAATATGATTGATTTTATTAATCTTAGCACCCTAAATAAAAATAGAGATTTTTGTTTAATCATGTATTAGTAAAATCAAAGTTAAAGAGGCTTTAAAGAATATGAAGTGTGGAAAAGCTGTTGGACCTGATGCTATTCCAATAGAGGTATGAAAATGCTTATGAGATGAAATAATTCCTTAGCTTACAAAACTTTTCAATAGTATTTTGAAGACTAAAAAGATGTCAGATGAGTGGAGGAGTGTGTTGATTCTTATTTTTAAGAATAAAGATGATGCATAAAAGTGTGTGAATTATAAAGGAATTAAGTTAATGTGTCATACTTTAAAAACTATGGGAGAGAGTTATTGAGCATAGATTACAACATGATACTAATGTTTATCAGAATCAATTTGGATTCATGCTTGGGTAGGTCTACTATGGAAGTTATACATTTATTGAGAGGTTTGATGGAGAAGTAAAGAGAGAATAAGGAGGATCTACATATGACATTTATTGATTTAGAGAAAGCATATGATAAAGTTCCAAGAGAAGTGCTATGGACAGTTCTAGAAAAGAAATGGGTTAATAATGCTTATATCAAGTCATTAACAATATGCATGCATGAGCTATTACTTATGTTCAAACACAAGGAAGTTTGACCAAGTATTTTTCCTATTTCAATTGGATTACATCAAGGATCAGCCTTAAGCCCATATCTTTTTGCTTTAGTCATGGATGTTCATACTAGACATTTGCAAGAGGATGTACCCTGGTGTATGTTTTTTGCTGACGATATTCTTCTTATTGATAAAATTAGAGAGGGAGTTAAAGGTGAACTTGAATTATGGAGATCAAACTTAGAATCTAAAGGTTTTCGTTTGAGTAGATCTAAAACCGAGTACAAGGAGTGTAATTTTAGTAGTAATAGAGCTGGTGGGGGGAGTGGGGGGGGGGATTGTGACTTTGGCCTATCAAGTTATTAATAAGAGTACATGTTTTAGATATCTCGGGTCTGCTATTCAGAGTGATGGTAAAATAAATGGGGATATTATTAGCTGAATTCAAGTTGGATGGTTAAGTGGAGGAATGCATTGGGCTTGTTGTATGATAGAAAAGTATTCCTTAAACTTAAGGGAAAATTTTATAAGATGGTGGTGAGACCTGCAATGTTTTATAGCACATAATGTTACTATTAAAAGAGAAGCATAAAATTAAGTTAAGCATTACAGAAATGAGGATGCTCGGGTGGATGAGTGGCTTTACTCTTAGAGATAGAATACAAAATGAGCATATACGTGAAAATGTTGGAGTAGCTCTAGTGGCAGACAAGTTTAGAGAGAGCCGCCTTAGATGATTTGGCACATAAAATGTCGGCCTTCCGATGACCTGGTTAGGAGAGTAAACGTATTAGATTTGACTTATATTAAGAAAGGTAGAGGTAGACCTAAAAAGATTTAGTTAGAAAATATTAGAAATGACCTTTCTTTATTAGATTTAAATGATAATTTGACTCTTTACATGACACAAAAGAGAAAAATGATTCATGTAGCCGACCCCACGGAATGGGATAAAGGGGTGATATTGTTGTTGTTGTGGTAGTATTTTCCATATTGTCATATTAAGGTGAATTAAGAATAAGTTATGGGGCATGATGAGTGTTTGAGATCACAACAATTGTGTGTCTCATATACTAAGGATAGGTCATCTTCCATAAGATTGTTAAACTCATTTTTATAACATAAATGCACTCTTCGGTACATGAGGGTTAATTGTTAATTATTAAGAAGATAGGACCTTCAAAAAGTGCACTATACGATTTGACATCAAAATATCGGTGTTTAATGTGTGTTCCAATCATATTTTTCAAAAGAGATATGAGAGTTTATAAAAAGAATGATAATTAACTAGGAGCTTCACTAGGCAGAGGATCTTGAATTAAGGTATTTATGTGGCATTTAATGAATAATGATATGTCCTTTGCAGGAAATGGAGCCTCTCTAGATGATTCATGTATTAATTTATAGCAATCATTGAGATTAATGGAGGGAGCAATCATTTAATGTTAGGTGATAGATTCTAGTAAAGATTTATGGGATGTAGGTTAGGGTTTATTTTCCTACCTAGTTTGAGCTGAGTGTATTCTGAAAATTTGATTTTTATTTATAAGCATGTCGGTATTATAATGACCATCATATTGAATATTCATACTATCAATCCATGATTTTTCTTAAATGATATGTACTTCTGAAGTAAGGCATTACCATCAAGCTACCTAAGTTTAATAGGAACAAGGTACCTACTAACGTCTTGTGCTTACAAGCAATGATTTGTTAATATCCCAGTAACATGAAATAGATGATGAGTTCAAATTTTATGTTAGCTGTTAATAGTATTTTAGAGGAGATAAAATTTAATGTATTATTTCATGACGTAGTGCATATTAATATTTAGAGGATATAAAAACAATGATTGCCCTACATTTTATAGATTGTAAATATTTGAAAATTTAATTATCTAAGGTTATTATAATCCAACATGTAGTGAAGTTAAATGAGGTAATCAGTTTCACCAATTAGGTAGGAGAGTTCAGCACATTGTTTTTTAGGTGAACAAGTAATCCTAGTATTCTTTTTTTTGAGAGAAATGCTAAATTGCATTAAAAAGCTAAAGCAAAAACCGAGAACATCACATAGTACCTAATACATCGCATTCCTCCTTCAAGCAAAATAGGAATGAAGGAAGAATCTCCACATCCGAAAGATCCAACCAAACAAAAGATTTGTCCACCCCCAAATTAGCACAAACATCCGCTAATTTGTTACAACCTCTATTGCAAAACGAAAACAAGACTTGGTTAAAATCCTGTAAAAAGCTCAAATTATTCTCCCTACATGTATTCCTAGTATTCCTTGAACATGTTTTGTAGATTGTTAGATCTTTCATCATCCCTAGTTTCTTTTTCAAATTTCATATAACATTGATCCTTATTTTTAACTTGTATACCTTTTAACTACCTATTTACCCTTTCATATTGAGCTAATGGAAAGGAATTAGGATTCATGATGTTGACTAAAAAATGATGATAATGCAAATGAAGTGATGTTTTTGGAAAGAATTTTAGGAGAAGTAAGAAGAAAATAACTGATATTAAAATATATTGATTGAATTGAGCTATGTGATCTAAAAGAATATTCCAGATAACGAGAGGATCACAAATGCGACTTATATCCCAGGCACAAGAAGTTTTTTTCTTCTTTTGGAGTTTTTCTATTTTTGCACCTACAGATTAAAAATGAAAAATTGCATAAAAGAAAAAAAAATTGCACAAAACAAACAAAATTACAAAAAAATTTGTATGATTCATGAATAATATTTATTGAAGGAGTTATGAATGTTCAAGAAAATCTAGTCTTCATGCATATCTCATCAACTAATTTTATTAATATTAATAAGCTTGTTAGAGTTAAGGATCAAAAGTAAGACAGTATGCAAATATACTCCAATGATTATAACTTTAAATCACACCCAAAGGTTAAGGGCTTTTGTCTTATTTGTGGAACACATTTCTCACCACATTTAACTCTCAAGTAAATAAAGATAGGGTAGGTATATAATGGGTTAGGCAAGGATTAAGGTGGTGATCACTACTTAGATGAAATGACTTACCACTTTAGCTTGCCAACAAACTTGCAAGATTGTTGGATTCTATGCAAGTAATGATATACCAAATTAAATTATTCAAAATTTATGATTTAAAAATGTTACCCACAAGAGAAAATTAGATCTACCACTCATTGAAGCAAATTGTTAAAGATTAATAGAGACCTTTTTCTTCTTCAAATTTCAACATGCTTATTGACTTTTTGGGGAAGCCTCCTTAGCTTTCAATACCTCTTCTTGAAGCCTCCAAGATGGTGAGATAGGATCCTTTGACCAGATAGCAAAATGATGGAGTCATTGTAGATGGAAATAGGTAGTCGGTTGGTGGACAAGTAGGCTAGGAGAGAGAAGTAATCGAGAGCAAAACTATACATAAAGAGAAGAATGTTGCATAGATTTTCTAGGAGAAAATCTAATAGAGAGAGTACAAGGATAAAGGAGAATATATATGATGTGCTTTGTAAAGCTCATGCTAGTTGGTTTGCAAATCAAGCCAAAATTATCAAGCTCGCAAGTAAGAATCATAAATTTGTAGGCAAAGCAAAAAATTCATTTTTCTTTCCATCCAATGTTTATAATACAAGACATCAGCTCTAAAATTCAAAATGGAAGAATGAAATTGAAATTAAATTAATTTTCATCATCAATAAGGCTTTATTTAACTCCCTAATTGAATTTGAGTATTGTAACCCCTAATGACATAAATGAAGCTTTGAATGATTTGTCATCTTCAAATTTTAAGTTCTTGAAACCTTCCAATTGAATGCTTAAATTGTAACATCACATTTTGAATTTTAAATCCTTCTTGAATCCTTATCAAACCACCAATTTGATGATGTTTGTAATAATCTTTTTAACTCCCTAATTTAATGTGTCATGAAATGTAATTACCTAATTTGAATTACTTATAACTCCTTGCACTATTGATATTGATGATGATGAGGGGCCACCCACATAAATGAAGAAGATGAATCATAACTAACTTCAATAATAATACAAGTAATTCAACTACTTCCAACTACCAACTAGCCTACTAACTATTAACTCCCGATTTTCAAGTAACTCAACTAACTCTTGAAAAACCTTTGCACTAATAATTTGAAATGAAATCATATTAACATGGGGATGTAGTTATCTCCATATTTATATGCTTGTCATGTCTCACCCCTTAGCAATGACGCCCACCTAGGAGAAGTGAGGTTCTATATCCTCACATCACCTCACCCAAGCACCTAGGAGAGCATCTGAAGCATCTTTGAAAATAGGAGTTGAAACAGGAAAGAAGAATATTAAAACAAGAAGTTAGTAGTTCAAATAAAATGAGATTTTTACTGAAAGACGAAAAATAAGATCAACAACAACAAACCTTTATCCCAATATGTGGGGTCAGCAACATGAATCCTTATCTACATTGTGTCATATTAAGAGTCAAATTCTCATTTAAATCTAATAAAAAAAGGTCATTTCTAATACTTTCTAACCAATTCTTTTTAATTCTACCTCTACCTTCCTTAACATAAGCTGAATCTAATACATCTACTCACCTAACTGGGTCATCGGAAGGCCAACAATTTATGTGACCAAATCTTCTAAGACGCTATCTCTAATTTTATTGTCATTGAAGCTACTCCAACCTTTTCACGTAAATACTCGGTTTGCATTCTGTCTCACTATAAAAAAAACTAATTGCTTGGGGAATCTTCACTTTCTATATCTCTCTCTTTGTCAATTTTAAATCCTCAAAAAGAACTAAAAGTGTCCTCACCTTACCCCCTAGGGACCTATCTATAAGCATCAAAAATGGAAAGAAGGCATCAGAATAATAGTACGAACTAGATCTTCTTCTAACCACTTTGCTATGTTGGAAAATCCCCATAACCACTTTGCTATGTTGGAAAATCCCCACATCTACAATGCAATAAAATCTTAACACTCTGGAATCTTTGGGTGAATTGAAGTCCACCCTTTTTCTCTGATTAGACCTTAGTCTTTGTGGTTTGAAGCCTTTGAATGGATTCATCTGAATCAAAGATTACGATGCATTTAGCTATAAATTTCACATTTCTGAAGAGATTGATCAAAGGAACCAAATGGACCTGGAAGATTGAAATCTACAACACAAATACTATCACCTATTATTTCAAGCCACTAGTGTCAGCGTAAATTCCATTAAAATGAACATTATCCCGTTCACATGTTGAAAGCCTATCAACGAGTCATGTCATAATCCACATCAAGATTTGAATTCTCTCAAGAGAGACTTCACTCGTACAAGCCTAGCCATCTGAATAAGATCCACATTGCCTACTTCATTTAGGTCTTCTCATAGGGTGAACTTATTTATTAATTGTGACCAGCAATGAATTCCAGGCCCAACAAAACTATACGAATTTGCTCCAATTATTTAGTTCCCTACCTTTGCAAGACTATACCTTACCCTCACTACGTGATGATCATGGTTTCTCAAAAACCAGTATGACAAATTCCATCTTTCATAAGATTATATTAATCAAAACAAACCCTTATAAAGAACATTTCAGCACTCTTAAAAACGGTAAAAAAAAAAAAATCCGCATGCTCGTTTATGAAATACATTTACAAGCCCAGGTGCCGCTCATATTCATTCAACCAAAAAGCGAAAATCTGAGCACCTGCCCCAAGCTTTTCCCAATCACATAGGCAGGATTAAATCTATCCAAATAAGGAAAAGCAAAAAATGGAAATTAAGATCGGCATCGAGACTTACTCCAGGTAACGTTCTTTTATTGTGGCAAGCATTGACTGCCTTGTCCGCTTCCTGCCTAGAAGGGCAGATCAGGAAGCAGCAACCTGCAAGGAGAAACAAAAAAAAAACATAAGGCATGAAAAGTCAGTGTGAACATTAAATCCACCTCTAAGCCAAATTCCACAGCTGGCATTCCCGAGATCCGGCGAAAAACAACGAATACGATAGACTGGAATCGAGAGAGAATAAAGAAAAGATCTAGAAGGAACAGGACGAAGAAATCGATCACCTCGCGAGGCCTTGGTAACTTTGTCCTTGATAATATTGACTTCTTCAATAAGGGCCACCTCCTTGAACATTGCGAGCAGCTGCTCCTCCGTCATGTTCTTCGGTACCTGACCCACGAATAGCTTCACGCTCTCACCTCCTCCACCATTCTCTTCTCGTCCTTCCACAGCACCACCGGAGGCCGCCGTGGCCACGCTTTTACCCTCTCCATCCGCCTCCATTCTTCTCCCAATGATCTCTCTCTCTCTCTCGACGGCTCTTCTGTCTCTCTCCCTCTCCGCCTTGCCTTCTCTCCCTCCGAGTTGTGTTCGCTACTTGCGGTAATGTTGATGGACAGTCTTTAATTAGGGATAACAATTTCATTTTCAGCCGGTTGAGACATCGAAACAATGCAAAGGGCTTATAATTTACCATTCACAAAAGAGAATTTGACAATCTTAGGCCTTTTCAGCCGGTTAAAGATTTTTGGATTGTAACGAAGCAATCTCTATTGTTTTTCGAGCTGCATAGCCTCAGCCCCGACAATTATAATATTTTACGTAAATTTATGTATTATTATAAGGCATTTGACTTCTACAGATCTTTAAAATGCCCAAATTAGCCTGGATAGGCCCCCTTGAAGCATGGCTAGTCTAATTCAAGTCCAACTAACCTAATAAACCTAAACATTAGAATTAACAAAATTAACCTTGGACATTAATCTCAGATTAGACCTAAATTGAGCCAAATTGATTGTTAGATTAGCCAAGTTGAATCTTTGAACTTAGATTAGCCTAAGTTGATCCATTTGACTCAATTGGACCTAAACCTTTAAAGTGACCAAAGTAATTAATTTTGAGCTTTGCATTCAATATTAATGAGTCAACCATAATTTCACAAGTATCAAGCGACCTTTAATTAGGTATATTGGCTAATACAGCCCAAGAGGACTCATTAAAGGCCTTAGACTATTTATTGACTTTAAAATTTGGCGTAATATTTGAGTTGTTTAATCAGTGAAGTGTTTGACTTCATCCGTGAGGTAGTTAAGGTCACTATCAAAGTGTTTGAATACCCATTGAAGTTATCGAGACATAGTCAAAGTTCTTGGGATACTTTTCAAGTTGGTTGAGGTTATCAACAAGATAGTCAAGCTGCTAAATGCCATGAGCTCAATAAGCTTAATAAGATTTTCTTAATAAGATTTTCATAATTACAATTATTATTAGTTTTGTTGATTTTTGGCTGATAAATTTGCATGTGCAGGCTATCAAATTATGCTAACATTTTAGGTAGAGAATAAATGAAGAATAATAAGATACTGGATATACAACTTGGATGGTAATCACATGTTAATGGAAGGGCACACAACCTATGTTGAAGTAAGAGACACTCATGAAGAATTTGAAGCCATCAAGGATAAAGAAGACTACCAAAGAGTTAAGTACTTGCACTTTTTTGTTTTGTTGAGTCTTCCTGTATATCAATTGTAATGATTTACATAACAATCAAGCACACACACATGAGAAATAAATTAAAATAAAGAATACTTTAGTAAATTAAGATACCTTGATTCATGACAAATCATACTATATGATTGGTATCGTATTTTACGATATGGATGATATTTTTGGTAAGGGTGGAGATCAAGAAGTATTGATTAATAGTAAATTCAATATTAAAATTGTAGAACTAATTGTACCATATGATACCAATCAGACCATATGATCCATTTTAGTCATATTGAATAACTATCATATGATCTTTTTTTCTAAAATGGGTGAATTAAAAATTAAACTAATCATATTGTATGGTATATATCATACTATATGATTATGCATGCACTTTACTTAATTAAGTTCAAAGAATCCAAGAGTATATTAAAAATAAAATTTAGGAAAATATCTGATGTAGCACATAGATGTGGTCTTATGACTATACTATGAGTAATATCACATGAAGCTCAAGACATGAAGAAATCATGAAGATTTACATCATTTTGTGTTGTATTTTTTTATGTATTTTCATGTTTATGGTGTTATAATTGTACGTCTGTGAAACCTAGTGTTCATAAAATGAATTTTATATGTAAAATGGCTAGGAGAAGGCACTTAATTAAATTGATTATATAGCTCAAATATAGGTGAAGTGTGGGCCATCCAAACAAGTATCTAGGGAGAGAGGTATAACAATCCAAAAATAAAAAATAATTTAAAATATGAATTTTTGAATTTCTATTTAAACTGCAGCACTTCAGCGCTGCAGTTGTGAGCGCTGCGATGCTAGGTTTGAGAGTACAGCAATGCTGGAAAATATTATTGTGATGTTTGAGTCTATATTATACAGTAATTCTGGATTCAACATGCAGTGCTACAGCGCTAGGCTACAAATAGTATTATTATATATTTTTTATTCTAAACTTAAGCATTAAAATATTCTAGCGTCGCCACCTCCCTCATTTCTGCTATAACTTGCTTGGGAAGGAAAGGGAAATGGGAGAGGTAGGGGAGAGAGAAATGAGATAGAAAGCCAATTTTTTGTCATTTTTGTTCATCACTTATATTGCAAAAAGTATTCTGAACGTTGTAAGTAACTATCCTCTTACTTATATTTTTGATAATTTTGATTTCTATGAATTTATCTCTCTTAAATCTGCCAAAAATATATTATCTCCTAATTTCGTAAGTTTTTATCATGTAACTTTTGATATGTTATAGATTTGATCCTTATGAATGATTTGATATGATCTTATTGTATTTTTACCAATTAAATATCTATATTGGATTTTTTAAGTAAAATGAGTAAGAAAAATGACAAACTGGAAATAGGTTGAAAAGTGTTATACTGTGATTTGATATCATGATGACTACAAGATAATATGTACTAAAATGATTGATATGATTGAGTTATGCAAGAATATAATATTGCTACTAGTCTAAATTTAATGTGATGTATGGATATGATGTACTAATTGATGAGATATATATGATATGAAATCTCATGTGATATCCTTAAGATCCACATGGATGGGAGTCATAAGGAGCTAGAGACTGATTGGGAGTTATAAGGAGTTATGGTGACTGATCCACGTGATTCAATGAGAGTTATAAGGAGTACATTAATTGGGAGTCATAAGGAGCGATTGATTGGGAGTCATAAGTGTAGAGCAAGATATCCTTATATGAATATTTGATATAGTAATGATTACCGATTACTAATACTACTTATTACTAATTACTAGTTATTGACACTGATTACTGAATATAAATACTGATTATTGTTATTTCTTATTACTACTGTATATAAATACTGATACTATTATATAATTGTATAACTAATAGACTAACGAGAAAGATTAAATGATATAATTGAATGGAACTAATTATATGATAAATATAATATGATTAATTGATACATGTGATCGTTATATATAGCATATATATTGATTTATAAACTTTTTTATATGATTTAAAGTATAATGTTTCTCTTATACCTTACATTAATTTCAATTGTATGATTTTAGTTACTTGATGGGATATTTGCTCATTACGTGATTTTATATAGTTTCAGGTAAAGATAAGAAGCCTATGGATTGAAGCTTAGATGTAATGATATTTTAATTTTCTTTCAGTTCTTCTAAATTATGAAAATTTGTGAGGGTGGTTAAACCCTATAGAACTAGCCTGAGGCTAACTAAGAGGGGGGGGGGGGGGGGGGGGGTAAATTGGTGTTTTAAAATTCTTAAACAAAAATAAAAAGTTTTTATCTTTTTAAATATTTTATAAACTAAACAATCTTAAGAAAAAGTAGATATCAAAATCAAAGATTTCAATCATAAAACAAATCACATAAAAGTACAGAAATAAAATGCAAAAAAACGTAATAAGAAAGAGCACACAAAATTTTATAGTGATTCGATCAAATTGACCTACGTCCACTCCCCAGAACCACCCGTTTTAGGTATTGCACTAATCAGTTAGTGTTGCTCCTTTTGCTCTCACAACAAGGTGGAGAAGCCCTTACAAAATCTTTCCACTGACTCGGTGAGACAGAGAACCTTAATTCCTTTTTCACCTTTCTAGTGAAGGCAGAGAACCTGGAATCCTTTTACTCTCACCTGGAGTTGGCAGAGAACCACGAGAATCCTTTTACTCCCTTCTAGAGTAGGCAGAGAACTTGACAATCCTTTTACTCTCTCCTGGAGTAGGCAGAAAACCTGGAACTGATGCTGATGATCATCTCCCCAAAGCCACCAAGGAACCAAGGATGAAGAAGGAAGAAGATAATCGAATCGTTGCTTAGAGCAACCTTTGTGAATCCCCTCATAAACTCTCCCTCATAAGATCCCCTCTCTCTCTCTCTCTCTCCCAGACTCTCCTTCTCCTTCTCTAAGCTCTCTCAAGTTAAAACAGCAGCAAAAGACTTGCATAGTAGCAATTAAGAGAACTTAAATAGGAGGCTTAAAAAATAGCCCTAATTTCAATTTAATGGCAAAGATCATCCAGGATGATTCAAATATCGTCCTGTATGATTAGTACAAAATAGCCCTTTAGCTAGTACGATCAGCATTGCGTTGTACGATCAATTTAAGTATTTAAATGAATTATCTCATACGATATTTCTATCATCCTGGACGATTAGTTCATAAGTGGCTATTGATCATCCAGTACGATGAATGGCGATTAATTATCTTCCCATGTAGCACACGGTTCATCTAGTACGATGTAGAGGTATCGTCCAGGATGATTAGTTGAAAAGTTAAAGTTTTCATCCTGTACAATAGGTGGCAATTAATTATCATAACATGTAGTGCTCGGATCATCCAGGATGATGGTCTCCGATCGTCCTGTACGATTTGATTGATCAATTTAACTATAATTAATCCCCTAATCAAGAGATTATTTTAGGCATGATTCTCATGAATCATCTAGGATGATATGTATCATTATGTACGATTAGAACAAATTTTGAATTATGAAATCTTGCCTAAATTGTGATTAGAGACTATTTATTTCAATATGTACCGATCATCCTATATGATATAAATCATCCAGGATGATTAGTTAAGCAAACTTAATACTCAGGCATGCCCTAATTAGAGTTTCTAATTTTAACTTATCATCCATGATGATTTAAAATCATCATTCATATAATCAAAAACTAAAAAACTCTCTAACTTATAAAATTTCTCCCCTGAGTATGTGCGTGCAAGGTTACTTAGTTTTAGGATCCATCACAATATATTTGACTCAAGAAAAGGTAAAAGATGCATTGGAATAGAAATTATAGATTGACTCAATCCTAGTCTACCTGATCTTGAACTTATTGATGTTCCAAGTGAACTTGTGGACCTAACAGGTTAGTAAGCAAGGAAAATAAAAATAGATATCCAAGAATAACAAAAGTAAGAAAATAATAATGTTTGTTATCACCAAAATCATTGTACTTGGGCCCAGATTTGCAATAAATTATGTATATTCTTTTATAGTCTATAAAGGCTATTGCATATATTATTTTAGACTCTAGTGATAGAATATAAATATTGACTATTATAGTAATGTGAATTATATTTTTCAATGTTTATTGGTTTTCTTTAATGCAATAAATCAGCTCTAGATATCAAAATGATCTAGAAGTTTATTGATCTAGTTATTAAATAAAAGATAAAAGAAATAGAATGAATTGAATAGATACTAAAAAATAAAAGAAAAGAAATTCTTTCACTTTAGATCCTAAGGCATGACAAAATGGTATCAGAGCAATGGTTAGTGAAAAAAATTGATTATAATCATATATGCATTATTAATTGTATTAATTATTAATTAAATATGTTTATAGATTTATTTTATTTTGGAGAATTATTTTGTTTTTTGTTTAAGAATTCATTTTAAATTTAAGGTTTATATATTAATCAGATAAATGGATGACCCAACTGAAAAAGGAAAGAAATATGAACTTAACATTGAAGTGTTTTCAATGACTTCAGAGAATATGGAATGGTTTGTTGATGTGATTGCTCAAATGGTGAGTGATAAACTCGCCAAATAGTTTCGACAAAGCTACAAGAAGATAGGTGAAAGTAGTAAGAAAATGATATGCATGATTATTAAAGCACCTACCACACTGCAATGTATCTAACATGAGAGGAGGCATTTATTAATTAGCTTACTTTATAATTACTTTTAATTATCATTGTTTGAATTTTCACAAGTTTTTTAAAGACACACTAATTCACCTCCACCCCCTCCCCCCCCCTCCTATTATGTGTGCCAATAACTACAAACTACATAGGACACTTGTCAAAGTAATCGAGATCTTTACTGAGTTAGTTGAAGCCTAATTAATAGTAAACTCACTAAGTCTTGCCCACTTGAATTCAAAGTGTATAATATACCCATGAGGTGTGAATTGGTATATAATTTAAAAGTCAAACAAGAATAATTTTAAACAAGAAACTACTTTTATTATTTCATAAAAATAAAATAAGTGAATAAAAAATTTATTTTATTTTTTCAATAAGAATAAGAGATTTTAACACAATATGATATTTTTACGATGATGTGCAACTAATAAGGAGTGCTAATTATTCTACACTAGTTTGAACCACAACATGCATACACTATCAAGCAAAAGGTTTTTTAAACTTTCCAATAATTTTATCACATGATAGATTAACCAAGATATTCCTTTTCATTATACCATAAAAATAATTAATTAGAGTTTGTAGAGAGTTAAAGTAGTAGGATAAAAAACATAAAGGGTAAGAAAGGCACAAATTGATTTTGTAATAGTTGGGCACTAATGTGAAACCCCTTAAGTAAAAGAAGCTAAATTCTTAAACATCGAGGCGCCTTTTGGTGTAATTATTAAAATTTCATTAAGAAACTCTGTAGTTAAGCGTGCTCATTTTAGAGCAATTCTGGGGTGGATCACCTACTGGGCAGTTACACCAATAGGGAAAAACTATGAGGCCCTTAGACCAAAGCCAACAATATCTCAATAGTTAAGAGTTTGGGCTATTACAAATGGTATTAGAGCAATATACCAGCCGAAAGATGGAAACTAAGTGCCATACAAGAAAAAAGTGCTATGCCATGGGAGCCACCTCTTAAACCTTGTATGGGACAAAGTGATATGTGGCGGAAGCCACCACTTGAACTTCTAGGGGCCTCCTCTAGAATCCTATCTACCTGATCAATTATTCTAGGATAATGCTACTAACGAGCATGTAAAAACTTAAGTGGGGGAGATTATAAAACTCCTTAAGTAAAAGAAGCTAAACTCTTAAACATCAAGGCACCTTTTGGTGTAATGGTTGACATTTCATTAAAAAAATTTACAGTTAAGTGTGCTCATCCCAGAGTAATTTTAGGATGGATGACCTACTGAGAAGTTACACCAACATGGAGAAACTATGAGATCCTTATGCCAAAGCAAATAATATCTTAATAGTTAAGAGTTTGGGTTATTACAATTAATTCCAAGGCAATGCCATGGCCCCTCCTACTCAAGATTCTATTACTTTCTCATTTGATCACCATAAGCCACATCAACCTCAGCACCACCCCCCCCCCCCCCCCCCCCCCATGAAATTATACACCTCTTCATTCATCTCCAATTAAATAGTTGCTTCTCTATCCTATCAGATAGCTAAGAAATCTCTATACAAACATTGAGCTATCACTGATCCCTTATAAGAATATGTCCAAAATCTCTTACAATAGCAATAATAACTAATATATAGGATATAAGATATACAAGATGTTAACTTTATGAGCCTCATAACACATTCTATTGATTTAGATGATAATAAAATTATTCTTGGATTCTCTAATATTTATGCTAAGTCTTTCGGGCACAATGCTTCAATAGATGTTCAAGATGGCTCTATCTTTGGATTAAACATGGCACCCTCCTAACTAGATCAAAATTTGAACAAAGAAGAACCCAAGATAGACCAAGATGGATAACATAGAGGTTTGGATATAATATGTATGGTTATGTATATTTGAAAGTGTCTTAGAGGTCCAGAGAAATTTACTTGTATGATTTGGTTTGCTCGCAATCCAATATATTCTATGTATTTCTTTGTAAATTATTAATTGAGAATGATAAGCTTAAATTAAATATTAATAACATTTTCTTAAATAATCAAATTTTATGATAATAAATTTAAATATATTTAAATGTTTCATATGTACGATCAAATTTATCAAAATAACATAAAAATATATAAAAGTAATAAGATTATATAATTAAAGTATTCATTTTGAATTAAAATTCTTATGATAATTTACTAAGATATATGTCAATGTATTTAAATTATTTTTAAATTTTGTAAGAATATTTAATATAGTTTAATAGTATTTTGATAAAAATTCATTTTATAATTTTGCCCTAATAGTAAGTCCATTGGATTCATTAAATTCTATTGATGTAATTTGACAAGAACATGACTCACTTTGTTGAAAATTGAATTTATTATAATATCTTTTTTTTTATATCATAAATTGGGTGGTCATTATCATATATTTCAAGCTATTTTAAGACCTTTTTGACTTGCCCATTTGACTACCCATTTTTTAGCCATTTGGATATAATATTTATTTAAAATAAATTAATTTTTTATTAAATATTATATCATTATTTGATGAAATAATATTAGAATAATTTTTTTTAAATAGTTTAAATTATATTTTGCATAAAAATAGCCACCATTCTCTTAGTGTAAGGGTTCCCTCTACTTGAAAAACTACTGTGGAGGCAAAAGGAGAGACACTATAGTGATAGTGCAATACTCAGAGTGGAGGACTCCAAAGAGTGGATGTAGGTCATTATTTGACGGAACCACTATAAATCTCTAGTATATTTGCTCTGATTTTCTACTTTCGCATTTTACTTTTATTGCACTTTATTTTTGTGATAACTACTAGGTGAAAATCGGTAATTAATTCTTCATTCTGTTAATTAGAATGTCATTATCGTTGGTTTAATATTTGATAAAATTATTTTCATCCACATCAATTAAAAATTATTATTTTTAATAATTGAAAAATCTAAAAATATCTTCTTTATTTTTTGAGTAAGCAATTCTTTTTTAAGTTCACCAATTCACCCCCCCCCCCCCCACCCCCCCCCCCCCCCCACTTTTTGGTGTGCCTAGGGACAAGTTCACTTTGGCTTAACATCATTATCGAACTTTCAATTATTAGATTCATTTGATAAATAAAGTCATCCTATCATAATCAAACCTCCCTTGAGTTGGGTTATTTATTAGTTAGAAAACTTTTGGCTTGTATTTGACTGTTTGGGTGCTTTGTTGTAATAGGGGTAGGATAAGAATACTTTTTTTTAGGGCATTGGATGTTTAGTTATCTTTCTTTGAGTTTTACAAAAAAATGCATCAAATATTTAATAAATAAATTTCTAAATGTGATATGTTGTTTAATTTACTTTTTAGTACTCTGTGATGTGCTATGATGGGTTCTTTTTACTATATTTTAAAGAAAGATTTATGTATAAAATAAAATATATATAAATGTTCTAGACTTAGTATAAACTTTGAATTTGATCCAACAATATTATTTTTTGGTACTTTGTAAACAAGTATATGTAATTGAACTTAGAGGCAAGGACCAAAAGCAGAGGAATCACCTAAGCTTATGCCGTATTGTCACTTGCATTTTCATGTAGATTTAGGTATCTAAGCATGTAATAAAAATGTAAGTTCTTAGGGTATTTTTATTCAATGGTATATATAAGTAAGCCTATCTAGTTTTAATGTCCTTTTCTCATATTATTTTATAGCCATTATAACACATTCTATTGCTTATGCTTGCAATCTCTTCATAATACTTTGATAAGTTATTTCCACATTATTTCTGTTATGTGATTATTTGGGATACAAATGATATTGTAGTAGGCTCTCACAATAAAGTCATTTCTATAAAATTTAATAAATTGATAAATAACTTGAAAATTAAATTAGGAAAAGGTTTTTACTTAAACAATTAAGGTTCTCTTAATCAATTTTTCAAATGAAATTTTCTCTCTTAGTACTTCCCAAATGAGATACAAGATTGAAGCTAGCTAGTAATCAAAATCCCTAAGTGCTCGTTCATAATAACAATGTTACTGAACCCCATGAGTCTAGCATAAATTAGGTTAGGTGATTACAAACATTATTAGTTATACTAACGACTAATCAAGGTGTGTGTGCAGGTTTTTTTTTTTAATCTAACAATTATAGAAAGCACACAAGTGGTGGATTCAAGCTGAACAAAATTTTGAGGCTAAAAGAGTAAAAGCGAAGAAAATTTGTCAGTGCTATAAAGGCCAATAAATAGAGTGTGTGTGTGTGTCAACTTGTAATTGTATTTTTAATTTTCTTGAGCCTTTTGTATATTAGGTTTGAAGTGGATTGAACAACTACACGCACATGGAATATTATAAAATTAAATTGATTTAATTAAAGTATTTGATTTTCTAACTTGATCGTAATATACAATTTCTTTCATACTATATGATATGGATGACAATCTTATGAATTATGGAATCAAGGGTGGTTAATTAACCTAAAATTAAAATTTAAAATTTGCATAACTATTCATATAGTATGATGCATATTAGACTCGACAATCAACTATTCAAATTTAAACCATTGAAATAATGAATTTTCTAAAAATAAGTAAATTCAAAATTTAAACTATTTATACTAGACAAACTTGTTCATATAGTACAAAACTTAAATATTTGTATTAAGAATTACCTATGTTGGAACATGAAATCATGGGGGGAAATCAAAGTTGACTTGATACTATACGATCTCAATCATATAGTCAGAACAAATAAAGTGCATGTCTAGCCAAACTCAATTTAGTTAAGCTGATCTAATGCTCTGAGTCGCCATCCTCGTGAAGATCATATTGTGTGATACCTATCATAGAAATGAAAAAATAGAGTGATTGATTAAATAAACTTTAATTAAACATGATGATCTGGTTCCATAAGTTAGCAAAGTTTTTAAGATCATGTCATTCGATCTTGGATTAGATTGTACGATTTTCCTGTAAAATTAACTATTTCAGGATTTTTAGGGTTTGATTTAGAGATAAATATAAAAAACTTTTTATGTTCTTTTAATACAAGTCTTTAGACATCTCAAGCTTTCTTGGGGGAGACCAAGAGAGTTGTTAAAGAGCTTTAGAGAGAGACTTACTCTATTGTGTGAGGGATCTTATTTTAGTTTTCAATGATTTTGATTATTATATAGATTTTCTTATAATTAATAAAATTGATTATTTCTTATTACATTTTGATTGTGGCATTTGCATAAGCAAGAAAGGTTGGCTGTTAATACTATAAAATGGGTTAGCTTGTAATGAATAGAGAGTGACGACTCTTTATTAATTTAATAAATCCACCTATAATGATAATTGATTAATTAAATATGATAATTGATTAATTAGATAAGGGATAATTGATATGACTCATAATTAACTGGAATAAGTTAGGGTAAAAGATGTTGAAAATATCACATTAAAGATGGATGTTTTGCTTTGCTAAATCATACATTGAAGCATGTATACATTGATATCACTGATGACATTGACAGATACATTAATATCATTAACAATATTGGATGTATTGATAATACATAAACATATGATGCATATGAATAGATAAGATAGATCCTTTTAGTGATTTATGAATGATTTCTACATCATTATTTTACCAATTTATTAAATTTTATACCAATTATTGATTTTAAGATTCATTTTAATGATTCCCTACATTTATTATTGATCAATTTGAGTTTTATTGATAATATTTGATCATTAACTATATTGACTACTATTGATTATATTAGACTGAGCATAGCATATTGATTCCCTAGTCCTTGTATTGAAAGCTTTAGTGAGTTTTGAGTTACGGCTGGGCTTTTGAGCTTATTATGTGGATTTTTAATGATTTCAAGTCAGGGAAGGGGTCAGGACTAGTTGGAGTGAGGTTGGTAGAGATCCTAAGATTTTCTTTAAATTTTATTCTACAATTTTTTTATTCTTTTGTAGTTACGAGCTTGTGATAGATCAATGATTATAGTGATCTTATGGCTAGTATAAATGATATTTTAGGTGAATAAATAGTAAAATATTTTGATGTATATGATTTTTATTGCTTTCACTGGTCATTATTTATATTGATGATTTATAGAAGATCTGATATATTCTTAAAATAATAAATAGTAAATTCTTTCAAATTTGATTTCGGGGCATTACATTCAATCCCTATGAAGAAGAAAGGCTTCTCTACTTTAGTGGGAGTATGAGTGATTAGTGAAATTCTTAGGGAGAGGGCTTTGGGGAGTGGACATAGGTCAAATTAATTAAACCCACTGTAAAAATTTTGGTTCTCTTTTTCTTTTTTCTTTTGCTTAATTTTACTTATTGCATAATTTGGTTTGCTACTTTTATTTGTTGTGATTACATGTCCTCTTTAAAATAAAAAAAATAATTATCATCATAAAAATAATTTTTAAGACTTATATTGCTCTCTAATCACTTTGAAAAAATAAAATTAATATTTTAAGTTTTCTAAGTAGTTTTATTTTCACTCCAACTTATTTTTTATTTCTTTGAAAAATATTTAAAAAAAAAATACCAATTCCTCCCCCCCCCCCCCCTCCCCCCGTGCTCTCTTAGCTGTGCCTAGTCACTTACATTTGTATTAGAGTAAGGTTCTCATTTATTTGGTTTCACTACATGAGTAGATTCTAATACGACATAGTTTTGGAATTGAAATACGTTGGAAGGGTATTCTATTACCTGTTTGCCACTTTTCGACAACATTTCCTTTAATTTTTAGAAAATTTGCATGTTAATATTTATTCAATATATAGATTTTTGCATGTAGCATTTGATTCAAACTTGGTATTCACCACCTAATAAAATAGTGAATGACACTAAAATTGAAATACCCTTTCTTGAATGGAACATAAAGGATACAAAAATTGCACAATAAACTGTTAAATATTTGAATAACTTCTTTTATGCACTTAAGTCCAAGGATTATATGAGAGTGTCCACTTGCACTACATGTAAAGATATTTGGGGTAGGTTGTGTATTATTTATGAGGGAACTAATGAAGTAAAAAAATCATGGTTGAATATTTTACTTCATGATTATGAACTTTTTAGCATGCAATCTTGTGAATCTATAACTAACATGTATACATGCTTTACAAAAATCATTACTTCTTGGTAAGAATTAGGTAAAAAGATTAGTAATGCATAAAAGGTTGATAAGATTCTTAGATTTTTGCATGAATCTTGGGATGCCAAGGTGATGGTGATCTCAAAATCAAAGGATTTGAATGCTTATTCTATTAATAATTTATTTGATTCCTTAATTGCATATGAGTAGAAAATTTCTCAAAGGACTGTAGATATTGGAGAAAAGAGAAAGGAAAAAATAATTGCTCAGAAGGCTGATAATTCAAAAGTAGCAACTCTGAAGGTGGTAGAGAGGATGATAGCCTTCATGACTAGAAAATTCATGAATTTTCTAAAGAAGAAGCAGAGGAACCCAAACAAGTGGAGCAAAGTTAAAAACCTAAATAAAGTTTCTACTGATCACATCTATTTTGAGTGTAAAAAGCTAGGTCACATAAAGTCAAATTGCTCCAATTTGAAAGTTGAACCATCAATGTAAAAGGATGAGGACAAGATTAATAATAAGAAAAATAAAAGAAAGCCTAAAAGAGTCTTCTGGTTAAATTCAGATTTGGAGTCATCTTAGATAGAAGCAGAGGAAGAAATCACTAACTTGTGCTAAATAGCTAAAGATAGTTTAGGTAATATGGACAATGATTAGGTAAGTGATTTTGTTTATGAAGAATTACTTTCTTTTCCTAAACAATTGCATGATTATGGAGGTCAACCTTATAGTCTAAAGGTTTTCTCTTGAGTAGATCTAAAATGAAATATATTGAGTGTAATTTTAGTAGTAATAAATATAGTGAGGGGATTGTGACTTTGGGCGATCAAGTAATTAATAAGAGTACATGTTTTAGATATCTTGGATCTATTACTCAGAGTGATTGGGAAATCGATGGAGATATTATCAGTAGAATTCAAGTTGGATGGTTAAAGTGGAGGAATGCATCAGGCTTGTTGTGTGCTAGAAACGTCCCCCTCAAACTTAAGGGAAAATTCGATAAGAAGGTGGTGAGACGTGAAATGCTTTATGGTGTTGAATATTGGCCATTAAAAGAGAAGTAAAATAATAAGTTACGTGTTGCAGAGATGAGGATGCTCAGGTGGATTAGTGGCTTTACCCTTAGAGATAGGATACAAAATGAGAATATACGTGAAAAGGTTGGAGTAGCTCTAGTGGAAGAGAAGATTAGAGAGAGTTGCCTTAGATGGTTTGGTCATATAAAACAGCGACCTTCCGATGACCCAGTTATGAAAGTAGAGGTATTAGATTTGACTTATGTTAAAAATGGTAAAGGTAGACCTAAAAGGACTTGGTTAGAAAATATTAAAAATGATCTTTCTTTATTAGATTTAAACAAGAATTTAACTTTTAATAGAACATAATGGAGAAAAAGGATTCATGTAGCCGACCCCATGTAGTGGGACAAAGGTTTGATGTTATTGTTGTTGTTGTCTAAACAATTACATGATAGTTATAAGAAGTTAAAGAAAATGTTTTCATGCATTACATGGGAGCATACTTCACTTGCAAAAGAGCATTCTGATTTGATTAATAAATTTACATGGTTGAAACATAAGCACATGGAAAAAGTGTAACTGATGAAAATGAAACACTTAAGAATGAATTAAAGGATCAAAAGAACATGCATATTGAAGTAGAGAGTGCATGAAAAATATTAGAAGATGAAGTATTGCATTTGCAAGAAAGTGAGCATGTTGCATATGTCAAGTTAGGTATAGTGTCTAGTGTAAATGAGTACCATAGGAAGGAGGCCATGGAGCATAGAAAATTTGCACCTAGATCATCACTCACCCATAAGCAGCTTGTAAGAAAACCTCATGCATCACCCCTTCTTAGGAGGAAGTGTCACGCACTAGGCTCTAAAGTGAAATAATTTGTTTCCTTTTTTTTGTTTTATCTTTTCATTTATTTATTTCTTTCATATTTCTCAATAATGACCAAAAATTATTTACAACCAGATCAATTTGACATCTAGAGCTGATTAGTTATATTTGGACAAACAAATAATAATAGAAAAATATAATACATAGTACTATAATCCCTATTTACAGTCAAAATCTCTCAACTCCAAAATAACATATACAATAGCCTTCATAGGCTATAAAAGAATACACATAAATGAAGGAATTGAAATAAAACTAAACTAGCAGTGTTGAAAAAAATTACACATGCTATTCAGTGCCTCATGCCATAGGATCCTTTTATTTACCTGAAATAATTTAAAACCACATAATGAGCGTGAAAGCCCAACAAGTAATCAAAATCTTTTAACTGAAATTAATGCAAGGCAAAAGAGAAATATATGTTGTAAATCATATAAGAAAATTTATAAATTAATACATACTATTTGTATTAGTTGCCTTTATAATTTAATTAATCGTTCTATTTTAATCATTCAATTAATTCCCTCAATTTATTAGTTATGCAATTAGTAGAAGTGTCTGTACAAGTATTCAGTAATAGTAAGTAATAACAATAATCAGTGTTTGTACAATATCAGTAATAATAGTTAGAATCAATTAGTAATCAGTACCAGTTAGTAGTAATCAATAATCATAATAAGTAATAATTCGTATCAATAATTAATAATCAGTATTCTATAAAATATTCATGTAGGGGCATCTTGAGGGTATTTTACTCTTACACTTATGACTCCTAATCATTTCCCCCTTATAACTCCTAATCAGTGTACTCCTTATAACTCCTCTTAAATCATGTGAATCAGTTAGCCCAAATCCTTCTTCCATCTCTTTATGACTCCTATCAGTGAATAAGTGAATCTTGAGATTATCATGTGGCTGTTTTCATTTCATATATCTGATATTAATTGGTATATCATTTTCTATAAGAGAAGTATCAGAATAATACATCCTTTCAGTCAGATTAGTATCACATTCCAGTACATATTAATCCTACCTATTATTTTAACACATTATATTTCATTATTATCATGTTAAATCACAATTCATCACTTTCAACCCATTTTTAGTATACATTTTCTCTACTTATTTCACAGAAATATTCATATACATAAATTTAACTATTGAAAATGCAATAAAATTATATCAAACAATTTAGAATGACTAAATCTAAAATATATTAAAAGCTACATCATAAAAGCTTACAAAATTAGGAGATAATACATTTTTGGCAAATTTAGGAGAGAAAAAATCTATAGAAATCAAAATAATTAAAAATATAAGTAAGAGGATAGTTACTTACAACGCATAGAATACTTTTCATATATGAATAGGTGGTAGAAAATTACTCAAATATCTTTCGCTCTCCTCTTCTCTCTCTACCTCCTCTCCCTTCTCCTTCAGTTTCTTCCCAGCTATGGAATGAATAAGGGAGGTAGTGGGGGTAATGGCATAGATATTTATAATAAAAAATATATAAAAATACTATTAATGACCTAGTGTCATAGCACTCAGACCCAGCACCACAACATTGCATGTCGAATCTAAAATTGCTGTAGAATATATACTCAAATTACTGCACCAATAGTTTTTGGTGTTGTTGTGCTCTCAAACACTCACAAGCATAATGTTGAAGTATTCTAGTTCAAACAAAGATTCAAAAAGTCATATTTCAAAATACTTCTTATTTTTGGGTTGCTATAGGAAGAGTCACTCTGTATGTTGATTAGTTCATTCATGTCTAGTGGTAAGGTGTTTATCTTACATCATGGTAGAATACATTTCACAAGTATGCCCTTATAAAGTCCATCCTAGTGCATAGTATGTCTGGGTCCTAAGACTTCATCTGCATAGCATAGCATGAATTCATCTCAAGGCTTGAAGGGACCCAAACTCACTTGGGTTTCCAAGATAATAACTTAATTTATTTTGTAGATGGTCTAGTGAAGCCACTTGGTACCTAGATAGCGGATGCTCAAGCCATATGATAGGATATATAAAGAAATTCATCACACTAGAGCTCAAGAGTGGAGGAAAAGTGATTTTAGGGGATAATACTATGAGAAGAGTAATTGGAATATGAACTATAGGTAAAATAAATGCCTTTACTATTAAAAAGATATTGTTAGTAGAAGGTCTAAAGCATAATTTACTTAGTACTAATTAGTTATGTGATAAGGTATTTGGTGTAAAATTCTTTTCTAATAAATGCTTAATTTTACTTGATGGTAAGGATGTTTTATATGGTTTTAGACTGAATAATATTTACATGATTGACACATAAAGTTTAAATGAGTATATCAAAGTGTACAATCTAAAAACCACTGTAGATGAGGCTTGGTTGTGGCACAAGAGACTATGTCTCATAAGTATGAGAACACTTAAAAGATCACTCACTTAAACTAGTTAGAGGAGTACCAAAATTAGAATTTACTAAGGAGCACCTTGTGATGCATGTCAACTAGGAAAATAGTTTAAGTTCTCATTTTACTCAGTCAAGGAGATTAACACAAGTCAAGCACTTGAGATATTATATATAGACTTATTTGAACCCATTAGCACCATAAGTTTTGGAGGAAAATCATATGAGTTTTTTATTATAGACGATTTCGCTCATTTATTGGATTAGATTTCTAGAAAATAAAAGTAATTCATTTGAGAAGTTTAGAATATTCTCAACTTGGATTCAAAGAATATTAGAATACACCATTTCCACCACCTATAGTGACCATACAGGAGAGTTTGAGAATGATAGGTTTGAATCCTTTTGCCAAGAAGTAGGAATATAACACAATTTTTTTGCACCTAGAATGCCCGAGAAGAATGGCATAGCAAAGACAAAAATAGGACTTTAGTTGAGGTTGCTAGAGCTATATTAAAAGAGTATAAATTACCCAAATACTTATGGTTTAGGTAGTAAATACTGCATGTTATGTCCATAATAGGGTAAATATCATATCAAAATTAAATAAAACCTCCTTTGAGATTCTAAAGGGTAGAACATCAAACATTTCCTACTTACATGGTTTTTGGATGAAAATGTTATTTGCTGAATAATGGAAAATCTAATCTAGAAAAATTTGATGCAAAGTCTGATGAGGATGTGTTTTTGGGATATTCAATATAGGAAAATCCTTTAGGGTATTTAACAAAAGAACGCATGTAATAGAAGAGTTAACCCATGTAGTATTTAATGAGGCCTATAGGGATACTCCACTTAGAGAAGAAGAGGAAGAGAGTGACATCACTACAAAAATTGAAAACATAGGCTTAGAGAATAGAAAAGAGACCAAAGAATCCTTGCCTAGACAATGGAGATATATTTCTAGTCATCCTAGGGAGCTGATCATAGAAGACCTATCTATAGGAGTTAGAACTAGACATGGACATAGGAAAGAAGTTAGCCATACTACTTTCACTTTAATGGTAGAGCCCACAAGTATAAATCAAGCATTGAAGGATAAATACTAGATTATAATAATGTAGGAGGAACTAAATCAATTTATGAAAAATAATGTATGGGAATTTTGACCTCAATTTTGTATGAGGTCATTAAGACCCAGTCCAGATCCCAGATTAATCCAGACCTTAGGATAAGTTCGGATCTTAAGTCACTCCAGACTTCAGATCAATCTTGATTCTAGATTAACACTGACTTTAGGATTAGTTTAAATCCTTAGTCAATTTTGATTCAAATCACTCCAGACCTTTTGATCAATTCAAATATTAAACCAATCCATACTTCAAACAATTCAAATATCAAATCAATTCAATCTTTAATCAATCCAGACCCTAGGATCAATTTAATCCTAGATCAATCCAGATTCAAATCAATTCTAATCCTAGGATCGATCTGATCTTAGCTCAATCCAGATTCAAATCAATCCTGATCTCGGATCAATTTAATTTCTAGACTATTCTAGATCCTAGGATCTTTCCTAGATTTTAGATCTTAGGATCATTCTAGACCTTAGGATCCTCCTAGTATCTAGACTTTAGGATCTATTCTAGATCTTAAGAACCTTCTAGATCCCAGACCTTAAGGTTTCCTAGACTCTAGGAACTTCTTAGACTTCAGTCCCTAGGATCTACTCTGGACCCTAGGATTTCCTAGACTCTAGGATCTTCCTAGACTTCAGTCCCTAGGATCTACTCTGGACCCTAGGATTTCACTAGATCAATTTAGGTCCTAGGACCCTCCTAGATCTTAGATCTATCCAGTCCTCAAATCTATTCAAACTTTAGAACAACCCAGACTTTAAACCATATTCTCAATTCAAACCCTGATCAAAATCTAGAATTAAATCTAGTTCAAAATCCAAACTCTAGTTCAAACTTTGATTCTACCTTCAATCAAACTTCAATCCTATCCCATTACTCATGATCATTCAAAATGATCACAAGTGATGTGGATGATTCAAATTCAACCACACAAATTCAAAATCCAGCTCAAAACCAGAATTCCAATTCAAATTCAAAGGCTAAAGGTCTAACTCCTAAAAGCCTTTTCTAGCAAATCTTTGAATACTTTAAAACCCAGTCAAATGACCTCTGATTCAGAGTCTGTCAGTTCCACACTGATATGACATGTCTCTAGAGGCAACCCTCCAAATTTGAACCCATTCTGAGGTCTCTAACCCTAAAAACTGAATTGAAATCCAAAGGCTGTAAAACCTTCAAATATTTACAATCTATGCCACTGGACCTTACACCTAGTGGATCGTGACCTTGGAGCCTTCTCTAAAGCCTCTAATCACATCCAAACCCTTAATCCTGACCTCTTGAGCATTAAACTACATTTTGTTGGACTAACTTTGACCCCCAGTTGACCAGGGGTCAAAATGACCAAAATACCCCTTAGGGGTTCAAATGCACATTTTAAGCCAAATGTTCTCCAAATTGCTTGGGATCACCTCCAGCAATTTTTAAATATCAAACTGAACTTGATGAGTCCATTCCCAGCTTTTGGGTCAACCTCGTTGACCAAGTCAACCTAGGTTGACCCAATAACCCATTAAGGGCCCAAATAGATTAGTTTGACCAAATGACTTCTCCAGACCTTGAGACTACCACCAGTGGACTCAGAATGTCATTCTGAACTTGTTAGACCCAATCCCTGACCTTGGGTCAATCTGGTTGACCAAGTCAACCTAGTTGACCCATTAGGCCCATTAAGGGTCTAAACAAGTCATTTGATCTAATGACCTATCTGAATCCTAAAACCATCTTCACCAGACTTCAAATATTACATCAAACCATTCCAGCCCAAATCCTGGATTCAGGTCAACTAGTTTGACCAAGTCAAACTAAGTTGACCACTTTAACCCTCAAGTTTTTGAACATTGAATCAAATCCTGAATCAATTTGAAATCTTTTTAAATTAATCTAATCACCTTCCTTAGGGATTTAAGTTTGATTGAACACTTAACCCAATCAATAGTTGACCAAGTCAACTAAGACCCAAATCTAGTCAAACTCGATTCATTTAACTCAAAATCAACTTAACCATCTAATTCAAGTTCTCTAAATCTCCAAATCTTTAAGCTCATATCAAAGAGAGGTTCAAGTGTATTCAAATATATTTGAAGTCAAATTACCTTGATTTGACTTGGTCAAATCCACTTTATACATTCAAATCTCAACTTGTAAGTCTCTAATCCTTTCTTAAATCACTTCACTAGCAAATTAAACTCCCTCTATTTGCCACATCAACCACCTTGACCCATTGACTGGTCAAATAGTTAATGGTGGGTCAAAATAGCCTCCAAGCAACTCAAATCCTTAATTAAACCCATTTAACTCAAACTCCTTTTAACACCAGCTTTTAAGACTCCTTCAAGAACATTCTTAGGGCGATTCCAAGCCCTTAGATTAAGATCAAACAGCTCCTAATCATTCTACATGGTTGCTAGGTGACAAAATAAGCTTTCCACCTAGGATGTACCTTTGTCCTTGATTCTCTCTGCTCTTAACTACTCCCTAGACAGGTGGCAACATCTTAGCAAGCCCTTGAGTCGATCCCAGCCATCCAAATGGCCTGGGGACGTTTGAATAGGGCAATACCCTATTTTGAGCCATCATTCTATTCAATCCTCTCTCTCTCCACTCAAGCTCTCCCAGACCCGAGACTCATTTCGTTTGAGCTCTTCACTTGTTCATCTATCTCTCCCAAATCAAACTCCAGTGAGAGGAAGCCGCTGGCGACGAGCTTCCGGCCACCATTGCCTTAGCTCCGTTCAAGCCTGATAGTGCTCGATCCAGACGTTATCAAGCCAAGGTGTCTTCATCAATATTGAGCGTGGACAAACAATAATTTCAGAGAGTCCAAAAGCGGTTTAATCCGTCCATTAAATCGAGGTGAAATGTTAACACTAGTCTAAGACACCTAGGTTAAATTACCGTTTCATAAAGCGCTTTTCAAGCCATGTTAAAACATCCACACAAATTCTGTTTGATATGTTAATCTATGTTTCAAATTTCAAAGTTTTTGGTTGAGTATCCTGAGAGAACGAGCCATTTTTCTAGCTTCGGGTCTCGGTTTAGCTCATGCATGGGCTTTGGGTATTCCGGGCCGTTGATCTCACGATCAATGGTCCGATTTGAGCCTTCTCGCGGTATTTCGTAACCGCGCGGTCTGAGCGGTTGAGCAAATCTCAGTCCGACGAGATCTTAGCCGTCCGTGCAATACGGCAGACGATCGAACGGTCCACGGGAACTGTCGACATGGATAAGTGAGAAGAGTGGGTCCCACCGCCGCTTTAATCAGTCGGCAATGATTGCGCGGCGGTGCAATCATTGCCAATGATTACCGCCGCCGCGCGGTTCCGTGCCCACGAACCAGGATGCGCCACGTGTCCCTCCCGCTGCTAGATTAAGGTTTAATTATTCTTAATTAAATTTTAATCCTTTTTTAAATTAGAAAACTTCAAAAATTAATTTAAAATTAATTATAAATCCAAATAATACATTTAATGTGTCAAAATGCTCAGAAAATTAAATCCTTTAATTTAAAATTAATATTAATTTAAAATATTTTATATATTTTAAATTATTTGAAACATTAAATATCTAATATTTTTAACTAATATTTAATTAAAAATAATTGAAATATTTTCAAAAGCTGAAAAAAAATTTACATTGTAAACATTTTAAATAAATTATCAAACATATTTTAATATTTCAAAAGTTTAAAAAATTTTATTTAATACATTTAAATTAATTTGAATTATTTGATTATTTTAATATATAATTAATATTTAATTGAATATTTTATTGAATATTTTGAAGATTAAAAATCTTATTTCAAATAAGTTTTAAAAAAAAATCAGAAGACTTCTCAAGTCTTTCAAAATTATTTTAATGATATTTTTAATCATTTTATTTTTAAAACGTATACACTATATATATATGTATACATATATGTATATTTTGAAACATATTTTAAAATTATACTTAGTTAGATCTTTAGCTCTTGAGAGGTCTCTTGAAATTTTAAAAATAGATTGAACATGTTTGAATGGAAGTTGTGTGGGAGTTTTAGTGAATGATTATCATTTTGATCATTCACTAATCAACGTATTAATTGTGAATAATTAACGATAATCCTTGCATGCTTAGGATACACACACTCACCTAGTTTTAAGGCTCTCTTAGATCTAGGATTGGATTGTGGTTGTGTGTCATATATGTATGCATAGTCAAGGGTTTAGAAACTTTGATTCCAACCCAATTAAACTTAGTGACATCATTAAGGACAATAATTAAGGACTCATTTAGAGAACTTAGAATTTTCCCAATAATTAGGATTCACCTCCTATTAACTTGAAACTCAAACCACTTAAACTTAGTGACACTCTCAGCCTTAAGAAATAACCCTCACTGAATTTTGAAGTCATTAAGCCCCTTAATTAACTTAATCAACTTAAACCCTTAATTAAGCCTTAAAACCTTCAAGAAAATATAATAAATCAAGTTTAAATCCAAAATTTAAGAATAATACCTCTAACTGACCATATTTGAATCCTTAATCCATGAAAATTAAAACCAATCAGATCTGAAATTTATTTTAAGTATAATTTAAGTTTAATTGAAATTCAATATTTAATTAATTTAATTAATTAAAAATAATTAAAAATTCCAAAACCCTCTCAAACACTTGGTAATCACTCATTAGGTCATTCCTGACCTTTGAAGTTGATTCCAAGGTGTTTGGAGGTCATTTGGAATCAAATCATAAAAAACCCCTCTAATTGAACAAATTAAATAATTCAATAAATTGTCAAAACTTCAAATATTAATAACTAATTCAAATGAACTCCAAATTGAGCAAACTCAAAGGCATTCAACTCATCTTAAGGTCTAATATTTATCAAAAATGTTAAATTCCAGAAATCAAACAAATTTGAAAAAGTCAACCTTTTGGTCAAACCTAGTTCAAAAACAAGTCAAAACTTCAAACCTTCATAATAAAATCTAGAAAAATCCAATTTCAGCAAACTTACAGTCTAACTGATCGTATTAAGGTCTAGTATTTTAATAAAATATTAACTTTCCAGAAAACACTTTAAATCAAAAAGTCAACTTTTAACCCCTTAATTAAATTATTAAAATAATCCATAAAATACCAAAATTCAATAAATCATCTTAAATTCCAGGAAACATTAATTCAACCTTAAAATCAGTAATTAACTAATCTTAATTAAAATTTAATTAACTTTCAAACCCTTAATCACTCAAATCACTTAACTATACCGGGTACCACTAGGTAACCCAGGCCTACGAGGCTATTAACTTAGCCCCAAGGAAGGTGAAATAAACTTCACGGCTTCGGTGTGAAACAAAGGTGGTATCCAATCAACAATTAAAATCAATTTAAAATCAAATTCAAATCATTAAGACTTAAACTTCAATTAAATTCTCCCTTAAGTCTTTCAACCAACCAGAACGTCAAATAACTTCAATCAAATACCCTATCTAGGACATATCAAAGCCACACAGCCAACTACACACACTTTAGATAGTTTGCTAGGACAACCAACTCTAATCTTAGGCTAGGCCGGTGTTTACTTTTCTGCTGTGTGCCGGATTTTCGAGCTTTTACTGCATGCTGTTTGCTAGTATTAGAATTGATGTGTTTGTTTATTTAATTTCTGCTATCTATGTTGTGATTGATTGTACGTTAGATCTACCCTTAGGTTAGGGCCGATTTATACTAATTCAATCTTATGCAGGTGGCCATGCTCGTACAGGTCATTTAAAAATTAAAGGGGGCAAAAATCATTAATATTAAATTGCACAGGTGCTCCAGAAATTTGCTTAAGTCCCCCTTTAATAATTAAAAGAGCATGGCCAAGCGTGGCTGTGAATTTTGAGCATTTTAATTTCAAACATATAACTGCTTGGGATGTTATATTATTTGTTAATTATTAGGATAACCCTGCAGGATCGAGTTTAATTTTTTTTTTTAAAAATTTTAATCAATATAATTTAATTGTAATTGAGTTGTAATGTTTAAAGTGAATTGAGAATGGGATATATATATCTTACTTAGATTCCAAAGAGGAGAGGACATCCCTCAAGGGAGAGTCCTCCTCCATTTGGAAGCTTAAGTTAGGATACTTTTAAAGTATCCAAAGAGAGAAGATAACCCCTTTCAAGGGAGAGTTTCTTTTCATTTGGATATCCGGACCCGACGATCCAAGGAGTTTCAAGAAGACGAAGAAGTGAAGAATGAGAAGAATCCCAAATCTCAAAGTCACTTGAGTCTTAGGAGTAGAATTCGGGTTGTAGTCAGTGGTACCCGGCCACTTTACTTTTTCTGCAGACCCTGGGTTGTACAATTAAGTGGCACTTGCCACATGGACTTTCAGTTTGAGCATTAATTTAATTGATTTAATTGATTTGATTAATCATTGATGTGTTGATTGCGATTAGAAATTTGCCTGTTTTTATTAGTTTTTTTGGCGATTATTGCATGTCGATTTTGATTTAGTCTGGAACCCGATCGGAGGCTCGTGAGGGTACGGTCAAACTATTTCTACTTAAACAAAACTTAAAAGATTTAAGCCAACATAGAAACTCTAACGCCTTTAAGAAGTAAGCCCGGACTCGGCGGGAGTTTTTCATGCATTCATATTGACTTTTCTCTACCGTGTTAGGCACCTCCCCGCCTGTGGGTTCTGGCAGACCACCTGACCTATTAGGGTGCAGTTCTGTCCAAGGGGATGTTGTGCAATCTCTAGGATAAAATCTATTTTTAAGCCTGATTTTTAAACTGCTTCATTCTGATTTCAAGCATTTAATCGAGTCAACTAGCATGCATTGCATTAGTGACAAATTAAATTTGAGTCTAAATCTTAATTGCATTTTTTAGCTTAAGCATTTCACCCAACAAGTGTTAAGGGGCTAATTAGGAATCTGCTCTAGATGTCAGCCCCGATTTCCTTAAACTAATCTTAAATAACATCTTCAACCACTCTTTATTAAAGACTTTGACTCATGGTTTTGAAGCGTTTAGGTGGTTTAGTTGGCTCCCGAATCTAGGCCGGGGTAAGTCCAGATTACATTGCATTAGCTAGGATCCGAGTCATTGATTTCTAGTACCCATTTTAGACTTAAGTTCTGAGGCAAATATTCAATCTTAAGACCTCAACCTTCCGGGAATCTAATTCCCACTTTCTAATAAAATTGATCACTCCAATATTAAATCTCTTTCAATCTAATTCAAGCTCAACACTTAGGATAGTTTGAGGTGTTTTTGAAGTAATTCAGAATCTCAAGACACCTCCTACTCTTCTTCCTTTGACTCTAGAAAGAACTGTTCAATCTTGAACCATTCCTACTTGAAATTCAAGTCCTTAACCTCCTTTGACACCAATCTTTGAATTCTTAAATAAAATTTGTATCGCTATTTTAATCGAGAGTTTTCGTTGGAAATTTCGGGTTTCCTACGATGTAATTAACTATGAGGGCTTGCGCTCGTAGGAGATTTAGAAACCCAGACCAGATTTTTAAAATTAAGTTTTCAAAACCTTAACTAATTGTCTTTGGGAAAATTAAAAGTCGATGATTATTATCGTCATTTTCAAATGATCAATAATAGACGATATCTTCTTCTCCTGAGGAGATATATCATACTACTATCGTGACTTTGATTATGAAATTAATGACCTATATCTAGATCATTGTAGTTAAACATCCGATTAAATATCATTTTGATCCTTTGGGATCATATGTTGTTTTTCTTTGAGTTTGACTATGATAATCAGGATAAATTCAAAGTTTTAAAATTTGAACCCATTAGGGAACGATATGTTCACTTCTCGAGGTAATTTATCATTCATAATGAGCGTTTAATTTTAAAATAAAAAAATTCCAGAAATTAAATATTTTCCAAAGAAAATTAAACTTTTTCAAACATATATTTTTCAATCAAAACGAAAATGGCGACTCCGCTGGGGAAAATCTCTCTCTCCATCTTTAATAGCGATATAAATTTTATTGCATCGGTAGTTTTGACTACTTTTCTTCTATTGGTCCCTCTACCAATTTCTCTCTTGGGTGAGTGTGGCCAACTCAATTAAGACATGTGAAAAGAGAGGTGAGTGTAGGAAATCTCCCTCAAAGTCTGGCTTTGACATTTTGCCTCCAAGTTCATTGGTAGAGCGAAAGAGTCAAGCCGAGCTTTTTAAAGTTTTTTTTGTACATGTTGTAAACTTGCATGCAAATAAATCATAGCATGCTAAATTTCACAATTTATAGAAAAGTCTTTAACTTCTAAATCATAGTCCTCTAGCAAAATCCCATCTTCTTCAAATCTCAATTGATTCCTATATCTTATCATTACATATAGGATTGTAATTCTTATAATTCAATATGTGTGATAGGACATAGATTCCTCTTCCAAATGTTAATCCAAAGTTTGAAATCTTCTGGTTATCTAACCTTCGACATTTCAACCCCGAATCACCCGTCGGAACGAAAGAGTCGGGTTAGTTCTTTTAGCGTCCCCCTATTTAAAATTTTTTGTAAACCGTTATATTGAACATACGTTCAACACTTCGAGTTTCAAAATAAGGGGAGATGCTGCCAAAATTTTAACTTTTTCAATACCTATTTCAAGTCATAATAGTCATTGCAACTATATATTTCTACAATAATGATTGTAGTTGTATATAGTTAACATACTTTCAATTTCTCCGATCATTTCAGTCCTTGCCATTTCATTCTGAATCATTCATCGGAATGAAAGAGTCATGTTGATTTCCTAGAATCTCCCTCTTATATGTTTGTAAACTGTTATGTTGAACATATGTTCAACACTTCGAGTTTCAAAAATAAGGGGTGATGTCGTCGGATTTTCAAAAATTTCAAACCTCTCTTCAAAATCAATCAAGTTCAAAATGCATTGCCATATATTTCTCTATAACAATTGTTGTAGCTTAATATATGCAATATTTATTCAAATTTATCCGGATAAATCAATCTTTGACATTTCATTTTAAATCATTCTTTTGAAATGTAAAGAGTCAAGTGGTTTTCCCTAGCTCTTCCCTAACATTTGTAAACCGTCGAGTTGAATGCAAATTCAACACCTCGAGTTTCAAAAATAAGGGGAGGTGCTGCCGGAAATTCAAGTTTTCAAAAAAACATCCATTCAATTTTCTTCAAATTTTAATCGTCACTTGTCAAATGTTCTCCTACAATACTTCTTGTAGATTAACATTGACAATTCAAATTCAATATTTATTTTCAATATCTTTCAAATCTTTGAACTCTGATATTTTATCTTTGATAAGATATGAAGAGTCGAGTTCCTTCCTGTAAAATTTTCCCTAATGTTTGTAAATTGTCTTGTTGAATGCAAATTCAACACCTCAAGTTTCAAAAATAAGGGGACATGCTGCCGAATTTTTGAGTCACTTAAATTCCCTTTCAATTCAAAATCAATTTTCACTGTCACATGTACTACTACAACATTCTCTTGTAGTATAATATGTATCATTTTCAGATTCAAATTTAATCATCTAGTCTTTCCATCAAGTCACACCTTTGACATCTTATCCCTAGCCTAATCAGTGGGATAAGAGAGTCGAGTCAAAAATCCTTGATTTTCTTTGATATTTTGTTAACTATTAAGTTGAAATCAAATCCGACTTATTGGTTTCAAATAGTCAAAGAAAATCTTTCAATTTTCAAAATTTCAAACCCCCGTCAAATTCTTTTAAATCAAATCCAGACCGTTGTTGTTATACGTTCTCTACAATATTCTCTTGTAGTTGAACATATACAATAAAAATTTAAATTTTCTTCAAGTCAAAATTGATATCTATGCTTTATCACTACATATCGGATTATAATTCCTATCATTCGATTTATGTGATAAAATATAGAAAATTTCTTGTCAAAATTTAAATTCAAAAGTTTGATTCAAATCTTCTCTTTCAAATTTCAGACAATCAAATCTTTTGCAATGGCTGGAAAACTTCTGTTCTCCATTGACCGAGACCTTCAAGTCGAAGAGTTAATTCATAGCAGTGCGATTCAGTTTGGGATGGGTTTCAAGACTCTTAAACTGTCTGTGAATGGTGGAACAATCATTAATCTCGCTGCTGAGGGCGAGAATGCTCCAGTAGTGGAACTAACTGTGGGAGCTACGAGTGACCTTCCCCCAGTATTGGAACTGGCAGCAGGTGCTACCTTTACACCTTCTATACCCTCAGTCCAAAGTGAGGACAAGAAAATTGAAGTGAAATCTACTGTTGAGAAAGGGTCCTCTAGTTCTGGAGCACTGTTTGGCACTAAGAGTGCTAGGAAGAACTACCTGAGAAGAATAAGAAAGAAAATCACCAAGTCAAGGAAGATAGCTGAACAGAAAGCCCTGAGTTTAGTTGAGCCTGAGGCTGCGGAGGAGCTGCCTATCCCTGCCTCTTCTCCACTCCTGAAAGGGAGTCGTTTTCACCCCTCGCAGCTGCTGCAGGGGAGGAGAGAGTCACGCGGATTGCTAGCTCTCCACCTAGCCTAGTCGACTATACTGTTAAGAGAACCACTAAGGAGAAGAACACTTTGAGAACCAGGATGTTAAGGAACATCATTCATACATGTGCTGCTGAGACAGGTCAGACCAAAGAACAATATGTGAGACACCTGAAGGGGGTGATTTCACATAGGCTTGAGAAAGAAGTTCTGAAGGAAGAAAAATCTGAAGCAAGAAACTTAACTCCTCAGCCAGTGAGGAGAAATAAAAAGTTTGTTAAGCAACCAGTTACCTCAGTCTTAGTGGATGGTTATCACTGGGTGCCTCGTCTCCCAACTGCCAAAACTGAGGAGATAGTTTTAACTGGGTCTGGTAGGAGTCACCCTCTCAGTGGTAGACCCCCAGTTCCCCCTTCGAGACTTTCAAAGTTTGCCCCTGTGATAGCCAAATCAAAGGAGATCGTTAAAGACCTACAGTTAGCTGATGTTAAGGGCAAGAGGCCCATACCTTTGGATGAACCTTATGTGCCAATGAAGATAAGCAGAACTGTTGGGATTCAGATTAGAGATATACCAGTTCAGTCACCAGTTCAGTTATCAGTCCAGTCACCTGTTAAGGTCCCCCGACTCCTTATTCAGGGATGTGAGGATTCTCCTCAGATTGATGTTGGAGTTCCCACAAATTAAACTCCTTCGTCACCTGTTAGGTTAGATATCCCTCACCCTGTTGAGGATGTCACCCTCACGACTACCGACCCCGGGACAGTCGGAGGGGAGGGGACAGAACTTGAGGACGATCAAGAGATATTAGATCAGTTAGTGGCAGAACCTATTGTTGATGACTTAAAAATTCCAGAGGTCCTCACCCAGTTCGGAGATGAGGAATTTGAAGAGATGATTAACTATAAGGGGTACCTACCAATCGACCTCGAATCAATTGAGGGTAGATCGGTCGATGAGGTGGTACAGGAAATAAGGGACATACTTAAAAATAAGACAATTGAAGCATTTGATCCAGAAGTAGATGATCTGATGGAAGAAGATTCAGCTGGGAATATTTGCATGGTTGAGACCAGAGCATCAAATAAAGATGTTGAGCCTTCATGACACCGATCTGGTAAGGAAGAAGCCTCTACAGCAGTAGATTCAGACTCTGATGGATTAATTAAACTGAATGAGAAAGATGAATACATCAAGAGTTTGGAAAATAAAATTGAACAGATGATGCTCAGAATGGAACAGATGCAAAATCAGATGATCAAAGCACAGCAATCTCAATCTGAGCAGTTGCAACCTACAACACACACAGTGGGTGAGCACAGCAGGAAAACAGAATCAAGTCCTAGAACTCCAGAGGTTGCTTCCCCAACCTCTCCAGCCGACAAAGATATCCGCCAGATAATCGAAACCCAGGTAAGGGAGGCCTTAGCCCATTCTCAAGGGACTGTATCTATTCCAAAGGGTAGACCCTACCCTGAAGAATATGATTCAGTTTCTTATCCTAAAGGCTTTGTGCCACCTTCATTCAAAGTTTTTAGTGGGTTAGAAAACCCAAGACAGCACCTGGCCCACTTCCGAGCGAGCTGTTGCAACGCAGGAGGGTCAGATGCTCTACTCTTTCGCCAGTTTGTGAGTAGTCTATCCGGTATTGCTTTTGAGTGGTACGCAGATCTACCTAATGGTTTAGTGAAAACATTCACAGAGCTCGAGAGTTTATTCTTAAAGAGATTCTCAGGAGCTCAGCAGCGTGTAACCGTTGGTGATCTCGTCATCGAAAAATAAAAACTGGGAGAGTCTTTGGTTGAATACATATTGAGATGGCAAAATCTCTCGATGAAGTGTGAACCCCAGTTGCAAGAGCAACATGTAGTGGGGATTCTTTTAAAGAACATCCACAGGCCTATTACTTTTCTCCTGAAGGGTTTCACTATCAAAACCTTCGAAAAACTTTTGAATAAGGCTAGTAATCTACAAGAAAAGACTTCCAAAATGCCATTCCTGAAGGATTCTACTGAGGAAAAGAAAGCTAGCAAACCATTGAAGTCCTTTGAAAAGAGAACAGCAATGGTTTCAGCTGTTGATAAGGAGAAGAAACCAATGAATGTTCAGTCTAGTAATCCTCCAACAAATCAAACTCAGAAATCTCCACCCTTTCAGGTAATTTCTCAACCTACAAGAGATTCTCATCAGATTTCTTTTAAAGAGAGATTGGCTCGTACATATCCATTTAAAAGGGAGTCGGTGAGAAAGATCTTTAAAAGTCTTCAGAAGAAGCCAGATTTTCGATTGCCGGAGGCCAAGAAGCCGGAAGAGGCAAATAAGAAGGATGATCCAACTTTTTGCCCCTACCATCGCATGTTAGGCCACACAATCGAAGACTGCATCATCTTCAAAGATTGGCTAGAAAAGAACTTCCGTCAAGGTAATATTATAATTCCAAAGGAGTACCTGGTCGATCCGGATCAGGGGTCTGTCAAATCTATCTCAGGTATGAATTCTAACTCTTCTCTGTCCAATGAAGATGGTTGGGATATAGCACTATCCCGGGCATTTAAAAAGTTGATTAATAAATCTTTTCATCTTTCTCAACAGTTACCGATGAGAGCCCGGGACCCGATCTGGGAGGTTGACCTCGAGGCTTCGCAGGAGGACGTTGGGACAGTTTCCTCTCCAGTAGTCTTAGGAACTACTGTATTAAATAAAAATGAAAAGAGTGAACCTTCTATAGAGAGGAAATTTATTGATGAGAGATCTGTATAAGTGGTTGATGGTGGCTCAAAACCTCTGTCACCACTGAAATTATCTGACTTTTATTTTGCCCCATCAAAGGCAAAGGGTCGAAAATTAAATAAAAAGTCTGATCCTTCTGCTCATGTTTTGATGATTAATGTTGAGAATGAAAATGTAAATGACTCTTCTGTTGAAAATAATCAAGAACAAGTTGAGATCAATCCAGAAATTCAAACACACAGCTCTCCATATTTGACTCTTCAAGAGAGAAACGAATCTGATGTCTTATCAGATAGTGAAACCCCTAAAATTAACTTTCAAAGGAGTCCTGTCGTGATAGATTTTTTAAATTCGGACTCTCGCTCAGATAACAACAATCAATTGCCTAAGGAGAGCGTAGACTCCCCTGTAGTTTGTTCTTCCGATGAAGTCGTGAAAGTATAACTACGTGGAGGGAAGGTCTTACCCCCTAGGCTCAACAATCAACTCCAATTCTTTCAAATCCACCGGGTCCCAACGTCAATGTTCCAAGTGTTGATTACAATGTCTTAGCTCACCTTAGGAAGTTGCCTGCCAAATTGAGCATTTATGATGCCCTTGTCCTTTCAAAAGAGATGAGGGAGACTTTAATAAAAGCACTTCTCGACCCAGAGATTTGCTTAGCTCAATTAGCCTCAACTTTCGAGGAAGAAGCTTTGTACTTTAAGGAAATCCCTGGGGTTACCTTCTCTGACGAAGATTTACTCCTTGGAACTGCCGACCACAATCGTCCACTTTACATCATAGTAAATGTGGGTAAGTTCAAGTTATCAAGAGTTCTAGTTGACCCGGGTGCATCGGTCAATATGATGAACATAAAGACTCTCGCATACCTTAGAATTGATACTAGCAAGCTCTCAACTGACAAGTTAGTGCTTCGTGGATTCAATGAAAAGGGTGAGAAGGCTTTAGGTTTAGTTACCCTTCTTCTAGAGATAGGAGAATTGAAAACTGAAGCGAAATTTCATATAATTGATTCGGTGACGTCCTTTAACGCGCTCCTAGGAAGGCCCTGGATCCATGAGTATAGGATGGTTCCTTCTACCCTACATCAATGCATCAAGTACCAACGAGATGGCATTGAATTCGAAATTAAGGGTGATCTGCAACCATTCTCTATTCACGAGATCAGGATCTACGAGGATGCAGCTTACTACGTACCTAAAGGGTCCACTACTTATTCTAAGGTAGAGATCAACGTCAAGGAGGAAAAAGCAGAAAGTTAAAGTTCAAAAGCAATTCAAAAATTAAGAAAAGAAAAAGTCAAAAATCAAAAGAGACAAAATTCAAGTAGTGAAGATGACGTCGAGTGTGTAATCTTTAGGCCTCCAAATATTATACCTCAAAGAGGTGGGAGGATGGCCCAAAGAGCACGCGGTCGAGGTCGCCCTTCAGTTGAAAAAAGAAATTCCCCGATCTACATCGAACTTGAAACAAGTTCTGATGAAGACTCAAGAAAAAGGGGTGCCAGATTTGCTTTTGACTATACAAAAATCAATCCTCCTCCGAAGTTCGATCTCACTTTAGAATCGGATAGCGACCAGGAGGATACAAAATTAAATATTCAAAGTGACGGGCCTGAATTGAGTTTGTATGAAAAGCTTAATAGAACGGTTGAATCCTTAACCTTAACCCCACTGTCTGCTGACAGGGTCTCAGGGTTAGTAATTAAGGATGCTCCGAACTTAGGTGGAGAAGTAAGGAAAGTCAAGAAGTTCTTCCCTGGCTCTCCCTCCTCAAGGAATGAAGATGATGTAATCCTTGATAAGGCAAATTTCAATGAATTAATGGAATTACCTTTTGGCTACTTTCCTGCTGGTGTTAAGTCTCTTATCTCTAAAGGTTTTGCTCCGAGTCAATGGACTAAGGGTCAGGCTAGATACCACGAAATTCTTTGGAATTCAAAATTTAATAAACATTAGACCAGTGGTATCGGCTTTAGTACCGTTAGATCATTTGACGATGACGAATTTTGTCTAATGATAACTAGTCGTCCTGAATTTAAAAATATCCCTACTGAAGTCATTGATTCATTCGATGGACTTTGTTTGGAGACTTTTGATGATTCTGACGAACTTCAGGTTCAGGATGCACCCCCTGAATTCGAAGAAGAAATTAAATCAACAGTCGATGAACTTAAAGAAATCAACCTTGGAACAGAGGATGACCCTCGCCCCACTTTCATAAGTTCTTTGTTGAGTGAGGATGAGTCTAAGGATCTAATTCAACTTCTATCTGAGTTTAAAGATTGCTTCGCCTGGACATACGACGAAATGCCGGGGTTGTCCGCTGACGTAGCAGTCCATAAACTTGGAATCCGGCATGATGCCATTCCTGTCAAACAAGCTCCACGATGCATGCGTCTGGAGATTGAACAACAAGTCGTTTCTGAAGTCAAGAAGTTGGCAGAGGCTGGATTTATTCGAGAAGAACAATATCCTTCTTGGGTAGCCAGCGTCGTGCCAGTTCGAAAGAAGAACGGTCAAATCCGAGTCTGTGTTGACTATAGAGACCTGAATAAGGCATGTCATAAGGATGAATTTCCTTTGCCAATCCCAGAACTCATGGTGCACATTGCCTCTTCGCACGTTGTTTTCTCCTTTATGGATGGCTCGTCTGGTTATAATCAAATCAAGATGGCCCCAGAAGATGAGAGAAATACTGCATTCAGAAGTCCTATAGGGATCTTTTGTTATAAAGTGATGCCCTTTGGCCTCAAAAATGCCGGTGCAACCTACCAGCGGGCCATGACTCATATCTTTGATGACTTAATACATAATCAAGTCGAATGTTACATCGACGATTTAGTTGTCAAGATCAGAGTAAAAGAGGCTCATCTTTATGATTTAAGAACTATTTTTGAGCGGTTGCGCCGCTACGACCTTAAAATGAATCCCTTGAAGTGCACTTTCGGCGTCACGTCAGGGAAATTCTTAGGTTTCGTAGTCAGGCACCGCGGAATCGAAATTGATCCTACCAAAATTGAAGCTATCTTAAATATGCCGCCTCCTAAGAGTCTCACTCAATTGAGATCTCTCCAGGGCAGGCTGGCGTATATAAGAAGATTCATTTCTAATCTTTCTGGAAGATGTCAACCATTCTCTGTCCTAGCTAAAAAGGATGCCAAATTCATTTGGGATGAGAAATGTCAAAATGCTTTCGAAAATATCAAACAATACCTGATAAATCCGCCAGTTTTGGCAGCCCCCATTCCGGGGAGACCTTTAATCCTTTACACTGCAGCCCTTGACGAATCTCTCGGGGCTCTTCTAGCTCAAATCAATGACGATGGGAAAGAGAATGCCCTCTACTACCTGAGTCGGAGATTACTTCCAACGGAAATTCGCTATCCTGCAATTGAGAAACATTACCTTGCCTTAGTCTTTGCAGCACAAAAACTAAGACACTACATGCTTTCTCATCAGGTGAGCCTGATTTCCAGTGTCAACCCCCTGCAATATCTTATGACCCGGCCCACATTGTCAGGACGTCTGGCTCGTTGGTCTATGATATTGTTGCAATTTGAAATCACTTTTATTCCCCTGCGTGCTGTGAAAGGGCAGGCCGTCGCTGACTTCCTTGCGGCACACCCGCTACCGGCGGAATCTCCTCTAAATGATGATTTACCTGACGAGCAAATCATGAGTTTCGAGGAATCCAATGTTCAAACCTGGGAAATATATTTTGATGGTGCAACATCCTCTCAAAGGGGCAAAACACCTCAACCCACTATTCCTGGAAAAGCCGGAGTCGGTCTAGTTTTCATAACACCGGATAAGGGAATGATGCACTTTTCCTATCATTTATCAAAACCTTGTATGAACAACGAAGCTGAGTACGAAGCTTTGATAACTGGTTTGGAACTTGCAATCCTAATGGAGATTAAAGAGATTAAGATCTATGGTGACTCTTAACTGGTGATCAACCAAGTTGCAGGGACCTATAAGGTTTTGAATCCTAAACTCCTGAAATATCACCAATACACAATGCATCTGCTCGAGAAAATTCCTACTGTAACTATGTATAGGGTTCCTTGGGGAAGCAATTCCTCGGCGGATGCCCTAGCAAAGCTTGCAAAGGAATTTGCTTGCCCAGAAGAAGACTTCATCCCTATAGAAGTTCAGGGTCGTCAAGTCCTGTCCCCTGTAGACATGGAGTATCTCAACAATCAATCCTCCCAGATCCTTTCTACATCTTTAGCAGTTGATGAAGAAGAAGATTGGAGACAATCGATAATCAAATATCTGCAAGAAGGCAAGCTTCCCCACGATAGGTCCCTTGCCAATTAAATTAAGAAACGTGCCCTATCATATGCACTAGTCAACGATACGTTATACTGACAATCGTTCGATCAGATGTGGCTCCGTTGTTTAGACAAACGAGAAGCCCTGAAGATCGTTAACGAAGTCCATGCTGGACTGTGTGGTGCTCATCAATCGGGTCCTAAGATGAAAATGAAAATCAAAAGACTTGGTTACTACTGGCCTACGATGATTGATGATTGCATGAAAATTACAAAATGTTGTCATCAATGCCAAGTTCATGGTGTGATTTTACATCAGTCGCCTAATGTGTTGCATCCTACGATAGCCTCGTGGCCCTTCGAAAGTTGGGGCATGGATATCGTCGGGCCAATTGACCCTCCTTCTTCAAGGGGTCATCACTTCATCTTAGCAGCGACTGATTACTTTTTAAAGTGGGCAGAAGCAGTCCCACTAAGAAATGTAACATCACACCATGTAATGAAATTCTTTCGTGACCATATCGTATATCGATTCGGCGTGCCTCGCAGAATCATATCCGATAATGGGTCTGCTTTTAAGTCTACAAAAATAAATAACTTTGCAAGTCGCCATGGTATTGATTGGAGATACTCAACGATCTATTACCCATGGGCTAATGGATTGGCTGAGGCCTTCAATAAAACCCTGGTACAAATCATCAAAAAGACCCTGGATGACAATAAACATTAGTGGGATGAGAGGTTGGTGGAAGCTTTGTGGGCCTACAGGACCACATATCGAACCCCGACCCAATCCACACCGTTTGCACTAGTGTATGGGTCCGAGGCCGTACTCCCTCTGGAAATTCAAATCCCTTCACTCAAAACTGTAGTCCAGAATCAAATCACAACAGAGCAGAATGCACAACTTCGACTTGAAGAACTTGAGGGTCTTGAAGAACGTCGTCTCCAAGCCCAGCAAAATCTAGAACTCTATAAAGCCAGAATGGTTCAAGCTCATGATAAGTTAGTGCGACCTAGAACCTTCCGAGTAGGCGACTTGGTCTTAGTTCTTCGGAGGCCTATCTTAGCCCACCGAAAGCTCGGCGGGAAGTTTGAACCAACCTGGGAAGGACCCTTCGTAGTGGAAATAGTTTACGAAGGAGGCTCGTATCAGCTAGTGGATTGTAAAGGAGATCACCCAATGCTTCCTGTAAACGGGCGATTCCTGAAAAAATACTATGCTTGATGTAGCTCGAATTTTGAATCAATAAAATTTTCAAATTTTGAATCTATTCAGCTCAATTTTGTTTAAGTTTTTCAAAATCCAAAATTAAATTCAAGATGAATCAAAATCAAATCAACTTTCAAATTCAAATTCCTCAAATTCAAAAATAATTCAAATCAAATTTAAAATAAATCCTAGATTCAAAACCCTTCAAATTCAAATTTGTCAAATCAAATTTCAAATTCAAACATCTTCAAACTCAAAATCCAATCAAATTCAAATTCAAAAATCATTCAAATCTCAAGTTCTAGAATTCAAATCCGATCCTCTATATAGAGCATGTTTCCTCTATATACGATCATCCAGACTCGATCCTCTGTGTGAAGCAAGTTTCCTTTACACATGATCATTCCAGATCTGATCCTTTATATTGAGCAAGTTTCCTCTATATATGATCAATCCAGACCCGATCCTCTGTATGAAGCAAGTTTCCTTCACACACGATCATTCCAGACTCGATCCTCTATATAGAGCAAGTTTCCTCTATATACGATCATCTAGACTCGATCCTCTATATAAAGCAAGTTTCCTCTATATACGATCATCTAGACTCGATCCTCTATATAGAGCAAGTTTCCTCTATATACGATCATCCAGACTCGATCCTCTGTGTGAAGCAAGTTTCCTTCACACACGATCATTCCAGACCCAATCCTCTATATAGAGCAAGTTTCCTCTATATATGATCATCTAGACTCGATCCTCTGTGTGAAGCAAGTTTCCTTCACACACGATCAATCCAGATTTGATCCTCTGTGCAGAGCAAGCTTCCTCTACACAAGATCATTCTAGACCCGATCCTCTATATAGAGCAAGTTTCCTCTATATACGATCATCCAGACCTGATCTTCCATGTGAAGCAAGTTTCCTTCACATAAGATCACTCCAGACCCGATTCTATGTGAAGCAATGCTTCCTTCTCACAGGATCATCCAGCTTTCTTTTCCTTAAGGACAGATGTGAGTCATCGTGCTTTCTTTCCTTAGGATTAGATCTTCTAGTGGTGGAGTACGCCCTCTATGGCACCATCCTAGATTTAAAATCCAGATCCGACCTTCCGCGGGAAGCAATGCTACCTCCCCTCAGGGTCCTCCAGTCTTCTTTTCTTTAAGGACAGATATGAGTCATCGTACTTTCTTTCCTTAGGATTAGATCTACTAGTGATGGATAATGCCCTCTGCGGCACCATTCTAGTTTCAAAATTCAAATCTTTAAGTCTGGCCTCCTATAGGAAGTAATACTATCTTCCTATGAGATCATCCAATTCTCTTTTCTTTAAGAGTTAGTATTCTCCTTCTCTTAAGATTTGATTCCCTAGTGATGGAATAAGTCCCCTGTGGCACTGTCCTGGAATCAATTTCAAATTCCAAAATCAAACTCTCTTCTCCTCAAGGTTAGGCTTTTCTCCTTCCTTTAGGATTAGACTCCACAGTGATGGAATAAGTCCTCTATGGCACCGTCCTGGGTTTAATTTCAAAATCCAGTTCTCTTTTCCTTAGGGTAGGTTCTTCTTCCTTCCCTTGGGATTAGACTTCTTAGTAATGGAGTAAGTCCTCTATGGCATCGTCCTGGAATCAAATTCAATCAAACCTTCTTTTCCTTGAGGCTAGGCATTTCTTCCTTCCCTTAGGATTAGATCTACTAGTGATAGAATACGCCCTTTGTGGCACTGCTCTAGTATCAAAATTCACACTTGATCCTCTATAGTTAGGAGTTCTTCCTTCCTATACGAACATCCAGGCCTTCTTTTCCTTAGGGATAGGCTTTCTTCCTTCTCCTAGGACTAGATCTACTAGTGGTAGAGTACGCTGTCCCTAGCACTACCCTAATATCAATTCAAATTTAATTTTCTAAGGTTAGGATTTCCTTTACTTTAGAATCAAATCTAGATTCAATCCTTTATAGTTAGGAGTTCTTCTTTCCTATAGGATCACCCAGACTTCCTTCTCCTTTAGGGATAGATCCTTCCTTTCCCTTAGGACCAGACCCACTAGTGGTAGAGTACGCTTTTTCTAGCACTACCCTAGTATCTATTTAAACTCTAATTCCCCAGGGATAGACTTTTCTTTCCCTCGGGATCAAAACTCCAGACTTGACCATTTTATTCGGTCAACACCAATATGTGCAATAGAACTACATTCTATTACACATATTGGGGGTCCATTTGTTGACCTATATTTTGTATGAGGTCATTAAGACCCAGTCCAGATCCCAGATTAATCCAAACCTTAGGATCAGTTCAGATCTTAAGTCACTCCAGACTTCAGATCAATCTTGATTCTAGATTAACACTGACTTTAGGATTAGTTTAAATTCTTAGTCAATTTTGATTCAAATCACTCCAGACCTTTTGATCAATTCAAATATTAAACCAATCCATACTTCAAACAATTCAAATATCAAATCAATTCAATCTTTAATCAATCCAGACCCTAGGATCAATTTAATCCTAGATCAATCCAGATTCAAATCAATTCTGATCCTAGGATCAATCTGATCTTAGCTCAATGCAGATTCAAATCATTCCTGATCTCGGATCAATTTAATTTCTAGACTATTCTAGATCCTAGGATCTTTCCAGATTTTAGATCTTAGGATCATTCTAGACCTTATGATCCTCCTAGTATCTAGACTTTAGGATCTATTTTAGATCTTAAGAACCTTCTAGATCCCAGACCTTAAGGTTTCCTAGACTCTAGGAACTTCTTAGACTTCAGTCCCTAGGATCTACTCTGGACCCTAGGATTTCCTAGACTCTAGGATCTTCCTAGACTTCAGTCCCTAGGATCTACTCTGGACCCTAGGATTTCACTAGATCAATTTAGGTCCTAGGACCCTCCTAGATCTTAGATCTATCCAGTCCTCAAATCTATTCAAACTCTAGAACAACCCAGACTTTAAACCATATTCTCAATTCAAACCCTGATCAAAATCTAGAATTAAATCTAGTTCAAAATCCAAACTCTAGTTCAAACTTTGATTCTACCTTCAATCAAACTTCAATCCTATCCCATTACTCATGATCATTCAAAATGATCACAAGTGATGTGGATGATTCAAATTCAACCACACAAATTCAAAATCCAGCTCAAAACCAGAATTCCAATTCAAATTTAAAGGCTAAAGGTCTAACTCCTAAAAGCCTTTTCCAGCAAATTTTTGAATACTTTAAAACCCAGTCAAATGACCTCTGATTTAGGGTCTGTCAGTTCCACACTGATATGACATGTCTCTAGAGGCAACCCTCCAAATTTGAACCCATTCTGAGGTCTCTAACCCTAAAAACTGAATTGAAATCCAAAGGCTGTAAAACATTCAAATATTTACAATCTATGCCACTGGACCTTACACCTAGTGGATCGTGACCTTGGAGCCTTCTCTAAAGCCTCTAATCACATCCAAACCCTTAATCCTGACCTCTTGAGCATTAAAATACATTTTGTTGGACTCACTTTGACCCCCAGTTGATCAGGGGTCAAAATGACCAAAATACCCCTTAGGGGTTCAAATGCACATTTTAAGCCAAATGTTCTCCAAATTGCTTGGGATCACCTCCAGCAATTTTCAAATATCAAACTGAACTTGATGAGTCCATTCCCAGCTTTTGGGTCAACCTCGTTGACCAAGTCAACCTAGGTTGACCCAATAACCCATTAAGGGCCCAAATAGATTAGTTTGACCAAATGACTTCTTCCGACCTTGAGACTACCACCAGTGGACTCAGAATGTCATTCTGAACTTGTTAGACCCAATCCCTTACCTTGGGTCAATTTGGTTGACCAAGTCAACCTAGTTGACCCATTAGGCTCATTAAGGGTCTAAACAAGTCATTTGATCTAATGACTTATCTGAATCCTAAAACCATCTTCACCAGACTTCAAATATTACATCAAACCATTCCAGCCCAAATCCTGGATTCAGGTCAACTAGTTTGACCAAGTCAAATTAAGTTGACCACTTTAACCCTCAAGTTTTTGCACATTGAATCAAATCCTGAATCAATTTCAAATCTTTTTAAATTAATCTAATCACCTTCCTTAGGGATTTAAGTTTGATTGAACACTTAACCCAATCAATAGTTGACCAAGTCAACTAAGACCCAAATCTAGTCAAACTCGATTCATTTAACTCAAAATCAACTTAACCATCTAATTCAAGTTCTCTAAATCTCCAAATCTTTAAGCTCATATCAAAGAGAGGTTCAAGTGTATTCAAATATATTTGAAGTCAAATTACCTTGATTTGACTTGGTCAAATCCACTTTATACATTCAAATCTCAACTTGCAAGTCTCTAATCCTTTCTTAAATCACTTCACCAGCAAATTAAACTCCCTCTATTTGCCACATCAACCACCTTGACCCATTGACTGGTCAAATAGTCAATGGTGGGTCAAAATAGCCTCCAAGCAACTCAAATCCTTAATTAAACCCATTTAACTCAAACTCCTTTTAACACCAGCTTTTAAGACTCCTTCCAGAACATTCTTAGGGCGATTCCAAGCCCTTAGATTAAGATCAATTAGCTCCTAATCATTCCACATGGTTGCTAGGTGACAAAACAAGCTTTCCACCTAGGATGTACCTTTGTCCTTGATTCTCTCTGCTCTTAACTACTCCCTAGACAGGTGGCAACATCTTAGCAAGCCCTTGAGTCGATCCCAGCCGTCCAAATGGCCTGGGGACGTTTGAATAGGGCAATACCCTATTTTGAGCCGTCATTCTATTCAATCCTCTCTCTCTCTCCACTCAAGCTCTCCCAGACCCGAGACACATTTCGTTTGAGCTCTTCACTTGTTCATCTATCTCTCCCAAATCAAACTCCGATGAGAGGAAGCCGCCGGCGACGAGCTTCCAGCCACCATTGCCTTAGCTCCGTTCAAGCCTGATAGTGCTCGATCCAGACGTTATCAAGCCAAGGTGTCTTCATCAATATTGAGCGTGGACAAACAACAATTTCAGAGAGTCCAAAAGCGGTTTAATCCGTCCATTAAATCGAGGTGAAATGTTAATCCTAGTCTAAGACACTTATGCTAAATTACCGTTTCATAAAGCGCTTTTCAAGCCATGTTAAAACATCCACACAAATTCTGTTTGATATGTTAATCTATGTTTCAAATTTCAAAGTTTTTGGTTAAGTATCTTGAGAGAACGAGCCATTTTTCTAGCTTCGGGTCTTGGTTTAGCTCATGCATGGGCTTTGGGTATTCCGGGCCGTTGATCTCACGATCAACGGTCAGATTTGAGCCTTCCCGCGGTATTTCGTAACCGCGCGGTCTGAGCGGTTGAGCAAATCTCAGTCCGACGATATCTTAGCCGTCCGTGCAATACGGCGGACAATCGAACGGTCCACGGGATCTACCGACGTGGATAAGTGAGAAGAGTGGGTCCCACCGCCGCTTTAATCAGCCGGCAATGATTGCCGCCGCCGCGCGGTTCCATGCCCACGAACCAGGAGGCGCCACGTGTCCCTCCCGCTGCTAGATTAAGGTTTAATTAATCTTAATTAAATTTTAATCCTTTTTTAAATTAGAAAACTTTAAAAATTAATTTAAAATTAGTTATAAATCCAAATAATACATTTAATGTGTCAAAATGCTCAAAAAATTAAATCCTTTAATTTAAAATTAATATTAATTTAAAATATTTTATATATTTTAAATTATTTGAAACATTAAATATCTAATATTTTTAACTAATATTTAATTAAAAATAATTGAAATATTTTCAAAAGCTGAAAAAAAATTTACATTGTAAACATTTTAAATAAATTATCAAACATATTTTAATATTTCAAAAGTTTAAAAAATTTTATTTAATACATTTAAATTAATTTGAATTATTTGATTATTTTAATATATAATTAATATTTAATTGAATATTTTATTGAATATTTTGAAGATTAAAAATCTTATTTCAAATAAGTTTAAAAAAAAATTAGAAGACTTCTCAAGTCTTTCAAAATTATTTTAATGATATTTTTAATCATTTTATTTTTAAAACGTATACACTATATATATATGTATACATATATGTATATTTTGAAACATATTTTAAAATTATATTTAGTTAGATCTTTAGCTCTTGAGAGGTCTCTTGAAATTTTAAAAATAGATTGGACATGTTTGAATGGAAGTTGTGTGGGAGTTTTAGTGAATGATTATCATTTTGATCATTCACTAATCAACATATTAATTGTGAATAATTAACGATAATCCTTGCATGCTTAGGATACACACACTCACCTAATTTTAAGGCTCTCTTAGATCTAGGATTGGATTGTGGTTGTGTGTCATATATGTATGCATAGTCAAGGGTTTAGAAACTTTGATTCCAACCCAATTAAACTTAGTGACATCATTAAGGACAATAATTAAGGACTCATTTAGAGAACTTAGAATTTTCCCAATAATTAGGATTCACCTCCTATTAACTTGAAACTCAAACCACTTAAACTTAGTGACACTCTCAGCCTTAAGAAATAACCCCCACTGAATTTTGAAGTCATTAAGCCCCTTAATTAACTTAATCAACTTAAACCCTTAATTAAGCCTTAAAACCTTCAAGAAAATATAATAAATTAAGTTTAAATCCAAAATTTAAGAATAATACCTCTAACTGACCATATTTGAATCCTTAATCCATGAAAATTAAAACCAATCATATCTGAAATTTATTTTAAGTATAATTTAAGTTTAATTAAACTTCAATATTTAATTAATTTAATTAATTAAAAATAATTAAAAATTCCAAAACCCTCTCAAACACTTGGTAATCACTCATTAGGTCATTCCTGACCTTTGAAGTTGATTCCAAGGTGTTTGGAGGTCATTTGGAATCAAATCATAAAAAACCCCTCTAATTGAACAAATTAAATAATTCAATAAATTATCAAAACTTGAAATATTAATAACTAATTCAAATGAACTCCAAATTGAGCAAACTCAAAGGCATTTAACTCATCTTAAGGTCTAATATTTATCAAAAATGTTAAATTCCAGAAATCAAACAAATTTGAAAAAGTCAACCTTTTGGTCAAACCTAGTTCAAAAACAAGTCAAAACTTCAAACCTTCATAATAAAATCTAGAAAAATCCAATTTCAGCAAACTTATAGTCTAACTGATCGTATTAAGGTCTAGTATTTTAATAAAATATTAACTTTCCAGAAAACACTTTAAATCAAAAAGTCAACTTTTAACCCCTTAATTAAATTATTAAAATAATCCATAAAATACCAAAATTCAATAAATCATCTTAAATTCCAGGAAACATTAATTCAACCTTAAAATCAGTAATTAACTAATCTTAATTAAAATTTAATTAACTTTCAAACCCTTAATCACTCAAATCACTTAACTATACCGGGTACCACTAGGTAACCCAGGCCTACGAGGCTATTAACTTAGCCCCAAGGAAGGTGAAATAAACTTCACGGCCTCGGTGTGAAACAAAGGTGGTATCCAATCAAAAATTAAAATCAATTTAAAATCAAATTCAAATCATTAAGACTTAAACTTCAATTAAATTTTCCATTAAGCCTTTCAACCAACCAGAACGTCAAATAACTTCAATCAAATACCCTATCTAGGACATATCAAAGCCACACAGCCTACTACACACACTTTAGATAGTTTGCTAGGACAACCAACTCTAATCTTAGGTTAGGCCAGTGTTTACTTTTCTGCTGTGTGCCGGGTTTTCGAGCTTTTACTGCATGCTGTTTGCTAGTAGTAGAATTGATGTGTTTGTTTATTTAATTTCTGCTATCTATGTTGTGATTGATTGTACGTTAGATCTACCCTTAGGTTAGGGCCGATTTATACTAATTCAATCTTATGCAGGTGGCCATGCTCGTACAGGGCATTTAAAAATTAAAGGGGGCAAAAATCATTAATATTAAATTGCACAGGTGCTCCAGAAATTTGCTTAAGTCCCCCTTTAATAATTAAAAGAGCATGGTCAAGCGTGGCTGTAAATTTTGAGCATTTTAATTTCAAACATATAACTGCTTGGGATGTTATATTATTTGTTAATTATTAGGATAACCCTGCAGGATCAAGTTTAAATTTTTTTTTTAAAAATTTTAATCAATGTAATTTAATTGTAATTGAGTTGTAATGTTTAAAGTGAATTGAGAATGGGATATATATATCCTACTTAGATTCCAAAGAGGAGAGGACATCCCTCAAGGGAGAGTCCTCCTCCATTTGGAAGCCTAAGTTAGGATACTTTTAAAGTATCCAAAGAGAGAAGATAACCCCTTTCAAGGGAGAGTTTCTTTTCATTTGGATATCCGGACCCGACGATCCAAGGAGTTTCAAGAAGACGAAGAAGTGAAGAATGAGAAGAATCCCAAATCTCAAAGTCACTTAAATCTTAGGAGTAGAATTCGGGTTGTAGTCAGTGGTACCCGGCCACTTTACTTTTTCTGCAGACCCTGGGTTGTACAATTAAGTGGCACTTGCCACATGGACTTTCAGTTTGAGCATTAATTTAATTGATTTAATTGATTTGATTAATCATTGATGTGTTGATTGTGATTAGGAATTTGCCTGTTTTTATTAGTTTGTTGGCGATTATTGCATGTCAATTTTGATTTAGTCTGGAACCCGATCGGAGGCTCGTGAGGGTACGGTCAAACTATTTCTACTTAAACAAAACTTAAAAGATTTAAGCCAACATAGAAACTCTAACGCCTTTAAGAAGTAAGCCCGAACTCACCGGGAGTTTTTCATGCATTCATATTGACTTTTCTCTACCGTGTTAGGCACCTCCCCGCCTGCGGGTTCTGGCAGACCACCTGACCTATTAGGGTGCAGTTCTGTCCAAGGGGATGTTGTGCAATCTCTAGGATAAAATTTATTTTTAAGCCTAATTTTTAAACAGCTTCATTCTGATTTCAAGCATTTAATCGAGTCAACTAGCATGCATTGCATTAGTGACAAATTAAATTTGAGTCTAAATCTTAATTGCATTTTTTAGCTTAAGCATTTCACCCAATAAGTGTTAAGGGGCTAATTAGGAATCTGCTCTAGATGTCAGCCCCGCTTTCCTTAGACTAATCTTAAATAACATCTTCAACCACTCTATTAAAGACTTTGACTCATGGTTTTGAAGCGTTTAGGTGGTTTAGTTGGCTCCCCAATCCAGGCCGGGGTAAGTCCAGATTACATTGCATTAGCTAGGATCCGAGTCATTGATTTCTAGTACCCATTTTAGACTTAGGTTCTGAGGCAAATATTCAATCTTAAGACCTCAACCTTCCGGGAATCTAATTGCCACTTTCTAATAAAATTGATCACTCCAATATTAAATCTCTTTCAATCTAATTCAAGCTCAACACTTAGGATAGTTTGAGGTGTTTCTGAAGTAATTCAGACTCTCAAGACACCTCCTACTCTTCTTCCTTTGACTCCAGAAAGAACTGTTCAATCTTGAACCATTCCTACTTGAAATTCAAGTCCTTAACCTCCTTTGACACCAATCTTTGAATTCTTAAATAAAATTTGTATCGCTATTTTAATCGAGAGTTTTCGTAGGAAATTTCGGGTTTCCTACGATGTAATTAACTACGAGGGCTTGCGCTCGTAGGAGATTTAGAAACCCAGACCAGATTTTCAAAATTAAGTTTTTAAAACCTTAACTAGTTATCTTTGGGAAAATTAAAAGTCGATGATCATTATCGTCATTTTCAAATGATCAATAATAGACGATATCTTCTTCTCCCGAGGAGATATATCGTACTACTATCGTGACTTTGATTATGAAATTAATGACCTATATCTAAATCATTGTAGTTAAACATCCGATTAAACATCATTTTGATCCTTTGGGATCATATGTTATTTTTCTTTGAGTTTGACTATGATAATCAGGATAAATTCAAAGTTTTAAAATTTGAACCCATTAGGGAACGATATGTTCACTTCTCGAGGTGATTTATCATTCATAATGAGCGTTCAATTTTAAAATAAAAAAATTCCAGAAATTAAATATTTTCCAAAGAAAATTAAACTTTTTCAAACATATATTTTTCAATCAAAACAGGGAATTAGTGGTTAGACCAATTGATCAAAGTGATGTAGGGAAAAAATGAGTATTTAAAATAAATTAAATGACTCTAGACTAGTTGTAAGAAATAAGACTAGGTTAGTTGTAAAGAGCTATAATCAAATGGAGGGGATAAACTTTGAGGAAACCTTTACACCAATAGCTAGGTTAGAAGCCATTCAATTACTATTAAAATTTACTTGTTTTAAAGGATTTAAATTGTACCATATGGGTATTAAGAGTACATTTTTAAATGGGATAATAAAAACATATGTTTATGTATATTAGTCCCCTAAGTTTGAGAGTTCAACCTATCATACCAGGCTCTAGGTGCCTGTTTTAGTGTTATGTTAAGGATTTTAACTACATGTAATAAGAATATACCATATCTTAATTTATGCTTCATATAAGATATATTGTTGATCAGCTCTACTTTGAATCATTTTCAAAAGATACAAAGTAAGAATATTAATTTAAAAAGTCCTAAGACTAATGCAATTATCATTTTAAAGATAATTTTCTTAGGATTAATTTTAAATTTGATTAAAAATTATATTAATATTTTATAAATGATTTTTTACTATGAGCCTAACATATCATATGATTTATAAAAAAGCCACAATATAATAGAAAGGGAAAAAAATAGAGTGTTATTTAAGAATCAAATAAGACAATTCTTTGAACATAACAAAATTATAAAGATCGAGTGCAAGTAGGTTTACAACTATAATCCCCATGAAAATAAAGAATGGTAGCTAGGATATACATAACTTCATCCTAGCCCTAATTTCTATACATAAATTAAAATATGTTAGAAATTAGCACATGAGCATAAGGTATAAATATTATTCCCCCTCTGCTCCTGAGCCTTACCTCATAGTTATGGGTACTCCAAGATCAACTTAATTGGAATGTGCTCATGAATTTAGAAATTTAATAGTCAGGAACCTTGCTTATACATTATCTAACTCATGAGGGTTTCCTAACTAAAATATACATATATAAACAAAGTTATATATAGGGCATCATGTCTACACATGGATTTTCTCTAAAAAATCCAATCAGTAATATTGACAGAAATTAAAATTAAACTAACACTTAATTATACCTATATTCTAGTTCCTTTATGAAATTTAAATTTTAATAGGTAGCCTCTATAGAAAAAAAATATTGTTATATATTATAAACCTACAAAAATAATAACATTCACAATATTTCTAACCCTAAAGTATAGCCACACATCAAAGGGAGTAGTTAAAAGGAGCATAATTTGGTGATGGTGGTGTGGCCTATTGGAAAGGCCACTTTGTGAGAGTTAAAGTAGGTTTTAAATCTTCACAATAGTCTTATGTAGGTGGGAAATATAATGGTGGAATCATTTTAGTGGTGAATTACAAGTTAAGAGAGTAATAAGGGTTAGCCTAGTGTTTGCACTTGAAGTTTTATACAACACTAGGTTGACTTCAATTCGCTAGATATACTAAAATATTGATCCAAAAACCCATAAATAACTTGAAAAACTTATTTCCTAAATTTTTAAAGGAGTCTAGATTTTATGGGAGATTTTAGAAATGGATGGGTCCAAAAAATACTAAAAAGGTTGATTTGACTAGTTAGGGTTTAGGCTTTTAAGGGCAAGCTTTAGACTTATGAGAAATTAGAGAAATGGGTGGAGAATGGTAGTGATGTCTTCAGATGTGTTATGGAGTTTCCCACTTTTAGAAGGGTTTAGGGTCACCAAATCTCAATCGGAACAACACTAGATTAGATTTCAACAAAGGTTTGGTCGACCACTATAAATTGGCCTATACTAGGATTTTATAGGTATTTTCTTAATGAAATATTTGTAGAACAAAGTAGAGATAAAGAAATCAAAATCACATTAAAATATTTTAGCAAAACAAGAAAGATAAACCAATCAACTTACTAAATGTGATTTAGTTAGACAGATCATCAAACCTTTTCTTATGGCCGGCCACCATGCCAAGCCACCACTTGAAATTCACTCCAACTTCAGTCATAACAATTTCTATGTACTTTGATCCATAATAAAATATGTTTAAATACAAGTTACAACAATGGAATTTTGAAAAGAAGAGGGTAAAGGGAAGGGGTGGCCCACACTAGTAACCACCATAACTAGTCACTCCTTTCATGCTTGGCCGACCACTACATTCCTCCCTAGCTACTTGCTTGGCTAGCCACTCACTTTATGCATGAGCTATATAATTTAATCAATTAAATGCATTCTACTAACCAATTAACTCATTAAATTAATTATACAATCACCCAAGTTTCTCACAATTACAATTACAACACAATATGAATTTCTCATAGATTAATAATATTTTCACAATAATTAGGTAGAATAATAAAGTAATTTTCCTAGCTTAAGATCTTTAACTTTCTCTTAGTGATGGTTCTACTATGCTCAATTGTAATTTTCCTAGATTGAGCCCTAATGGTTGGACCCATTTTGTCATTTGGTGTTTTTGATACTCCTGGTGCTACACTATAATTATCCATAAAGACATGGTGAAATTATCATTCAAAATCATAATTATTGTGGTGACAATCCTAATTATACCCTACTCCAGACAAAAAAAAAAAATCTACGGGTGTGCCTATCATAGGACCTAGCGTATGTAGAGATAAAAAATATGTCAAGGGCCAACTTATATAACCATGACAAGACTACAAGCTAGTTTTCTTAAGGTTCAATTAAATTATAATAACTTATTTTATCAAACTTTTAAGGATTAATATGATAATAAATTTTGATGGGGTAAAAAGGGGTTTTCAAAATACTTATGGAAATATTTATATTTTTGAAAAAGATAAAAATTAACATATTTTTAAAAATATTGAGTTTACATATGATCTAAATATTTGATTAAATTTTAAAATTGATACGATCTAAATATTTGATTAAATTTTAAAATTGATTAATGTTACACACCTTAGGGTTATTTGTATCCTTGAACAATCATATCAGGTTTAAATATAATTAGATGATTCCTGTTATTAGATGAATCATCACCTAATAATCATAATCAAATTACCATAACCTTAAGACAATCTTAAATCTATGGGTTAGACATATTTAGCCTATCAATTATTAAATCAAATTGCATTCAATTATAAAATAGAAAAGCTCTATAACAATTTTTTCCTTGCTAAACTATCATAAAAATTATTAGTAGTGCTTTTTGCATCATTCTCATGAGGCACTGTGATTATATTTGTGGCTTGTTATCATGACATAAGGCTATGGAAAGTGGTTTGAGCCACCATAATGCTAAGAATGGAACATGTGGTTGCATCACCATTAACCAATTGTAGCTTTAAAATTAGCTTAAAATATCACAAGCCAAAAATGATAGAGATATGTCAAGGAAGAAGGTAGAGCTAAGGTTTAGACATAATCCTATATTACTTGATTGACAAACTAGCATTTTGATAAGGATTTAATATCTTCTTGCTCTTATTATATGACTTATTAATCACCCCATCTCTTTGTAATTAAATAAGGAAAGGGATCCACCTCCTTAGCTCATAAAAGATGTAGGACTAGATGTCCACCTTCGAAATCTTATTAGGTGAGGTGCCTAATATGCAAAGTTCAAGGGGGAGTGAGGCCTAGATGATTATTGTTATTGATTGTATATAGAACATTAATGCAATTTAGGTAAATGCACTTCAAGCTTGTCTTATATAAAGACTTTACATAAATATGCTTTAGGTTAAGTGTATATATTCATATATAGTTAAATATAAAATTGTGTTGGTTGTCCATGAGGATTTTGCTCAACAGGTGGGAGGCCTTTACCCCATAGGTGATTTACTAATTTTCATATCATCCTGATATTTGATAATATTGACTTAGTTGATTAACATTAATCATATCTCTATTTAATAAAGAAATAATTTTTTATTTCTATAAAAAATACATTTAAAAGTTTGTTTTTGAATAGACACAACAACTTTTAATTTTCTTAAATAATTCTACAAGCATTTGTTATTGAAAGTTACAATAGCCCAAATAAACACTCGAAGAAGCTGTGAGGAGATTTTTTGAATTTCTTCTGATCTTTTCGTGAGTTTTCTCAGCTAAAATGGCGGAAGGAGGCCGCAAGCCTCTTGTCGTCGGTGATGATTCTACAAAGATTAATGTTGGTTCTTTCAATAGAAGGAAATCTACTTTTCAAACTCCTTGTAAGTGTTATAATGGTATTCAGATCAATGAAGGCAATTCCCCAGGTTATTTAAAATATTCAAAATTGTCTCTAAATTTGAATTCTTATGATTTCCCTAGTTTGTCTAAAGGCAAAGATCAATTAATCCCAAATGAAGAATATAAATTCTTTTGGATTTTTTTTCTTTCATCAAAGATTCTGGAGCCTCTTCTTCTAAAGCAGTTAGATTTAATGATTCTTCTATTAAGGTTTCTTCTTCTGGTAATTCTATTTTACATCAAGATCTTTTGAATTTTATTACAAAAATACATTCTTTAATATCTGAACCTCATTCAAATATTAAGAATAATGACATTAAAATAGGAGATCAAATTTTTGAAGGTCTTAATAAAACTCCTGAAGTTAAGCATAAGGAATCTGAAAATCAAGACACTATCTCAGACCAAGAGAAGATAAGTCCTCCTATTCAATCAAATTCGTAATTGCAAAATGTCTGAAGGAAACCTGATCATATTCCTTTGGAATTTCATGAAGATTTTACATCTTTTTGTAATGATGGAAATATTGTATCATTACATATCCAATAGGAGAAGAAGAATATTTTATAGCTAGAGAATGCTTTAGTCATCAAAGTCCTTGGAAAGAGGCTTTCCCTATCTATTCTTAACAAAGAATTTCATAGGCTTTGGTCAAAGTTTGGTTCTTTTCAAATGACTGGTATTGGTCTTGATTGGGCTTTATGTAATTTTTAATCTAAAGAATCTAGAGCTGGTGTTTTAATGGTGGACCATGGTTCATTGGAGATCACATTATAGGAATTGATAAGTGGACACCATCTTTTCTCCTTTTTCTATGAAAGGTATCTTTTCTCCTATGTGGATTCGTTTCCCACATTTACTTCTCTACTGTTGGGATCCTATCAATATTTCAAGAATTGCTTCAAAAATTTGCTATCCTTTACTTTTAGATGCTCAAACATTTAGTTGTAATAGAAGAGAGTTTGCTAGAGTCTGTGTAAGACTCAATTTAGAGAATAAGCTTCCTGCTGGAGTTTGGATTGAAGGTTCTAATGGTAAATTTTTTCAAGCTGTTGAATATGAAAAAAATTCTAATTTATGTTTTAACTATGGAAAAAATAGGCCATAAGATATTATCTTGCAAGCAAATTGACAAGTCTGCTCTTGAAAGTCAAAAGGCTGATGTTAATAAAGAAATACAATCTTCAAACATTAACAAGGAGAGAAGTGATCTTAAAAAAAATAAAATTAAATAAAAAAATGGAGAGAAGTGATCTTCTAGTTAAAGATCTAAATAAGAAAATTATTCCAGAAGTTTCTGTTGAAGAAAGTTCATATGGCAACTGGATTCTTGTGCACGAAAAAAAAAAATCAGAAAACCAAAATTCCCTAAATCTGTTTATGTTAAGAAAGATCTCAAAAGCAATTTTTCAGCTGTTGGTTCCAGATTTTCTCCTCTTGATGAAAATATTGTCATGAAGGATAATAATTATGTTCGTGATTTACTGAGTTCATCTACGGATGTTAATACTTCTCATTTAGTTCTTCCAAATATCAATAAAGAAAATATTAAAACTGATACTTCTGTTATTCAAAACAATGATGAGAAATCAAAACCTGATGGTTTATCTAATGATTTACCGAGTCCATCTGAAAAAGCTTTTCAAGATAATGCTAAAAAAATTTCTTCTGATTTTATAATCAATCATGAAGTTCTGAAGAATAACAACAAGTAGGTTTGCACTTCTAAGTTTGTACAAGTTGCTTCTTTTGAAAAGTCTAATTCCTTTAGCAATAATGCCAAACTTAGTAAAGATCTGAAGCAATTAGGACCTATTGAGGAGGTTCCTAGAAGAAGATTAATTAGCGGGGAAGCTTCCCCTTTAGTTATATGATGCAATCAATTCTTCTTGGAATTGTAGTGGAGCCCATAAGAAACTAGTGGGCTTTCATTTGAAAAACTTAATCAATCAGCATGATGTCTTTTTTATTGGTTTATTAGAAACCAAAGTTGAATCATTATATAGGAATGATATTAATAAAATTGTTGGTATGGAATGGCATTTTTTCCATTCTCCTACTATAGGAAAGTCTGGTGGTATTTTAGCTCTCTGGAAGATGCAGGTTGCCACTTTTTCAGTTCTTCTTTCTTCATCCCAATGTATTTTAGGAAATCTTGTTTTTCCTAATTCTTGTATATATAAAATTGGCATTATTTATGGTAATAAGGATGTTTATGTAAGGAGACAGTTATGGCAATCTATTGAAGGTTTCTTATCAATCATAGAACCTTGCATTATTGTAGTTGACTTTAATTGCATATAATGAGAAGAAGGGTGGAAAAATATTTTTAATGTCACAAGGTCCTCAAGATATGAAAGATTTTATGTCTCACAATGATCTTCATGACTTGTCATTCATTGGTCCTCATCTCACTTGGTTTAATAATAAAGATGGTTTAAGTAGAATTTGGGAGAGGCTTGATAGAATTATGTTAAATTCTTCTGCTTTTTATTTAACTCGTTCTACTGTTACCAAGCATTTAGCACCTACTTGATTGGATCATTGTTCTTTAATCCTTAATATGGTTAATAAAGTTCATAAGTGCCATAAATTTTTGAGATTTAAAAATTTATGGACTTTTTATTCTGCTACTTGGCACATTGTCTCTAATTCTTGGAATAAAAATGATTATGGTTCTTCAGTTGATATTCTTCAAAGAAAGATGGTTAGAACTCTCAAATATCTCTTTTTTTGGAGTAAGAACAAATTTAAAGACCTTTCTCTTCTTAATCAGTCTTTTAATGAAAGAATTATTTCTTTGCAAACAAAATATTCTCTTTCATATCTTTCTAATGAAGAACTTCTTGAATTGAGAATTAAAGTCAAAGATCTTAATTCTACTCAAGCTAGACTGGTGACATGGTGGAGGTAAAGACCTAAAGAAAATTGGTTAGAACATGATGAATCCAACTCTCATTTCTTTCATACTTATGCTTCAGCTAGAAGAAATTTGAACAAGATTGTTCAAGTAAATATGCCAGATGGTGTTATTTTCGAAAACTATATTTCCTAGGTTTTTTCTCAGTTTTTTAGTGACAAATGGAGATCATGGCAATGCTTTCTCAATGATTGGCCTATTTTTCATGAATATAACAAATTGAAATAATTTCATCATCATCTGTTAGAAGCCAATTTATCTAAAGAAGAACTTAAGACTGTAGTTTTTCAAATGGGGCAGAACAAATCACTTGGCTTAGACGGTATTTCTCTTGCATTTTTTAAATTCTATTGGGACATTATCAAAATTGATGTTTGGAATGCTGTGAACACCTTTTTTTCAATCAAATATCATACCTTCTTATTGGAAAGATACTCTTATTATTCTTATTCCCAAAGTTAAAAATGCTTGTGATCCATCTAAATTCAGGCCTATTAGTCTTTGCCAAACTATATATCTAAGAATATTACAAAGATGATTCTAAATAGATTCAACCTTATTTTGCCTGGATTAATTTTTGAAGAATAAGTTGCTTATGTTCCAAATAGATCAATTTCTGATCATTGTCATTTAGCATAAGAAATTTTCCATAAATTTAGATTCTGTACCTCCAAGAAAGGTTTCATTGCTTTAATGGTTGGCATGGAGCAAGCCTATGATATCAAGTGTTGGGAAACACTAAATCAAGTTATGCTTATTATGAATTTTCCAATCAAATTCATAAATTGGGTTATGCAATGTATTTATTTCCCTAGATTTTTTATTTTAATCAATGGTCAGCTTCTGAATGTATTTTGGCTGAATGTGGATTTACACAAGGTTGTCCCTTATCTCCTTTTTTATTCATTCTTTATTCAGAACTTCTTTCCAAAGATTTTCAGCAAAATAAAATGAATCTTGGTAAAATCTCCTCTAATGTTGAAAGAATTTCACATTTGCTTTATGTAGATGATGTATTGATATTTGCTGAGGCAAACTCTCATTCTTTGTGAAAGTTTGTTAGGGATGTTAAGCCCTTATGAACTAGCCCGAGGCTAACCAAGAGTGGGGGGGGGGGGTGAATTGATAGTTTTAAAAAATTCTTAAGCAAAAATGATTTTGAAAACCTTTAGAATGTTTTAAGAAAATTGCAATAGCACGTTGATGTGGAGATGATTAATCAACCAAAACAAGAACTTTAATCACACGATCATCCACAGAAAAGTAAAGTGCAAAAATTAAAAGCAGAACTGTAAAAGAACGAACACACCATATTTTATAGTGGTTCAGTCAACTTGACATGCATCCACTCCTCGAAGCCTCCCCTCCCGGTATTGCACTAAAACTCAGTGACTCTCCTTCTGCTCCCATAGAAAGGAAGGGAAGCCTTTACAAAAACTCCTTTTCACCAACCCTAGTGAGGCAGAGAACCCAAACTCCTTTTTCTTCCTCTTGAAGCAGGCAGAGAACCCAAACTCATTTTGCTTCCTCCTGAAGCAGGCAGAGAACCTTACCTCCTTTCACTTCCTCTTGAAGTAGGAAGTGAACCTCGATCTTCTTGTAAAAGATCCTTCCCACAGAGCTACCAAATGACAAGGGATGATGACTGGAGAAGATGACTCAAATCCTTGTTAGGAGTAACCTTTATGAACACCTCACAAACTCCCCCTCATAAGATTCTCTCTCTCTCCCAAGCTCTCCCTCTCCCTCTCAAGGCTCTCTCAGGTGAGGACAGTGGCAAAAAATCTCAATAGTAATAAGAAAGAGATCTTAAATAGAAGGGCTCAAAAATTGCCCTAAATTTCAACTTATTGTCAATGATCGTCCAGGATGATCCTTCGATCGTCCTGTACGATCAGTGTAAATCAGCTCCTTCTGGACTGAACGATCTGATTCCTCTAGAGGATTAAAAGACATGGTTTGTTCAGATCGTCCGGGATGATTCTTCGATCGTCCTGAATGATTAGTTCAAAATCAGAAATATCGTCCAGCACACAGTTCAGGACATCTAGGAGAAAAGTTTGGATGAACTAAAAAAAATAACTTGATCATCCAAGATGATATGTCTATCATCCTGTACGATTAGTTCAAAAATGCCAATATCGTCCGGCACATAGTTCAGGTCATCTAAGATAACTATGCTGGATGATTTCAAAATGACTTGATCGTTCAGGATGATATCTCTATCATCATGTATGATTAGTTCGAAAAAAGCAATATCATCTGGCACATAGTTCGGGTTATCTAGGTGAGATATATTGGACGATGAGGATTTCTAATTGATTGTCCGGGATGATCTTATAATCGTCTAGAATGATGTGATCTATCAATCAATCCTTAATTACTTTTCTTAATCACATGACTAATTTAGGCATGATTATAATGAATCATCGAGGACGATACATGTATCGTCCGGGATGATTAAATCAAAATACTAAAAATAAAAACTTGCCTAACTTAGTCTGGCGGCTGAGATATTTTGATTTAAGCACATCATCCTGTATGATATAAGTATCATCTAAGACGATCTACTTAATTAGACCAACTTAATATGGTTGCCTTAATTAGGTCTTCTATTTTTAATGGAGTGTCTAGGATGATATCACTATCATCCAGGACAATATGCATATAAATAGAATAAAAACTTTAACTCACTAAAAATCTCCCCCCGAGTGTATGTGTGCAAGGTTACTTAGCTTGGGGATCTACTACATTACATTTGACTCAAGAAAGGTAAAAAATTACATTAAAAAAAAAGACTGACTTGATCTTGAGCTGGCTTGAATTGTAATTGATCTTATGAACCTGAAAGGTTAGGCAATCAAATAGAAATAGAAATATTTATTATCATTAAAATCATAATCCTTGAATCCAGATTTGCAATAATGTCCCCCTTTTTATGATGACAAATATTTGTTAGATAATTTCTAATTCAGCAAATAAAACATAGAGCAAAGAAAAAAACTAAGCAAAGCAAATTCTATTAGCCAGGCAAACAGTATAATGATATTGAACACTAATAACTCAAAAAGTACAATAACCTAGAATACTAACAATACAAAATACTCCCCCTTTTGACATCTCAAAAAGAGAAAAATAGAAAAAATATCACAGAGAAACATAGAAAGATAGTACAAAAACATCACTAAAAAAATAGGAAAAGCAACCAAGCTAGTAATAAGAGGGACCCTGATCAGGTGGAGGAGGATGAGGTGGTGGTGGCTGAAACAGACTATGAATGGTGGCAAACTATTCTCGAAACCAGGCTATATCCTAGTCGTGCTGTTGCTGCTGCTAGGCGACATATGCATTGAAGTGATTCATATCTTCAGCATGCTGCTGCTCCTGGGCAATCACGTAGGAGTCAAAGCGGGCTTCCCACTGGTCAAACCTGTACACCAGGTGATCCAATGGTGTTTCCAGATGGAGAGGAGCAGGAGTAACAGGCTCAAGAGAAGCTTCTTCCTCTTCTCCCTCAACATCCGTGCTGGGCTCCGGATGAAGATGAGTGTTGTGAAGAACATGGAAAGAATTGTTGGAGTAGAAGGAAGGAGGGATATTTGGTGGAATTAGATATTGAAGATTGTATTTGGTTTCAAGAGCGTAGGCTATAATGTGTCCTAAGGCTAAGTTGGGATGTCTTCTGTGTCCTGGATCCCTAATGCTAGTTAAATATTCAATATAGCGAAATAGAAGATCTGTAGCATTGAAGTCACGATGGGCCATGATGTAGTAGGTAGTCATTGATATCAAGGGAGTAATGTGGATCCTGTCACCAGCCTTTGAAATAATAGAAGATTAAAGTACATACTGGATTATTCTAGCATCCTTGACTAAGGAAGTACAAGTATTGTCATGGTAGGGGGCATTAGTGTTCCTAAGGAAATAATTTGCAAGACTCCAGTTAAAATTAGGATCAAAGGCCAAGAGGTGAAGCTTATGTCTAGTTATAGAAAGTTGGAGAATGTCATAAAAATCCTGAACGGTTAATTCTACAGGTCGTCTGTTAACAAAGGAGCGAAGGGAGGTATAAGTAGAATCAATACGTAGGTTCGCATAGAAGACACAAAGAAGTTCAGTGCTAAAAGGAAAGGCAAGTTTCAGAATGAAGGTAAGAGATGTGTGAGCAGAGAGGCCTAGTATTGGATAGGTGAGGATATGTTGATTCACTATTTTGGACTAAGTAATACTAACATCTAGATAGCATTAGAATGCAGCCTGATCGGCTGCATCAGTGAAGCGAGGATCAATATTCCCCCTTGAGGAACTTGCTCCCTACTGACTGGACCTTTTGCCACCAGCCATAAGAAGTAGAGTGTAAGAGTTTAGAAAGAATGATTGGTGAAGATAAATGGCTTAAATGGGTTGTTTAAATAGAAATCAACCATATCATCCAGGACGATAGGTAGCAATAATTACATCCAGGATGATTGGTCAAAAGGCGATCAGATCATCCATGACGATTAGATATCATCCAGGATGATTAGACACAAGCGATCGTCGGGATGAGTCAGGCTGGATAACTTTTGATGACAAGTATCATCCATGACGATTAGGTGGATCGTCTAGGATGATATGCAATAAATGAATCAGACGAGTTGAATTCAAGTCATCCAACTACTGCCACATGGATCGTCCAAGATAATGAGGTGTATCATCTAGGATGATCACCAATAATTAGTTTAGATCAGCCGTTGGTTCATGATAGGGATGATTTGATCATATCGTCCAGGATGATGTGGGGATCATCAAGGACGATGTGAAAAAAAAATGAAAAAAATGAAGGATGGAGAGGAATGATCAGGGGACCCAAAAATCACAAAAAAATTAAAATTAAACCAAAGAAAAAATAATACGAGGAAACAACACCAAAAATATTTTTTTTTGAATCCATCTGCTCTAGTAAATCAGAATTTTTCCTTAATTTTTAATTCAAAATCTAATAAGAAGAAAATTGACGACGCTGAAATCTAAAAAAGTTGGAAAATCGATTTTCGTAACTTCTATGTCGGACACCTTACAGGTTTAAATTTCTTTCAAACAAAAATCTAATTCAGAAGAAAGAAAATTATATAAGAAAAGTGATCCATTCAAACTTCATTCCATAAAAATATCTGATAGAATATTATTGCAAATTAAAGAACTAAAAATCATGATTTTCAATCTTAAGTGTTTGAATACATTAAGTAGTACAAGAATTCTTCTAAGATTTTTAAAGATTTGAAAGAGGAGGAAGCTTATTTCGTTGTGGGCTAATTTTGTGCCACTTTTTCAATTTTTGGCGCACTTTGCGCATCTTTTAATTTCGACACACTCTGTTTATCTTTTTAATTTTTGGCGAATATTACGCATCTTTTCAGTTGGGCTCATTTTGTGCCTCTTTTATTTTCAGTTGATTGGCGTATTTTGCGCATCTTTTGCAAGCTTCATTTCTTTCAAAACTTCTAAAGGACTCTCAGTTGTGAGATTTTCTTCCAGATATAAGAGAAGAAAAAACTCACTCTCTTAGATAAGGAAAAGTAAACCACAAAATAGAACCATTCTCATGTGATAAATGCAATCACTTGATTAAGAAAATATGAAAGTGATTCCATTATTTTGGAACACTACTCATATGGAATAGATTACTGTAAAAAGATAAAATAGATCGTTATTTCAAAGTCCAACTTTTAAATTTTGAAAAAACATTTTTATCCAAAAGGAACAAGGCACTATTAAAAGAGTTAGAGGAAGAGACACAATCATCAATATTTCTTTCCTTTAACTGTTTTAGAGAAGTCAATCACTGCTTACAAGATTCTAAACAAAAATAAGGCAAAAACTCTCATTTAAAAATCAAGTTTGTCAGCAATAGTGAGCAGTGATCTGATTCTGAAGAAAATAAACAGTAAATCAACAACAATAGGAAAGCACATAAAAAGAAATAACTAAATCAGGTAATTAATAGCAATAAAAGAAAAATAGTAGAGAATAAAAATAAAAAAGGAACAGATAATCAAATCAAACAAAAAGCAAAAAAAAAATGAAAAATAGAAAATTCAAAAACCAGTAATAATCAAATTTATACATTTATGTCAATCACACCCAATCTGGTTCTTAAGATGCTGAATGTGTCAAAGGACAGTGGTTTAATAAAGATGTCAGGTAGTTAGTTTTCAGTTGTTGCATGGTGTAGCTCAATGTCCCTTTTGGTAACATGGTCCCTAATGAAGTGATGTTTTATGTCAATGTGTTTGGTTCTTGAATGTTGGATAAGATTCTTAGAGATGCAGATGGCACTAGTGTTGTCACAGAGAACTAAAATTATGCCAACAGATAATCCTAAATCAAGAATTTATTGCTTCAACCAAAGGACTTAGGCCACACAACTCCCTATGACAATAAACTTAGCTTCAGTAGTGGAGAGTGCAACAGAGTTTTTTTTTCTATTGGACTAGGAGACTAAAGATTGTCCTATGAATTGGCAAGTTTAAGAAGTGCCCTTTCTATCCACCCTACACACTGCAAAATCAGAATCAGAATATCCAATAATTTTAAAAGAAGTGCTATGCCTAGGATACTAGATTCCTAAGTTTTGAATCCCTAAGAGATATCTAAGGATTCTCTTAACTGAAGTCATGTGGGATTCTTTAGGATCAGCTTGAAATCCAGCACAGAGACAGACACTAAATATTATATTAGGTCGGCTAGTAGTCAAGTAAAGAAGTGATCCAATTATTCCTCTGTACTTCTTTTGATCAACAGATTTTCCATTTAAATCTTTATCTAACTAGACACTAAAGTTCATGGGAGTGTTTATTTTCTTGGCTTTATCCATTTCATATTTGTTCAAGATGTCCTTAGTATACTTTGATTGATTAAGAAAAGTTCCATCATCCATTTGCCTTATGTTAAATTTCTAAAAGTATGACAACTCTCTCATCATACTCATCTCAAACTCTCTACTCAATATTTTAGAAAAATCATCACATAAATTTTGATCAGAGGATTCAAAAAGTATATCATCAATATAGATCTGGATAATGAGTAAATCATCTCCTACTTTTCTCAGAAAAAGGGTGGTGTCTACACTCCTCTTTACAAACTTTCTTTCCAGTAGGAATGTGCTAAGCCTCTCATACCAAGCTCTTGGTCCCTGTTTCAATCCATATAAGACCTTTTTAATTTGTAAATATGATTTGAAAATTGGAAACTATCAAAACCTAGGGGTTGCTCTACAAACACATCTTCCTTTATTACCCCATTTAAAAAGGTACTCATCATATCCATTTGGAAAAGCTTAAATCCCTTACAACATAAGAAGGCTAGTAGCACTCTAATAGCTTCTAATCTAGCTACAGGGGCAAAGGTCTCCTCAAAATCAATCCTTTCTACTTAGTTGTACCCCTTAGCCACAAATCTTGCTGTATTCCTAACTACCACACCAAAATCATTCATTTTATTCTTAAAGACCCATTTGGTTCCCACTATACTTTAATTTATAGGTCTTTTTACTAACTCTCAGACATCATTCCTCACAAATTGGTTAAGTTCTTCTTGCATAGCCAAGATTTAAAATTCATTAGAAAGGGATTGATTGATGTTGGTGGGTTCAGTCATTGAGATAAAGGCAGAATGGTTTACTTCCTTCCTAAGTCCATCCCTAGTTCTAACACCTTCAAAAGGGTCTCCTAAGATCAGTTCTTGAGAATGACTCGAAGAATATCTCTGATCTCTAGGCAAAGTATTTGGAGGTTCTACCCTTTCCTCCAGATTTGTATTTCATACTCCTTGGGTAATCTCTCATACTACATCAGTATTTTGAGGCTCTCCCCTTTTCTCTAGATTTATAGTTTCTACTCTTTGGGTACTCTATCCTAATTCATCTTCTTCATCAGCTCTAGATTTCTTAGGATCAAATTTATCAAATACTACATGAGTAGTCTCCTCCACCACCAATGTCCTCTTATTAAACACCCTAAAGGATTTCCCCACACTTGAATATCCTAAGAATACTCCTTCATCAGATTTTGGATCAAATTTTTCTAAGGATGATTTCCCATTGTTAAGAATGAAGACCTTACAGCCAAAGATATGGAGGTGGGACAGGTTTAGAGTTCTACCCTTACTGATCTTATAGGGTATCTTATTCAGTTTGGATCAAACATTCACCCTATTCAACACATAACAGGCTGTGTTCATCGCTTCTCCCTAGAAGTATTTTGGAAGTGAATACTCAGCAAACATGGCTCTAGCGGCTACCACTGAGGTCCTGTTCTTTCTTTCAGCTACCCCCATTTTGCTGAGGGGTCCTAGGAACTCAAAAGTTGTGACTAATCTCTTGCTCCTCATAGAAAGTTTCAAATCTTGCATTTTCATACTCTTCACCATGATCACTATGGATGGTCAAGATCTCACAACCTGACTTCTTTTAAATCCAAGTGGAGAAAGATTTAAATTCATCAAATGACTCAATTTTATATGACAAAAATCTAATCCAAGTGAACCTCGAGTAGTCATCGATAATCATAAAACCATAAACTTTTCCCCTAAGCTGACAGTGCTATTGGGTCCAAAAAGATCCATGTGAAGGACTTTTAATGGTCTAAAGGTGCTGATGTCCTTAATGGGGTGAAAAGAGGATTGAACTTATTTCCCTAGTTGACAGGCATCACATAGGTGATCCTTAGTAAACGTAAGCTTGGGGACACCTCTAACTAAGTCCTTTTGGGTTACTCTTCTAAGAGTTTTCATGCTGGCATGACATAACCTCCTATGCCACAACCAAGACTCATCAGCAGCAGTTTTTAAGCAGAATGATGCAGCATACTCAATGTTATTTAAATCAAGCAAATAAATATTGTTGATCCTCTTGCCGTACAAAATAATATTATTATTTAAGCTAATAATGCAAGTGTTTACAAGAAACTTTATGCTGATCCCTTTGTCACAGAGTTGACTGATGCCGAGCAAGTTATGTTTCAGTCCATCTACAAGAAAAATATTTTCAATTAAAGGGTTCTTGGAGTTTCTGATTATACTTATGCCCACCACTTTCCTGGTGGTATTGCCTCCAAGAGTGACCTTGCCTCCAGCACTGGCCTCCAACAAAATGAATTGATTTGCATCTCCAGTCATATGCCTTGAACATCCGCTGTCCAGGTACCACATGCTCTCATGAGGTCTTGTGTGAGAGTACCCCTATAAAATCATCAAATGTCAGATTTAGGAACACAAATAAGTTTGGGTTCCTTCTTATGGATAGAAGAATGCAATGCATTTGTGTTATGCTATGAATCATGCAATTTGGGCATCCACACCCAATATGTACAATGATGAACAGTGCAAGTGTGGGAGATATGTCCTAACATGCCACAAGAGAAATATCTAATGCCAGAAAAAGGGTTAACTAATCTATGCGGGTGATAGTACCTCTTCCTAGGTTTGGAGGATGCATGCTTTGATTATTTTGTATGAAATTCTTCAAGTAATGGTGGTTGCTTATTTTTCATAAGAGCAGTTAATTCAACATCAAAAAATTTATTTGAACTATCAAGAATTGAATTTTTCACTATTAATGCATGCTCCCTACTCTCAACATCGAATGCATGTTTTTTTAATTCCTTGAATGTAGCTTCTAATTTAACATGCGATGCTTTTAATGAATCATACTCAATAATTAATTTAGAATGCTTTTTATTTAACTCATCAAATTTATCAAGTAATAACTTGTGATTGCTATCAAGTGTAGAATGATCCTTAAGCAAAACTTCATGCTCTTTTTGCAGGTTTAAGAATTCCAATTTTAGGCTAGCATGCACTTTCTTAAGTTTCTTATATGATGAATGAATTTTCTCAGAAACATCAAGTAATTGATTGTAGGTTAGTTCACATACCTCTTCTTGGTCAGAGTGATCAAAATATTCATCCGCCATCAAACACAAGTTTGTAGTATCCTCTTCAGCTTCAGTCTCAGAGGAGTCCGATGTAGAATCCGCCCAGAAAGCCTTTTGAATCTGTTTCTTATCCTTCCTAAACTTGGGCTTCTTCTCACCCTCTCCTTGCTTGGCTGAGCCTTAAGTGTAGGACAATCAGCTTTTATATGTCATAGCTTCTTACATTCAAAACAAACTGTATCAAAAGAACCTTTAGAATTTTTACTATTCTTATTTTTGTTCCATTTCTAATAGTTCTTGTGTTTCTTCCTTAGAAAGCTTTTGAATTGCCCAGTGATTAAGGCAACATCATCACTTTTAGACCCAGAAGAATCAGTCTTAGTATCATTAGCCTTCATCGTCACAATTTTCTCTTTCTTTTTCTCACCTGCATCAAGTTATCTTTAGTTCACTCCTTGCTCATAAGTAATGAGTGATCCAAGTAAGTTATTAATAAAATAAGTGTTCAAATCCTTGGATTCAGTGATTGTAGTTATCTTGCATCATAGGAAGAAGACAAACATCTTAGAATTTTATTAACTTTCTCATAGTTAGTGAGTTCTCTTCCTAAGGCATGCAGGGAGGTGACAATTTATGTGAACCTAGTATACATTTTAGATATTGACTCATTAAGTTTTATGCAAAAGAGTTCGTAGTCATGAAGTAAGATATTCAACCTAAATTGCTTAACTTCTGATGTGCCTTCATAAGTAATGCATAATATATCCCAGATTTCTTTACCAGTTGTGCAAGTAGAGACACGCATGTAATACTCAGATTTTAATGCACAGAAAAAATAATTTAAGCATTTTGCATTCAGTTGTGCTAAATCTCGATAATCAAAAGTCCATTTAGTAAAAGGAAGTTCAATTTTAATGCCATCAACTAATCTAAATGGTGTAGAGTATCCATCTTTAACAAGCATCAAGATGTGATAATCTATAGATTATAAAAAGGTGGACATGCGAGTTTTTCAAACATCAAAAGGTATATTATCAAATAAAGTTGGTCGAGTGATTGAATATTCTTCCGCAGTATTTCAATTACCAAAGTTAGCCATGGATCAAATTCAAAAGTTTTTTAAAACTTAATTTTATGAATCCCACTCTGATACCACTTGAAAGTTCGTTAGGGATGTTAAGCCCTTATGAACTAGACCAAGACTAACCAAGAGGGGGGGGGGTTGAATTGGTAGTTTTAAAAAATTCTTAAGCAAAAATAATTTTAAAAACCTTTTTGAATGTCTTAAGATAATTGCAATAGCACGTTTATGTGGAGATGATTAATCTACCAAAATAATAACTTTAATCATACGATCATCCATAGAAAAGTAAAGTGTAGAAATTAAAAATAGAACAGTAAAAGAAGGAACTCACCATATTTTATAGTGGTTCAGTCAACTTGACCTATATCCACTCCTTGGAGCCTCCCCTCCAGGTATTGCACTAAAAGTCAGTGACTCTCCTTCTGCTCCCACAGCAAGGCGGAGAATCCTTTATAAAAACTCCTTTTCACCAACCCTAGTGAGTCAGAGAAATGAAACTCCTTTTGCTTCCTCCTAAAGCAGGCAGAGAACCTAAACTCCTTTTGCTTCCTCCTAAAGCAAGCAGAGAATCTCACCTCCTTTCACTTTCTCCTGAAGCAGATAGAGAACCTCGATCTTTTTACAGACGATTCTTCCTACAGAGCCACCAAAGGATAAGGGACGATGATAAGAGAAGACAACTCGAATTCTTGCTTGGAGTAACCTTTGTGAATACCTCACAAACTCCCCCTCACAAGATGCTCTCTCTCTCTCCCAAGCTCTCCCACAGAGCCACCAAAGGATAAGGGACGATGATAAGAGAAGACAACTCGAATTCTTGCTTGGAGTAACCTTTGTGAATACCTCACAAACTCCCCCTCACAAGATGCTCTCTCTCTCTCTCCCAAGCTCTCCCTCTCCTTCTCAAGGCTCTCTCAGCTGAGGACAGCAGCAAAAGATCTCAATAGTAGCAAGAAAAAGATCTTAAATAGAAGAGCTCAAAAATTGCCCTAAATTTCAACTTGCCGTCAAAGATCGTTTGTACAATTAGTATAAATCAACCCCTTCTGGCCTGGATGATCTGGTTCCTTTGGACGATTAGAGGACATGATTTGTTCAGATCGTCCGGGATGATTCTTTAATCGTCTTAGATGATTAGTTCAAAATCAGGAATATCATCCAGCACACAGTTCGGGATGTCCAAGAGAAACATCTAGATGATCTAAGGAAAATGACTTGATCATCTAGGATGATATGTCTATCATCCTGTATGATTAGTTCAAAAATGCCAATATCATCTGGCATACAGTTCGGGTCATCCAGGATAACTATACTAGATGATTTCAAAATGACTTAATCATCTAGGACGATATCTCTATCATCCTGTATGATTAGTTAAAAAATGGCAATATCGTCCGGCACATAATTCGAGTCGTCCAGGTGAGATATACTGGATGATGAGGATTTCTAATTGATCGTCCAATCATCTAGGACGATGTGATCGATCAATTAATCTTTAATTATTTTCCTTAATCACTTGACTAATTTAGGCATGATTATAATGAATCATCTATGATGATACATGTATCATTCGGGACGATTAGACTAAAATACTAAAAATAAAAACTTGCATACCTTAGTCTGGTGGCTGAGATTTTCTGATTTGAGCACATCATCCTGTACGATAGGAGTATCGTCCAAGACGATATGCTTAATCAGACTAAGTTAACATGACTGACCTAATTAGGGTTTCTATTTTTAAAGGATTGTCCAATACAATAGCACTATCATCTAGGATGATATCACTATCGTCTAGGACGATATCACTATCGTATAGGACAATATGAACAAAATTAGAATAGAAACTCTAACTCACTAAAAATCTCCCCCTGAGTGTGTGTGTACAAGGTTACTTAGCTTGGGGATCCACTGCATTACATTTGACTCAAGAAAGGTGAAAAATTATATTGAAAAAAAAGACTAACTCGATCTTGAGCTGGCTTGAATTGCAATTGATCTTGTGAACCTGAAAGGTTAGGCAATCAAACAATAATAGAAATATTTGTTATCATCAAAATCATAATCCTTGAATCCATATTTGCAACACTTTGGATCTTATTTCAAGCATTTTATCAAATTATTGCTCGTGGACTGGTTAAAAAATTAACCTAACCAAATCGATGATTCTTTACTCCATGAAGATGAATAAAAGGAAAAAAGAAATATTTCAAAGAAATGTGGGTTTAGGCTTGTTCAAGAGTTAAATTATCTTGGATTGCATTTTGTTATGAGAAGAAAATCTGCTACAGATTTTCAAAATCTTATTAAGCATTAAATGGACAAGCAAAATTCTTGGGGAAGCATATTTTAATCTCTTGCTAGAAGGGTTACATTAATTAACTCATCTCTGCTTTCTCTCCCTACTTATTTCATTACTAATTCCTTAGTTCCAAAAAGTAATCTTGAAGATTTGGACAAACATTGCAGAAATTTCTTGTGGTATAAAGGTAATGGAAAACAAGGAATGCATTATATCAATTGGAATGCGCTTTGTCTTCCAAGTGCAAATGGTGGTCTTGGTTTTCATTCGGTTTCTTTATGGGAAGGACCATTAAGATCAAAGTTGGCTTGGAATTTCATTCAAAATCCTGTATCGTTACAAATAGAACCCTTATTGCTAAATATGGTAGCAACATTTGGTATTCTTTTCAAAAAGGCAATTCTGCAACTTAGAAAATAATATTAGATGTTGCGAAGCATTTAAAGCCAATTTTGAGATGGAAGATTGGAAATAGGAAAAGCATCAGCATTTTAAGTGATATATGGATTGGTGATAAACCTATTTGTAAATGGTCAACATTTGTCAATATCAGCAATCTTGAAGATCTAGCTGTTTATTTTTTATAGACAGAATTTTTAATTCCAGTTCTTTGAATAATTCCTATGGTGAAGAGTTGATCAAGGTTATAAAGCAAATTTAATTCTTTTCAAATCATTCTGAAGATATAATGGAGTTAATTCATCAACATTTAGGAAAGTCGATAGCAGCTTTAGCATTTGAAGATGAGTTCAAGATTTGTAATACTAATACCATTAATTGGCTGAAGAAAATAAAATTACAACCCAGAATTCTTTTTTTCTGGTGGAGACTTGGGAAATATGCTCTTCCTATTAACAGCTGGTTTAATCATAGAAATTTGCTAAATTCAAATCTTTGTCCAAGAGGTTGTCATCTTGAGAAAAATATTCTTCATATAGTGATTTCATGCAAAAAACTAATTGAAGTGTTTGTTTTTTTAAATAAGTGGGGAGTTCAAATTCAATCTTTCATTTTAGTTTCTAAAATGTTAGCAACTTCACTCTTTGTCTATTAAAAATCTAGTTCTAGTCAGAATTTATTGCTATTTTGTTTTCTATTGTTGGAAAGATAGAAATGATATCAAGCATGAAAAACCTTCTTTATCCTCTACATTTATTTCAGCCAAAGTTCTATCAGTTTCAGTTAAGCCATATCTAAATCCTATTTTGGATAACTGGGGTGCTAACCGGTTCTCAGAACTAAATTGTAATTTTTGGCATCCTCCACCTCCAAAATGGATTAAAGTAAATGTTGATGCTTTTTTACTTAGTTCCAACTGTGCAAGAATTGGTGGAGTAATAAGGGATGATAAATGAAGATTTATATCAGCTTTTGGAAAGCAATTATATCATTGCAATGTAGCTCAACTTGAAATCATTGCTATCCTTTCTTTAAAGGATATTCTTGAAGAATGGATGATTGAACAACCTAAAGGCATTAGGATTGAAGGTAATAACATTAATGTTATCATGCTTTTTCATAGATCATTGACTTCACTTTCAGCTAGATGCAAATTGTACCTCCTTAGATTTATCTTTTTTATATGATTTTAAGCGTATCATTTTTAATTGAATTTCTAGAAAAGAAAATAAGGTTGCGGACTTTTGTGCAACCTATATCTTAAATGGTAGTTTCTTTTGAGACTTTTTTCATAATAATCTTCCTTCCTTGTTCATTTCTTTGTTGAAGGAAGAATGTGATAGATTACCTATCATTTAGTTGTAATTTTCCTTTTTTAGTAATAAAATTGCTATTTGTATTGTTTAAAAAAAAAACACTCGGACAAAGCATTTTTTTAAAAAACTATAATGAGGCTAGAAAATGCAGACAGAAAAAATGTATATATATCCTTTGCTAAATTTTTTTCGAAATTTGTTTTTTAACCCAAAAAGAAGCCCACAGCCCAACACAAAGCTTTGAGAGTTTTCGCACAACCTACTTAGTGGTATTTATACAAAAGACCTCTAACACCGTTTGTTTGCTTATTATTAGTTCTAATTATTTCACCCGCCCACATATGCGCTATGGTTCGTTGAGGGAAGCAAAGGATGGCTGGCGGTGGTGGGCAATTGAAGTTTCTTGACTGGTACCTGAAAATAGCGGCTGTGTCGGCGCTCGTAGGCGCCTCCATGGAGCTCTTCATGATCCACACCGGCTTCTGTGTGAGAACTTTCCTTTTGCCCCTCTCAACTTTAAACCCTAACGCGCGTTGTTTGTGCCGATCCATCTGAAGAGAGGATGCTAGTAGTTTCGAGTAAGAAATGGAAAATATGTCCTTCAAAAAAGAAATGATGAAGACTAATTCTAGATTTTGTAATGTGATTTTTACTCATTGTGCGTTGGGATGGTTAATTTTCTGCTGTTTGGTTCGATATTAGATAAGCGCAGGCGAAGATTGCAACCCTACCGGTTAGATAATCATGGCTGAGAAAGCCTGTCGCTTTTATATGAACTTAATTCCATGGTTTTCATTATGATTTAAAATTATAATACATGCAGAAAGTGCGGTGTAGGGTTATGGAAAACTGGCTATTTAAATTTACAAATACAATTTAGCTAGTCGGCAGCCAGAACAGAAAGTAAGAAAGTATACATTTTGGTTAGATTACGCCATAATTCACTTTATCCATGCCTAATCCTATGTTCTCATACCAAACAGTGAAAGAAATAGTTTGAGTATCCTGGTCATCGTAAATCTCTTTGGAGTTTCATGTATGCTTGTGTATGCTGGAATGCCAATTCCCGGTATGCTTTTTGATTCTATACTTGAGGTTTACAACATGAAGTTGGCCAAAATAATTTCCTTGATTCCTTTAAGTTAAGTTATTTTTTCTAAGCTGCATTGCAGAAATCTTCATGTGGTTCCTTGGTATTGTATATTTGCACCTCCAAAACTTTATCCTCCTATTTCTAAGAACCGGAAGCGAATTGTTTATTTCAAGCTTCCTTCCAGTTTACTAATAATAAATTTTATGCAGAAATAAGCATTTGATTCCTTTGCTATTAGTATCTGTGACAGAGATATTGTAGAACTCATCCATAAAATACATTAATAAATAAAGAGATATATTATAGTTTAGTTTCCATCCATCCTTGATGACTGTAACAAACAACCCAGAAGATTTCATTGCATAAATGGAACTTGTAACCTGTTAAAATAAATGTAAGAATATTTTCCCTTTGAGACTACAAGCCATGCTTTTTCACCGGTAAAAAGATTTTTCCTTAATTTGCTTTCTTGAATTCCCAACCAATGATCCTTGTTTAAGCTTACTGCATTTTTATTAATTATTATTACTGGCACAAGATGACCATGGAATTACTGAATAATTTCCTTATTTCTGTTGACTTCTCTATATGAATTTCTTAGTCAATCGAGTGTGACAAGAACAATGATCAACCAATGCAGCATCGTGCAAAATGAGTTTGAAATGTCTTGACTAGAGAAACCCTTCAGATGTCACCCATTTGCAAGAGAAATTGTGTCGACAGGACCAAAACATTAAATTTACCAAAGAACCCCAACTCGATCGAGCGACAATGAAAATGACAATCTATGAGCTTGATGTTGCATGAAATCACCGAACATCATTTTTTTCATGAAATATACATCATTTTTTTCATGAAATATACTGCATTGTTTCGTTTAGAACATCAAAATTGCGAAGGAATGATCTGTGTTTGATTCGAGCAATCATGATTGAAGGCAATGGTATGCGATGCTGAGTGAAGGCTCGTGAACATCATTCACTCTCAAAACGGACTTTGCAGATGTGTCTAGAATATTGAAATTGCTCTAAATGACACCCATTTTACATGGGTTGTCGTGTGAGTCAAAACACAAATTTTTCTTGCGTTTGAGATGCTCGAAGCATGAGAAATTACATGAGAAATTGATTCATATTTATTTTGTTCCTTTTCATTTTATTTTTTATTAATTTTATTGAAAAAGAAAAAAAAATAAAATAAAAATATTTCCCTATCTCCATATCCTATGCCAAGCTGGCCTTTATCTTATTCGTCGTGTGCAGTCAATTTCATCCCATCCCTCATCATACCATCTATGAAAAATATATGTGTACATACATACTATCTAATACCCAACCCATCCACTTATTCATGAAAATAACTCTCACTCCACTCTCATTCTCCCTACTTTTGCGACAAACCACCTCCACTCCCAGCCGAACCTTGGTCATCCTCTCTCCCTAGCCCGTCAACCCATTCAGGCCACCCATCCCCCTTCTCCATTGCCTACTTGCCAACCCTATTATCCTGCCAACCACTTGATCCCAACCTCCGTCAACCTGCCTACCGACCACCTCTCGACCTTCCAACAAACTGTTTTATTCTACCTCCCTCTCGCCCCCTCATTCCACGTGCATAGACCCAACACAATCTTCGACTCTCCCTCTCTTGTTTTCTCCACCTTCCAACAACACCTCCGCCCTCCCTTAGCCGACCAACCCACCTAAGCCTGAAAGTTCGAAAGGGATGTTAAGCCCTACTGAACTAGTCCCGAGGCTAACCAAGAGGGGGGGTGAATTGGTTATTTAAAAATTTCACGATAACAACAAAAATCTTTTCGATACTTAGCAGCGGAAACAAGTAAACAATAACGAAAAGATCAACCAACGATAATCACCCAAGCAGTTTATATTGAAAAGTAAAATGCAAAACTGAATCAGAAAAGCAAACCAGATTTTATAGTGGTTCGGTCAACTTGACCTACGTCCACTCCCCGGAGCCTCCCCTCCGGGTATTGCACTAAACGAAAGTGACTCTCCTTTTGCTCCCACAGCAAGGCGGAGAAGCCTGTACAAAACACCTCCTTTTCACCACACGGTGAGGCAGAGAACCCGACCTCCTTTCGCTTCCTCCTGAAGCAGGCAGAGAACCTTCGAACTCCTTTTGCTTCCACCTGAAGCGGGCAGAGAACCCACGAACTCCTTTCGCTTCCTCCTGAAGCGGGCAGAGAACCCGGATCTTCTTGCGAACGATCCTCCCACGAAGAACACCGACTAGACGACAGACGACGAGCGGAGAAGACGACTCTGATCCGTGCTTGGAGCAACCTTAGTGAATCCCTCACTAACTCCCCCTCACAAGATCTCTTCTCTCTCTCCCAACTCTCTCTCTCTCTAGGATTTCTCAGGGAAGGAAGGCAGCAAAAGATTTTTCCAAATCTAGGAAAAAGTTCTTTTAAAGGAGGGCTTAAAATTTGCCCTAAATCTCAACTTGTCGGCAAAGATCGTCCAGGACGATCGGTAGATCGTCCTGTACGATCCGTTCAAATTCAGCTGTTTCAGCCTGGACGATCTGGCTCTTCTGGACGATCAGTAGAAAAAGTTGTTCATATCGTCCCGTCCGATCCTGCGATCGTCCGGGACGATTAGTTCAAATTGAAGGAAATCGTCCAGAAGACAGTTCGGGTCGTCCAGAGAAAACTGCGCTGGACGACCAAAAAATGACTTGATCGTCCCGGACGATAGGGTAATCGTCCGGTACGATTAGTTCAAAAAGGCCCCAAATCGTCCTGTACATAGTTCTGGACGTACAGCTGAAATGCACAAGACGATCACGATCGTCCGGGACGATCCTGCGATCGTCCAGGACGATGTGATCGTATCAATTAAACATTAATTGCTTTCCTTAATTACCAGACTAATTTAGGCATGATTGTAGTGCATCGTCCAGGACGATACACGTATCGTCCGGGACGATCAGACCAAAATACTTAAAATAAAACTTGCCTAACTTAATCTGGCGGCTGGAAATTTCTGATTTGAGCATATCGTCCCGTACGATCCATAGATCGTCCAGGACGATCTGCTTAATCAGACCCTCTTAACTTAGTCGCCCTAATTAGGGTTTCTGTTTTAACTGGATCGTCCAGGACGATGGAACTATCGTCCAGGACGATCTGAACAAAATTTTAACAGAAACTCTAATTCACTCAATCTCTCTCCCTGAGTGTGTGTGTGCAAGGTTACTTAGCTAGGGAATCAGTTACATTACAATTGACTCAATAAAAGGAAAAATCATACATTTGACACACTTGGACCCGATCTTGAGTTGGCTTGAGTAGCTCGTGGTCTTTTGTGCCTGAAACTGATTAGCCAAGTAAAACACACTGGAAACATGTTTGTCATCATCAAAACCAGATTTGCAACAATCTCCCCCTTTTTGATGATGGCAAACATTTGTAAAGTAGTCTGAAAATAAAATGAAACTAAGATGAAAATAAAATGAAACTAAGAAATCAAACAAAACACACATTTTTTAAATTTTCAACAATACAGAAAACATGACTCAGAAAATAGAAACAGACACGACTAGAAACAGACACGACTACAACTGACTCCCCCTTTTGACATCACAAAAAGGAGGAGGGAAAAACATAACACGGAAATAAAATATAAAATAAAACATACACAGAACAACAACAAAACAGGAAAATCAGAATTTTTCCTTGATTTTAGATTCAAAAACCAATGAGAGGACGATTGACAGCGCTGAAATCCAAAAAGGTTGGAAACAATCAACTTTCGTAACTCTGACCCCGGGCACCTTATCGATGCAAACCTCTTTCAAAACAAAAATCCGATTCAGAATAAAAGACATTAGATTTGAAAAGAAATCCTTTCAAGCCTCGTTCCAGAAAAATATCTGATATAATAGTGTTACAAAGTAAAAAATCAGAAATCGGGATTTTCAAAACTCAAGCTTTTGAAAATATTAAGTGACACACGAGTTTTTTTTTTTTTTTTAAGACATTTAAAGATCTGAAAGAGAAAAAAAGCTTAGGTTGGGCTCATTTTGTGCCTCTTTTTTTTTTTTCAATTTATTTGGCGCACTGCGCATCTTTTGATTTTTTGATACACTTTGTGTATTTGGCATTTTCGCATCTTTTCAGTTTTGGGCTCATTTTATGCCTCTTTTTCAATTTGGTTGGCGCACTGCGCATCTTTTGTAAGCTTTCTCCTTTTCATAATCATTAAAGAGTCTCAGCTGTGAATCTATCTTCCAGACATAGGAGATGACTCTCCACAGTAGGGAAGAATGATTCACAAAACAAAAAACCACACATCATATGATAAATGCAATCACTTGGTTTTAGAAAATCAAACTAATGACTCAAGACTTTGAAAAACACTATTGATATGAGGCAGATTACTGTAGGAAGATAAAATAATCTCTATTTCAAAAAAAACTAACATTTCAATTTTGAAGAAGATTTTTATCCAAAAGAAACCATACACCAGTAAAGGAGTTAGAGGAAGAGAAACAATCATCAATGTTTCTTCCCTTTAACAGATTCAATGGAATCAATCACTGCTTACCAGCTTCCAAATCAAAACAAGGTAAAAACTCCCAGTCAGAAATTCAGATTATCAGAAGTAGTGAGCGGTGATCAGATTTTGAAAAACATAAAACAGTAAGTGCAAGATATGAGCTAGTGAATAAAAAACAGGTATAAAATCATATCAGAGTAAATACTTAAAACAAACTAACAATAAGGCTAAAACAGAAATCAGCAAAAGACATAAAATCAACTGAAAGTAAATAATCAAAGCCAAAAACTAACTAACAGAAATCAGAAATCAAAAGAAAAACTAAACCTAACTAACAGAAATCAGAATACTAATCAGAAAGATAATAAATCAGCAGTCATCAGAATCAAGCATTTATATCAATCACTCCTAATCTGGTTCTCAAAATGCTGAATGAGTCAAAGGCCAGTGGTTTAGTGAATATGTCAGCCAGCTGATTTTCAGTTGCTACATGATGTAGCTCAATGTCCCCTTTTGTAACATGGTCCCTAATGAAGTGATGCCTAATGTCAATGTGTTTGGTCCTAGAATGTTGGATTGGATTCTTAGAGATACAGATGGCACTGGTATTATCACACAGAACAGAAATTGTGCCAACGGGTACTCCTAAATCCAAGACTTGTTGTTTCAACCACAGAACTTGGGCCACACAACTTCCTAAGGCAATGTACTCAGCTTCAGCAGTGGAAAGTGCAACTGAGTTCTGTTTTCTACTGGACCAGGAGACTAATGACTGTCCTATGAATTGACAAGTCCCAGAGGTACTCTTCCTATCCACCCTACACCCCGCAAAGTCAGAGTCAGAATATCCAATGATCTCAAAAGAGGTGCTGTGCCTAGGGTACCAAATTCCTAGGTTTGGGGTCCCTAAAAGATATCTAAGAATTCTCTTAACAGCAGTCAGGTGGGACTCTTTAGGATCAGCCTGAAACCTAGCACAAAGACAGACACTAAACATGATATCGGGTCGGCTAGCAGTCAGGTAAAGCAGTGAACCTATTATCCCTCTATACTTCTTCTGATCAACAGATTTTCCATTTGAATCTTTATCTAACTGAACTGAGGAGGGCATGGGAGTATTGATTGGCTTGGCTTTGTCCATTTCATATTTCTTCAAAATGTCCTTAGTGTATTTTGATTGATTGAGAAAGGTTCCATCATCCATTTGCCTTATGCTAAACCCCAAAAAGTAGGACAATTCTCCCATCATACTCATCTCAAACTCTTTACTCATTGTTTTAGAAAACTCTTCACATAAGTATTTATCAGAAGATCCAAAAATTATATCATCAACATAGATCTGGACAATGAGTAAGTCATCTCCTAATCTCCTCAGAAAAAGGGTGGTGTCTACGCTCCCCTTAACAAACTCTCTTTCTAACAGGAATGTGCTAAGCCTCTCATACCAAGCTCTGGGTGCCTGTTTCAATCCATATAAGGCCTTTTTTAATTTATAGACATGACTTGGATATTGGGAACTCTCAAAACCTGGGGGTTGTTCTACAAAAATATCTTCTTTAATTACCCCATTTAAAAAGGCACTCTTGACATCCATTTGAAACAGCTTAAATCCCTTATAACAGGCAAAGGCTAGTAGCACTCTAATGGCTTCCAATCTAGCTACAGGGGCAAAAGTTTCCTCAAAATCTATCCCTTCTATCTGATTATACCCCTTAGCCACCAATCTTGCCTTATTTCTCACCACCACACCAGAATCATTCATCTTATTCTTAAAGACCCACTTGGTTCCCACAATACTTTGATTTTTAGGTCTTTCTACTAACTCCCAAACATCATTCCTTACAAATTGATTCAATTCTTCCTGCATAGCTAAAATCCAAAATTCATCCGACAGGGCTTGATTGATGTTGGTGGGTTCAGTCATTGAGATAAAGGCAGAATGGTTTACTTCCTTCCTAAGTCCATGCCTAGTCCTAACACCTTCAGAAGGGTCTCCTAAGATCAGTTCTTTAGGATGACTCGAAGAATATCTCCAATCTCTAGGCAATGGGGTTTGAGGTTCTACCCTTTCCTCCAAATTTGTATTTCCAACTCCTTGGGTAACCTCAACAATCTCTTCATCTTCTACTTCAGATCTAGACTCCTTAGGATCAGATTCATCAAACACTACATGGGTTGTTTCTTCCACCACCAAAGTCCTCCTATTGAACACCCTAAAGGATTTCCCCACACTTGAATATCCTAAGAACACTCCTTCATCAGATTTGGGGTCAAATTTTCCTAAGGGTGACTTCCCGTTGTTCAGAATGAAAACCTTACAGCCAAAGACATGGAGGTGGGACAGATTTGGAGTTCTACCCTTAATGATCTCATAAGGTGTCTTGTTCAGTTTGACTCTCACATTCACCCTATTCAGCACATAACAGGCAGTGTTCACCGCTTCAGCCCAAAAGTATTTTGGAAGTGAATACTCGGCAAGCATGGCTCTAGCGGCTTCCACTAAGGTCCTGTTCTTCCTTTCAGCTACCCCGTTCTGCTGAGGGGTCCTAGGAGCTGAAAAATTGTGACTAATCCCATGATTCTCACAAAAACTTCCAAATCTTTCATTTTCAAACTCCCCTCCGTGATCACTATGGATGGTAATAATCTCACATCCTAACTTCTTCTGAATCCAAGTAGAGAAAGATCTAAACTCATCAAATGACTCAGATTTGTGTGACAAAAACTTAACCCAAGTGAACCTTGAATAATCATCAACAATCACAAAACCATAGACTCTCCCCCCTAAGCTGGCAGTGCTAATGGGTCCAAAGAGGTCCATGTGAAGAACTTCTAAAGGTCTAGAGGTGCTAATGTCCTTAACAGAGTGAAAAGAGGACTGGACTTGCTTCCCCAACTGACAGGCATCACACAGGTGATCCTTAGTGAACTTAAGCTTGGGCACACCTCTAACTAAGTCCTTTTGGGTGACTCTCCTAAGGGTTTTCATACTGGCATGACACAATCTCCTATGCCATAACCAAGACTCATCAGCAGCAGTTTTTAAGCAAATTGAATTATCAGATTTAATGCTACTTATATCCAGCTTGTAGACGTTGTTGATCCTTTGCCCCTGCAAAACAACTTCATCATTTAAGCTTAAAATGCAGCCAGTGGGCAGGAATTTGATGCTGTATCCCTTGTCGCAGAGTTGACTGATGCTCAGCAGGTTGTGTTTCAGTCCATCTACAAGCAAAACATTATCAATCATAAAGTTCTTTGAATCACCAATTATACCTGTGCCTATCACCTTCCTGGTGGTGTTATCTCCAAGTGTAACCTTGCCTCCAGCTCTGGCCTCCAGCGAAATGAACTGATTTGCATCTCCAGTCATATGTCTAGAACATCCGCTGTCCAGGTACCACATGCTCTCACGAGGTCTTGTGTGAGAGCACACCTACAAAATCATCAAATGTCAGTCTTAGGAACCCAAACAGGTTTGGGTTCCTTCTTATGAAAAGAAGAATGCGATGCATGTGTGCTGTGCTGTGCAACAGGCAGTTTGGGTCTCCACACCCAATGTGTACTACGGTGAACAGTACAAGTGTGTGATATGTGTCCTAACATGCCACATGAAAAACATCTAACACCAGGAAAAGGATTAACTAAACGTCGTGAGTGATAGTGCCTCTTCCTAGTAGTGTATGAAACATGCTTTGAAGAACTTGCAACAGAATTTTTAAAAGGTGGCGGTGCATAAAATTGTTCAAAAGTAGGCGGTGTTTTGTTATTTTCAAAAGAACTGATTTTTACTTTCAAAAACTCAATGTGTTTGTTTAAACTTCCAATTTCAAACGTTTTTGCACTTTCAGTACTTTCTAACTCAGATGCCAAATCATTCACTTTCTTAAAAGCAAGTTCTAATTCAACATGCGCTGTTTTTAACAAGTTATGCTCAACAATTAAATCAGAATGCTTTTTATTCAGTTCATCAAACTCATCTAGTAAAGACATGTGATTGCTATCAATGGTGGAATGATCCTTAATCAACACTTCATGCTCTTTTTGCAAAGTCAGATAATCTAGTTTCAAACTAGCATGGGTTTTCTTAAGCTTCCTATACGATGTATGAATCTTTTCAGAAACTTCAAATAACTGATCGTAAGTAAGCTCACATACCTCTTCTTGGTCGGACTGACCAGGGTGATCATCAGCCATCAAACACAAGTTTGTTTCCTCCTCTTCAGCTTCAGTCTCAGAAGAGTCGGATGCAGAGTCTGCCCAGAACGCTTTCTGAATCCGCTTCTTGTCCTTTCTGAACTTTGGTTTCTCCTCACCCTTCTCCTTGCTTGAGTGAGCTTTAAGTGTTGGACAATCAGCCTTAATGTGTCCGGGCTTCCTGCATTCAAAACAAACCGATTCAGATGAACCCTTAAAGTTTTTATTAAACTTACCCTTGTTCCACTTCTGATGGTTCTTCTGTTTCTTCCTTAGAAAGCTTTTGAATTGCCTTGTGATTAAGGCAACATCATCGCTATCAGACCCGGAAGTGCTAGCATCTGAATCTTTGGCCTTTAGTGCCACTGTCTTCTCTTTCTTGCGTTCACCTGCATCAAGTTGCCTTTGGTTCACCCCTTGCTCGTAAGCAATGAGTGATCCAAGTAAGCTGTCAATAGAGTAAGTATTTAAATCTTTGGATTCAGTAATAGCAGTAATCTTAGCATCATAAGAAGCAGGCAAACATCTAAGAATCTTGTTCACTCTTTCGTAGTTGGTAAGTTCTCTACCTAAAGCATGCAAAGAGGTAACAATCTGAGTGAACCTTGTGTACATTTCTGAAATAGTCTCACTAGGTTTCATGCGAAAAAGTTCGTAATCATGTAACAAGATGTTTAACCTAGACTGTTTGACTTCAGTTGTACCTTCATATGTTATACATAATCTATCCCAAATCTCTTTTCCCGTTGTACAAGTAGAAACACGCATATAGTCCTCAGATTTTAAAGCACAAAAGAAACAGTTCAAACATTTGGCATTTAACTGTGCTAAATCACGATCATCAAATGTCCAATCAGCAAACGGCAATTCAGTTTTCACATTGTTAACCATTCGAAAAGGTGGTTCGTATCCGTCCTTAACTAACATCCACATGCGATAATCAATAGACTGAAGAAAAGTAGACATGCGTGTTTTCCAAAAATCAAATGGAATGTTATCAAACAACGGTGGTCTAGTTATAGAATAACCTTCAGCAGTATTACGATTGTTACAGTTAGCCATTGGATCAAATTCAAAAGTTTTTAAACAGAAATTTTGAATCCCGCTCTGATACCACTTGAAAGTTCGAAAGGGATGTTAAGCCCTACTGAACTAGTCCCGAGGCTAACCAAGAGGGGGGGTGAATTGGTTATTTAAAAATTTCACGATAACAACAAAAATCTTTTCGATACTTAGCAGCGGAAACAAGTAAACAATAACGAAAAGATCAACCAACGATAATCACCCAAGCAGTTTATATTGAAAAGTAAAATGCAAAACTGAATCAGAAAAGCAAACCAGATTTTATAGTGGTTCGGTCAACTTGACCTACGTCCACTCCCCGGAGCCTCCCCTCCGGGTATTGCACTAAACGAAAGTGACTCTCCTTTTGCTCCCACAGCAAGGCGGAGAAGCCTGTACAAAACACCTCCTTTTCACCACACGGTGAGGCAGAGAACCCGACCTCCTTTCGCTTCCTCCTGAAGCAGGCATAGAACCTTCGAACTCCTTTTGCTTCCACCTGAAGCGGGCAGAGAACCCACGAACTCCTTTCGCTTCCTCCTGAAGCGGGCAGAGAACCCGGATCTTCTTGCGAACGATCCTCCCACGAAGAACACCGATTAGACGACAGACGACGAGCGGAGAAGACGACTCTGATCCGTGCTTGGAGCAACCTTAGTGAATCCCTCACTAACTCCCCCTCACAAGATCTCTTCTCTCTCTCCCAACTCTCTCTCTCTCTAGGATTTCTCAGGGAAGGAAGGCAGCAAAAGATTTTTCCAAATCTAGGAAAAAGTTCTTTTAAAGGAGGGCTTAAAATTTGCCCTAAATCTCAACTTGTCGGCAAAGATCGTCCAGGACGATCGGTAGATCGTCCTGTACGATCCGTTCAAATTCAGCTGTTTCAGCCTGGACGATCTGGCTCTTCTGGACGATCAGTAGAAAAAGTTGTTCATATCGTCCCGTCCGATCCTGCGATCGTCCGGGACGATTAGTTCAAATTGAAGGAAATCGTCCAGAAGACAGTTCGGGTCGTCCAGAGAAAACTGCGCTGGACGACCAAAAAATGACTTGATCGTCCCGGACGATAGGGTAATCGTCCGGTACGATTAGTTCAAAAAGGCCCCAAATCGTCCTGTACATAGTTCTGGACGTACAGCTGAAATGCACAAGACGATCACGATCGTCCGGGACGATCCTGCGATCGTCCAGGACGATGTGATCGTATCAATTAAACATTAATTGCTTTCCTTAATTACCAGACTAATTTAGGCATGATTGTAGTGCATCGTCCAGGACGATACACGTATCGTCCGGGACGATCAGACCAAAATACTTAAAATAAAACTTGCCTAACTTAATCTGGCGGCTGGAAATTTCTGATTTGAGCATATCGTCCCGTACGATCCATAGATCGTCCAGGACGATCTGCTTAATCAGACCCTCTTAACTTAGTCGCCCTAATTAGGGTTTCTGTTTTAACTGGATCGTCCAGGACGATGGAACTATCGTCCAGGACGATCTGAACAAAATTTTAACAGAAACTCTAATTCACTCAATCTCTCTCCCTGAGTGTGTGTGTGCAAGGTTACTTAGCTAGGGAATCAGTTACATTACAATTGACTCAATAAAAGGAAAAATCATACATTTGACACACTTGGACCCGATCTTGAGTTGGCTTGAGTAGCTCGTGGTCTTTTGTGCCTGAAACTGATTAGCCAAGTAAAACACACTGGAAACATGTTTGTCATCATCAAAACCAGATTTGCAACAAAGCCTTACTCGACTTGCTTGACAATCTTCCACTTGCACTCACCCCAGCCTTCCCCAACTATCGTTGTTGGCCACCACTCTTTGCCACTCTCTCTCTTCCCTCCTATCTCTTTCTCACTCACTCTATCTCTTCCCTCCTCACTCTTTCTCTATCCTTCTTTATCTCTCTTTCTAAATTGAGAGCTCCTTCTATTTTCATTTCTCTCTCTCTAAAGCCCATCTCTTTCTTATTTCTATCTACTCAATTGCCCTTTTCCTTTTCTCTCTCTAAACTGAGAGAGATCACAACCTTCCCCTACACCTCTCTCTCCTCTCTTCTCCTCCAGCTTTCTCTCTCTAAATAGAGAGAGAGAGTTCTCTCTCAACCTCACTTGCTCTCTAAAGTCCTCTTTGCCCTCCCTATCTCTGCACCAAATAGTCATCTCTCTTCCCTTTTCTTTCTCTAAATTATAGAGAGAACTCTTTATATATATATATATATATATATATATATATATATATATATATATATTAAAAAATGAAAAAACAACAAATAAAGAAAAAAAGAAGAAACATTTGAAAAAACAAGAAAATTCGTGTTTTCGTCAATGCTAATTTCCTCGTCATTGCATCGTCATCATCACCTTGATCAAAGGTATAATTTAGTAGCCGTATGTGTTATTCCAACATGGTGAGTAAAATTTGCAAACTTTAGTACCTATGCACATTGTTGCAACACGGAAGGAAAATTTGCTAAATAAGTATTCATGTGCATTATTCCAAAGCTACGAGGCAATTCATGACTTTCACTCGTGTAGGTGATGGAGACCCCACATGCTTTTATAAATATGTTAGAGTAGAAGACCCCGGCCATGGTGTCAAATGACATTAACCATCTTGCTTTTTTATAAGTGTTGTGAGAAGGCTTAGCACCTCCTGTAGATGCCCCAACATAGGGGAGATGCTGGAAGGTTACTTAAATCTAAAATAAGCAGACAAACAGGGAATCAAACTTAAAATAATATTTTTTTAATAAAATCTGCAAAAAAGGAAAATAAGGTATAAACTAAAATGAACTTACAATGAACTTGAAAAGCTCGCTTGCGAGCACCACATAACTCTCCTATCAGTACTAAGAACACTTATAAACCCCATAAGAATTCACTCGATCAATTGAACTTGGAATGAAAATGAACTAAATAACCTCCCTATTTATAGTAATAACAAGATGCCGCTTGGGTCTAGCTCATATTAATTTAATTCATATATAGACGAATCCCATCCTCTTCGAAAGATAAAGAATTTGAAAAGGAATTTAACTTGCCTTCAAAGCCACCAAATCCACAATATAAACATTCAAGTAAATAGAAATCATGTTTTAATGTTTAAAATAAAGTTTTGCGCACATTTTAAAGATAATGTTTATGCAAACAATCAAATCTTGATATTTTTTAAAGATAATGTTTGTGCAAACAATCAAATCTTGATATTTTTTAAATTCACAAAGTTGATATATGAAACCGATCCTTTGTCGACAAGAAGTAGAGTTGATAATGTTCAACTAATAAAATAATATTATGTAAAAACCCAATGATGATTGTATTAAAAGTGAATCTTAACTGGAAGGATCTATTTTTAAAATCAAATTTTCATTTTGTGAAATGTTATCTTGATTTCGTCCTCGTCGCTGCCGTCTTCTTGAAAGGATTTTGAGAAATGCGCCCGACCGAAAGAAGAGACTTGCGCCTTTCTTCTCTTCTTTCATGTGAACGGCCTGACTTCCTCGATAATGGCCATGCTAAAAGTAGATTTCAATCGAAGAGGTTAAGTTTAAAAAAAAAAACTAATTTTTAATATTATAACTACAAATATTTTTAAGTGACTTCAACATTATCCCAATGATGGTGAACATAGGTATTTTTGAGTAACAATTAACAAAGTTGATATTTAAACCTGATTCTCTATTGACAAGTAGAGTTGACAAACTTAAAAAAAATAAAATAGAATTATTTAAATTTTGAAGATAGCCATGTTAAAAGGGCATCTCAACTGGAGGGATCTATTTTCAAATAAAATCCTTAGTTTGAAAACATAAATATTCTAAGGGACTTTGTTATCACTCCGATAATGACTGTATTGAAAGAAAATTTCAATCAGAGGCGTTAATTCTCAAAATTAAATTTATGTATTATAAATATAACTATTTTAACTAATTTTAATGTCACCAAAATTTTAAAATTAATCACTTGGAGCATAAATCCCAATAAAATTAAAAAAAAAAATATTTATTGAAGTTTAAAGTACTTTAAGTGAAATTTATTCTCTTAAAACTTGAAGAAAAAATTTATCCATCCTCCATAACCATTTATCGGGAGAGATAAATTTAAGAGTAAATTTTGCTCTTAAAGGGTCAATGTTTTATCAAGTATATCACTAAGATTTATTATCAAATTATCTCATACTAGTAAGGACGTGACACGTGTCCTCTAACTGATAATTTTTATCACTAAATAGTATTATATATAAAAAGTTATGATCGAGGCCCTTTGACTAGGTGATTTTATTATTGAAATGCATCGTTAAATTATGGTCATCTAGAGCCCGTATGTTCCTTAATGTTTAAAAAGCCTTGAGTATTGAATTAAAGGGTATATTTGATAGGGCATAAAGCTCTCTGTTACGTAAGATCGACTTGAAACTGTTCTTTTAGATAAATATCCACCTCAGGCCTATAAAATACTTTTGAACGAAGCAACTCATAGTTGCTGATAAGAATTATTCAGTCAAGTTGGGTTAACTAATTCCTTTGAGTAAGTATACTAGAGATCATGATAATTTGGGATGATGAAAATATGGGATCTTGATTGAGTTCGTCATCAATTCTCCCCTCCCCATTTATTCTGTTTAAGTGCATGGTGATAAATTTTAAATCCATAAATTTCAAATCTAACATTAAATTTGCTGCTACTATACGCCAAATACTAAATGCTTATCTAATGGTTGGGAGAGATAATTAACCATAGGAACTTGTGCTTATGAGAAATCAAACTCAGATTTTAAAGTCCTCACAAAATGTAGCTGAAATATCTAGGTTGTGCCTTATCCTAAATCTAATTTGCCTTTTAAAAATTTAACTCGGAAATATTTATTCAAACTCTCCCAAATGTGGGGAGGTTGGGGCACAATTTTTATAGCCCACAGGTTTTTGTCGACTCCGCTAAGGAAGGCTTTTCTTTTAATTTTTGGCTAGTCATACATAGGCTATAGTATTAACAAAAATTTAAGAGAAGTAAAAATATTAAATTATATATAAAAATAAAATTTTTAATGAACTCCATAAAATCCTCTAAGATTTTCAACTTTTGCAATCATATAAGGCATTTGCTTATAGTATTTGTTCTATCGAGGCTCTACAATTTGAAAGAATGTGATGATACATCAAATATGATTATCAACCCCCATCTTTCATTCGTGCAGAATAGATCTCCAGAGCATTTCCTTAGAGTTGAGTTAGGATGTGAAGCAACATTCAGTTGGCCAATATTGCTATCAATATCAGATATTCTAGGGACACCATCCATTTTGATGGCTTACAAATTCCTACAGCTGTTGCCAGGGTTGCTTCCATTTCTATCCCTAACATGTCTATTTATGGGGGCATTGCCAATTCCAATTAGGCATCAGGCAACACTCCCACCAATCTCCAAGCTCATTAGATACCTTAGTTTATGGAATATGAGGTATACCTGAAGAAGGCAATGAAACTAATCATATAACACGCTTGCCTACTCCTTAGAATGTCGCAAGCACATTTGAGCTTGTAATTAACGCACAGTTGGAAACAATCATTAATGAGAAGATAATGGCTGTCATAGGAACATGTGGAAAAGTTGGTGAGCAAAAGTCGCCCATATAATTAACGCACAGTTGGAAACAATCATTAATGAGAAGATAATGGCTGTCATAGGAACATGTGGAAAAGTTGGTGAGCAAAAGTCGCCCATATACTTGGTCAAGTATGATTAGGTGCCATACCTGAAGGGTTATTGGATGTCGAAATTCAACATCTTCAATGACAATGACATCCAAAGCAATATCTTGCCTAATTCAAAGCATCTTGTGGCAATATTGGAGGCAATGATATGTTACTCTTTCGTTAATTTGTTTAGAGTTTGATATCAATTGCCTTCGAATGGTATCCTGAACTATGAAATGACTTAGCTAAGATCTTTGCCTAGATTGAAAACATGTTCATAAAAGATTCGTTAATACCATGAAAAAAATGACCCATTGCTGACCTTGCCTTGGGGAAACGAAGAGGCGGCAAGTTAGTGACCAAATATATTACTCACTAGTAGAATATGAGCATGATATGCGAGCAACTAGTAAAAGAGCATGCAATCCAGTTACTAATGGGCAATATCAACAATAAGGTGGTGTTGTATCTGTGCATGACTTCTATTATGATATTTTTGGAATTACTTAATCGGGTGTGAAATTTGAAATGTTGAATATTTCAAAGTTTGAAGGTCACCCCTTATAAATTAAAAAAAAAAAAACGAAGAGCTCGAAACCCTAGAAGGAATGAAGCATATGTAGCTTCTTTTTGCACCAAAAAAATTAAGAGGGTAGTCTACAATATAGACAAAGGGAAGCGATCTGCTTATAATAAAAATAAGGGGTTTTTACATGCATAACACCTAAAATTATTCTAATTGCACACGTAACACCTAAACCTTACTCTTTATCTATCACCTAAATACCATTCCCTTCCTCTAAAATACCACTCCGTTAACTCTCGTCTTACCTACCAGCTCGATCCTGCCTCAGACTCAACTGAACCCCTTGCCTCTTCTTCGCTTGAGCAAGTTTGCTTTTCATCTTTTCCATTTCTTCGTTGTTGTCGTGTGGAGTGCTTCAGAAATACTCGCTTTGAGCTTCTCAACCTCAAACGACGGCATTGTTGCTGTTGGATCGGAAGTCTCGACTAGAGCTCACCTTAAATAACAATCATTCGCACAGCTGATTAGTGCCAAATACTTTAAAATGCTCTCCCACGTGCATTACAACAGGTAGAATAAATCATTCTAGCTTGTCATTTAGCTGTAGTAGCGCATCACATTAATATGCAAATATGTAGTGCACACCCGCCGCACTGCATATATACAACTGCTACACAAACACAGCATGTAAAATACATGCAAAGACATATACCCGCATGGGCCCTAGTGAGTGTGTTGTATGCACACATGTGACGTTTGAGAATGTTGCGCGGGTCAAGAAATGAACATAAGTTCAAGCTCGATCATTCCACGTGAATAGATAGGAGTCGACACAGTTCGAACCACTATACAAATGCACGATCGCGACGTCGATCGGGATATTTATTTTATACGTTTATATTAGGCTTTCAAGTTCTATTACAAGAAAAAAGTTCACTAATAAAGTCCTAAAGTCGACAACGAACCCGATCCTCTATCGGTAAGTTGACAGAGTCGACAAGATTCAACTAATAAAATGAAATTGCCCATAAATACCTTGATGATGGCCGCATTGACATAAAAATCAGAACCGGAGGGGATCGTAAACATTTAAAATGCCTCCAAATTTTTATGAAAATTCAAAATTCAAAAATCACCAAAACTTAAGACATTTAAAATTGAAATAAAGCATCAAAATACTTAAAGTAAAAATATCCATCCACCGTCCGCAACAGTTTGTCGAAGTGGACAAATATGAAAATCATTTCAGCTCACAAAGAGAAAATGTTTGGTCGAGAATATCACTAGAATTCATTCTCAATCCGTCTCTTGTTGGTAAGGACGTGGCACGTGGCCTCTAACCCGTGGTTTCGCTGCCAAATGACACCATAGATAAACAGTTGTGACTGGGTGGTTTTGCCGTCAAAAGACAATTAAATTACGGTCATGGTCAGAGCCCGTATGTTCCCCAATGACACTAAATCATTGAGTAATGAATCAATATGGTATGATCGATATGATAAAAAGCCCTCTATTAGCTAAGATGGATTCAAAATTTTTCCCTTAGACAAATATTCACCCTAGGTCTATTAGGTACCCTTGGATGAAGCAACCTATGACTGCCAATAAGGATCCTTCTGTCAGGTTGGGTCGACTACCTCCTTTAACTAAATAGAACAAGGATCATGATGGCCCAGGATGATGGAACCATGGGATCTTGATCGGATCTATCATCATTCCCCCATTATTCGCTTTAAGTGTAATGTGGTGAATTTCTAATTTTAAATATTAAATTTTTTAAATACCTAAACATGCTGCTACTATACGCCAGATATTATGTATCTGTGTGATGACTTGCCTTAATAAAAAATTCTCTCTCGCTATCGGGAGGGGTAATTAACTATAGGGGCTTGCGCCTATAGGAAACTTGAACTCAAATCATAAACTCCTCGCAAAATGTGGGCGAAATCTCTTAGTAATGTCTTATTCAAAACTCAATATGCCTTCTGAAACTTTGCCTCGAAACCTACTCGTTAAAACTCTCCTCGATGATCCGAAAAAGTGAAAAGGGGCCGCGGGATGGGAAGTGCAACTACACTGACCTCTACATGCAGCGACACTCTTTTTATATCTTGAATTTTTCTTCCGTAATCCTAGTATTGCCAAAGATAAGGAAATACCTGATGGTTTTTATTCATGTATTGGAAGATTATCTAAAGATATGGATGAAGAAGACAAAATCAGTAATGAATTCAGTTTATATATTATGGGTGACGGTTTATTTGATATTCCTCCAGCTGTAAGGAAAATGACTACTCGATCTCCAGGTATCATTAATTGCATAAAATTAAGATTGATTAGCAATTTTACAAAAATAGTGATGAGGACATCCAACCTTGGAAAGTCTATCAGAGGCGTGGTCGTCGATCTAAGGCCACGATCGCACCTCTTTGTTTTTTATTTTCATTTTTATTATTGATGTATTAGTTTTTTTTATTATGAGTTCTATTCTGTCTTTTTCACTTTTGCCCTTACTTAAGGTTTTAGTCATGTGTAAGCCCTAGGGGCATGTTGGTCTTTTTTATTTTTCTCATTGTATTGGCTGTTTAAAGCCTCCACCTCCTTTTTTGAGGGTTAATGAATGATATTATGAAAAAAATTTCTGCTCCTTGTGTTTGGAGAGAGTTTGAGAACCATTGAGAGAGAACCCTAGGAGAGGGAAGCGGATCACCCACCAGCCGCAGGAAGTGGCAGGGCTCGTGGTCGTCATTTATCATCTTTCTCCCTTCCCTTTTTCTGCTTGACCATCGGCCAAGCCTTCCCCACAAACCCTACCCTACTTCTCAACCCGCTGGTCCTCCACATCACTCAAACCTCCCTAGCCACTGGCCAAAGGCTACCCAAACCCCTCCTTCCCAAACCGTGACCCCAAGTTCCTCCTCCACGCAAGTCGCCGCCCTCCCTAGCCCCTTCCCTCCATCATTTTCCTATTTCCTAATTTAGGTTGAAGATAATTTGGTAATTTGAAATTCAAAACATTTCCTAAATTACTAAATCTATTTTTGGAAATTTTTTCAAATCAAATCCAAATCAATTTTGAATTGTATTTGATCAAATCCTTTTTTCCTTAATTGAAGATCCTTGATTTGGAAGGTTTAAATCCCTCTCCATAAACCCCTAATCCCTAAGCATGCCCCCCCTCCCTCTCCCCACATTAAATTCCCTCCCTATTAACTCCTCATTTTAGTCTTTCATTAAGGAAGGTCTCTCCTTTTTCTCCTCCTTATTTGAAATTCAAATTCAAAACTTTAATTTCCTCTCTAGCAAATCTGAAATTAAAACTTCAGATTTTTAACCTAATCCCCCTCCCTCCCATAGCCGCCGCCCCTACCTCCCTCTCCCCTCCCTTGCTTCTCTCTCTAGGAAGATAATTCCCCTCCCAATTCTCCTCCTCTAAATTAATTTCAGATTTTCAAAATTCTCTGAAATTAATTTCAGATTTCCTAAGCTACATCCTCCCCACCTTAAGCCTTCAACGACGAATTTATTATGATCAACTCCCCTCCTCCTTCGCATGGCGGAACCTGAACAAGACAACAGATTTCTCTACGATGACCAAGGCCACATGGATATTCTCAACTCTACGTTCTTCAACTTCGATCCAGAGATTAATCTATCCGTAGAAGAGTACGTAGAAAGAATCGTCTTCACTCTCACTACCGCCATCTACGATCAACTTTCATCGGTCCATTGGACAATTGTTTCTAAATCTTGAGCAAGGTAAATCTCTCCCCCAACTCATTTCCTTCTAAGCCTTACTCTAATTTTGTAGTTTTAATTGATTCACGAACATCGTGCTAACTTTCCCGCTAAGCCTAGTAACTAGGGAGAGTTGAGTGAGTGAATCTTTTCATAGTGACTTATCTCGTTGTTAATTTAGGAATTTTTGTTTAAGCTCTTCTATGTATGCTATGTTTGATCTAATTGCTATTTAAATAATCTTAGCTTTCATGTGTGTAACTTGGCCTAAACTAAATTAACCCCACTCTTATTTTATTTCATCGTTTAAATCTCCACAAGTTTAATTAATATTATTTTTTAACAATTCAAGCGTGCGAAATTCCTACCTAAACATTGCCTAAGTATTTAGTCCTGCATCAAATAGAAAATAAAAATTTATTTCTTTCAGCTGATTGGTGGTTGGCGTATGACCAAGGAGCTCCCCATTTATAAAGTTTTACTATTAAAGTCCTTAGTCTATTATGTAGTTCATCTGGATGCAAATACAATTGGTGTATATTAGAACATGTACGTAGTTTTATGGAGTACGAGTTGCTTTAATATACATGTTCTTAGTATAGTAATATAATGATGTTTTAATTGCAGCTTCATAACAAAAGAAGCAGAATGGATCATGGTTGCTTCAAGAATTTAATTTACATAAAATATAATAGGGTATTGATTCGCAGATGTTGATGAAGATAAAGGAAAATAAAATGAATCTTCATCTAGGTGTGATATTATTGCTATTGAGAATAAAGATGATGAGGGTGATGAAGAAGATTATGAAATAGGAGACAATGTTGATGAAGATAATGAAACTTTTTTGATCTTTGCTGATGATGATGATTCTCAAGAAGAGTAGATTAAATTCTTCTAAAATTATTATGCTTTTAAAAAATAATTATAGTATTTTGAATTATAAGAGATTCAGGTGTTGTTTACTTGAACTTATGCATGACTTTAATTGTCTTTCATTATTATGATATTGTAACTTCTGGTTTAATGATATTTCATATTAATGCTTAGTTTTTATAATAATTTTTATTTTGTGCCATGTTCAAAATGGAGCACGCCGCATTGTGCGCTATATACCATGGCTCTATAGGGAACATTGTGCCATGGCGCTTCATTTGCCGTTGACAGGTATGATAAAGTATAATGATTGGAATTATGAAGTTTATTATAAATTAATCAAAAAATAAAGATGAATTTCACTATGAAGAAGATGCATGAAGGCATCTATATGAGATACAATTGAATTTCGAGAGCATGGAAGATATTGGATTAGTTGACAAAATCTTATAAAGGGATCCTTAACTCTAAAGTAATGCCAATTTATGCAAGAAAAACATTTATCACCAGTCTAAGAGAACAAGTGAGTTATTGAGGATTGTAGTGATTATAAGACGAACAAAGTTGGTGTCATCAAATATAGTTATGGAGAGGTTTATGGAACAATGCCATAGAAAAATCATGTTGGTATGCTATGATCAATTTAATTTTATTATAAACATTTAATATAAAGGCTGTTTTTGTCTTAAGGCAATTGATGAGAAGATTGTGTGAGCAACAAAGGATGTTTTCTGTCCATCTGACCCTAGGCGCTCTTTCAAGAGCAACAAATAGTGCATATATAATTTTTCAAGAGTCAGTAATCCAGAGATGCTTAAGCATAGATGCTTGAGGTTGGGATTTAGAAATCGAGTTGACTGTGCTGGGTAGCTTAGTGCAGGGTGGCTTAGGTTGTGGCATCTACTAGTCCCTTTATTTCCTAGCACATTCAAGCAATAGCACTTCTTCCTTGATACTCTGGATATTTTGGTTGAATCCATCACTATGGGAGTGGCTTCGTTGTTTGTAACTGTGGTGGTGAAATTTGTGCCTCTCACGTATTCTGGAATAAGTCTAGTGCTAACTTATTCGTTAGCAAAGTGCTGCAGATCATGCATCCTGATAAGATGCTCATGTGCGCTGCTGCCTGCTCAGGCGTTTTTCATGATAGTCAAATCTTTCTAAGTGGAACTTATTCTATATGCTTGACATGTACCTGATAACTCACCCATGAATTACTCGAGAATATTGTTTTCGTTTGGCAGCATCGTTTCTTCTTATGTATTTCCTTTTCATGCTGTTGTTTATTCTGTGTGTATTGCGTTTGGTGACTTCATGATTACCCACCATGATTAATATTTTAACTTATGCCTTTGTACTTAACAAAATAACTGAACCATCTAGAGGCAATCATGCTGTGTCTGTAGGCTGCATTTATGAAGAAGATTAAAGATAATGTCGGGAAATTCTTGCCCTTGTTGTGTTGTTGTAAGGACTGAAATTATATGCTTCGCTTGACAGTTCTGTGATGACATTATAATTTGCCCTGCCATTTTATTCTATTATGATAAATGTACATAACCATCTATATGAGAACCTTCGGGGGATTAGAAAACCAGCAAGCTTTTTGGACAATCAATGCTCATTTGATTATGGCTCAGCCATGTTCATTTATTGATAAATTGAACAAGTTTAGACAAGAAATATGCAGACTTATTAACATTCTTGCTTGTAGTGCTCGATATAAGACTTGTTTATTGTTCGGTTTAGCAGCTTAATTTTTAATTATAAAAGGCTTCTTTGGATCTTATACCGTTGAACGTGGCATGTTCGCTAAATTATTGTTGCAAAAATAGAAGTTTGCGCTAATCAAATTGTTAGTTAGCTTCATTCAGTTTAACCATAACTAATGAATTGCATCTAAGTTTTTGAACAAGTATCATCAGATTTACAATAGATTAAATGGTAAACATGCATAAAGACCATGAGTGACCCTCATGCTACATCATAGTCAAGCCCCAGTGGGCCACTATTTCTTCTTGTGGATGCTCATCACGAACTCTATTGATGAGAAGTATTTCTTCAACTTCATCTTGCTAAAATTAACCTTACATATGAGAAATGCAAGATTGACAATAAAAATAAGCATCACATGATTGTATATTGCGCGTGATCCAGTTTCAGAAGAATATCATCATATGATTACTAAACAGTAGAATTTATCCTTCCTTCTTTATGCAGCACATTTTTCATTTTATTTGATTTTCCAATATACCTTATTTCTGATTATACTGACTAGCACTACAGATGACAAGGTAACTGTGCTGGAGTCAGAAAAACGGGCATGGGAGAGTTCCCCTGAGGCTCAAGCCATGAAAGAAGCTTTGAATCCCTGGAGAAGGCTTGATGAAGAAAAAAGTAAACCATAACAAGTTGGAATGCCAAGTATGAATCTTGACCTCTTTGACTCTGTTCCATGCCATCCTTTACAGGTTTATGGCTCGTTTGATTGGTTTTCATGGCATAAAAAGGCTGAAAATTTGGCAGTGGGAAAGTTTTTTTTTTCCTACCAAGTGGGCTTCGTTAAGTTTATCTTGTTTTGTGCTCCTGGCATCATTACCAGCATTTGTTTTTTCTATTAAATGCCAAATAATGTACCATTACAAACTTTGGATGATAGCAAACATTGCCTTCTTATATTAAAATTTACTAATTATATTTTGTGGTACCATTACTGCTTCTCTGATCTCTATCATCATAGTTTGTAGTTGAGCTTATATATAGACTTTTACTTAAGATGAATTTTAAAGTTATTTAATTTACTTTAAATTAAGTGCAACATGGTTGAGTTATCATTATTATATTCAGCTTGAAATAAACTTAATTTTTGTAATATGCCGAAATTTTTTGAAGTAATTATATTATGGTGTACTCTAAAGGCTTTGCTTTGTATGTAAAATTTTTTCAATTGCTTTCGTTACTTACTAAAAAAGTTTCATCGCTATTTTAAATTTTTATTTTTGAAAAAGTAGTTTTAAAAAAATATTTTTAAAACAATGGTTGGAAAAGGAGTTTTTAAAATTAAAGATAGCAAAGTTTATGCTATGGTAAGGTATTCCATCTATATGATGACTATTTGAAAAAAAGAAATACTAGTAGAAATTATTTATACTTGCATATGTTGCTCATAATAATTATTTCATTTAAACATACTTCATCAAGCTTAGGACCTAACAATTAATAGATCTTAATAAGCATATTTTAGCATAATGAAAGCAGCAAGAAGTTTATTTCTTTTATAACACTTTTTTTTTTCTTTCAGTAAAGATAATCATGCATACATACCTGGTCCTTCCAATGAGATTGCCAACTTACCTGGGACGGAGTGGCGGGCTGCAGCATTTGCCTTCTTCAAGACTAGATCGTTGGGTTGGAAGGCTTTTGTAAATGATGTAAATCCAAATGAAATTCCTCAAAATATTGGTGATCATCTTAGCAAGTTCATTGGCATCGTTTCACTTTGTAAAATAGTTAATCATGGCTAGAATGAACTTTCTATGACCTGTGGAAGGTGGGAATGGTCTTAACAAATCCATTCCCCATACTGAGCTATAACTTGCAAGAAGGTTACAGTTGCATGGGGGCAAATTTGTGGCACTGGGGATACTTTTGAAGAATTCCTCTACATCCTTCCACATAATCGACTAGAAGTATCCTTGTCTTAGAATTCTATTGGCAAGTGTTCTTCCTCCTGAATGACTTCGATGCTCGCTTGAATGAATTTCCCTGAGTACTATCTCTTTCTTGTCTCCCCAAAAAACCTCAGTAAAGTAAAGTCACCAGTATCTTATGAATAACTCACCCCTCATGATTTAGTAGTTGGAAGCCTTGATCTTGAATCTTCGTCATTCACCGACTTCTGCACCTATTACTCCTCTTTGTAGATACTTCATGATTGGATCTACCCAACTCAATGGGCAACTGACTTCTACTTACATGTCATTCTCGTCTTCTATAGTAGGATTTATGATCTTCATTGTTGGTCGCCCATCAAGATTCCCTCGTTGGGAGAGGAGGTTGGCAAGTTAGCTCTGCTCCCTGAGGATTTGAGAAATTTTGAAGTACTCCAGTTCATTGATCTCTGCCTTTACTTTGAATAATTACTTTAATAACGCCTCATACCTGACTTCATACTCTCCATTGATTTGGTTCATCATTAGCTGTAAGTTTGAGTACATCATCAACTGTGTTTCCCCAAACCCTATGGTGAATCGCAAGCCAAAGAGAAAGTTGTGATGATGTCCTATGATCTAATAGAAGGATTAAAAATCATAAACCTATAATTACAACTTAGCCATCAACAGAGAGAACTAGATCTACTATAAAATTCAAATAGTAAAAACAACTCAACATATCTCATTTCATTAAAACATATGTAAACTAATCCAACTTAATAAGTTCTTCACATCAAAATAATTAAACACTAGATTACAAAATATTACCTTAACAACTTAGATTCAGAAGAGCTTGCTTCTACCCTTTTCTACTTTGTTGACCTATACCTTTTTCTGAAAGATTAGAAAACATTATAGTATGAGCATAATTAGCTCAGTAGACTTCTATCCCAGCCCATCACAATATCAATATCAATTAATTAATTAAAATAAATACAATGACATGTAAAGAATAATTAAAGTAATAATAAACCTTGGCTTATGATTTCAAGTTCCGACTTATACCTTTGAAGCCACTTTCATAGAGGGTTTAGATGCATCACAGAACACTTGCTATCAGATAATCACTTGTACTTGACTTTCATATTTCATGAGGATTCATTCGTAATATCAGGAATTATTAACATTTAATTTAGAATATTTCATATACTAAATTTGTAGAAGTATTAACATATGCAAAGAAAAGATTAAAATGCACATATCTCGATGCATAGTTATAATTATACTTTTACTATTGCCTCCCTTTAACCTCCCATACCTACTTCTAGCAAGTGGGGCCAGAATTAGAACATAACAATACCATATAACCTTGCACATATGATTTTAGCAAGTGGGGCTAGAATCTCTCTCATATTCACACTAGGTAGATGTTGTCATAACATAAATGTAGTTCCCTTGTAACATATCAGAGAGTGTATCTTTTTACATATCAAAATATCTCCAACACCATGCTATGAGCAGTACAAATGCAAGTGCAACGGTAACTAAATTATAACTTCAATGCAATATTAAAATAATGCATGAATTGCCAATAAAAAGTCATATTGCTTGTATGACATTATACCCATTATACTTTTTCCATTCAAAATTTAGCTTCAAAAATGTATTCACATGAACATTCTTAAATATTTATATAACTATTACAATTGCCAAAAAGGCCTCAATCTAGTTATATACTAAAAAATTTGCAGAGGAAAAAATAATCGATAAAAATATGATTTAATATAGTCAAAACATTCAGAATAAAGTGTACGACAACATATTAAAAGTTATACGGTGAAAATGTTGTTAAACCCGAGAAAACATAGTTCATAACTTTTTATAAAATTAATAGAATTAAAATCGGAGATAAGAGTTTAGGAGTATACCTTATGCTCTACTATATCCTGAATAGGCCCGCCAGACGAATCCCCAATTTTAATCGCAAAATCCTCTCTCTTTCTTTCTCTCTCTCTCTCTCTCTCTCTCTCTCTCTCTTTCATTCCCCCTTCTCCTCTCTTCTCTGGTGAACACGTTGTTGCAAATTTGGATTCAAGGATTATAGTTTTGATGATCACAAACATTTCTTGCATTTCTGTTTCCGTTCTACTGTCCCTACTGCACAACTGTTTTGATTGCCTTGCATACTAACGTTTTAGGTTCACAAGATCAATTGCAATTCAAGCCAGCTTAAGTTTGAGTAGATTAGGACTAAGTCAGTCTGTAATATCAAATCCATTATTTTTTACTCTTTCTTGAGTCAAGTGTAAAAAGGTGGATCCTGATGCTTAGGAACCTTGCACATACACATTCAGGGAGAGAAATTCTATAAAATTAAGAGTTTATCTATTTTTGATTATATCATCCTGGATGATCCCAAATCATCCTAGATGATCAGATCAAAACAAAAACTCTATTTAGGGCAGCCGTGTTAAGTCAGTCTAATTAAGCAGATTGTCATAGACGATCCTCCTATCGTCTAGGATGATATGCTAAAATCAAAATTCCTCAGACGCAAGACTCATTTAGGCAGGTTTTTATTTTAGGATTTTGGTCTAATTGTACAGGACGATATATACATATCATCCTGGACGATTCATTACAATCATGTCTAAATTAGTTAGGTGATTAAGGAAAGTAATTAAAGATTTATTGATCGATCACATTGTCTTGGCCGATCGCAAGATCGTCCGCGATGATCAGTTATAAATCCTTATCATCCAATATAGTATTCCTGGACGACCCAAACTATGTACCAGATGATATTGCCCGTTTTTGAACTAATCATACAGGATGATATCCTTATCATCTTGGATGATCAGTTATAAATCCTCATCGTCCAACATAATTTTTCTGGACGACTCGAACTATATACCGAATGATATTGCCCATTTTTGAACTAATCATACAAGACAATAGATATATTATCCTGGATGATCAAGTCATATTTCTTCATATCGTCCCGTCTTATCTCCTGGACGACCCGAACTATCTACTAGACATAAATGTATATTTGAACTAATCGTACAGGATGATGACCACATCATCCCAGATGATTTATATAAAACCTGTCTTCTGATCGCCCAGGAGAGCCAGATCGTTCAGACTAAAATGTCTGTTTTTATACTGATCGTAAAGGATGATCTTTGATGGCAAGTTGAAATTTAGGGCATTTTTTAAGCCCTTCTATTTAAGATCTCTTGTTTGTTAATGTTGAGATCTTTGGCTGCTGTCCTGACTTGAGAGAGTCTTGAGAAGGAGAGGGAGAGCTTGGGATTGAGGGAGAGGATCTTGTGAGGGGGAGTTTGTGAGGTGTTCACAAAGGTTGCTCCAAGCAAGGATTCGAGTCGCCTTCTCCAGTAGTCGTCCCTGGTTCCTTGGTGGCTCTGTGGGAAGGATCATCAGCAAGAAGATTGAGGTTCTCTGCTTACTTCAGGAGGAAGCAAAATGAGGTATGGTTCTCTGCCTTCTTCAGGATGAAGCAAAAGGAGTTTGCGTTCTCTACCTCACCGGGGTTGGTAAAAAAGAGTTTTTGTAAAGGCTTCTCTACCTTGCTGTGGGAGCAAAAGGAGAGTCACTGAGTTTTAGTGCAATACCTAGTGGGGAGGCTCCGGGAAGTGGACGTAGGTCAAGTTGACCGAACTACTATAAAATATGGCGTATTCTTTCTTTTTACTATTCTGCATTTTAATTTCCATACTTTAATTTTTTGTGGATGATCGTGTGGTTAATGTTACTGATTTAGTTTATTAATCGTCTCCACATCAAAGAGCAATTATGTTTATTTTAAAATATTTAAAAAGAATTTCAAAATCTTATTTTTGCTTAAGAATTTTTAAAATAACCAATTCACCTCCCTCTTAGTTAGCCTCGGGCTAGTTCATAAGGTCTTAACAATCCTAACGAACTTTCAAGTGGTATGTTGACCTATATGCTATACCCAAAGGAACAAAGAAAAAGAGACTTAAAATTATACCTCAGCTCGTGTCCTGTGTGCAAACCCCGTTGAAAGCCTCTGCCGAACCCCGCAAATCTCGCGAAGTCCTGTAGCTTGGCGCCGTTCGCGTCACTTCTCCACGATTCCTGCGGCAGCTCCTCGATTCCACTCCCATATGCATCGTTAAATACCGACCCCAAGGCCTCCGATCTCCCACGCTCGACTCCTCCAACCCGCTGTCGAAACTCCACACGTGCGAAAATCCCACGCGAGATCCTCTTCCCCTTTGCCGAGCTCTGCCCTAACCGACGTCCGACCCCCTTTGCTTCGCCGGCTCAGAGAGAGAGAGAGAGAGAGAGAGAGAGAGAGAGAGAGAGAGAGAGAGAGAGAGAGAGAGAGAGAGAGAGAGAGAGAGAGAGAGAGAGCTTTTCCCCTTACCTAGCCGCTCATCTCCGATCTCTCTCACCAAGCCGAATCCTCCGACCGTGCCTAGACCCAACACCGATCCTGCCTCTTCGACGACGATCCCTTCTATTGGATCGGAAATAGCGACGGGAGCTTGTTGCTTGCGAAGGTAACCATCCTTCCTCCCTTTCGCGCTCCTGCGGCTAAATCCTATGAACGACGAGCAAAAGAGGGAAGCACAGGATTTATTCCGCCCTGAGATTTACGGGTCGCTCAAATCCCATTTGGCAGGATTTAGCATTAATCCTACTCTGATCCTGTATTAATCCTACACAAATCCTCGTTAAGTCCGATTCTAATTATAATTAATTGTAATTAATTTATAATTAATTATAAATTAGACTTAATTAATTTATAATTACTTTTAGATTAATTATAATTATGATTAATTATAATCAATCTATTATTAATTATAAATTAAGATAAATAATTTGTAATTAATTTTAAATTAATTATGATTAATTAAATATAATTAATTATAATTCATTTATTATTAATTATAAATTTAAATAATTAATTTATAAATACTTTTTTTAAATTAATTATAACTAATTATAAATCATAATATAATTAGTTATAATTAGTTTCTTATTATTTATAAATTAAATCCAATTAATTTATAGTTTGTTTTAAATTAAATATAATTAATTATATATTAATATAATTAATTATAAGTTGAGTTTAATTAATTTATAACTAATTATGAGTTAAATATGATTAATTATACTAAATATAATTAATTAATTATAGACAATTTATAATTAACCATAAATTAAGCATGCAAACATTACCCCGCCGACATCGCCAAGGTATAACCCTCGATCCCTAAAACTCCGAGAGCCCGCCTCGAGGCTCGCAGCGGGACAAAACGACCACCTATACACGCTTTTCTTAGTGTGGTGGGAGGAAGTGCGTCGCGAGGGTTGCAACAAAACGGGTAATCACTTCGAGAGCTCATTCCGTCGTTCCCGACGCACCGGCAAACCACCTATACATGCTTTTCGTAGCGTGGTGGGAAGGGAACCCAGTGCGGCGCCTACGACGAAGTGGGTGATCACCTAAAATCTCTTTTTCGGCATTTGCGGCACGCCGGCAAATCGCCTATACACACTTTTCGTAGCGTGGTGGGATGGAAAGTCGGTGCGGCGCCTATGGCGAGAAGGGGATATTCATAAGTACCCGCTCGCGGTGAAATAACTGCATTTTTCAAACAGGTACTGTCGAAGACCTATACACGCCTTTCGTAGCGTGGTGGGGATTGAAGATTTTATACGGCCGCGGTGTCCTCGAAAGAGGGCACCTACCATACACGCTTTTCGTAGCGTGGTGGGAAAGGCCCAGTTTTCTGTAATTTCCTCTAAACGGGGGAGATGCCGGAATACTGCCAAAATTTCGAGTGAACAGAAGACCACACTCGAATCTGTTTTAGACTTAAACAAGCATGGCTTCTGGACCTAAATGAACTCAAATGAACCTAATTTCAACCTAAACTTGAACCAAAGGAGACTTGAACTTGAACTCAAGTAAAGAACAAGGAACTTTGATTTGAACCAAACAACAAGAAGATTTGAACATTTGAACTCAAGCAAATACTTGAGTTAGATCACAGGAGACTTGGACAAGAACTTGAACGCTTGGACAATAAAGAACTTGCAGAATTTGAACCTAAGCGAATGACAAACTCGAGATGAATTCAAAATAATTTGAAACTTGGTTTGAATCAGATGACAAAAGGGGTTGAATTCAAACTTGACTTGAACAAATAAAGAAGTTCAAATCCAAAATGGCCAAGTGTAGTGAACATAAACACAAGCAAAGGACTTGCGCTTTGAACTCAAATGAATCAGTTGAGGACCGAAGCTTGAACTTAAATGAACAACAAGGGACTACACTTAAACTCCTTGAACAAGCAATTGAACTTGCAAGGCTACAGAGGACGTGGACTTGTATTCTAACATTGAACAAGAACTTGAACTCATGCTTTGAACTTGGACATCAACAATCGAATAAAAGACTTGTGGATTTCAACATAACTTGCAACACATCTGCAAGAAAGACTCAAGTGAAACATAGCAGACTTGATTTTGAAGGAGGACTTCTGAACATGATAATTGACTTGTAATGCTGAACAAGCCTCATCCTCAAATAATGAGTAGTATCAATCATCACCCCAATCAAATGACTACTATACAAGACTCCTAATAAGTGTTTTATTCGACTCATGAAGACTACGACAGCAGAAATGCAAGTTTCCAATGAACAAAAAAACTAGCTCGTAGATGAATACAGTAGGTATCTACGAACGCCGAGAGTCAACATATAATGAACCGGATGGTTTACCAACTGTTGCACACAAGGAATGCAGTGTCCTCTCTCTCATCAGCAATAATTCAATTCCAAGAAGATACAACAACAAAGGAGATCAAATGCAAATGAATATCAACAACCAAATAAAAGACTCTTGGTGGAATTCTTAAAGCATAATCAATAGATTGGATTATGCAAACAAAGATCAATGAAGGGAGATTAATACCATCTGGATCTTGAATATGACAGATATGGAGTAATGCATTGAGCTTCTACAGCTTGCATGCTCTAGCTATTTGCAAGATAAAGAGATTCACAGATGATGAATACAATGACGAAATTAGCTCTTTTTGTCAACATCTGCCATTTTTCAACTATATGTAGCGGCCCTTACGAATGCTAGAAGATATACAAGTAGCGTGAGAACGATGATGTGACATATTTAGAGGCATTCAAGTGAACGCTAACATACTGCGGTGCGCCCACCGGAGTTAACGATCCATGTTTGGCAAATGTGCTGTTAAAGATTAATAATGGATAGCTGGCAAGAATCTCCTGGGAAACCTGATGAATCTTCCATCACTACAGTTGTCAGTTTAAGATGGTGACCATAGATCCCTATACGAGTTCTGAGAAGGGAAGTCATATCAAATCGCCTTTATAGATGAATGGTTATGCATCTAACACACCTTCTACGTGTAAATATAAAAGAGCTATGACGAAGATGAACATCTACAAGCTGCCATAGGAGACCCGTCACATGCAAGCAAACGCCACCGGATCTGCAACACCCATGCGAGCAGACAGAAGGCGTACAAGTCCCCAAATGAAATCCCTGCAAAATGCCACCGGATCTGCAACATTAATGCAAGCGGACAGAAGGCGTTTACAAATATTCTAAAAGTACCCTTGCACATGTGCACCTTAATTTGTATACACATAGGAACACAAAAGGGGGTAAGTACAATCATAACCCGTATGGGCCCCGGCGAGCGTGTTATTGGTACATAGGTGATGTCTATGGATGCTGCGTGGGTCAATAAAATTGAACCCGATCCTCCTATGCAAGCAGATAGGAGTAGACAATGTTTAATAAATAATTATAAAATGCCCCCAAACACCCGCATGGGCCCCGGCGAGCGTGTTATTGGTACACACGTGACGTCTAGGGATGCTGTGCAGGTCAATAAGTGAATTCAAGTTCAAGCCCGATCCTTCTATTCAGGTAGATAGGAGTTGACATGGCTCAAACTATTAAATAAATATGCGGTCGTGAGATCGACCGAGATATTTATTTTATAGTTCATATTAGGCCTTTAAGGCCTATAATCAAGAGAATTCACTTATAAAGGCATAAAGCCTACGAAACTCGATCCTCTGTCGACAACCCGACAGAGTTGACAAGGTTCAACCTATAAATATAAATGACCCCTTTCTACCCCGATGATGGCCGTGTTGAACGTTAATCTCAACCGGAGGGGTTCACAAGTACTTTCAAAATGCCACCGCAGATATCTACTCAAATACCCACAAAATTCAAATCTTTATTTTTCAAGTGACCTCAAGGTTACCCCGATGATGGCCGTGTTGAACATTTATCTCAGCCGGAGGGGTTCACAAACACTTTTAAATGCCTTCCAGACTCCACCCAAATTCCCACAAAAATTCAAAATCTCCAAAAAAATGTCAAAAATCCTAAAATCATCCGAGACCAAAAATATTTAAAATTGAAATAAATCCATTAACCATTCAAAGCAAAATTCATCCATCCTCCGCAACAGTTTGCCGAGGTGGACAAATCAAAAATTACTTCAGCTCACAAAGAGCTAATGCCTGGTCAAAAATATCACTAGGATCCATTCTCAAACAATCTCCTGCCAGCAAGGACGTGGTACGAGTCCTCTAACCGACAGTTTCGTCGCCAAATGGCACTGCAGGATAAACGGTTATGACTCGGGGCCCTCTGAACCAGGTGGTCGTCGTCAAATGGCACCATTAAATTATGGTTATGGCCAGAGCCCGTATGCTCCCCAATGGCATCAAATCCTTGAGATATGAATCAATAGGATATGATCGATAGGGCACAAAGCCCTCTGTTAGCTAAGGTGGATTCAAATTTATCCCATTAGGCAAATACCCATCCCAGGTCTACAAGGTACCCTTGGACGAAGCAACCCATGGCTGCCGACAAGGATCCTTCTTTCAGGTTGGGTCGACTACCTCCTCTGACTAAGTAGACCAGGGACCATGATGGCCCGGGATGACGGAACCATGGGATATTGATCGGGTTTATCATCCATTCCCCCACCATCTGCTTTAAGTCTGAGATGGTGAAATTTTTATTTTAAATATCAAATTCTCCAACACTTTTAATATTTCAAATACCCATTACTGCTACTATACGCCAGATATATGCATTTATACGTATCTGATCGACGACTAGCCTTAATCGAAAGTTCTCTCTCTTTATGGGGAGGGGTAATTAACTATAGGGGCTTGCGCCTATAGGAAACCAGAACTCAGATTATAAAGTCCTCGTAAAATGAGGGTGAAATCTCTGGGTAGTGTCTAATCTACTATCTCATCTGCCATCCAAAATTTACCCCGGAACTTAGTTCGTTAAAACTCCCCCCGAAGTAAAGCACAAATGCAGGCGGAGGCCGTGGCCGAATTTTCGGAGCCCACATGGTATCAGAACGGGATTCAAAAATTAAGTTTTAGATAACTTTTGAATTTCGATCCATGGCTAACTTTGATAACCAGAACACTGTAGAAGGGTATTCCATTACTCGACCACTCTTGTTTGATAACATACTTTTTGATTTCTAAAAAAACTCGTATGTCCACCTTTTTACAATCGATCGATTATCACATATGGATGCTTGTTAAAGATGGTTATAATGCACCTTATAGGCTTGATAATGGTATTAACACTAAACTTCCTTTTACTGAATGGACTCTTGATGATAGGGATTTAACGTAACTTAATGTAAAATATTTAAAATATTTTTTTTATGCATTGAAATCTAAAGATTACATGCATATTTCAACTTTTAAAACTGGTAAAAAAATTTGGGATAAATTATGTATCACTTATAAAGGCACAACTGAAGTTAAGCAATCTAGGTTGAATATCTTACTTCATGACTACAAACTCTTTCGCATGAAACCTAGTGAGTCAATATCTGAAATATATACTAGGTTTACACAAATTGTTACCTCCCTGCATGCCTTAGGAAGAGAACTCACTAACTATGAGAAAGTTAACAAAATTTTGAGATGTTTACCTTCTTCTTATGATACTAAGATAACCGCGATCACTGAATCCAAGAATTTGAATATTTATTCTATTGATAACTTACTTGGACCACTCATTGCTTATAAGCAAGGAGTGAACCAAAGATAACTTGATGTAGGTGAGAAAAAAGAGAAAACTATGGTGCTGAAGGCTAATGATACGGATATTGATTCTTTTGGGTATGAAAGTGATGATGTTGCCTTAATTACTAGGCAATTCAAAAGCTTTCTAAGGAAGAAATAAAAGCACCATAAAAAATGGAACAAAGGTAAGAATATCAAAAATTCTAAAGGTTCTTTTGATATGATTTGCTTTGAATGCAGGAAGCCATGACATATAAAAGCTAATTGTCCTACTCCTAAGGCTCATCCAAGCAAGGAGAATGGTGAGGAGAAACCCAAGTTTAGGTAGGATAAGAAACAGATTTAAAAGACTTTCTGGATAGATTCTACATCTAACTCCTCTGAGACTGAAGCTGAAGAGGAGACTATAAACTTATGTTTGATGGCAGATGAACATCTTAGTCATTCTAACCAAGAAGAGGTATTTGAATTAACCTACGATCAATTACTTGATGTTTCTGAGAAAATATATTCATCATATAGAAAACTTAAGAAATCACATGCTAGCTTGAAAGTGGAATTCTTGAACTTGCAAAAAGAGCATAAAGTTTTGCTTAAAGATCATTCTACACTTGATAGTAATCACATATCATTACTTGATGAATTTGATGAGTTAAATAAAAAATATTCTGATTTAATTGATAAGCATGATTCATTAAAAATATCACATGTTGAATTAGAAATTACATTCAAGAAATTAGAAACTCATGCATTTAATGTAGAGAGTAGGGAGCATGTATTAATAGTGGAAAATTCAATTCTTAGAAGTTCAAATAAATTTGTTGACATTGAATTAACTATTTTTATGAAAAATAAATAACCACCATCACTTGAAGAATTTCATATACAATCATCAAAGCATGCATCATCCAAACCTAGGAAGAGGCACTATCACGCACGTAGATTAGTTAACCATTTTCCTAGTATTAGATATTTTTCTTGTAGCATGTTAGGACATATCTCCCATGCTTGTACTATTCACTGTAGTATACATTGGGTATGAAGATCCAAATTATATGATTTACAGCATAACACACATGCATTGCATTCTTCTTTCCATAAGAAGGGACCCAAATTTATTTGGGTTCTTAAATCTAATATTTGATAATTTTGTAGGTGTGATCTCACACAAGACCTCGTGAGAGCATGTGGTACCTGGATAGTGAATGATCAAGGCATATGACTAGAGATGCAAGTTAATTTATTTCACTAGAGGCCAGGGCTGGAGGCAAGGTCACTCTTGGAGACAACACTACCAGGAAAGTGGTGGACGCAGGTATGATCAAAAACTCCAAGAACCTTTTAATTAAAAATATCTTGCTTGTAGATGGACTGAAACACAACTTACTCAGTATCAGTCAACTCTGTGATAAAGGGTTCATCATAAAATTTTTGGCAAACACTTGCATTATAAGCTTAAACAATAACACTATTTTGTAGGAAAAAAGGATCAATAATGTCTATATGCTTGATTTAAATAACATTGAGTGTGCTGCTTTATTTTGCTTAAAAATTGCTGCTGATGAGTCTTGGCTATGGCATTAGAGGTTATGTCAGGCCAACATAAAAACCCTTAGAAGAGTAACCCAAAAGGACTTAGTTAGAGGTATCCCCAAGCTTAAGTTCACTAAGGACCACCATTGTGATGCCTATTAATTAGGAAAATAAGTCCAATTCTCTTTCCATTCCATTAAGGACATTAGCACCTCTAGACCTTTAGAAGTCCTTCTCATGGATTTATTTGGACCCATTAACACTGCCAGCTTAGGGGGAAAAGTCTATGGATTTGTGATTGTCGATGACTACTCGAGGTTCACTTGGATTAGATTTCTGTCACACAAAAATAAGCCATTTGATGAATTTAAATTCTTTTCCACTTGGATTCAGAAGAAGCTGGTTGTGAGATCTTGACCATCCATAATGATCATGGTGGAGAGTTTGAAAATGTGAGATTTAAAACTTTCTGTGAGCAAGGGATTAGTCATAACTTTTCAGCTCCTAGGACCTCTCTGTAGAACGGGGTAGCTGAAAGAAAGAATAGGACCTTAGTAGAAGTCGTTAGAGCCATGCTTACTGAATATTCACTTTCAAAATACTTTTGGACAGAAGCGGTGAACACAACCTATTATGTGTTGAATAGGGTGAATGTTAGATCCAAACTTAATAAGACACCCTATGAGATCATTAAGGGTAGAACACCAAACTTTTCTCACCTCCATGTCTTTGGCTGTAAGATATTCATTGTTAACAATGGGAAATCACTCTTAGAAAAATTTGACCCAAAATCTGATAAAAGAGTGTTCTTAGGATATTCAAGTGTGAGGAAATCTTTTAGAGTATTTAACTAGAGGACATTGATGGTGGAGGAGACTACTTATGTAGTATTTGATGAATCTAATCCTAAGAAGTCTATAGTTGAGGAAGAAGATGAAATAGGAGAGATTACGCAAGGAGTATAAACTATAAATCTAGTAAAAAGGGTAGAGCCTCAAAACATTAATAGAGTAGGTGAAATTACCCAAGGTGTAGAAATTACAAATCTGGAGGAAAGGGTAGAACCTCAAAATACTTTGCCTAGAGAATGGAGATATTCTTCGAGTCATCCTAAAGAACTGATCTTAAGAGACCTTTCTGAAGGTGTTAGAACTAGGCATGAGATTTGAAAGGAAGTAAACCACTCTGCCTTTATGTCAATGGCTGAACCCACCAACATCAATCAAGCCTTTTTTGATGAATTTTGGATCTTAACTATACAAGAAGAGCTTAACTAATTTATGAGGAATGATATTTGGGAGTTCGTAGAAAGACCTAAGAATCAAAGTGTAGTAGGAACCAAATGGTTCTTTAAGAATAAAATGAATGATTCTTGTGTGGTGGTTAGGAATAAGATAAGATTGGTGGTTAAGGGGTACAACCAAATAGAAGGGATTGATTTTGAGGAGATATTTGCCCCTGTAGCTAGATTAGAAGCTATTAGAGTGCTACTAGCCTTTGCCTGTTATAAGGGATTTAAGCTTTTTCAAATGGATGTCAAGAGTGTCTTTTTAAATGGGGTAATATAAGAAGATGTGTTTTTAGAGCAACTCCCAGGCTTTGAGAGTTTTTAATTTCCAAAATATATTTATGAATTAAAAAAGGCCTTATATGGATTAAAATAGGCACCTAAAGCTTGGTATGAGAGGCTTATCACATTCCTACTAGAAAGAAAGTTTGTTAAGGGGAGCGTAGACACTACCCTTTTTCTAAGAAAAGTAGGAGATGATTTACTCATTGTCCAGATGTATGTTGATATATTTTTTAAATCTGATAAAAATTTATGTGATGATTTTTTTAAAATAATGAGTAAAGAATTTAAGATAAGTATGATGAAAGAATTATCCTACTTTTTGAGATTTAGCATAAGATAAATGGATGATTGAACTTTTCTTAGTCAATCAAAAAGCACAAAGGATATTTTGAAGAAATATGAAATGGATAAAGCTAAGCCAATAAACACTCCCATGAGCTCGAGTGTCGAGTTAGATAAGGATTCAAATGAAAAATCGGTTGATCAAAAGAAGTACAGAGGAATAATTGGATCATTACTTTACTTGACTACTAGCCGACCTGATATAATATTTAGTGTTTGTCTCTATGCTAGATTTCAAGCTGATCCTAAAGAATCCCACCTAACTGTAATTAAGAGAATCATTAGATATCTCTTAGGGACCAAAAACTTAGGAATCTGATATCCTAGGCATAACACTTCTTTTGAAATTGTTGGATATTTTGATTTTGATTTTACAGGGTGTAGGGTGGATAGAAAGAGCACTTCTGGAACTTGCCAATTCATAGGACAGTCCTTAGTCTCCTGGTCCAGTAGAAAATAAAACTCTGTTGCACTTTTCACTGCTGAAGCTAAGTACATTGCCTTAGGAAGTTGTGTCACCCAAGTTCTTTGGTTAAAGAAACAAATTAAATTTTGGATTTTAGATTACATGTTGACACAATTTCAATTCTATGTGATAACACTAGTGCCATCTATATCTCTAAAAATTCTATCCAACATTCAAGAACCAAACACATTGACATAAGGCATCACTTTATTAGGGATCACATTATCAAAGGAGATATTGAGTTACACCATATAGCAACTAAAAATCAACTGACTGATATCTTTACTAAATCGCTGACCTTTGACACATTTAGCATCTTGAGGACCAGATTGAGTGTGATTGACATAAATTATCTGAATTTGATGATTACTAAATTCTGAATTATCTATTTTTTTATTTTTCTTTTGCTTTTGGTTTGATTTGTTTGCTTATTTCTTATTACATGTCTTTGCTTTTATGTTATTTTGATTTTCTGTTATCTTTCTATTTTATTTATTTCTATTTACATGTCTTTACCTTTATGATTCTGATTTCATGTTTAAGTTTTTCTTCAGTCTTTTAAAAAGAATCAGATCACTGCTTGTTTTTAAAATGAGATTTTTTTTGCCTTATTCTATTTAGAAGTCTGTTAGCAGTGATTGATTTCTCTAAAACAGTTAAAGGAAGAAACATTCATAATTATTTTCTCTTCCTCTAACTCCTTTAATGGTATGTTGTTTCTCTTTGAATTGAAATCTTTTTTAAAATTCAAAAAATTGGACTTTGAAATAGAAATATATTTTATCTTCTTACATGAATCTATGTCATATGAATAGTGTTTTCAAATTATTGAATCACGAGCGTGTTTTTGTTAAAATTATAGTTATCATATGGGTATGATTCTATTTTGTGGGTTAATCTTCCATATACTAGAGAGTGAATTCCTCCCTCTCTTATATCTAAAAGATAATCTCACAACTAAAAATATTTAGAAGTTGTGAAAGGAAACAAGCTTATAAAAGGAATGAAAAGAGGTACAAAATAAGCCAAATACTGAAAAGATGCATAATGTTTGCCAATTCAAAGATACACAAATGGTATCAAATTCAAAAGATGCGCAAACTGCACCAGATAACTAAAAAAAACTTTCCATTTCAAACCTTTAAAAATCTTAGAAGAGTCTATGCGCTACTTACTATTTTCAAACACTTGAGATTGAAAATCACGGTTCTTGATTCTTTACTTTGGAATACTATTTTATCAGATATTTTTTTGAAATGAAATTTGAAAGGATCACTTTTCTTATCCAATCTCTTCCATTTTGAATTTTATTTTTGTTTGAAAGGAACTTCAACCTGTAAGGTGTACGAGCTAGGGTTTTCCAGATTATTTTTTTCTGACTTTTTCTGTATTTTAGCATCGTCAATTTCTTCTTATTGGCTTTTGAATTTGAGATTAAGTAAAAAAAAATCTCATTTACTAGAGTTGATCGATTAAAAAAAACTCTAATTTTTCATTATTTTGAGTTCTTTTTTATCGTCTTTTTGATTTTTATGTTTGATTTTTACTTGGTTTTTATGGTTTGGGGCCTCTTCTGATCACCTCCTTCCATCATCAAAATTTTCAATTTTTTGATCACATTGTCCTAGTTGATATTCCTATCGTCCCGGACAATATCATCAAATCACTCTTCTTCATCGATCTGACGGCTAATCTATCTCCATTATTTGAGATCATCCTAGACGATATGATCAAATTCTACTCAATTATCTGTGATTATCCTGGACAATACACTTGTTCGTCCTGGATGATCCACGGGGCAAAAATAGCTATACATTTTAAATTCGGCCCATACGATCCATTATTACAGATCATCCTAGATGATCCACCTAATCGTCCTTGTCGATCCATTTTGTCAACGGTCGTCCAACAAGACACCTCGGAATGATCAACTAAATCTAATCATCCTGAATAATGTATGATCATCCTGGATGATAGGACCATCTTTTTGACCAATCTGCTCGGACGTCATAATATCACCTGATCATCCCGGACGATCATGCGATCGTCTTAGACGATATGCCCGAGTCTTTAAAAACAACTGATTTCAAACATTTTCTTCACCACAAAACCTTCAAATCTTCCTTCTTCCTCACTCAAACTCTTATTTTTTTCTAAATGGCTAGTGGGAAACAATCCAGGATGGTGACTAGAAGTTCCTCGAGGGTACCTATCGACCCTCATTTCACTGAGGCAGCTGATCAAGCTGCCTATCTTCACTACAAGACTGTTGGCATCACTTCATCCAAAATCGTCAATGCAGGCACCCATACATACCCAGTACTGGATCTCTTTGCCCATGAAAGTCTTAATAAGTTGTTAAACCTATTACAATATACCCAAGGCTAACCAAGAGGGGGGTGAATTGATAATTATAAAAATTATCTCTTAAAAATGAAAACCTTTTATATAGAAAATTTAATTTAAAATAGTATTTGAGCAAGATTAAATTTTCAGTAAAAAATTACTTTTCAACCACAGTAAAAAAATTATAGAAAGTAAAAATGCGGTAAAAAGACTCCAACTTACAACAACTCTTAATTTTATCTGTCTTGAAGTCTTTAGCAGTTTGGAGTATGATTTTTCTGAAAAATATGTTAGTATACACAAAAATAAACTTTTCTAGCATATGTTAGCAGAAATAATGATTAAATAATAATATTTTATTATCATCAAAAACTCACATGATTATAAAGATAATTTCTTGAAAAACTAATTTATAACAGTCTCAAACAATCTCCCCCTTTTTTATGATGGCAAAATAATTATTATTTGAGTTATCAAATAAACATAAATTTTCTTCTTAGCTCCCCCTAAATGCCTAAATGTAAGCTCTCCTTAAATGAATAATCAATTTAAAATAAGGGTTTCTATAAAGAGCATAAGAAAAAAAAATATAACATGTACATACATACACACATACATACAGTTCACAATAGTTCACAATATATTCTTACATTTCACAAAACATCAAACCAATCAAACCACAAACGCTTTCTTGTAACATGCAAATACATTCATTACATCCATAATATATTAAATATCATCCTACACCACCAAACAATCAAATAATCACAATATCTAACTCCTCCTTTTGACAACAATAAAAAGGGAAGAATACCAATAAAAAGTAGTTGATGATGAATAAGATGTTAAATGAATTATAAATATAATATTAAAGTCAGATGTAAAAGATAAAGACTCAAATGTTAAATCACAAAATAATAAGAAGAAGAAAAGTTGATCTATGTCAGTATTGAAATAGATAGATTATATAACCACAACTATTGCAGAACTGATGAAATAAAATTAATAATTTTCTCATTCAATAGTGAGGATCATTGTATAGTGTGATCGAGAAATTGATAAAGGAAAGAGCAATTGGCGATATTGCACATATTTTATTATTATTGAAAGTGCGAATAGGTTGTTAAACCTATTGCTCACGTCCCTAGGCTAACCAAGAGGGGGGGTGAATTGGTCCTTTAAAAAATTACTCTTGGGATTTTGGAAAATTTTAAAGCTAATCTTACAGTACGATCTTACTTCGTACAGTACAAACAAAGTTAATTTTTTGCTCTTTCTTTAAACACAGAAATTTAACCACAAAGAAAATAAACTGCGGAAAAATAAAATGCGAAAAAGTAAACAGTGAACAGAAAACACCAGAATTTATAGTGGTTCGGTCAAACACGACCTACATCCACTCCCTAGAGACTCCTTCTCTAGGCATTTCACTAAACTGAAGTGACTCTCCTTTTTCCCCAACAGCAAGACGGAGAAGCCTTTACAAAATCTCTTCCACCAACTCGGTGCGGCAGAGAACCGTCGTCCTTTTCACCCTTCAAGCGCGGCAGAGAACCATCATCCTTTTCACCCTTCAAGTGCGGCAGAGAACCGTCGTCCTTTTCACTCTTCAAGTGCGGCAGAGAACCGTCATCCTTTTCACCCTCCAAGTACGACAGAGAACTGTCATCCTTTTCACCCTCCAAGTGTGGCAGAGAACCAAAATCCTCTCGAACAATACTCTTGCAAAATTCTCCAAGGAACTAAGAAAATGGTAGAAGAACAAGTAAAAGAAATCCTCACAATTGGATAACCTTGTGAATCTCCTCACAATTCTCTCTTGAAAGATCTCTCAATACTCACTCCCAAACACTTTCCCAATCACTCTCCTTTGACTCTTCAAAAGAATTTTTGCAAAGGGATCTCTCAACAAGTCAGTTTAAAAGATCCTTATATACCAAAGGCAAGAAAAATCGTCTAAAAACTGAATTTTTCAAATTTCACACGTCCCGATCGTCCCGCACAATCGATCTTTGTACTGTACAAATAGTTCAAATCATCGAACGCTTTATCTCGTATGATTCAATACGAACCTAAATCAAAGTCGTTTGTACCACAAAATCTTCTATATGAATTATATTTCATACAGTACGAATAGTTCAAAAATGAACGATTCGTCCCATACGAACCAGTACGAACCCAATTCAGTCAAAATCTTTTGTACGAATTATATTTCGTACTATACGAATAGTTCAAAAATGAACGATTCGTCCCACACGTACCAGTACGAACCTAATTCAGTGCCCTTCGTACAGCAAAATCTTCTGTACGAATTATATTTTGTACTATATGAATAGTTCAAAAATGAACGATTCATCTCGTACGAACCAGTACGAACCCAATTCAATGCCCTTCGCACATCAAAATCTCTTGTACGAATAGTATTTCGTACTGTACGAATGTAACTTAGAAAGAATTTTCTTGGTATATGGGTTCGATATGGAGGACATATAATACAGATCATCCCGTATAATATGAAATCGTACTGTATGATCAATTTAAAAAAAGTTCTACTCCCCCATTATGTGTGTGTGCATAGCTATCCAACTTACAATCACACTCTCTCAGACTCAAGAAAAATAAAAATACAGACTTCATTTACAGTGAACAAATGAACTTGAAGTCTTCAACAATCTGGAGTGTGAATTTTTTGAAAAATTCTTTAGTACACACAACAACAAAACTCAAATATTTGTTAGGAGAAGAATAAAACAAACAATAAGCTTTTGTAATTATTAAAAAATATCTTGTATCAGAATTCACTTGACTGAACAGATTTACTCAAATCATAACAATCTCCCCCTTTTTGATGATGGCAAAATGATTATTATTTGAATGAACAACTTAAGTCATATTTCTCCTAAGCTTCCACTATATGTACACTCCCCCTAAGTAAATAAAGTTCAACGCTCCCTATAAAGCCTAAGCTTCCCCTTAAAGAAATGACTTATCCTATGATACCAGATAAAAGGGAACATACTGAATAAGCGAAGAAAAGGGTACCAAAAAGGTGTAGAATAAGAATTTTTAATATGCAACATAAGCATTACAAATACTACACACTACACACAAGCAAAGTACATTCTTACATACACAAGTAACTAAAAATTTTAACAAATCAAGCACATAAAGTCAAACAATAAAAATTTATCAAGCAAATAAAGTCAAACAATAAAACTCTCCCCCTTTTGACAATAATAAAAAGGGACACTTAAATTAGTTGAGAAAGGAATAATATTAAATGAAGTTTAACTACAATATTCAAGTCAAATGTAAAAATAAAGACTCAAAAGTGTTAGATTGTATATTATAATAATAAGAAGAAAAGTTGATCTAAAGTAGTAATGTATTAGACAGATTAGTAGCCTTAACTTTTGCACAAAAGATGAAATAACATTACCAAAATTCTAAGTCAAAAGTGACAATTATTGATTAGTGAACTTGGAGAAAAATGCTAAAGGAAAGAACAATTGGCGACATTGCGCATCTTTTCAAAATGTAGGCTAATTTTGTGCCTTTTTCTGGATTTGGCGACATTGCGCATCTTTTATTGAATGACACACTTTATGTGTCCTTTTAAATTTGGCAACATTGCGCATCTTTTATTGTATAGCATATTTTGTGCATCTTTTCAAGCTTTGCTTTAAATGTAAGATTCTTTCCAATAACACTATCTCTGGGTCACAAATGCAATAATGAACACAATGATATAGAATATAAGAGTAATATTAAGACATCAAATATACATCAATTTAGACTAAATAATACATGTCTAAATAAGATGAAGTAAGATCTTCTAATTCACATCAAATCATAACAAATTTTAAATATTTTTGAGAATTTAATGTTATGCATAGTATTTTCTATTATAATATAAACTCAATTAATATTGTAGAACATTAATCAACTACAGTCAAGTGTTTTAAGATTAGAATGTTTCCAGTCAATAACACAAAATGATAAGCACAAAAACACTTGAACATTTTACTTCTGATCATTTCCAAAACATACAACATAGCAAACTTTACTTTGTAGCACAACTTCATATGAAAAACTTGCTAACATTTTTAAAACAAAAAAATAAACATAAACCAGCAAAACATAAAACAGTCAAACAACAGTAAAGAGAATCACAAACACATCCAAGCCAAGCCAAAACAAAGCATACTAGAATTCAGAAGGACCCTGATCTGGAGGAGGTGGTGAAGCGCCGAACAGACCGAAATAGCTGTTTAGCATTGCAATATTTGTATTCACAGAATCAAATTATTCTCTTATCCACACTCTATCCTCCTTGTACAGATCATCCTGCTACTTTAGGTGCGCCTCCATATTATCAAATCTTTGATCCATTCTATTAAATCGCTGGACCATATCCTGGTAGAAGTCTTGATTGGGTCCAGCTCCAGGTGCAGGTGCAGGAGCAGGAGCAGGTTCATCATCAAAACTAATCACATGTTCTTCTCTCCCAAAAAGTGCTCTAAAAGAGGCATCAGTGAAATAGAGTGGGAGTTCTGAAGGTCAGTCAGGATGGACTATGTTGTACTTTTTCTCAAGAATAAAACAGATTACTTGACCTAGGGCAATATTCTTCTTCCTCTTTACATTGGGTTAGCCAATATCAGAAAGGTAAAAGATGCAGTCCAAAAGCAGTTGGGCTTCATCAATTGGTTGACCAGTCATGATCAGGTAAGTGACACAAGAGAGAAAAAGAGTCATGTTTACTCTATCTCCGACCTTAGGAATGATAGAGCTCCTGAAAACATATTGAATTATACGGGCATTTTGGTTTAAGGTGTCGACTCGAGGAACATGAGTTGGTTGTCTTACACCTCTAATGACCAGATTGACTTCAGTCCAGTCATAATCAGATCGAGCTATTAAAGTATTTGCCCGACTGCCCATGGTTCTTAAATGAAAGTACTCTCCTAGATCCTCCTTTGTAATCTCTACTCTCTGTTTCAGAACATATGATAAAATCCTAGTATGATCATGACTAAAAGTCATGTTGACTAGAAAAATATGAAAGAGGTCTTTATTGTATGAGTAGATTAGAGTGAGAAGGAAGGAGAATTGGATAGAATCAAAGAGAGGCATTACTGTGAAATGGAGATTTTCCTGCAGCAGAATGCGGGAGGGAGTGATTTTGGATGCGTCAAACCTATAGTAGGCTTCTTCATTTTGCCCACTAAAAAAATTGTCATCACAGTCCCTCCTAGAGGAAGCCGCTCTGGAATGACGCACTCTTTTTCCACTTCCAGACATCTCTATTCTATGCTCTAAAGGGTTTGAAGTGAGGATGGAATGAAAGAAAATGACCCTCCCTTTTACAGAAAATTCGATCAATCGTACTGTACAAAATAATTTTGTAAAAGATGAAATTCGATTCGTCCCGAAATTTGTTTCGTCCGGGACGAATCGAATTTCGTCCGGGACAAATAAAAGCAGTCAAAATGAAACAGTTTTTCATAAACTGCTCGTCCTGAGGCATCCTTTCGTACAGGCTTTTTGACTTCCCGATCGTACAGACGAAGACGTGTTCGTCTGGGACGATCAGAAAATTAAAGGATCATTCAGGCGACGGTTAGGGTCGTCCTCATGCGTAACGACACTTGGATCATACAGACGAATGATGTATTTATACGTACGATCATCAATAATAACTGACGCTAACTGTGATTCCTTCCCCATTCGTATAGACGAAGTTCATGAAATCGTACAATACGATAACATCATCGTACAATACGAATAGACAAAATAAAACAAACTTTCGTCACTCCAATCTTACAGGTTTTCAACATTCAACTAAAGACCAATTTAACATTTTTTTATTATTATTTTTTTTACAAAAAAAGACTATAAAGGATACAAATAAAACATAAAACACTAGATAAGAAATCACTTGCAATGAACATACCAACAAACACATATAAACACACATTTGCAGAATTTTCAATCAAGCATTTAAATCAATTACACCAAGCCTTGTCCTCAACATGCTAAAAATGTTAAAAGCTTAAGGTTTTGTGAAAATATCTGTAAGCTGATCTTTAGTAGCGACATGATGTAGTTCAATTTCTCCTTTCGCTACATGATCTCTTATAAAATGATGCCTTATATCAATATGCTTAGTTCTAGAATGTTGAATAGGATTCTTTGAAATACAAATGGCACTAGTGTTATCACAAAAGATTGGAATAATGCCAATTGAAAATCCTAAGTCACTCAATTATAATTTTAATCAAAGCACCTGTGCTACACAACTCCCTAAGGTAATATATTCTGCTTCAGCTGTAGAAAGTGCTACTGAATTTTATTTTCTACTAATGAATTTCAAATGAATTAACATGTCCCAGAAGTACTTTTCCTATCCACCCTACAGCTTGCAAAATCAGAATCTGAGTATCCAATAATATCAAAAGAAGAACTATTCTTAGGATGCCAAATCCCTAAATTTTGAGTTTCCAGAAGATATCTTAAAATCCTTTTTACTGCTGTCAAATGTGATTCCTTTGGATCAGTTTGAAATCTAACACATAAGCAAACGCTAAACATGATGTCAGGTCTGCTAGCAGTCAAATAAATAAAAGATCCAATTATTCCTCTAAACTTCTTTTGATCAACATATTTTCTCTTAGGATCCTTATCTAATAGTACTGAAGAACTCATTGGTGTAGTTACTGGTTTAGCATTATCCATTTCATACTTTTTGAGAATTTCCTTAACATACTTAGATTGACAAAGAAAAGTTTCTTCCTCACTTTGCTTTATGCTAAAACCAAGAAAATAACTCAAATCACTCATCAAACCCATCTCAAATTCAATACTCATTATCTTTGAAAATTCGTCACATAAAGTTTTATCAGTTGATCCAAAAATGATGTCATCCACATATATTTGTACAATGAGTATTTCATTTCCAATTCTTTTCAAAAATAGAGTGGTGTCCACACTTCCTTTAACAAATGATCTGTTTAATAAGAAAGTGCTTAACCTCTTATACCATGCTCTAGGTGCCTATTTTAGTCCATATAATATCTTTTTCAATTTGAAAATATGATTAGGGAATTTAGAATTTTCAAAACCTGGAGGTTGCTCAACATAAACATCCTCTTCTATCACCCCATTCAGAAAGGCACTTTTAACATCCATTTGGTACAATTTAAAGTCTTTAAAATAGGTAAAGGCTAATAAAACTCTGATCGCTTCAAGTCTTGCTACTGGGGCAAATGTCTCATCAAAATCAATTCCTTCAATTTGATTATACCCCTTAGCTACCAATCTAGCCTTATTTCTCACAATAACTCCTGAATCATTTATTTTATTTTTGAACACCCACTTGGTCCCAACTACACTTTGATCTTTTGGCCTTTTAATTAACTCCCAAACATCATTTCTCCTGAATTGATTCAACTCTTCTTGCATGGCCAAAATCCAAAATTCATCCAAAAGTGCTTGTTCTATGTTAGTGGGTTCAATCATTGAAATAAACGCTGAATGATTTATTTCTTTCCTCAAACCATGCCTAGTCCTAACTCCTTCACTTGGTTCTCCTAAAATCAACTCTTTAGGATGACTCCTTATAAATTTTCATTCTCTAGGCAATTGGTTTTCTTCTTTTTTTTCAACCCTTTCTTCAACTTTTTGATCTTCAAGTTTTTGGGTTACTACCTCAACCTCATCTTCATCCAACTTAGACCATTTACTATCATAAGATTCATCAAAAATAACATGTGTGGTCTCCTCAACTACCAATATTCTTTTATTAAAAACTCTATAGGATTTCCAATACTTGAATAACCTAGAATGATTCCTTCATCAGATTTTGGATCAAATTTTTCTAAGAGAGTTTTATCATTATTATGAATGAACACTTTACATCCAAAAACATGTAGATGTGAGAGGTTGGGACTTCTATCTTTAAGAAGTATATAGGATGTCTTATTTAATTTAGACCTTATGTACACCCTATTCAACACATAGCATGCTGTACTAACTGTTTCAGCCCAAAAAGATTTTGGAAGTGAATCTCTGTCAACATGGCCCTAGCAGGTTCAACTAATATCCTATTCTTCCTTTCTACAACTCCATTCTGTTGAGGTGTCCTAGAGGCTGAGAAATTATGTTCAATTCTAAGAAATTTGCAAAAATCATTAAACATTTCATTTTCAAATTCTCTCCCATGATCACTTTGGATAGTAACTATTTCAAAACTTAGTTTCCTCTGAATCCAAGTGGCAAAATCTCTAAACTCTTCAAATAATTCACTCTTATGATTCAAAAATCTAATCCAGGTGAATCTAGAATAGTCATCCACAATAACATACCCAAATCTTTTTCCTCCTAGACTTAAGGTACTAACAGGTCCAAATAAATCCATGTAAAGAATTTTTAAGGACTTGCTAGTCCTAACTTCCTTGATTGAATTGAAAGAGGATATCACTTATTTTTCTAATTGACATGCATCACACAAGTGATCTTTAGTGAAGTCTAATTTGGGGTACTCCTCTAACTAGTTACTTTTAGGTGATTTTCTTAAGATTTCTCATACTAACATGACAAAGCCTTCTATGCCATAATCATGATTCATTAGATACAGTTTTCAAACACAGAGCAGTAGAAGATTTAATAGAATTCAAATCTAGCATGTAAACATTATTAATTCTATCACCATTCAAAACAACAGTTTCATTCATACTAATAACATAATTAGTAGGCAAAAACTTTATATGATAGCCCTTGTCACACAATTGACTTATACCCAACAGATTGTATTTCAAACCTTCAACCAACAGTACATTTTCAAACAAGTTTGGGTTCTTCTCTTGACAATTTTAAATCAGCTGCATGTGTGATATGTTATGATTTATGCACCTTAGGTCTCCACACTAAATGTGTTCTATATTTAAGTGTATAAGTGTGGGAAATATGTCCTAAACTACCATAAGAAAAATACTTTATTCCTGGAAAAGGATTTACCAATCTATTCTTCCTGAAAATTTTCTTCTTAGATTTTGAACCAGTGGTCTTGTAGTAGGATTCATGAAAATATTCAAGTTTAGGTGGATTTCTATTTTCTTTAAGTGCTTTTAACTGAACTTTAAGATAAGCATTAGCACTTTCTAGAATCGAATTATCAATCTTCAAATCATGCTCTTTAGTATCCGATTCATCCATATAAGTCTTAAAATCCTTTTCAAGTTCAGTGTGAGATGATTTTAAAAGATTATGCTGTTTGTTTAAATCATCAAACTCATCCAACAAAGTCATGTGGTTGCTATCAATTAATGCATGATCTTTCCTAAGGATCTCATATTCTTTTTGTAGCTCTAAATAATCTAAATTTAATTTAGCATGCAATTTTTTCAGTTTCCTATATGCTGTATGTATTCGTTCAGAAACTTCAAACAATTCTTCGTAGCTTAAGTCACATACCTCTTCTTGATCTGATTGATCAAGATTGTCAGTCATTAAGCATAAATTTATTACTTCCTCTTCTGATGCAGTTTCAGAAGAATCTGAAGCTGAGTCCGCCCAAAAAGCTCGTTGAAGTCTCTTTTTACCCCTTCTTTCCTTTGGTTTCTCCTCGGCCTTCTCCTTGCTAGGATTTCCTTTGAGATTGGGGCAATCTATCTTTATGTGTCCTGGCTTTCTGCACTCATAGTAAATAACTTCATTAGAAGCCTTAACATTCTTTTGGAACATACCTTTGTTCCACTGTTGGCGTCTTCTCTGCTTCATTTTTAGGAAACTTCTAAAATGCCTTGTCATCAAGGTGACATCCTCTTCATCCTCAGGTAGTGACTGATCACTTTCAGAGTCGTCCACCTTTAAAGCGATATTCTTCTCCTTTCGCTTCTCACCTGCATCAATCTGTCTTTGAGTCACAGATTGCTTGTAAGTAATTAGTGATCCAAGAAGATTGTCAACAGAATAAACATTCAAATCTTTAGATTCTGTTATTGCAGTTATCTTTGCATCATATGCAGTTGGTAAACAACAAAGTATCTTGTTAACTTTTTCTGCGTTTGTCAACTCCCTACCTAAAACATGCAATGAAGTGGCTGTGTGTGTAAAATGTGTGCACATGTCTAAGATTAATTCATTCAGTTTCATTCGAAATAGTTCATAGTCGTGCAAGAGAATGTTCAATCTAGTTTGCTTCACTTTATTTGTACCTTCATAAGTAATGCAAAGCCTATCCCAAATTTCCTTTCCTGATTTACATGTCAAAACACGTATGTAGTCTTCTGATTTTAAAGCACAAAAAAGCTATTCAAACACTTAGCATTTAATTGAGCTAGCTCACGTTCTTCTACAGTCCATTCGGCAAAAGGTGTTTGAACTCTAATTCCTTCTATAATTCACGTCGGTTCAGTATAACCTTCCTGTACTAATATCCACATACGATAATTAAGAGATTGTAGATATATAGACATGCGAGTTTTCCAAAAATCAAATGGATATTGTCAAACAAAGGTGGTCTAGTGATCGAGTAACCTTCTAAAGTATTTCTATTTCCAAAATTAGCCATGATCGAATTTCAAAAAGTATTTTAAACAGTGATTTTTGAAATTAGCTCTAATACCACTTAAAAGTGCGAATAGGTTGTTAGACATATTGCTCACGTCCCTAGGCTAACCAAGAGGGGGGGTGAATTGGTCCTTTAAAAAATTACTCTTGGGATTTTGGAAAATTTTAAAGCTAATCTTATAGTACGATCTTACTTCGTACAGTACAAACAGAGTTAATTTTTTGCTCTTTCTTTAAACATAGAAATTCAACCATAAAGAAAATAAACTGTGGAAAAATAAAATGCGAAAAAGTAAACAGTGAACAGAAAATACCAGAATTTATAGTGGTTCGGTCAAACACGACCTACATCCACTCCCTAGAGACTCCTTCTCTAGGTATTACACTAAACTGAAGTGACTCTCCTTTTGCCCCCATAGTAAGGCCGAGAAGCCTTTATAAAATCTCTTCCACCAACCCGATGCAGCAGAGAACCGTCGTCCTTTTCACCCTTCAAGTGCGGCAGAGAACCATCATCCTTTTCACCCTTCAAGTATGGCAGAGAATCGTCGTCCTTTTCACTCTTCAAGTGCGGCAGAGAATCGTCATCCTTTTCACCCTCCAAGTGCGGCAGAGAACCGTCGTCCTTTGCACCCTGTAAGTGCAGCAGAGAATCGGAATCCTCTCGAACAACACTCTTGCAAAAGTCTCTAAGGAATTAGGAAGATGCTAGAAGAACAAGTAAAAGAAATCCTCACAATTGGATAATCTTGTGAATCCCCTCACTATTCTCTCTTGAAAGATCTCTCAATACTCACTCCCAAACACTCTCCCAATCACTCTCCTTTGACTCTTCAAAAGAATTTTCACAGAAGGATCTCTGAACAAGTCAGTTTAAATGATCCTTATATACTAAAAGCAAGAAAAACTGTCAAAAAACTAAAATTTTCAAGTTTCACGTGTCCCGATCGTCCCGTACGATCGATCTTTGTACTGTACGAATAGTTCAAATCATTGAACGATTCATCTTGTATGATTCAATACGAACCTAAATCAGAGTCGTTCGTACCACAAAATCTTTTATACGAATTATATTTCGTACTGTACGAATAGTTCAAAAATGAACGATTCATCCCGTACGAACCAATACGAACCCAATTCAGTGCCCTTCGTACAGCAAAATCTTTTGTATGAATTATATTTCGTACTGTACGAATAGTTCAAAAATGAATGATTCGTTCCGTACGAACCAGTAAGAACTCAATTCAGTGCCCTTCGTATAGCAAAATCTTCTGTACGAATTATATTTCGTACTGTACGAATAGTTCAAAAATGAATGATTCATCCCGTACGAACCAGTACGAACCCAATTCAGTGCCCTTCATACAGTAAAATCTCATGTACGAATAGTATTTCGTACTGTACGAATGTAACTTAGAAAGAATTTTCTTGGTATATGGGTTCGATATGGAGGACATATACTACAGATCGTCCCGTACGATATGAAATTGTACTGTACGATTAGTTTAAAAAAAATTTTCTACTCCCCCATTGTGTGTGTGTGCACAGCTATCCAACTTACAATCACACTCTCTCAGACTCAAGAAAAATAAAAATACAGACTTAATTTACAGTGAACAAATGAACTTGAAGTCTTCAGCAATATGGAGTGTGAATTTCCTGAAAAATTCTTTAGTACACACAATAATAAAACTCAAATATTTGTTAGGAGAAGAATAAAACAAATAATAAGCTTTTGTAATCATCAAAAAATAACTTGTACCAGAATTCACTTGACTGAGCAGATTTATTTAAATCATAACAATTATTATTTTCATGGCACACTTTGTGCATCTTATCAATTTTGGGCTAATTTTGTACCTCTTTACAATTTGACAAATATTACGCATCTTTTCGTATACGTGGCACAGATTGTGCATCTTTTAATTTTTGAGCTAATTTTGTGCCTCCTTGCAAATGTTTGTCTTTCCATAATCACTAACTCTTAACATAAATACAATTAAGAATACTTTGAAATAGAAATAAGAGTAAAAGTACAATATCAAATTTGTAACAATTACAGCTAAGTAATACATGTCTATATAAAGAATATAAAATAGATCTTCTAATCTACACCCAGTCACAAAGTAATCTAAACATTTTGAGAAATTAAATTTTGCACAAAAATTAATATAGTAAAGCAAATTCAACTAACATTCTATATTTGCAATCAACGACATTTGATTGTTAATTTTGAAATTTTTCATATCACAATCACATTCACATGTCAATATGCATAAAAACATGACTTTTTTCATTTCATTAAACATCAATTCAAGTATATCCAATAACATCATCCAGTACACCAACACAAAGTAAAAGATTAACCACAACTATAATAAGAACATCCAAGTACAACAACAATAATAAGCAGTATACCCAAGCCTAGAAGAAACATCACAAAATCAAAATAGAAGTACAATCATCTAATATCCTGAGGGGCCTTAATCTGGAGGTGGTGGAGGACTGAACATTGTGAAGTAGCTATTTATGGTAACTATATTGGCATTCACTGTATCAAATAATTCACGTATCTACCCCATATCTTTAGTGTATTGTGCATCCTGCTGGTTCATCCTAGTCTCAATTTAATCAAATTGTTGATGAAAATGAGATTCCATTCTGTCAAATCGCTGGACCATTTCTTGATAAAATTTTTGGTCAAGTCCAGGTGCAAGTGCAGGTGCTGGAGCAGGGGCTCCTCGCTCATTATCATCTCCATCTGAGCCTTGATCATGACTAAAAAGTGCTCTAAAAGAAGCATTGGTGAAGTAAATAGGCAATTCAAGGGGAGGATTAGGATGGACCAGATTGTATTTCTTTTCCAAAACATAAGTCACCAGATGTCCTAAAGCGACATTCTTCTTTTTCTTGCTATGAGGACTTCCAATATTAGAAAGCATATAAATATAATCCATGATTAGTTAGGCTTCATCGATAGGAGTCTCAGTCATACTAAGGTTTGTGGCAGTGGACAAAAAGGAGTCATATTTACTCGATAACCAGCCTTAGGGATTATGGAGGTTCTCAAAACATGTTGAATGATCCTAGCATTTTGATTTAAAGTATAGACTCGAGGAAGATGACTCACCTGTTCTACACCTCTAAGGGTTAGGTTCACATTTGTCCAATTATAGTCAACCCTTGAAGTCATAGTATGGGCTCTAACACCAACATTCCTAAGATGCAGATAGTTTCCTTTATCCTCCTTAGTTATTTCTACAAGTTTCTTGAGGACATAGGAGATAATTTTGGTGTGGTCCTAATTCATTTTCATGTTGGCTAAAAAGAGATATAAGAGGCATGACAGAAAAATTTAAACCACTTTGAATAAGGACTCTATATGCAGTTATCTTGGCAACACTAAACCTGTCGAATGCTTCTTCATTCTCCCTACTCAAAAAGTTGTCGTCCCTAGTAGTTCTAGATGAAGAACCCCTAGAGAAACGTCCACATTTGCTACTTCCACTAGCCATTTCACTATTTAAATTGAAGAAGATTTGGATATGAAAGTGACTGTGATTGAAAACCATCAAATGCCTTTCTATTTAAAGAAAAATACATATTATATAGTACAAAATTTGGATCGTACGTACGAAAACAAAATCGTACAAGACGAAATCTTTTTCATACAGATGAATGGAAACTGCCAAAAATGTAACGGCTCTTCATAAACTGCCCTTCCTAAGGCATCCTTTCATTTGGGCTTTTTGACTATCTGATCATACAGACGATGATGTGTTCGTTCGGGACGATAAACAAATTTAAGATAATTTCACTGACGGTTGGGTTCGACCTTATCCAAAATCGACAACAAGGATCGTACAGATGAATGATCAGTTCATACGTACAATCAACAATTATAACTGACAAAAACTAAAAAATCATTCACATACATACAGACAAAACTGCACTAATCATCCAATATGATGACATCATCGTACAGTACGAAAAACTATAAAAATACTATTTCATCTTCTCAACTTAGAAAATATCATTCACAAGCTATAGAAATCATACAGGACGAAAATATTTTTGTATAGTACGATTAAAACACTTATAAAAAGCATGATAATCAAAAAAATCTCTCAAAGCCAAATTTCTCTTAATAAGTGATATGCTTCACAATAAAACAAAAATAAAAAAATAACAATACATAATAAATCACAAAAAAATAATCAGAACAACCAAAATAATCATACAAAACCAAATTGAACAGTCACATATATACAACACATCAAATTTGCTAAATTTTCAATTTAAGCATTAAGATCAATCACACATAGTCTTGTCGTTAAGATGCTAAATGTATCAAAAGCTAGTGGTTTTGTAAAAATATCTGCAAGTTAATTTTTAGTTGAAACATGATGCAATTCAATTTCTCCCTTAGTGATATGATCTCTAATGAAGTGATGCCTTATGTCTATATGCTTGATTCTAGAATGTTGAATTGGATTCTTTGAAATGCAAATAACACTAGTATAATCACAGAAAATTGAAATTATGCCAATTGAAAATTCTAAATTAATCAACTATTATTTCAACGAAAGAACTTATGCCCCACAACTACCTAAGGCAATGTATTCTGCTTCAGCAGTAGAAATGGCTACTAAATTCTATTTCCTACTGGACCAAGATACTAAAGAATTTCTAATAAATTGGCAAGTTCCACAGGTACTCATCCTATCTACCCTGCATCCTGCAAAATCTGAATCAGAATATCCAATAATTTCAAACGACGAGCTATGCCTAGTATACAAAATTTCTAAGTTTTGAGTTCCCAAAAGATATCTTAATATTCTTTTTACTGCTGTCAAATCTGATTCCTTTGGATCAGATTGAAATCTAACACACAGATAAACACTAAACATAATATTTGGTCTGCTAGCAGTCAAGTAAAGTAATGATCCAATTATTCTTCTAAACTTCTTTTGATCAACAGATTTTCCCTTAAGGTCCTTATCTAATAGTACCGAGGAACTCATTGGTGTAGTCACTAGTTTAGTATTATCCATTTCATACTTTTTGAGGATATTTTTAACATTCTTAGACTGACTAAGAAAGTTTCCTTCCTCACTTTGCTTTATACCAAAACTAAGAAAATATCTCAAATCTCCTATTAGACTCATTTCAAATTCACTACTCATTATTTTTAAAAAATCATCATAAAAATTTTTATTTGTAGATCCAAATATGATATCATCAACATAAATTTGAATAATGAATATGTCATCTCCTATTTTCTTCAAAAAGAGAGTGGTGTCCACACTTTCTTTTATAAAAGATTTCTCTAATAGAAAAGTGCTTAACCTCTCATACCAAGCCCTAGGTGCCTGTTCCAATTCATACAATGTCTTTTTCAATTTAAACACATGATTAGGGGAATTAGAATTTTCAAAATATGGAGGTTGCTCAACATAAATATTCTCTTGTATCGTCCCATTTAAAAAGGCACTCTTGACATCCATTTGATATAATTTAAATCCTTTAAAATAAGCAAAGACTAATAAAATTCTAATTGCTTCAAGTCTTGCTACATGGGAAAATGTCTCTTCAAAATCAATTTCTTCTATTTGATTATACCCTTTAGCTATCAATCTTGCCTTATTTCTAATCACAACTCCTGAATCATTCATTTTATTTTTGAACACCCTCTTAGTTCCAACAACACTTTAATCCTTTGGCCTTTCAATTAACTCTCAAATATCATTTCTTACAAATTGATTCAATTCTTCTTGCATGGTCAAAATCCAATATTCATCCAAAAGTACTTGATTATATTTGTGGGTTCAACCATCGAAATAAAAGCACAATGATTTACCTCTTTGTTAAGTCCATGCCTAATCTTAACACCCTTATTAGGTTCACCTAAAATCAATTCCTTAGGGTAACTTTTAGAAAATTTTTAATCTCCAGGCAAAGGGTTTTCCATCTCTACCTTTTCTTCCAACTTTGTGTTTTTAATTTCATGGGAGATATTCTCAATGTGATCTTCCAACATTGGCTCTTTCGAAATGCCAGATTCATCAAACACTATATGTGTGGTCTCCTCAACTACTAAAACTATCTTGTTGAAAACTCTAAAAGATTTTTCAATCCTATAATATCTAAGAAACATTTCTTCATCAAATTTAGGATCAAATTTTTCTAAAGGAGTTTTCCCATTATTATGAATGAAAACCTTACATCCAAAAATATGCAAATACGAAAAATTTGGTGTTTTACCCTTAAGAAGTTCATAGGCTGTCTTATTCAATTTGGATCTAATGTTCACCCTATTCAGAACATAACATGCTGTACTAACCACTTCTGCCCAAAAATATTTTGGAAGTATTCTGACAACATAGCTCTAGTGGCTTCTATTAATGTTCTGTTCTTCCTATCAACTACCCCATTCTACTAAGGGGTCATAGGTGCTAAAAAATTATGATCAATTCCTTTCTCTTTATAAAAATCTTCAAGTTTTTTATTTTTAAATTCTTCTCTATGATCACTTTGTATTGTTAAAATCTCACACCCTAGCTTCTTCTGAATCCAAGTATAAAACACTCTAAATTCATCAAATGATTCACCATTGTGAGATAAGAATTTGACCCAAGTGAATCTCAAATAGTCATCTATAATAACAATCCTAAAACTTTTTCCTCCTAAACTTACCATGCTAACCAGTCCAAAAATATCCATATGAATAATTTTCAATGATTTACTAGTTCTAAGATCCTTAATGGGATGAAAGGAGGAGTTCAACTATTTTCCTAATTGACACGCATCACATAGGTGATCCTTAGTAAAGTCTAGTTTCGGTATCCCTCTAACTAATTCTTTTTGGGTAATTTTTTAAAGATTTTTCATACTTGCATGACAAAGTCTCCTATGCCATAACCATGATTCATTAGTTATTATTTTGAGACAAAAATCATTAGAAGACTTAATATAATTTAAATCAAGCATGTACCTATTATTTACCCTAATTCCATACAAAATATCAATTCCATTTTGGCTTATTATGTAGCTAGTGGGAAAAAATTTTACACTATAACCCTTATCACATAGCTTGCTATTACTCAATAGGTTATACTTAAGCCATCTATCAATAATACATTATCAATGAAAAAATTATTCAAGTTTCCAATCATACTTGTACCTACCACTTTTTTGGTGGTATTGTCTCCCAGTGTAATCTTGCCTCCATTCCTGGCATCTAGCGATATGAATTGTATCATATCTCCAATCATATGCTTTGAACATATGCTTTCTAGGTACCAAATACTCTCATGAGGTCTTGTGTGAGAGTGTCCCTATAAAATCATCAAATATTAGACTTGTGAACCCAAACAAGTTTGGGTTCTCCTCTTGGTAATAATAAACCAGATGCATGCTTGAAATGTTGTGATTTATGCATCTTATGTCTCCACACTAAATGTGTTCTACTATTAATTATGCAAGTGTGGGAGATGTGTCCTAACATTCCACATGTAAAACATCTTAGTCCAGGGAAAGGATTTCTTAATCAAAATGAGTTATAAGATCTCTTCTTAGGTGTTGAACTCATATTATTTTGTTTAGACCTATAAAATTGCTCAAGTGTGGGTTTAGGTCTATTTTCCTTAATAGCCTTAACTTCCAATTCAAGATACGAGTTCCTATATATAAAAAAAAGATATGAGTTCCTATTTATCAACATAGATGTTTTCATTTTTAAATCAATCTCTCTATGTTTTGATTCTTCTAAAAATACTTTATAATCATTTTCAAGTTGAGTATGTGTTGATTTCATAAGTTCATGCTTTTTATTCAAATTATTGAGCTCATCCAATAGGCTCATGTGGTTACTATCAATGTCTGCATGGTCTTTCTTAAGGATTTCATATTCTCCTTGCAAGTTTATATGTTCTTGGTTCAGTTTAGCATGCAATTTTTTCAGTTTTTTATATGCAGTATGAATTCTATCAAAAACTTCAAATAATTCTTCATAGGATAAATCACATACCTCATCTTAGTCTAAATGATCAAGATCGTCTGCCATCAAGCATAATTTTATGACTTCCTCTTCAAGTGCTGTTTCTGATGAGTCAGATGCTGAGTCCGTCCAAAATACTTTCTGAAATATCTTCTTGCCCTTCTTCATATCGGTTTTCTCCTCAACCTTCTCCTTGCTAGGATTTACTTTGAGATTTGGGCAATCAATCACAATGTGTCCAGGCTTCCTGCATTCATAGAAAATTACTTCATTAGAAGCCTTAGTATTTTTATGGAACTTATCTTTGTTCCATTGCTAACATCTCCTTTACTTTCTCCTTAGAAAACTTTTAAATTGCCTCGTCATGAGAGCAATGTCTTCCTCATTCTTAGGTAGTGATTGATCACTATCTGAATCATCCACCTTTAGTGCTATGTTCTTCTCCTTCCGCTTGTCACCTATATCAATCTGTCTTTGAGTCACTCCTTGCTCGTAGGAAATTAGTGATCCAAGAAGATTATCAATTGAATACACATTTAAGTCTTTAGACTCTGTAATGGTAGTTATCTTTGCATCGTAGTTAGTAGGCAACCAACATAAAATCTTATTTACTTTCCCCGAATTAGTTAGTTCTCTACCTAAAACATGCAATGAGGTAACTATTTGAGTAAAATGTATATATATATATATATATATATATCAGAGATTAATTCATTCGATTTCATGCGGAAGAGTTCATAGTCATGCAATAGAATGTTCAATCTAGATTATTTGACCTCATTTGTTCCTTCATACATAATGCAAAGTCTATCCCATATTTTTTTCCTGATTTACAAGTTAAAACACGCATATAATCTTTAGATTTAAGAGCACAAAAAAAGTTATTTAAGCATTTTGCATTTAATTGTGCTAAGTCCCTTTCTTCTATAGTCCAGTCAGCAAATGGTGTTTCAACTTTAATACCATCAACAAGTCTAGTAGGTGCAGTATAACCATCATGTACTAACATCCACATGTGATAGTCAAGTGATTGCAGAAAAGTAGACATGTGAGTTTTTTAGAAATCAAACAAAATGTTATCAAATAACAGTGGTCTAGTTATAGAATATCCTTCAGGAGTATTACGGTTTCCAAAATTAATCATGATCTAATTTTCTAAAATTAATTTAAATAATAATTTTTGAAATAGACTCTGATATCACTTGAAAGTCTTAATAAGTTGTTAAACTAGTTACAATATGCCTAAGGCTAACCAAGAGGGGGGTGAATTGATAATTTTAAAAATTATCTCTTAAAAATGAAAACTTTTTATGTACAAAATTGAATTTAAAGTAGTATTTGAGAAAGATTAAATTTTTGGTAAAAAATTACTTTTCAACCACAATAAAAAAAATGCAGAAAGTAAAAATATGGTAAAAAAAAGAATAGACAACACCAAATTTTATAGTGGTTCAATCCAACAAAACCTACGTCCACTCCCTAGAGACTCGTTCTCCAGGTATTGCACTATACTTAAGTGACTCTCCTTTTACCCCACAGCAAGACGGAGAAGTCTTTACAATTTTCTTCTTTTCCACCAATCCCCAGTGCGACATAGAACTATCATCCTTTTTCACCCTCTTGGTGAAGGCAGAGAACCCAACATCCTTTCTCACCCTTCTGGTGATGGTAGAGAACCAAGCATCCTTTTTCACCCTCCTAGTAATGGCAAATAACTAAGCGTCCTTTCTCACCCTCCTGGTGACGGCAGAGAACCAGACTCTCTTTCAAAGATCTTCTCTCAAGAGTCTTCAAATAGATATAGAGACTTGAAGTATAAACAATGAGATCCTTATCTTTGGGCAACCTTGTGAATTTCTCATAATTTTCTCTTCAAAGATCTCACCACACTCACTCCCAAACACTCTCCCAAATCACTCTTTTCTTCACTCTTAAGAAGAAATTCATAGAATATTCATTTGACAGTCAGTTTTTAGGACCCTTATATACAAATGACAAGAAAAACCATCCAAAAATTAAAAATTTCAAGTTTGATGAAGTCATATCATACTGTACAATCACACATCGTTCCATACAAAAAGTTCAAAATATGAACGATTCATCCCGTACGATATTGTACAAACCTGTAAGACCAAGTTTTCGTACTCTGAAAAATAATATACAAAAATATTTTATACTATACAAACAGTTCAAAAAATGAACGGTTCATCCCGTATGATCCTGTACAAACCAAGCAAGCCCCTATTTCATACTCTGGAATATGCTGCATGAAACCAGTTCATACTATACGAATCATACTTAGAAAAAATTTAACTCGTAAACCAGGCAGGTTCATTTTAGAGGAGAAACGCATTAATCGTCCCGTATAATTTGACATCGTACAGTATGATTAGATTTAAAAAAATTAAGTTTTGTCTCACTCCCCCAGTGTGTGTGTACATGATTACCCAATTTACAATCACACTCTCTCAGACTCAAGTAAAAAAAATAGACTCGAACTTATAACAACCCCTTATTTTATCTATCTTGAAGTCTTTAGCAGTCTGGAGTATGATTTTTCTGAAAAACATATTAGTACACACAAAACAAACTTTTTTAATATATATTAGGAGAAACAATAATCAAACAATAAGATTTTATTATCATCAAAAACTCACATGATTATAAAGATAATGTCTTGAAAAACTAATTTACAACAGTCTCAAACAACCCACACTTCTCTCACCTTTATCCTCACACTTGCTTTCCCCTTCAACTTTGAACTCCTCTACGAGTTCTTCGCTAGCTTAAGGATCAATGCCACATATACTGCCCTTCAATCCTATGTTCACAGATGCCCCGTTGAAATAACCTACTAAGATTGCCATGAACTCCTTCAACTCTCTACCACTAGAGACAAGCTTCATATCTTATCTTCAGATCCGGATTTCCATTGGGCTCATGTCAATCAACTCCTAAGAAACACCAATTCCACCTTTCATGATGGTGCCTCAAGCACCTTAGTCAAAGATGCTAGGATAATAAAACATGTCCTTCAAACCTCTATAATCCTAAAGGCTAGTGACCGTGTTCACATCACTCCCCTACTTTCAATCACCACCTACTACATAGCCCATAGGGAATTCAATGTCATAGATCTACATTTTCGATACATTGAGCACCTTACCAGTATTAGGGATCCAAGACACAAGAGAAACCTAACCTTGCCCTAGGACACATTATAGCTTATGTGCTTGAGACTAAATACAACCTCCAATATCCTGTTGTACCTAACTATCAACCCTCATTCTATACAAACAGCTCCTTCCATGTCCTTCATAGCACTCATCTCCATTCGGAGCACGCGAAGGCTACAAAGGTCGAGGAGGAAGCTATTCATGCACCTGTTCCTATCCGCCAGCAGTCACAGTTGGATCAGCTAGTGGATAGATTTGACTAGTGGGAGGCCCGCTTTGACTCCTACGTGGTTGCACAGGAGCATCATCATGTGGTAGATGTTGAACGATTCAATGCATATGTCACCCAGTAGCAGTAGCAGCACGACCAGGATATGACTTAGTTTAGAGAGCAGTTCGCTTCCATCCACAGTCTTTTTTAGCCGCCGCCACCTCCTCCTCCACCAGATCAGGGTCCCTCATACTTTTAGCTTGTTTGATTTTTCTTTTTTCTTTTCTGTGATGTTTTGTATTGTCGTTCTTCTCTGTGTTATTCTAGGTGTAATGTTATATGTTTATTTTTCTATTTCCTCCTTTTTGTGATGTCAAAAGGGGGGGTAGTGTCAGTATTGTATTGTTTCGTGCCTATTTTAGTGACATCTGAATTTCTTATGTTTAATTATTTTCCTTTATCATATGCGTTAATCTTTTTAATTTACTTGATTTGAAACTGCCTAACAAATATTTGTCATCATAAAAAAGGGGGAGATTACTGCAAATCTGGATTCAAGAATTATAGTTTTAATGATCACAATCATTTCTTGCATTTTTGTTTCTGTTCTACTATCCCTACTGCACATCTATTTTGATTTTCCTACATACTAAAGTTTCAGGTCCATAAGGTCAATTGCAGTTTAAGCCAGCTCAAGTTTGAGTAGATTAGGACTCAGTTAGTCTGTAATGTTAAATCCATTATTTTTTACTCTTTCTTGAGTCAAGTGTAAAAAGGTGGATCCTGATGCTAAGTAACCTTGCACACACACACTCAGGGGGAGAAATTCTATAAAATTAAGAGTTTATCTATTTTTGATTGTATCATCCTGGATGATCAGATCAAAATAGAAACCCTAATTAGGGCAGCCATTTTAGGTAAGTCTGATTAAGCAGATCGTCCTAGACGATCCTCCTATCATCCTTGATGATATGCTCAAATCAAAATTCCTCAATCGCTAGACTCATTTAGGCAGGTTTTTATTTTAGGATTTTTGTTTAATCAATGATTCATTACAATCATGCCTAAATTAGTCAGGTGATTAATAGAAATAATTAAGGATTTATTGATCGATCACATCGTCTTGGCCGATCGTAAGATCATCTAAGATGATCAGTTATAAATCCTCGTCATCCAACATAGTATTCCTGGATGATCCAAACTATGTGCCGAATGATATTGTCCGTTTTTAAACTAATCGTACAGGATGATATTCTTCTCATCCTGGACGATCAGTTATAAATCCTCATCATCCAATATAGTTTTTCAGGACGACCCGAACTATGTACTGGATGATATTGCCCATTTTTGAACTAATCGTACAGGACAATAGATATATCATCCTGGACGATCAAGTCATATTTCTATATATCATCCTATCTTATCTCTTGGATGACCCGAACTATTTACTAGATGAAAATGTATGTTTGAACTAATCGTACAGGATGATGACCACATTGTCCCAGGCGATCTATACAAATCCTATCTTCTGATCATCCAGGCGAGCCAGATCGTCCAGATTGAAATGTCTATTTTTGTACTAATCGTGTGTCACAGGACGATCGGCAGATCATCCTAGATGATCTTTAAAGGCAAGTTAAAATTTAGGGCATTTTTTGAGCCCTTCTATTTAAGATATCTTGTTTATTAATGTTGAGATCTTTGGATGCTGTCTTGACCTGAGAGAGTCTTGAGAAGAGGAGGGAGAGCTTGGGAGAGAGGAAGAGGATCTTGTGAGGGAGAGTTTGTGAGGTGTTCATAAAGGTTGCTCCAAGCAAGTATTCGAGTCACCTTCTCTGGTCGTTGTCCTTGGTTCCTTAGTGGCTCTGTGGGAAGGATCATCAGCAAGAAGATCGAGGTTCTCTGCCTACTTTAGGAGGAAGCAAAAGGTGTTTGGGTTCTCTGCCTCACTGGGGTTGGTGAAAAGGAATTTTTGTAAAGGCTTCTCCGCCTTGCTGTGGGAGCAAAAGAAGAGTCACTGGGTTTTAGTGCAATACCTGGAGGGGAGGCTCTAGGGAGTGGACGTAGGTCAAGTTGACTGAACAACTATAAAATATGATGTGTTCTTTCTTTTTACTATTCTGCATTTTAATTTTCATACTTTAATTTCTTGTGGATGATTATTTTGTTAAAGTTACTGATTTAGTTGATTAATCATATCCACATCAAAGAGTAATTGTGTTTGTTTTAAAACATTCAAAAAGGATTTCAAAATCTTATTTTTTGCTTAAGAATTTTTAAAACAACCAATTCACCCCCCTCTTGGTTAGCCTTGGGCTAGTTCATAAGGGCTTAACAACCCTAACAAACTTTTACACGTAGTGTTGCGACGCTTTCCTTGATAGTGCCCCTGTGCTCCCAGATATTCTTCCAGATTTTGAGAATCTTGCCATTAGTAAGCTTGTCGCCACAGCGACACCACCTAGCACTATAGTGCATGATCATTTTCCTTCCCCATTAGAGAGCTTAACACCGTGATGTTGCCCACCAGGTACCGCGATGCTCCTATAGAAAATTCAATAAATTAAATTTCACTACCTTGGACCACTTCCTGGCTTACTTAAGAGTTGTTAGACACTTTGGGCGTACATTTACCACTTAAATTAAATTATAAAAATATTTATTTTAATTATGTAGGTTTGAAAATAGTAATATTACAAAAGCCCTCATACTAAGCTTAATTATTTGTAACTTTGAATTTTATATTGGTTGAATGGATGATGGTGTTTCTAATGGGGCTTCTTAGAACCATGCCCACACCAACTCCCTCCTTGCTGGAGACACTGTCGATGTAAATTGTCCAATGCTGTTATGGAGTCATCATCTCCAAGTCGGCACCACAATCATTGAATTAGGGGAGGAAGTTAGTGTGGGTTTGGGCCTTCATGACTATTCACGGTGAGTAGGTTACCTGAAACTTGTTCAGTTCCATTGACCATTTGAATAATCTCTCTGAATGATCAGGTTTGGTGAGTTCAACTCTAAGCATGTGGTCGATCACCACTCTAATTCTATAGGCTTAGAAGTACAATCACAGTTTCCTTATTGAGATTATTATTACCCATATGAGCTTCTCAATGATATGATAGCTTTATTCTACTCCTATGAGTATTTTGCTCATATAGTACACCAGTCATGGATTCTTCCCTTCCTCATTAATGAGTAATGACCTGATGACATCCTCATTGACCCCTAAGTATAGTAGCTGATCCCCTTCTAGTTGCAAGCTTTGAGTAGGGGCAGAGAGGAGAGGAGAATCTTCAATTGCTAAAAGGCAGCCTCATAGTCTGCATTCCAAGAGAACTTCTTTGCACTTCTAAGGACTTTGAAGAAAGGTAAACACATCTCACCAAGTCAAGAGATGAATCAATTGAGGATGGAAGCCTGCTCGATGAGTCTTTGTACCTCTTTTGGCTGTTATGGGTGATGCATCTCCAAGATGGCCTTCACTTTATGTGGGTTTGTCTTAATGCCTTTAGGTGTGAGGAGGAAGCCAAAAAATTTTCTTAAACCTATACCAAAAGGTTAATTTTGTGGGTTGATGGGGGCTAGGCATGAGCAGCTGATTTGTATATGTTGGACTTGAGCTATGCAATAAAAATATGCTTAGGTTTTCTTTGATATATGAAAATAATGAAATCCCACTAAATATGCAAGTATACATTTCGAATCATGTAATAAAGTGATAGAGAAGAGTGTTGATCCCACGAGGAAGTGTTATGCTTACTTATAATTAAATTACTATTACTATTTAATCTAAATGCACAATTTATCCTACTGAATGTAAAAGGGATGTTTTTCAATTTTCCCACTTAATAGACACTTGCAAGTAAATTCGATACTAATGAAAATAAAATATTTTGTACTGATAAATATAAAATAATATAGTTTTCTAAATGAGACTCTTTATTTTAGATGTGGATCAGAGCATATGCATCCCTAGATCTTTGTCGAGCTTGTAGCGGTGAAAAGGGAGATTTATGGCCTTCCTAAATTATATTATCTCCAAAGAATTTAGAAGGTTTAACATCCTATGTCTAGGTATGCCAATATTCTATTTCAATACTTATATTTATTCCACTATTCCTTCATCGATGCTATACATCACACTAGATATTAACTATATACATGGCCATTCTATGCATTAAATGAAGACTGAGAGATATTGAAAATATCCATAAGTATTTCAAAGCACAAGATTCTACATTGGTAATTGCTATGTGTTTACATTATTAGCCCAAAACTCAAAGATTTAGCTAGACATGAATAACACAAGAAGCAAAATCATATTCATTTCATTCATATAAGAAAAAAATACATGATAATCAGTAAGATAAATATCACCCCAAAAGATCAATTAATGTTCTCCATACTCTTTCTTTCTCCAACAATAGGATTTCTTATATAATACAGGCTAAGATCTCTCAAATGAAAGTATCTTACACTTCTCTAGTCTCCCTTAGACTTTACTCTAAGGGGGAACGAAGGGAAGACACTACTACAAAAGACAAGACTCCATTGAAATGATACAACTCCTCAAATAAAAGAATTAAAAAACTATTTATACAAGTGTAAGAACAGACTCAGGCACCGTAGTGCTCGATAAGGTTGTGTTGTGGTGATATAAAATAAACTAGTACCTCTGCACTATAATGTTTGCTCTATTGCGGCTCTGGGCTGACCAAGCACAATTAATGGTTGAACCGATGAAACTTTTGGCTAAGTCTACATGGCTCCACATTTCGATAACTATTCCACCACAATGCTGCAAAAAGTTGAGCTCTACGGTGCTTGAAAGTACAATTTGGCATTACAGTATTATGATGATCGATGCTCTAGCATTTAAATTCCTGAGACTCCAATGGAGTTGTGCTTATTTCTAGCACAAAGACATTGACCTTGGCTTTTCGATGACACTGATCTTCCCTAAATTTTAAAGTGGTCGGTGTTGCAATATTTAAATTAGGCACTGGGGTGCTCTATATACCAATGCCGCAGTGCAAAAAAATGTGGGTGCTTCGATGCTCATTCAGCTCTTGTAAATTTTTTGCGTTTCTTGAACCTGCATAAACATAACTAAAACAAAATATTTTTATGACATTTTAACACAATAAACAACACACAATTTATACTTAACAAATTTCTCCTATTTTAAACTATTGCTTGTCCTCAAATAATGGTAAAATCACCAATTGATTAACTTAATAGTCAAAATAAAAATTAATAATTTAAAATTATTAAAATATAAGATAATAAATTATAGTTTAGAAGTAATTTAGAATGAATAAAATTATAATTATAATTTGAAACGTCGTAATAATTATTCCAATTAGTCACCATTGCTATTGCTTGTACTAAACCTATCTATTATGAGTGTATGTGAAAATTTTGATTTTTGATTTCCGAAATGAATAATATATTAATTAGGAATTAATTATATTTATAATTAAATTGGAAGTTCATAAGTGCATAATCATAAGTATTAGTTCGCTTATCTTATCTTATTAGATTTAAGTATTAGGATGCTATTGGACTTGAGCTTCAACATATACCAATTTTTGAATGTACTAATCTTTTTTTCTTTTTCATATTTTCTTTTATGATTTTTCATGTTTCCCACTTTTTGTTTTCATATATGGAGTACATATTTAATAATTTTAAATATCAGTTTTACTTTCATCCTTCTATAACCCTAATTGATTTAATGTAAGAATTTAGTAAGGCCACTTATTCTATATTTAAGTTTACTATGATCTTCCTAATTTAAGCTACCCACTTCATTTCCCTAAACTCAATTACTCATTCTTTAATCAGTAGTTTGTGTATTACTGTATAGTTTCTAAATTCAACATAAGTCAATAACTTAAGTGATTTATATTAGTTAATTATTAAGCTTTTCAAATTATGAATTAGTTAATTATTTTATACAAGTGTAGAAACAGACTTAGGTGCCGCAGAGCTCGATAAGGTTGCACCATGACTATATAAAATAAACTAGCTCCTCAAAACTATAATGTTTGCTCCATTATAACATTGGAATGACCTGGCTTGATTAATGGTCAAACATGTGCGGCTTTTGGCTGAGTCTGTGCGACTCCTCATTTTGGCAACCTCTCGACCACGGTGCCATAAAATGTTGAGCACTGCGGCGCTTGAAAGTATAATCTAATTTTGTGACATTGTGATGATTGGTGCTTCAATTTTCAACTTCCCGAGACTCCAATGCTACGGTGTCGATTTTTGGATCAGCGGTACTATGATGTGCTGTAGTGCTAACCTTGGGTCCACCGTCGTGCTGATCCTATTAAAATCTTAGAGCTGCTGGCACTGCAATATCTAAATTAGGCGTTGAGGTGCTATAGATGCCAACACTGTGGCATAGAAAAATGTGGGCACTATGGTGCTTGTTTAACACTTATAATTATTGCCTTACTAGAATAACTCTTGCAAAAATATAACTAAAATAAAATATTTTTACTGTATTTTAACACAATAAATAATATATAATTTACACTTAATATTGTTCAATCACATATTATACCTCTCGAGGGTGTCAAGTGTCTCTTTCAAATCATCATTATTTTGGATGGGCGAATTCTCTTGGAGGTCATCCACGTATAACTCTATGTTCCTCCCCTTCTAGATTTAGAAGAATCCATCATTCTCTAAGAAGCTGCCTCTATATTCGATGCCAAAGGGCATCACATTATAGTAGTACAGGCCTTCTAGTAATGAAGGTTATCTTTTTGTAATTCTTTGAGTGTGATGGTTGCCTGAGAAGGCATCTTGGAAGATCATGAATTAATACCCCATTGTCAGGTCAACCAAGACATCTATTCTTAGTAGTGAGTAGTTATCATTTAGGTATGTCGAGTAAAGATTCATGAAGTCCACACACATCCTCCTCTTTTTAGTCACCTTTTGCATCATGACTAAATTAGAGATCTAATCTTGGTATTGGACCTCCTTGATAAAGTCGGCCTTTACTAGCTTTTAAATTTCCTCCCTTATGGGCCCAACAAGTGTAGTGACTATATTCCTAATTTTCTACTTGATGGGCCTGACATCCTTTCTCATATTGAGCATGTGGCAAGAGATTTCTTTATCAACTCATAGTATATTTGCTGTCATCCAACAAAATAAATTTAGGTCATTTCTGATGGCCTTGAGAAGCTCACCACACTACTCCTCATTGAAGGATGTACATATTCTCAGGGTTCTAATGGACTTTCCTTTGGCTAATGGCACTTCCTCTATGACCTCTATAGTCTCCAAGCCTGGACCTTGTTGTATATCCAATTGCACTACTTCTTTTGGGAAAGTTTCCCCCTTCCCCATTGCTTGTAGGCAGCAGGTACATAGCTGGGTTAGGTCAGCTCTCACCCTTATTTCTCTCCCCTTATATGGGAATTTGAAAGCAATGTAGTATGTGAATACCACATCCCTAAAGGTGTTCAGTAGGGGCATCTCAAAGATAGTATTGTAAGTCTTTGGGGCATTGATTATGATAAAGCCAACCATTATAGTGTTTTGGCGGTCTCCATCACCCCAAGTAATGAGTAGGGTGAATACTTCTTCTATCTCCCTATGCTTGTCGGAGAAGTAATAGAGCGGTCTTATAGTGGGGGTGAGCTAAGAAGTGAGAAAATTTATTTTCAAATACAGATTTAAAAATTATGTTCACAGAACTCACTGTATCTATCAGAATACTAATAATTTGATAGTTGGTAAACATGGCTGTAGTGATGACAACATCATTATCTTGGTTCCCTCTGGTAGGATTTCCTGGTTCATTGAACGTGATAAGGGCGATGACCACTACTAGGGCTCTTAAGGGGCATCAAATTCACCTCTTCGATTCAAGTTCTCTTTTCTCTTGTTGGCAGCTTGCTCGCTCGCCACCCATGATGGAAGGCACTACTCTGGTGATGTGAATAGAGAAAGCAAGAGTTGGCCCATTCCCATGGCTTTCAACAGATTCTTTTTCTAAGCATTAACTTAGATTGGCAAGAAAAAATCCCTTCAAATTTTTTGCCTTAATGAGCTCCTCCATAAAGCTTTATAAATGGAAACATTCCTCCAAGTCATGGTTGTGGTCTTTATGGAAGGCATAATATCGTATGGTATCCCTAGCATGTGCAATCACTTTTATATGTATTGGGTGCCGGATGAATTCTTTATTTTGAATGACCTCAACGAGCTCGATTATAAACACGCTCAATGGAGTGTAAATGGGGTAGGCTAGCAGACGATGCATGAAGTCTTTTAGATATGCATGAGTAGTACAAATTGGCTCCTCTATGCTGAGTGCTGGTGGCTTTGCGATCCTCAGTGGCCTAACTAGTAGGGGTGCCCTTGGTCCTTTAGGGAGATGTTGATCCCTGGGTGAATTTGATCTCCTATCCATCCTATCCCCAGGATGATTTCCTTCTTTCATGACCTTACTATTGTTCTCTTATGGTGATGAATTCATAAGGGAGAGTAGCTAAGGATGTCACAACCTAACTCAACCAGGACAAGTCCTATCGTGTTGAGTTGTGATAAGTAAATCCCAAGATTTAGTTTTAGAATATTTCATATTCTCTTTCAATATTTATTTTAAATAAACTACAAACTATATAGCTACTAAAATATTTGAATACTGAAAATAAACTCATCCACAAGATTTTTTTTTATTTCATCAAAATGTATCTATACTATATTATATGGCTACATGAAAAAGCTACTGAATTGAACTGAATAATACACTAGCTATGATTATATAAAAATTAAAATAAAAAAATACATATAAACTCAGATCTGATCTTAAACTGTTAGTCAACTGTCTCCTGCCTTTTTTAAGAGCCTGAAAATCAGAAGCAAAACCACAGTGACCTACAATAGCTTAGCAGACTACACAATCTGATCTAAAGTTTTAAAATTCTTTATTAAATATTTTGCTAAATATTTAAGAGCACTTAAATATAATCTAATAAATCACTATATTGAGAAATATAATAAGAGCATAGCGGTCATCTAATTATTTTTTAGCAGATAAATAAATTACAGTTTATATCATAGAGTAGTTCATATCATATTTCTGTTGACCTCATTTTTGTATGAGCTCAGTAGGACCAATCCAGACCTTAGGATCTTTCTAATCCTTAGGATCAATCTTAACCCTAGGATCAATCTGATCTTAGATCAATTCAAATTCAAATCAATCCTGACCCCAGATCAATACAATTTAAGACAAATCTAGATTCTAGGATTCTCCTAGACTTCAGACCCTAGGATTTATTCTAGATCCTAGGATTCTACCTGACTCTAGATCCTAGATCCATCTAGAGCTTAGGATTCTTCTAGATCCTAAGACTATTCTAGATCCTAGGCCCTAGGACTTCTAAACCCTAAGATCTTCCTAGAAATCAAACTTTAGGATCTACTCTAGATCCTAAGATCCTTCTAGATTTTAGAATCTTCCCAGACTCCAGTCCCTAGGATCTATTCTAGACCCTAGGATTCCCTTAACCTGATTTGGGCCCTAGGACCTATTCTAAACCCTAGGATTCTTCTAGATCAATCCAAGTTTCAATTTAATCTAAATTTAATTCAAATCCTATCATTCAAGCTCAAAATCCAATTTAAAATCAGATTTCCAGATTCAAATCCAAGGCTAAAGGTCTAAGTCCTGAAAGCCTTTTCCAGCAAATTTTTGAACACCTCAAAACCCTATCAAATGACCTCTGATTCAAGATCTATCAGTTCCACACTGATATGACATGTATCTAGAGGCAACCCTCCAAATTTAAGCTCATTCTGAGATCTCTAACCCCAGAATCTGAATTGAAATCCAAAGGTTGTAAAACCTTCAAATATTTACAGTTTATGTCACTGGACCTACCACCCAGTGGATTTTGACCATGGAGCTTTCTCCAAAGCCTCCAATCACCTCCAGACCCTTGATTATGACCCATTAAGTAATAAACTGCATTTTGTTGGACTCAATTTGACCCCTAGTTGACCAGGGGTCAAAATGACTAAAATGCCCCAATGGGGTGTGAATAGTCACTTTGATCAAAAGACCTCCAAATCAAATGCAGTCACTTCCAGCAAGTTTCAAATGTCAAACCAAACCCATTGAACCTAGAACCAGCCCCTGGGTCAACCTGGTTGACCAAGTCAACTTAGTTGACCTAGAAGGCCCCTTTAGGGTCAAAACAGGTCATTTTGACCAAATGACCTCCTCTGACTTTAGGACCACCTCCATTGGTCTCCAAATGTCATTTCAAGTCTATTGAGCCTATTTCCAGACCCTGGACCCACCTGGTTGACCAGGTCAACCAGGTTTGACCTAAAGGCCCATTAAGGGCCCAAATAGGTCATTTTGACCAAATAACCTCTCCAAACCTTGAGACCACTACCAGCAGACTCAGAATGTTATTCTAAACTAGTTGGACCCAATCCTTGACCCTGGGTCAACCTGGTTGACCCAGTCAACCTAGTTGACCCATTAGGCCCATTAAGGGCCTAAACAGGTCATTTGACCTAGATGACCCATTTAAACCCTGAAACCACCTCCACTAGACCCCATTCATCATTTCAAACCATTCCAGTTCAAACCCTGACCCTGGGTCAACTTGGTTGACCAAGTCAGCACAGTTGACCCATTAAGCCTATTAAGGCTCAAATAGGTAATTTGACCTAAATGACCTATTTAAACCCTCAAACCACTCCTACTAGACTTCAAATACCATTTGAGATTAATCCAGCCCATACACTGGCCCTGGGTCAACCTGGTTGATCAGGTCAACTCAGGTTGACCACTTTCAACCCTTCAACTCATTTAAACCCAATCAAGCTCCAGATCGATTTCAAACCCATTCAAACTTCTTTGATCACATTCCCCAATAATTTGGACTTGACTGGACCCATTGACCCAGTCAACAGTTGACCTAGTCAACTGAGTCCAAATTTAGTCAAATTTGACTCATTTAGCTCAAAATCAATTAAACCATTCAATTCAAGCCTTTTAAGAACTTCAAACTCTCAATCTCATATCAATAACTAATTCAAGCATATCTAAACAAATTTGAAGTCAAATCACCCTTGATTTGACTTGGTCAAACTATCCAATCTATTCAAACTAGTTCCTTAATCCAATCCATACAACTATTTCAAATCATCCCTATGTCATCAAGCCTCAAGTTTACTTCAAATTATGGCTCAAGTATTTGCAAATCTACTTTGGGTTGAATTCTAGTTGATTTGACCAAGTCAATTCAATTAAGCTTGGTCAAACTAACTCAAACCCTCTTAAAATATTCAGGCTCTAATGTCAAGCCATCAAACTCCCTTTGAATCAACCCAAGCAGCTCCCATGACCACTCTCATGCCACCTCATCAGTCAATTAGTCAAGTTGACTGGTCAAACAGTCAAAATAAGGCTTTAGGAGGGGTCAAAGTTGGTCAAATGACCTCCTAAACCTAATCTCCTCTAATCCAAATCCCTCCAGCAGCTTGAACAGACTCTGGAAGCTTCCTAGAGTCTATCATAGCCCTTAGATCTAGATCAAATGGCTCTTAGCCATCCCACATGCTCACAAGGTGACAAAACCCCCTTTCCACCTCATTTGTACCCTTGTCCTTTGATCCATCTGCTCCCAACAACTTCTTGGACAGGTGGAGGCCATCTAGAGTCCATCCAAAGCAATCATAGCCGTCCATTCAAACAAGGAATGTTTGAATAGGGGGAAAACCCTCATTAGAGCTCTCATTCTCACCTTGACCCTCTCTCTCCAACCAGAGCTTCTAAGGTTTAGACTCCATTCTCCTAGAGCTCCCAAGGTACTCCTCCTCACTTTCCAAGCGAAATCCAGCCGATCAAATCCCGTCGGCGGCCAGATTCCGGCGAGCTCACATCAAGATCCGTCCAAGCCTGATAGTGCTCGATCCAAACGATATCAAGCTAAGGTGTCTTCAGCAATATTGAGCGTGGACAAATAACAATTTCAGAGAGTCCAAAATCGGTTTAATCCGTCCATTATCAAGGTCAAAAGCTCAAACCCTAGTCTACACACTTAGAGTTAATTAGCTTTTTAAATAGTGCATTTTAAATTTCCAAACAAACTCCACATTATTTCTGTTCAATCCAGTGAGCTAGGTTTAAAATTTCAAGTCATTTAGTCTAGCCAATTGAGAGAACGAGTTAAAAAACTAATCCTAGGGCGTTTTCGTAGAACCGATCAGGTGTACAAAATATTAGCCGTTGATCATCGCATCAACGGCTGACATTTCGTCATACCGCGCGCTGATCCGACCGCATGATATGTCCGCCGTTCAGGATCTTCATTCGGCTTAATCGTAGCCGTCTGTTTAAAACCACGCAAGATCCGACGGTCGAAAATCCACGCTGACGTGGATTAGTGATAACGCGGTCCGCGTTATCAATTTCTAATGATTGCTGGCGGCGCAATCATTGCGCCGCCGAGCAATCATTGACCCGTCGCCTCCGCGGTTTGCCTGGACAAATCAGCGAGCGCCACGTAGCCTCCCGCCGCCAGTTCATTAGTGTTTTAAGATTTAATTAATTTTAAATCTATTTTAAACCTTAAAAACTTCAAAAAAAATATTAAAAATTCATTTTAATTCAAAATATTTCATATAATATGTCAAAATACTCAGAAAATTAAACCCTTTAATTTAAAATTAATATTAATTTAAAATATCTTATATACTTTAAATTATTTAAAATATTAAATATCTAATATTTTAAACTAATATCTAATTGAAAATATTTGGAATATTTTTCAAAAGTTAAAAAAAAATACATTTTAAATTCTTTTAATAAAATTATTAAATATATTTTAATATTTTAGAAGTTAAAAGAATTTTTAATTTAATTCATTTTAATTAATCTGAATTATTATAATTATATTTTAAGATATAATTAAATATTATATTGAATATTTTCAAAATTAATTTTTTTTTTATATATACATAAATTTTGAAAAATCAGAAGATCTCTCAAGATATTTTAAATTATTTTGATGATATTTTTATTTATTTAATTTAATTTTAAAATTCATACATTTATATATAGATATATGTGTATTTATATATTTTAAAGTATATTTTAAAATTACATTTTCTTAAATCTTTAATTTTTGAGAGATCTTATGAAATTTAAAACATAGGTTAAGCTATTTGAGTAGCATTAATGTGGAGTGGTGATTATTCAATGAGTAATTAATTAAGTTAATTACTCATTAAATAATCTTTTAATTAACTAAGTCATTTTGATCTTTGCATGTTTAAGGTGCACACACACACCTAAGGCTCTCTTAGATTTAGGTGTTGAATATGTTTATGTATTCATGCATGTTTATATTCATATGTTAATCAAGGGTTAGTATAAATTTTGATTCAAGCCTATTAAACCTAGTGTCATTAAGGACAATAATCAAGGACTCATTTAGAGAACTTAGAAAGTCTCCAATGATTAGGATACACTTCAAATTGATTTGAAACTTTGAACACTTGAACTTAGTGATACTCTCAGCTCATAGGAAAATTCTCACTGGATTTTGAAATCATTTAACCCCTTAATTAACTTAATCAAACTTAAACCTTCATTAAGCATTAAAACCTTCAAGAAAATGTAATAATTCAAATTTAAATCCAAAAATTACACATAACCCCTCAAACTGACCAGAATTTAATCCTCAATCAATGAAAAATAAAACCCTTTGACTGGACTTCAAAATTGAGTTTAATTTAAGTTTAATTGAAATCTGAAATTTAATTAATTTAATTAATTAAAAATAATTAAAAATTCCAAAAAATTTCCAAACACTTGGAAATCATTCCTTAGGTCATTCCTGACCTTTGGAGTTGATTTCAAGAAGTTTGGAAGTCATTTGGATCCAAATCACAAAAATGGCTTTAATTAAACAATTTAAATAATTCATTAAACACTCAAAACTTCAAAAATTCATAACTAATTCAAATAAACTCCAAATTGAGCAAACTCAAAGGCATACAACTCATAATAAGGTCTAATATTTATTAAAAATGTTAAGCTTCCAGAAATCAATTAATTTTGAAAAAGTCAACTTTTGGTCAAATTTAGTTCAAATTCAAGTCAAAACTTCAAACCTTCATAATAAAATGTAGAAAAATCCAATTTCAGTGTACTTACTGTCTAACTGATCGTATTAAGGTCTAGTATTTCAATAAAATATTAACTTTCCAGAGAACCCTTTAAATCAAAAAGTCAATTTTTAACCCCTTAATTAAATCATTAAAATAATCCAGAAAATATCAAAATCCAATAAATTATCAAAAATTCCAGAAAATCTTAAATCAACATTAAAACCAGCAACTAAGCAATCTTAATTATAATTTAATCAACCTTCAAACATTAATCAAACTCAAATCACTTAATTATATCGGATACCACTGGGTAACCCAGGCCTACGAGGCTATTAAATTAGCCCCAAGGAAGGTGAAATAAACTTCACGGCCTCGGTGTGAAACAAAGGTGGTATCCAACAAATAATTAAAATCAAATTTAAAATCAATTTCAAGTCATTAATATTTAAATTCAAATTAAATCTTCCCTTAAACCTTCAACCAACTTGAACCTCAAACAACTTCAATCAAGTGCCTATTTAGGACATATCAAAGACACACAGCCTACCTCACACACTTTAGATGGTTTGCTAGGACAACCAACTCTAGTCTTAGGCTAGGCCGATGTTTACTTTCCTGCTGTGTGCCGGGTTTTCGAGCTTTCACTGCATGCTGTTTGCTATACATAGAATTATTGTGATTGTTTATTTATTTACTGCACTCTATGATGTGATTGATTGTACGATTAGATCTACCCCTAGGCTAGGGACGATTTATACTAATTCAATCTTATGCAGGTGGCCATGCTCATGCAGGGAAATAAATTAAAGGGGGCAAAAATCATAAATATTAAATTGCACAGGTGCTCCAGAAAACTGCTAAGACCCCCTTTAAAATTAAAAGAGCATGGCCAAGCGTGGCTGTGATTGAGCATTTTTAAATTTCAAATATATAACTGCTTGGGATGTCAAATATAAACTGCTGATTATTAGGATAACTTAGCAGGTTGTTGAGTCTAGATTTTTTAATTTCAATTGATGTAATTTGAGATGTAAATTGAGTTGTAAATTTTAATTGATTTGAGATTGAGATGTTTAAACATCCAATTTGGAATCCAAAGAGGAAGGAACATCCCTTAGGGGAGAGTTCCTATCCATTTGGAAATCTAAATTAGGATGAATTTCAAATATCCAAAGAGAAAAGATAACACCCCTATTCAGGGGTAGTTTCTTTTCATTTGGATATCCAGACCCGACGATCCAAGGAGTTCTGAGGAGATGAAGAAGTGAAGAACGAGAAGAATCTCAAATCTCAAAGTCACCTGAGTCTTAGGAGTAGAATCCGGGTTGTAGTCAGTAGTACCCGGCCACTTTACTTTCCTGCAGACCCTGGGTTGTATAATTAAGTGGCACTTGCCACATGGACTTTCAGTTTGAGTACTTATTTAATTAATTTAATTATTTAATTGATTTGATTGATGTGTTGATTGCGATTAAGGACCAGCATGCTTTTAATAGTTTATTTGGCGCTCCTGCATGTCGTATTTGATTTAGCCTGGAACCCGATCGGAGGCTCGTGAGGGTACGGTCATAAACCTTTTCTACTTAAACAAAATTAAAAATTTTAAGCTCAGATAGAAACTCTAACGATCTTAAGAAGTAAGCCTGGACTCGCCGGGAGTTTTTCATGCATCATATTGAACTTTTCTCTACCTTGTTAGGCACCTCCCCGCCTGCGGGTTCTGGCAGACCACCTGACCTATTAGGGTGCAGTTCTGTCCAAGGGGATGTTGTGCAATCTCTAGGATAAAATCTATTTTTAAGCCTGATTTTAAAACTACTACATTTTGATTTAAGCATTTTATCGAGTCAACTAGCATGCATTGCATTAGATACAAATTAAAAATTGAGTCTAAATCTTTAATTGCATTTCTAGCTTAAGCATTTAACCCAACATATGTCAAGGGGTCAATTAGGATCTGCTCTAGATGTCGACCCCTATTCTTTAAACCAATCTTAATCAATGTCCCTAATCACTCTACATTTAAAAAACTTTGATTCATGGTTTTTTTTAAAAAGCGTTTAGGTGGTTTAGCTGGCTCCCCAATCCAGGCCGGGGTAAGTCCAGGATTGCATTTCATTAGCTAGGTTCTGGGTCACTAATTTTCAGTACCCAATTTTAGACTTAGGTTCTGAGGCAAATATTCAATCTTAAGACCTTAACCTTTCGGGAATCTAATTCCCACTTTCTAATAAAATTAACCACTCAAACATTAAAAATATCTTTCAATCTAATTCAAGCCCAACACTTAGGATAGGTTGGGGTGTCTCTGAATTGTTTCAGAATCTCAAACACCTCCTACTTCTCATCCTTTGACCTCCAGAAAGAAGTGCTCAAATTTGATCTATTCCCTGTTGAACTTCCAACCCTTAACCTTCTTTGACATCTAGCTTTGAAAATCTTAAATAAAATTCGTATCGCTATTTTAATCGAGAGTATTCGTAGGAAGATTTCTATTTTCCTACGATGTAATTAACTACGAGGGCTTGCGCTCGTAGGAGATTTAGAAACCCAGACCAGATTTTTAAAATCAAGCTTTTTCAAAACTTTTAATTAATTATCTTTGGGAAATTCAAAAGACAACGATCATTATCGTCATTTTCAAATGATCGATAATAGACGATATCCTCTTTCCTTGGAAAGATATATCGTACTATTATCGTGATCTTGATTATGAAATTAATGATATTTTTACTAGATTATTATAGTTAAACATTGGATTTAACATCATTTTGATCTTTTGAGATCATATGTTGTTTCCCCTTGAGTTTGACTACGATAATCAGGATAAATCAAGATTTATAATCAGAACCTATTAGGGAACGATATGTTCACCTTTTGAGGTGATATATCATTCATAATAAGTGTTCGATTATAAAATTTAAATTCCAGAAATTAAATATTTCCCAAAGAAAATTAAACACTTTTCAAATCACTATATTTTTTTCAATCAAAACAAAAAATGACGACTCCGCTGGGGAAAGTCTCTCTCTCCATCTTTTATAGCGCTATGAATTTTGTTACATCGGTAGTTTTGACTACCTTTCTTCTGTTGGTCCCTATCCCATTTCTCCCTTGGGTAAGTGTGGCCAACTCAATTAAGACATGTGAAAAGAGAGGTGAGCGTAGGAAACCTCCCTCCAAGTCTAGCTTTGACATTTTGCCTCCAAGTTTATTGGTAGAGCAAAAGAGTCAAGCTGAGCTTTTCAAAGTCTTTCTGTACATGTTCCAAACTTACATGCAAATAAATCATAGCGTGCTAAGTTTCACAATTTACAGAAGATTTCTCTAACTTCAAAGTCATAATTTCAAATGTCTAGCAAAATTCCATTGCCTTCAAATCTCAATCAATTCCTATATCTTATTATTACATATAGGATTGTAACTTCTATAATTCAATATGTGTGATAGGATATAGATCCCTCTTCCAAATTTTAATCCAAAGTTTGAAATTTTCTGGTCAATCTAATCTTCGACATTTCAATCCCGAATCACTAGTCGGAATGAAAGAGTCGGGTTAGCTTATAACATCCCCCCTGTCTTTGTAAACCGTTATGTTGAACATACGTTCAACACTTCGAGTTTCAAAATAAGGGGAGATGCTGCCAAAATTTCAAATTTTTCAAACATCTATTTTCAAATCATAATAATCATTGCAACTATATATTCTACGATAAAGATTGTAGTTGTATATAGTTAATATACTTTCAACTTCTCCGATCATTTCAGTCCTTGACATTCCATTCTAAATCACCCATCAGAATGAAAGAGTCAGGTTGATTTCCTAGAATCTCCCTCTTATAGGTTTGTAAACCATTATGTTGAACATATGTTCAACACTTCGAGTTTCAAAAATAAGGGGAGATGCTGCCGGATTTTCAAAATTTTCAAATCTCTTTTCAAAGTCAATCAAGTTCAAAATGCATTGCCATATATTTCTCTATAATAATTGTTGTAGCTTAATATATGCAATATTTATTCAAATTTATCCGGATAAATCAATCTTTGACATTTCATTTTAAATCATTCTTTTGAAATGTAAAGAGTCAAGTGGTTTTCCCTAGCTCTTCCCTAACATTAGTAAACCGTCGAGTTGAATGCAAATTCAACACCTCGAGTTTCAAAAATAAGGGGAGGTGCTGCCGGAAATTCAAATTTTCAAAAAAAACATCCGTTCAATTCTCTTCAAGTTTTAATCGTCACGTGTCGAATGTTCTTCTACAATACTTTTTGTAGATGAACATTGACAATTCAAATTCAACATTTATTTTTAGTATCTTTCAAATCTTTAAACTCTGACATTTTATCTTAGATAAGATATAAAGAGTCGAGTTCCATCCTGTAAAATCTTCCCAAATGCTTGTAAACTGCCACGTTGAATGCAAATTCAACTCCTCGAGTTTCAAAATAAGGGGAGATACTGCCGGATTTTTGAGTCATTTAAATTCCCTTTCAATTCAAAATCAATTTTCACTGTCACATGTACCACTACAACATTCTCTTGTAGTATAACATGTACAATTTTCAGATTCAAATTTAATCATCTAGTCTTTCCATTAAGTCACACCTCTGACATCTTATCCCTAGCCTAATCAGTGGGATAAGAGAGTCGAGTCAAAACTCCTTGATTTTCTTTGATATTTAGTTAACTATTAAGTTGAAATCAAATCCGACTTATTGGTTCCGAATAGTCAAAGAAAATCTTTCAATCTTTAAAATTTCAAACCCTCGTTAAATCCTTTCAAATCAAATCCAGACCATTGTTGTTATACGCTCTCTACAACATTCTCTTGTAGTTGAACATATATAACAAAAATTCAAATTTTCTTCAAGTCAAAATTGATATCTATACTTTATCACTATATATCGGATTATAGTTCCTATAATTCGATTTATGTGATAAAATATAGAAAATTTCTTGTCAAGATTCAAATTCAAAAAATTGATTCAAATCTTCTCTTTCAAATTTCAGACAATCAAATATTCTGCAATGGCTGGGAAACTTCTGTTCTCTGTTGACTGAGACCTTCAAGTCGAAGAGTTAATTCATAGCAGTGCAATTCAGTTTGGGATGGGTTTCAAGACTCTGAAACTGTCTGTTAACGGTGGAACAATCATCAATCTCGCTGCTGAGGGCGAGAATGGTCCAGTAGTTGAACTAGCTGTGGGAGCTACGAGTGACCTTCCCCCAGTGTTGGAACTGGCAGTAGGTGCCACCCTTACACCTTCTGTACCCTCAGTCCGAAGTGAGGACAAGAAAATTGAAGTGAAATCTACTGTTGAGAAAGGGTCTTCTAGTTCTGCAGCACTGTTTGGCACTAAGAGTGCTAGGAAGAACTACCTGAGAAGGATAAGGAAGAAAATTACCAAGTCAAGGAAGATAGCTGAACAGAAAGCCCTAAGTTTAGTTGAACCTGAGGCTGTTGAGGAGCTGCCTATCCCTGCCTCTTCTCCACTCCTTAAAGGGAGTCGTTTTCATCCCCTCGCAGCTGCTGCAGGGGAGGAGAGAGTCACGCGGATTGCTAGCTCTCCACCTAGCCCAGTCGACTATACTGTTAAGAGAACCACTAAAGAGAAGAACACTTTGAGAACCAGGATGTTAAGGAACATCATTCATACCTGTGCTGCTGAGACAGGTTAGACCAAAGAACAATATGTGAGACACCTGAAGGGGGTGATCTCACACAAGCTTGAGAAAGAAGTTCTAAAAGAAGAAAAGTCTGAAGCAAGAAACCTGACTCCTCAGCCAGTGAGGAGAAACAAAAAGTTCGTTAAGCAACCAGTTGCCTCAGTATTAGTGGATGGATATCACTGGGTGCCTCGTCTCCCAACTGCCAAAACTGAGGAGATAGTTTTAACTGGGTCTGGTAGGAGTCACCCTCTCAGTGGTAGACCTCCAGTTCCCCCTTCAAGACTCTCAAAGTTGGCCCCTGTAATAGCCAAATCAAAAGAGGTCGTCAAAGACTTACAGCTAGTTGATATTAAGGGCAAGAGGCCCATACCTTTGGATGAACCTTATGTGCCAATGAAGATAAGTAGAACTGTTGGGATTCAGATTAGAGATATACCAGTTCAGTCACCAGTCCAGTCACCTGTTAAGGTCCCCCGACTCCTTATTCAGGGATGTGAGGATTCTCCTCAGATTGATGTTGGAGTTCCTACAAGTCAAACTCCTTCGTCACCTGTTAAGTTAGATATCCCTCACCCTGTTGGGGATGTCACCCTCGCGACTACCGACCCCGGGACAGTCAGAGGGGAGGGGATAGAACTCGAGGACGATCAAGAGATGTTAGATCAGTTGGTGGCAGAACCTACTGCTGATGATTTGAAAATTCAAGAGGTCCTCACCCAGTTCAGAGATGAGGAATTTGAAGAGATGATTAACTATAAAGGGTACCTACCAATCGATCTCGAGTCAATTGGGGGTAGACCGGTCGATGAGGTGGTACAGGAAATAAGGGATATACTTAAAAATAAGGCAATTGAAGCCTTTGATCCAGAAGCAGATGATCTAATGGAAGAAGATTCAGCTGGGAACATTTATATGGTTGAGACCAGAGCATCAAATAAAGATGCTGAGCCTTCAAGACACCGATCTGGCAAAGAAGAAGCCTTTGCAGCAGTAGATTCAGACTCCGATGGATCGATTAAGTTAAATGAGAAAGATGAATACATCAAGAGTCTGGAAAATAAAATTGAACAGATGATGCTCAGAATGGAACAGATGCAAAATCAGATGATCAAGGCACAGCAATCTCAATCCGAGCAGTTGCAACCTACAACACATACAGTGGGTGAGCACAACAGGAAAATAGAATCAAGTCCTAGAACTCCAGAGGTTGCTTCCCCAACCTCTCCAGCCGACAAAGATATTCGCCAGATGATCGAAACCCAGGTAAGGGAGGCCTTAGCCCATTCTCAAGGGACTATATCTATTCCAAAGGGTAGACCCTACCCTGAAGAATATGATTCAGTTTCTTATCCTAAAAGCTTTGTGCCACCTTCATTCAAAGTTTTTAGTGGTTTAGAAAACCCAAGACAGCACCTGGCCCACTTCCGAGCGAGCTGTTGCAACGCAGGGGGGTTAGATGCTCTACTCTTTCGCCAGTTTGTGAGTAGTCTATCCGGCATTACTTTTGAGTGGTACGTAGATCTACCTAATGGTTCAGTGAAAACATTCACAGAGCTTGAGAGTCTATTCTTAAAGAGATTCTCAGGAGCTCAGTAGCGTGTAACCGTTGGTGATCTCGTCATCAAAAAACAAAAACTGGGAGAGTCTTTGGTTGAGTACATCTTGAGATGGCGAAATCTCTCGATGAAGTGTGAACCCCAGTTGCAAGAGCAACATGCAGTGGAGATTCTTTTAAAGAATATCCACGGGCCTATTGCTTTTCTCCTGAAGGGTTTCACTATCAAAACCTTCGAAAAACTTTTGAATAAGGCTAGTAATCTACAAGAAGAGGCTTCCAAAATGCCATTCCTGAAGGATTCTACTGAGGAAAAGAAAGCTAGCAAACCATTGAAGTCCTTTGAAAAGAGAACAGCAATGGTTTCAGCTGTTGATAAGGGGAAGAAACCAATGAATGTTCAGTCCAGTAATTCTCCGACACAACAAACTCAGAAATCTCCTTCTTTTCAGGTAACTTCTCAACCCACAAGAGATTCTCACCCGATTTCTTTTAAAGAGAGATTGGCTCGCACATATCCATTTAAGAGGGAGTCGGTGAGAAAGATCTTTAAAAGTCTTCAGAAGAATTCCGGAAGAGGAAAATAAGAAGGATGATCCAACTTTTTGCCCCTACCATCGCATGTTAGGCCACACAATCGAAGATTGCATCGCCTTCAAAGATTGGCTAGAAAAGAACTTCCGTCAAGGTAATATTATAATTCCAAAGGAGTACCTGGTCGATCCGGATCAAGGGTCTGTCAAATCTATCTCAGGTATGAATTCTAACTCTTCTCTGTCCATTGAAGATGGTTGGGATATAACACTATCCCGGGCATTTAAAAAGTCGATTAATAAATCTTTTCGTCTTTCTCAACAGTTACCGACGAGAGCCCGGGACCCGATCTGGGAGGTTGACCTCGAGGCATCGCAGGAGGATGTTGGGACAGTTTCCTCTCCAGTAGTTTTAGGAATTACTGTATTAAATAAAAATGAAAAGAGTGAACTTTTTGTAGAGAGGAAATTTGTTGATAAGAGATCTGTACAAGTGGTTGATGGTGGCTCAAAACCTCTGTCACCACTGAAATTATCTTACTTTTACTTTGCCCCATCAAAGGCAAAGGGTCGAAAATTAAATAAAAAGTCTGATCCTTCTGCTCATATTTTGATGATTAATGTTGAGAATGAAGATGTAAATGACTCTTCTGTCGAAAATAATCAAGAATAAGTTGAGATCAATCAAGAAATTCAAACACTCAACTCTCCAGATTTGACTCTTCAGGAGAGAAACGAATCTGATGTCTTATCAGATAGTGAAACCCCTGAAATTAACTTTCAAGGGAGTCCTGTCGTGATAGACTTTTCAGATTCGGACTCTCGCTCAGATAACGACAATCAATTGCCTAAGGAGAGCGTAGACTCCCCTGTAGTTTGTTCTTCCGATGAAGTCGTTCAAGTACAACTACGTGGTGGGAAGGTCTTACCCCCTAGGCTACCTCCTCAGAACAAAGGAAAACAAGTTGTTTCCAATGATCCAATTCAAATCCCTGCTCAACAATCAACTCCAATTCTTTCAAATCCACTGGGTCCCAACGTTAATGTTCCAAGTGTTGATTACAATGTCTTAGCTCACCTTAGGAAGTTGCCCGCCAAATTGAGCATTTATGATGCCCTTGTCCTTTCAAAAGAGATGAGGGAGACTCTAATTAAAGCACTTCTCGACCCAGAGATTTGCTTAGCTCAATTAGCCTCAACTTCTGAGGAAGAAGCTTTGTACTTTAAGGAAATCCCTGGGGTTACCTTCTCTGATGAAGATTTACTCCTTGGAACTGCCGACCACAATCGTCCACTTTACATCACAGTAAATGTGGGCAAGTTTAAGTTATCAAGAGTTCTAGTTGACCCGGGTGCATCGGTCAATGTGATGAACATAAAGACTCTCGCATACCTTAGAATTGATACTAGCAAGCTATCAACTGACAAGTTAGTGCTTTGTGGATTCAATGAAAAGGGTGAGAAGGCTTTAGGTTAAGTCACCCTTCTTCTAGAGATAGGAGTATTGAAAACTGAAGCGAAATTTCATATAATTGATTTGGCAACGTCCTTTAACGCGCTCCTAGGAAGGCCCTGGATCCATGAGTATAGGATGGTTCCTTCTACCCTACATCAATGCATCAAGTACCAACGAGATGGCATTGAGTTTGAAATTAAGGGTGATCTGCAACCATTCTCTATTCACGAGATCGGGATCTACGAGGATGCAGCGTACTACGTTCCTAAAGGGTCCACTACCTGTTCTAAGGTAGAGATCAATGTCAAGGAGGAAAAGGCAAAAAATTAAAGTTCAAAAGCAATTCAAAGATTGAGAAAAGAAACATTTAAGAATCAAAAGAGACAAAACTCAAGTAGTGAAGATGACGTCGAGAGGGTAATCTTCAGGCCTCCAAACATTATACCTCAAAGAGGTGGGAGGATGGCCCAAAGAGCACGCGGTCGAGGTCGCCCTTCAATTGAAAAAAGAAACTCCCCGATCTATGTCGAACTTGAAATAAGTTCTGATGAAGATTCAAGAAAAAGGGGTGCCAGATTTGCTTTTGACTATACAAAAATCAATCCTCCTCCGAAGTTTGATCTCACTTTAGAATCGAATAGCGACCAGGAGGATACAAAATTAAATATTCAAAGTGACGAGCCTGAATTAAGTTTGTATGAAAAGCTTAATAGAACGGTTAAATCTTTAACCTTAACCCCACTGTCTTCTGACAGGGTCTCAGGGTTAGTAATTAAGGATGCTCCGAACTTAGATGGAGAAGTAAGGAAAGCCAAGAAGTTCTTCCCTGGCTCTTCCTCCTCAAGGAATGAAGATGATGTAATCCTTCAAGAGGCAAATTTCAATGAATTAATGGAATTACCTTTTGGCTACTTTCCTGCTGGTGTTAAATCTCTTATTTCTAAAGGTTTTGCTCCGAGTCAATGGACTAAGGGTCAGGCTAGATACCACGAAAGTCTTTGGAATTCAAAATTTAATAAACATTGGACTAGTGGTATCGGCTTTAGTACCGTTAGATCATTTGACGATGATAAATTTTGTTTAATGATAACTAGTCGTCCTGAATTTAAAAATGTCCCTACTGAAGTCATTGATTCATTCGATGGACTTTGTTTGGAGACTTTTGATGATTCTGACGAACTTCAAGTTCGGGATGCACCCCCTGAATTCGAAGAAGAAATTAAATCAACAGTCGATGAACTTAAAGAAATCAACCTTGGAACAGAGGATGACCCTCGCCCCACTTTCATAAGTTCTTTGTTGAGTGAGGATGAGTCTAAGGATCTAATTCAACTTCTATCCGAGTTTAAAGACTGCTTTGCCTGGACATACGACAAAATGCTGGGGTTGTCCGCTGACGTAGCAGTCCATAAACTTGGAATCCGGCATGATGCTATTCCTGTCAAACAAGCTCCACGACGCATGCGTCTGGAGATCGAACAACAAGTCATTTCTAAAGTCAAGAAGTTGGCAGAGGCTGGATTTATTCGAGAAGAACAATATCCTTCTTGGGTAGCCAGCGTCATGCCAGTTCGAAAGAAAAATGATCAAATCTGAGTCTGTGTTGACTATAGAGACCTGAATAAGGCATGTCCTAAGGATGAATTTCCTTTGCCAATCCCAGAACTCATGGTGGACATTGCCTCCTCGCACGTTGTTTTCTCCTTTATGGATGGTTCGTCTGGTTATAATCAAATCAAGATGGTCCCAGAAGATGAGAGAAACACTGCATTCAGAAGTCCTATAGGGATCTTTTGTTATAAAGTGATGCCCTTTGGCCTCAAAAATGCTGGTGCAACCTACCAGCGGGCCATGACTCACATCTTTGATGACTTAATACATAACCAAGTCGAATGTTACATCGACGATTTAGTTGTCAAGAGCAGAGTGAAAGAGGCTCATCTTTATGATTTAAGAACTGTTTTCGAGCGGTTGCGCCGCTACGACCTCAAAATGAATCCCTTGAAGTGCGCTTTTGGCGTCACCTCAGGGAAATTCTTAGGTTTCGTAGTCAGGCACCGTGGAATCGAAATTGATCCTACCAAAATTGAAGCTATCTTAAATATGCCGCCTCCTAAGAGTCTCACTCAACTGAGATCTCTCCAGGGCAGGCTGGCGTATATAAGAAGATTCATTTCTAATCTTTCTGGAAGATGTCAACCACTCTCTTTCCTAGCTAAAAAGGACGCCAAATTCATTTGGGACGAGAAATGTCAAAATGCTTTCGAAAATATCAAACAATACCTGACAAATTCGCCAGTTTTGGCAGCCCCCATTCCGGGAAGACCTTTAATCCTTTACACTGCAGCCCTTGACGAATCTCTTGGGGCTCTTCTAGCTCAAATCAATGACGATGGGAAAGAGAATGCCCTCTACTACCTGAGTCAGAGATTACTCCCAACGGAAATCCGATATCCTGCAATTGAGAAATATTGCCTTGCCTTAGTCTTTGCAGCACAAAAACTAAGACATTACATGCTTTCTCATCAGGTCAGTCTGATTTCCAGTGTCAACCCCCTGCAATATCTTATGACCCGGCCCACGTTGTCAGGACGTCTGGCTCGTTGGTCTATGATATTGTTACAATTTGAAATCACTTTCATTCCCCTGCGTGCTGTGAAAGGGCAGGCCGTCGCCGACTTCCTTGCGGCACACCCGCTACCGGCAGAATCTCCTCTAAATGATGATTTACGTGACGAGCAAATCATGAGTTTCGAGGAATCTAATGTTCAAACCTGGGAAATATATTTTGATGGTGCAGCGTCCTCTCAAAGGGGCAAAACACCTCAATCTACTATTCCAGGAAAAGCCGGAGTCGGTCTGGTTTTCATAACACCGGATAAGGGAATGATGCACTTTTCCTACCATTTATCAGAACCTTGTACGAACAACGAAGCTGAGTACGAAGCTTTGATAACTGGTCTGGAACTTGTAATCCTGATGGAGATTAAAGAGATTAAGATCTATGGTGACTCTCAACTGGTGATCAACCAAGTTGCAAGGACCTATAAGGTTTTGAATCCTAAACTCCTGAAATATTACCAATACACAATGCACCTACTCGAGAAAATTCCCATTGTAACTATGTATAGGGTTCCTCGTGGAAGCAATTCCTCGGTGGATGCCCTAGCAAAGCTTGCAAAGGAATTTGCTTGCCCAGAAGAAGATTTCATCCCTATAGAAGTTCAGGGTCGTCAAGTCCTGTCCCCTGTAGACATGGAATACCTCAAAAATCAATCTTCCCAGGTCCTTTCTACATCTTCAGCAGTCGATGAAGAACAAGATTGGAGACAACCAATAATCAAGTATTTGCAAGAAGGCAAGCTTCCCCACGACAGGTCTCTTGCCAATCAAATTAAGAAACGTGCCCTATCACATACACTAGTCAACGATACGTTGTACCGATGATCGTTCGATCAGATGTGGCTCCATTATTTAGACAAACGAGAGGCCCTGAAGATCGTTAACGAAGTCCATGCTGGACTGTGCGGTGCTCATCAATCGGGTCCTAAGATGAAAATGAAAATCAAAAGACTTGGTTACTACTGGCCTACGATGATTGACGATTGCATGAAAATTGCAAAATGTTGTCATCAATGCCAAGTTCATGGTGTGGTTTTACATCAGCCGCCTAATGTGTTGCATCCTACGATAGCCTCGTGGCCCTTCGAAAGTTGGGGCACGGATATCGTCGGGCCAATTGACCCTCCTTCTTCAAGGGGTCATCGCTTCATCTTAGCAGCGACTGATTACTTTTCAAAGTGGGCAGAAGCAATACCACTAAGAAATGTAACATCACATCATGTAATGAAATTCTTTCGTGACCATATCGTATATCGATTCGGCGTGCCTCGCAGAATCATATCCGATAATGGGTCCGCTTTCAAGTCTACAAAAATCAATAACTTTGCAAGTCGCCACGGTATTGATTGGAGATACTCAACGATCTATTACCCACGGGCTAATGGATTGGCTGAAGCCTTCAATAAAACCCTGGTACAAATCATCAAAAAGACCCTGGATGATAATAAACGTCAGTGGGATGGGAGGTTGGTGGAAGCTTTGTGGGCCTACAGGACCACATATCGAACCCCGACCCAATCCACACCGTTTGCACTAGTAATGGGTCCGAGGCTGTACTCCCTCTGGAAATTCAAATCCCTTCGCTCAGAACTGCAGTCCAGAATCAGATCACAACAGAACAAAATGCACAACTTCGACTTGAAGAACTTGAGGGTCTTGAAGAACGTCGTCTCCAAGCCCAGCAAAATCTAGAACTCTATAAAGCCAGAATGGTTCAAGCTCATGATAAGTTAGTGCGACCTAGAACCTTCCGAGTAGGCGACTTGGTCTTGGTTCTTCGGAGGCCTATCTTAGCCCACCGAAAGCTCGGCGGGAAGTTTGAACCAACCTGGGAAGGACCCTTCGTAGTGGAAACAGTTTACGAAGGAGGCTCGTATCAGCTAGTGGATTGTAAATGAGATCACCCAATGCTTCCTGTAAACGGGCGATTCCTAAAAAAATACTATGCTTAATGTAGCTCGAATTTCGAATCAATAAAATTTTCAAATTTTGAATCTATTCAGCTCAATTTTGTCCAAGTTTTTCAAAATCCAAAATCAAAATTCGAAATCAAATTCAACATCAATTAAAATCAAATTTTAAATTCAAAATTTTCAAACTCAAAACCAATTCGAATCAAATTCAAAACACATCACAGATTTAAAACTCTTCAAATTCAAATTTGTCAAATCAAGTTTCAAATTCAAACACTTTCAAATTTAAAACCAAATTAATTCAAAAATCTTTCAAATCTCAAATTCCAGAATCCAGGCCCGATCCTTTATGTAGAGCAAGTTTCCTCTATATTAGATCATCCTGACCCGATCCTCTATATAGAGCAAGTTCCCTCTATATACGATCATTCCTGACCCGATCCTCTGTACAGAGCAAGTTTCCTCTGTAGACTCGATCCTCTATGTGAAGCAAGTTTCCTTCACATATGATCATTCCAGACCCGATCCTCTATACAGAGCAAGTTTCCTCTGTATATGATCATTCCAGACTCGATCCTCTATGTGAAGCAAGTTTCCTTCACATATGATCATTCTTGACCCGATCCTCTATATAGAGCAAGTTCCCTCTATATACGATCATCCAAACCCGATCCTCTATATAGAGCAAGTTTCCTCTATATATGATCAATCCAGACTTGATCCTCTATGTAAAGCAAGTTTCCTTTACATATGATCACTCCAGATCCAATTCCGTGTGAAGCAATGCTTCCTTCTCACAGGATCATCCAATTTTCTTTTCCTTAAGGACAAATGTGAGTCATTGTGCTTTCTTTCCTTAGGATTAGATCTACTAGTGATGGATAACGCCCTCTGCGGCACCATTCTAGTTTTAAAATTCAAATCTTTAAGCCTGATCTCATATAGGAAGCAATATTACCTTCCTATGAGATCATCCAGCTCTTCTCTTCCTTAGAGTAAGTATTCTCCTTCTCTTAGGATTAGATTCCCCAGTGATGGAATAAGTCCCCTGTGGCACCGTCCTGGAATCAATGTCAAATTTCAAATCCAGATCTCTCTTTCTTAGGGTAGGCATTTCTTCCTTCCCTTGGGATTAGACTCTCCAGTGATGGAATAAGTCCCCTGTGGCACCGTCCTGGAATCAATTTCAAATTCTAAAATCTATTTCTCTCTTCCTTAGGGTAGGTTCTTCTTCCTTCCCTTGGGATTAGACTTCCTAGTGATGGAGTAAGTCCTCTATGGCACCGTCTTGGAATCAATCTCAATCAAGCTTTCTTTTCGTTAGGGCTAGGCATTTCCTCCTTCCCTTAGGATTATATCTACTAGTGGTAGAGTATGCCCTTTATGGCACTGCCCTAGTATCAAATCTAAACTCGATCCCCTGTAGTTAGGAATTCTTCCTTTCTATACGATCATCCAGACTTTCTTTTCCTTTAGGGTAGGACTTTCCTTCCTTTAGGATTAGATCTACTAGTGGTAGAGTACACTGCTTCAGCACTACCCTAGTATCATTTCAAATTTAATTATCTAAGGTTAGGATCTCCCTTTCCCTTAGAATCAAATCTAGACTCGATCCCCTGTAGTTAGGAATTCTTCCTTTCTATACGATCATCCAGACCTTCTTTTCCTTTAGGGTAGGACTTTCCTTCCTTTAGGATTAGATCTACTAGTGGTAGAGTACGCTGCTTCAGCACTACCCTAGTATCATTTCAAATTTAATTATCTAAGGTTAGGATCTCCCTTTCCCTTAGATTCTTTTCAAATTCAATCTTCTTAGGGTAGGTTTTTTTTTTCCTTTCCCTTAGAATCAAATTTAATTCCGATCCTTTATAGTTAGGAGTTTCTTCTTCCAATAGGATCACCCAGGTTTCTTTTCCTTTAGGGGTAGGTTTTCCCTCCCTTCGTCTAGGATTAGATCTACTAGTGGTAGAGTACGCTATCCCCAGCACTACCCTAGTACTATTTCAAATTCATTTCCCTAGGGTTAGGTTTTTTCACCTTCCTTAGAATCGAAATTCAGACTCGATCCCTTATAGCTAGAAGTTCTTTCTTTCTATATGACCACTCAACCTCTTTTCCTTAGGGTTAGATGTTTTTTCCCTTAGAACTAGATCTACTAGTGGTAGAGCACGCTGTCCCCAGCACTACCCTAGTATCATTTCAAATTCAATCTTCTAGGGCTAGGATCTCCTTTCCTTAGATTAAATTTCAAATTCAATCTTCTAGGGCTAGGATTTCCTTCCCTTAGATTCAACTCAAATTCAATCTTCCAGGATTAGGATTTTCTTTCCCTTACAATCAAATCCAGATTCAATCCTTTATAGTTAGGAGTTCTTCCTTCCTATAGGATCACCTAGACTTCCTTCTCCTTTAGGGATAGATTCTTCCTTTCCCTTAGGACCAGACCCACTAGTGGTAGAGTACATTTTTTTTTTCTAAGCACTACCCTAGTATCTATTCAAACTCTAATTCCCCAGGGATAGACTTTTCATTCCCTTAGGATCAAAACTCTAGACTTGACCATTCTATTCGGTCAACACCAATATGTGCAATAGAACTACATTCTATTACATATATTGGGGGTCCATTTGTTGACCTCATTTTTGTATGAGCTCAGTAGGACCAATCCAGACCTTAGGATCTTTCTAATCCTTAAGATCAATCTTAACCCTAGGATCAATCTGATCTTAGATCAATTCAAATTCAAATCAATCCTGACGCTAGATCAATACAATTTAAGACAAATCTAGATTCTAGGATTCTCCTAGACTTCAGACCCTAGGATTTATTCTAGATCCTAGGATTCTACCTGACTCTAGATCCTAGATCCATCTAGAGCTTAGGATTCTTCTAGATCCTAAGACTATTCTAGATCCTAGGCCCTAGGACTTCCAAACCCTAAGATCTTCCTAGAAATCAAACTTTAGGATCTACTCTAGATCCTAAGATCCTTCTAGATTTTAGAATCTTCCCAGACTCCAGTCCCTAGGATCTATTCTAGACCCTAGGATTCCCTTAAGCTGATTTGGGCCTTAGGACCTATTCTAAACCCTAGGATTCTTCTAGATCAATCCAAGTTTCAATTCAATCTAAATTTAATTCAAATCCTATCATTCAAGCTCAAAATCCAATTTAAAATCAGATTTCCAGATTCAAATCCAAGGCCAAAGGTCTAAGTCCTGAAAGCCTTTTCCAGCAAATTTTTGAACACCTCAAAACCCTATCAAATGACCTCTGATTCAAGATCTATCAGTTCCACACTGATATGACATGTATCTAGAGGCAACCCTCCAAATTTGAGCTCATTCTGAGATCTCTAACCCCAGAATCTGAATTGAAATCCAAAGGTTGTAAAACCTTCAAATATTTACAGTCTATGCCACTGGACTTACCACCCAGTGGATTTTGACCCTGGAGCTTTCTCCAAAGCCTCCAATCACCTCCAGACCCTTGATTATGACCCATTAAGTAATAAACTGCATTTTGTTGGACTCAATTTGATCCCTTGTTGACCAGGGGTCAAAATGACTAAAATGCCCCTATGGGGTGTGAATAGTCACTTTGATCAAAAGACCTCCAAATCAAATGCAGTCACTTCCAGCAAGTTTCAAATGTCAAACCAAACCCATTGAACCTAGAACCAGCCCCTGTGTCAACCTGGTTGACCAAGTCAACTTAGTTGACCTAGAAGGCCCCTTTAGGGTCAAAACAGGTCATTTTGACCAAATGACCTCCTCTGACTTTAGGACCACCTCCATTGGTCTCCAAATGTCATTTCAAGTCTATTGAGCCTATTTCCAGACCCTGGACCCACCTGGTTGACCAGGTCAACCAGGTTTGACCTAAAGGCCCATTAAGGGCCCAAATAGGTCATTTTGACCAAATAATCTCTCCAGACCTTGAGACCACCACCAGCAGACTCAGAATGTTATTCTGAACTAGTTGGACCCAATCCTTGACCCTAGGTCAACCTAGTTGACCCATTAGGCCCATTAAGGGCCTAAACAGGTCATTTGACCTAGATGACCCATTTAAACCCTGAAACCACCTCCACTCGACCCCATTCATCATTTCAAACCATTCCAGTTCAAACGCTGACCCTGGTTCAACTTGGTTGACCAAGTCAGCACAGTTGACCCATTAAGCCTATTAAGGGCTCAAATAGGTGATTTGACCTAAATGACCTATTCAAACCCTCAAACCACTCCTACTAGACTTCAAATACCATTTGAGATTAATCCAGCCCATACCCTGGCCCTGGGTCAACTTGGTTGATCAGGTCAACTCAGGTTAACCACTTTCAACCCTTAAACTCATTTAAACCCAATCAAGCTCCAGATCGATTTCAAACCCATTCAAACTTCTTTGATCACATTCCCCAATGATTTGGACTTGACTGGAGCCATTGACCCAGTCAACAGTTGACCTAGTCAACTGAGTCCAAATCTAGTCAAATTTGACTCATTTAGCTCAAAATCAATTAAACCATTCAATTCAAGCCTTTTAAGAACTTCAAACTCTCAATCTCATATCAATAACTAATTCAAGCATATCTAAACAAATTTGAAGTCAAATCACCCTTGATTTGACTTGGTCAAACTATCCAATCTATTCAAACTAGTTCCTTAATCCAATCCATACAACTATTTCAAATCATCCCTATGTCATCAAGCCTCAAGTTTACTTCAAATTATGGCTCAAGTATTTGCAAATCTACTTTGGGTTGAATTCTAGTTGATTTGACCAAGTCAATTCAATTAAGCTTGGTCAAACTAACTCAAACCCTCTTAAAATATTCAAGCTCTAATGTCAAGCCATCAAACTCCCTTTGAATCAACCCAAGCAGCTCCCATGACCACTCTCATGCCACCTCATCAGTCAATTAGTCAAGTTGACTGGTCAAACAGTCAAAATAAGGCTTTAGGAGGGGTCAAAGTTGGTCAAATGACCTCCTAAACCTAATCTCCTCTAATCCAAATCCCTCCAGCAGCTTGAACAGACTCTGGAAGCTTCCTAGAGTCTATCATAGCCCTTAGATCTAGATCAAATGGCTCTTAGCCATCCCACATGCTCACAAGGTGACAAAACCCCCTTTCCACCTCATTTGTACCCTTGTCCTTTGATCCATCTGCTCCCAACAACTTCTTGGACAGGTGGAGGCCATCTAGAGTCCATCCAAAGCAATCATAGCCGTCCATTCAAACAAGGAACGTTTGAATAGGGGGAAAACCCTCATTAGAGCTCTCATTCTCACCTTGACCCTCTCTCTCCAACCAGAGCTTCTAAGGTTTAGACTCCATTCTCCTAGAGCTCCCAAGGTACTCCTCCTCACTTTCCAAGCAAAATCCAGCCGGTCAAATCCCGTCGGCGGCCAGATTCCGGCGAGCTCACATCAAGATCCGTCCAAGCCTGATAGTGCTCGATCCAAACGATATCAAGCTAAGGTGTCTTCAGCAATATTGAGCGTGGACAAACAACAATTTCAAAGAGTCCAAAATCAGTTTAATCCGTCCATTATCAAGGTCAAAAGCTCAAACCCTAGTCTACACACTTAGAGTTAATTAGCTTTTTAAATAGTGCATTTTAAATTTCCAAACAAACTCCACATTATTTCTGTTCAATCCAGTGAGCTAGGTTTAAAATTTCAAGTCATTTAGTCTAGCCGATTGAGAGAACGAGTTAAAAAACTAATCCTAGGGTGTTTTCGTAGAACCGATCAGGTGTACAAAATATTAGCCGTTGATCATCGCATCAACGGCTGACATTTCGTCATACCGCACGCTGATCCGACCGCATGATACGTCCGCCGTTCAGGATCTTCATTCGGCTTAATCGTAGCCGTCTGTTTAAAACCATACGAGATCCGACGGTCGAAAATCCACGCTGACGTGGATTAGTGATAACGCGGTCCGTGTTATCAATTTTTAATGATTGCTGGCGGCACAATCATTGCGCCGCCAAGCAATCATTGACCTGCCGCCTCCGCGGTTTGCCTGGACAAATCAGCGAGCGTCACGTAGCCTCCCGCCGCCAGTTCATTAGTGTTTTAAGATTTAATTAATTTTAAATCTATTTTAAACCTTAAAAACTTCAAAAAAAATATTAAAAATTCATTTTAATTCCAAATATTTCATATAATATGTCAAAATACTCAGAAAATTAAACCCTTTAATTTAAAATTAATATTAATTTAAAATATCTTATATACTTTAAATTATTTAAAATTTTAAATATCTAATATTTTAAACTAATATCTAATTGAAAATATTTGGAATATTTTTCAAAAGTTAAAAAAAAAATACATTTTAAATTCTTTTAATAAAATTATTAAATATATTTTAATATTTCAGAAGTTAAAAGAATTTTTAATTTAATTCATTTTAATTAATCTGAATTATTATAATTATATTTTAAGATATAATTAAATATTATATTGAATATTTTCAAAATTAAATTTTTTTTTATATATACATAAATTTTGGAAAATCAGAAGATCTCTCAAGATATTTTAAATTATTTTGATGATATTTTTATTTATTTAATTTAATTTTAAAATTCATACATTTATATATAGATATATGTGTATTTATATATTTTAAAGTATATTTTAAAATTACATTTTCTTAAATCTTTAATTTTTGAGAGATCTTATGAAATTTAAAACATAGGTTAAGCTATTTGAGTAGCATTAATGTGGAGTGGTGATTATTCAATGAGTAATTAATTAAGTTAATTACTCATTAAATAATCTTTTAATTAACTAAGTCATTTTGATCTTTGCATGTTTAAGGTGCACACACACACCTAAGGCTCTCCTAGATTTAGGTGTTGAATATGTTTATGTATTCATGCATGTTTATATTCATATGTTAATCAAGGGTTAGTATAAATTTTGATTCAAGCCTATTAAACCTAGTGTCATTAAGGACAATAATCAAGGACTCATTTAGAGAACTTAGAAAGTCTCCAATGATTAGGATACACTTCAAATTGATTTGAAACTTTGAACACTTGAACTTAGTGATACTCTCAGCTCATAGGAAAATTCTCACTGGATTTTGAAATCATTTAACCCCTTAATTAACTTAATCAAACTTAAACCTTCATTAAGCATTAAAACCTTCAAGAAAATGTAATAATTCAAATTTAAATCCAAAAATTACACATAACCCCTCAAACTGACCAGAATTTAACCCTCAATCAATGAAAAATAAAATCCCCTTGACTGGACTTCAAAATTGAGTTTAATTTAAGTTTAATTGAAATCTGAAATTTAATTAATTTAATTAATTAAAAATAATTTAAAATTCCAGAAAATTTCCAAACACTTGGAAATCATTCCTTAGGTTATTCCTGACCTTTGGAGTTGATTTCAAGAAGTTTGGAAGTCATTTGGATCCAAATCACAAAAATGGCTTTAATTAAACAATTTAAATAATTCATTAAACACTCAAAACTTCAAAAATTCATAACTAATTCAAATAAACTCCAAATTGAGCAAACTCAAAGGCATACAACTCATAATAAGGTCTAATATTTATTAAAAATGTTAAGCTTCCAGAAATCAATTAATTTTGAAAAAGTCAACTTTTGGTCAAGTTTAGTTCAAATTCAAGTCAAAACTTCAAACCTTCATAATAAAATGTAGAAAAATCCAATTTCAGTGTACTTACTGTCTAACTGATCGTATTAAGGTCTAGTATTTCAATAAAATATTAACTTTCTAGAAAACTCTTTAAATCAAAAAGTTAATTTTTAACCCCTTAATTAAATCATTAAAATAATCCAGAAAATATCAAAATCCAATAAATTATCAAAAATTCCAGAAAATCTTAAATCAACATTAAAACCAGCAACCAACCAATCTTAATTAAAATTTAATCAACCTTCAAACATTAATCAAACTCAAATCACTTAATTATATCGGGTACCACTGGGTAACCCAGGCCTACGAGGCTATTAAATTAGCCCCAAGGAAGGTGAAATAAACTTCACGGCCTCGGTGTGAAACAAATGTGGTATCCAACAAACAATTAAAATCAAATTTAAAATCAATTTCAAGTCATTAATATTTAAATTCAAATTAAATCTTCCCTTAAACCTTCAACCAACTTGAACCTCAAACAACTTCAATCAAGTGCCTATTTAGGACATATCAAAGACACACAGTCTACCTCACACACTTTAGATGGTTTACTAGGATAACCAACTCTAGTCTTAGGCTAGGCCGGTGTTTACTTTCCTGCTATGTGCCGGGTTTTCGAGCTTTCACTGCATGCTGTTTGCTATACATAGAATTGTTGTGATTGTTTATTTATTTACTGCACTCTATGATGTGATTGATTGTACGATTAGATCTACCCCTAGGCTAGGGACGATTTATACTAATTCAATCTTATGCAGGTGGCCATGCTCATGCAGGGCAATAAATTAAAGGGGGCAAAAATCATAAATATTAAATTGCACAGGTGCTCCAGAAAACTGCTAAGACCCCCTTTAAAATTAAAAGAGCATGGCCAAGCGTGGCTGTGATTGAGCATTTTTAAATTTCAAATATATAACTGCTTGGGATGTCAAATATAAACTGCTGATTATTAGGATAACTTTGTAGGTTGTTGAGTCTAGATTTTTTAATTTCAATTGATGTAATTTGAGATGTAAATTGAGTTGTAAATTTTAAGTGATTTGAGATTGAGATGTTTAAACATCCAATTTAGAATTCAAAGAGGAAGGAACATCCCTTAGGGGAGAGTTCCTATTCATTTGGAAATCCAAATTAGGATGAATTTCAAATATCCAAAGAGAAAAGATAACACCCCTATTCAGGGGGAGTTTCTTTTCATTTGGATATCCAGACCTGACGATCCAAGGAGTTCTAAGGAGATGAAGAAGTGAAGAACGAGAAGAATCTCAAATCTCAAAGTCACCTGAGTCTTAGGAGTAGAATCTGGGTTGTAGTCAGTGGTACCCGGCCACTTTACTTTCCTGCAGACCCTGGGTTGTATAATTAAGTGGCACTTGCCACATGGACTTTCAGTTTGAGTACTTATTTAATTAATTTAATTATTTAATTGATTTGATTGATGTGTTGATTGCGATTAAGGACCAGCATGCTTTTAATAGTTTATTTGGCGCTCCTGCATGTCGTATTTGATTTAGCCTAGAACCCGATCGGAGGCTCGTGAGGGTACGGTCATAAACCTTTTCTACTTAAACAAAATTAAAAATTTTAAGCTCAGATAGAAACTCTAACGATCTTAAGAAGTAAGCCTAGACTCACCGGGAGTTTTTCATGCATCATATTGAACTTTTCTCTACCTTGTTAGGCACCTCCCCGCCTGCGGGTTCTGGCAGACCACCTGACCTATTAGGGTGCAGTTCTGTCCAAGGGGATGTTGTGCAATCTCTAGGATAAAATCTATTTTTAAGCCTGATTTTAAAACTGCTACATTTTGATTTAAGCATTTCATCGAGTCAACTAGCATGCATTGCATTAGATACAAATTAAAAATTGAGTCTAAATCTTTAATTACATTTCTAGCTTAAACATTTAACCCAACATATGTCAAGGGGTCAATTAGGATCTGCTCTAGATGTCGACCCCTATTCTTTAAACCAATCTTAATCAATGTCTCTAATCACTCTACATTTAAAAGACTTTGATTCATGGTTTTTTTAAAAAGCGTTTAGGTGGTTTAGCTGGCTCCCCAATCCAGGCCGGGGTAAGTCCAGGATTGCATTTCATTAGCTAGGTTCTGGGTCACTAATTTTCAGTACCCAATTTTAGACTTAGGTTCTGAGGCAAATATTCAATCTTAAGACCTTAACCTTCCGGGAATCTAATTCCCACTTTCTAATAAAATTAACCACTCAAACATTAAAAATATCTTTCAATCTAATTCAAGCCCAACACTTAGGATAGGTTGGGGTGTCTCTGAATTGTTTCAGAATCTCAAACACCTCCTACTTCTCATCCTTTGACCTCCAGAAAGAACTGCTCAAATTTGATCTATTCCCTGTTGAACTTCCAACCCTTAACCTTCTTTGACATCTAGCTTTGAAAATCTTAAATAAAATTCGTATCGCTATTTTAATCGAGAGTGTTCGTAGGAAGATTTCTATTTTCCTATGATGTAATTAACTACGAGGGCTTGCGCTCGTAGGAGATTTAGAAACCCAGACCAAATTTTCAAAATCAAGCTTTTTCAAAACTTTTAATTAATTATCTTTGGGAAATTCAAAAGACAACGATCATTATCGTCATTTTCAAATGATCGATAATAGACGATATCCTCTTTCCTTGGAAAGATATATCGTACTATTATCATGATCTTGATTATGAAATTAATGATCTTTTTACTAGATTATTATAGTTAAACATTGGATTTAACATCATTTTGATCTTTTGAGATCATATGTTGTTTCCCCTTGAGTTTGACTACGATAATCAGGATAAATCAAGATTTGTAATCGGAACCTATTAGGGAACGATATGTTCACCTTTTGAGGTGATATATCATTCATAATAAGTGTTCGATTATAAAATTTAAATTCCAGAAATTAAATATTTCCCAAAGAAAATTAAACACTTTTCAAATCACTATATTTTTTTCAATCAAAACAATTTCTTGGACCGAGACTAGCCCCTTATATCTAGAAAATACTTTATAGGCACCAAAATATTCTTTGATACAGATAGAATCTCAAAAGAATATGGCCTCTTATAACTCCAGTAGATATTATTTAATCATATATGTAGATTTTTTATTATATTATAGCAGTTAAAGCATAAGCACATATAAGAATTGCACAGTTTTCTCTAACGATAGACAACAAAAAAACTCTACAAGAAAAAATATACATTTTCAGAAAATAATCAAATTTTTAGGGATTGTGAGAAATAATGTTTTAAAATTTTTATCATACTACGGCATTATTTTTCAACATTTAGATAATTTTTTATTCAGCAAAAATCCTATAAATTTTAGAAAATACTCAAAATATTTTTAATCTTATTCTCAATAACATATAAAAAGTTATGGGGTGAAAGTTTTACAAGTGCAAAGTTATCTGTATTTTTTGCTAATTGAAATATAAAATTAATAAAAAAATTCAGTGAAAAATTATGTATTTTTGAAAATTGAGATAAGCATAATGTGACTTATCTTGAGACGAACAAAATTTTCAATTGGGCTGACGGACAAAAATGGCTCAAAGTCACCCGAAATAGGGATTTTTCTTTCTCTTTCATCCTTTTTCTCTCAATTTTTCTCCCTTCCCTCTTTGTTAGCCAAAAATGGTTTTTTGGAAATCAAAATGGCATTAAATAAAGTCATTATGGCTTTAGATATTTTTTTAATAAAAATAATAATATTATTATTATAATCAATTTTCAGTATAAAATTCATAGAAATTTTTTTAGGGATTTAAAAAATTATTGAAATTATTCATAAAATAACTCATTTTATTTATAAAATTTTGGTGAAATCGGTTTGAAAAACGAACACTTGATGATTCCAAAATCTCTACTTATACTGATAAGTACCAATTTCTTAAAATAATTCACAAGTGGCTAAAAATTATTAAAAAATTAGGGCAAGTAAAACACTACACTATATATGTTCTAGTGAAGATGGATTATGATTTGAACATATAATGACTCTTGAAATAATTTTTGATGCTTCTATGTCAAAAATTATTAAAAAAATTAAGGGTTTTCTCAAAGGAGGACTTAACCTTTTAGTTGTACTCTTTAACATTCATATGACTATTAGAGTACCCCAACAACTCAGTGAGTGTCTTTTACTACTATAAGTTATGAGCATATCTGAATGGACCATCTCTTAATCCATAGGTGAGTGTGGCCTAGGCAACAATAGGTTCTAGATCCTTCACTTCTAGCATCTCTGTTTAGAACCTTATTATAAAACTCCTCAATGAATTCCCCAATTCCTACCTCATATTCAACATAGCTTGCAAACGCTTTCAGGCTTTTGAGTGTTGGCAAATTGAGTCACAAATATCCTTTGCAATTTAAAAAAAAGTGGTAACCACTCTTAACAATAGGTGAGTAAACCACCTAAGCGCGTTAAGTGTCATAAAGAACAGGTGAAACTTAAGGGCATTATTAATGTACAACAAAAAAATATTGACTTTAAGGTAGATACATGGTCGATTGCATCAATGTTTCCCTGATAGGACTCTAAGTGCAATATATTAAACTTGTGAGGCAGATTATCATTGGTAGTTGACTTACAGAAGGCATTGGTAAGTTCAGGTTCTTCCCTTCTGACTCATCTCATCAGTGAACTATAATCTTTGTCACTCGTTAACATGCAAGTGTAATTGATAATCGATATTGAGGTCAATGCTCTATCTTCTGGCCAATGGTGGTTTATTGAATTAGAAGAGCCTTCAAGGGTGTTGTCACCTCACGCTTGCCTTTAGAGACTACCTAAGGTGTCTTGGATAATTTTCATAATCCTTTCCTCCATTTCTTGTAGGTCTTAGCAAGTGTTTTATTTAGCCTTCTCCATGTTCATAGAAGGCTCGTATTGATCTCACTTATATGTTTGGGCTTATCTTGTTGTCAATATCATCAATCCATACTCACAGCAACTTTTAGGATGTTGGATTCAAATTTATGTGTGAATGATAGTCGACTTTACTTGTAAGCAGAGCTAATAAGCTAGGATATGTGAGAACGGATAGTGGAGAAAATAGAGGAAAATTTATAGAATGATCAAGAAAATATTAAAATTGATAGAGTATTCACTATATCAGTCATAAAGTCCTCTAAATAGTTCATCATAACACCTTATTTATAGGGTTATAAGATACCTAGATATATGTCTCCTCCTGGTTGGCTAAAAGAGAGAAGGAGCTCTATAGCTCTTATGATTCATCTATAGGATATCGAGTGTGTAAGGGCAAGTTCAATATGCCGAGTGTGTGTGGGTTGAGTTCTGACAAAAGGGGACCAATGATTGGATTGCTTGATTACTTGCTGGAAACTTATATGAGGGATCTCAGGTCAACCGAGGGAGGGTTAGTGAGATGTCAGAGATGGAGAATTAAATCCAATGATCATGGCGAGGTAGGTGATTAGAGAAATAATTATTAGGTTTGCACTACATATATTATGATATTTGTGCTTTTAATCCTTATATTTTTATGTAGGAAACATGTTTAAAATTATAAATATTGAAAGCGCCACCGAAGTAGTGTTATATCATTCCATAGCACTGTAGCGAAACCACTTCAGCGTCATAAAAGAGGGCCTCAGAAAATTTGTTGGAGAGCTTAGCGTCGAGGCGCTATCTATGAAGCATCACAGTGCCAAATTACCTAGTGCCATGGTGTGAGACAGTTAAACCGGTGAATTGATGCAATAAATTGTGAACTGATACACTGGTCAAGCAACGCTGCATTGCCACCAAGTAAGCGCCATGATGCTAGTTTAGTTATTTTATAAAATTATAAATACTAATCTTAGTGTTCAAATATAGAGGTTTGCACTTTATGGAGAAGTGTGTGAGTGAGTGAGTGTGAGGAAATGTTCTTGAGAGGTAGTAGCTCTTGTGTACTTATATGTGTAATAATCCAGTCAAATAATTTTTTTAAGGAGTCAATATAAGTCTAAATTATAAACTATATTTACCATAACATAGATATTATAGTAATATAATTACATTAATTTTTGCATAATTTTTAGGCACTGGTGCAAATCTTTAACAAATCAACACCTATCGGTATAAGTGAGGATATTAGGACTGCCAGGTGTCCATTTTGCCAGTCGATTTTATAAAAAATTATTAAATAAATTATCTTATTCTATAGTTTTTGATGCCCCAAAAAGATTTATCTAATTTTATATTGAAAATTGAATAAATTATATAATTATATTTATATTATTTTATTATTTTATTATTAAAAATAAATATCTTTAAGAACTTACCCATTTTGTTTAAACCAAATCCCTTTAATCTCATTTAAATAGTATTTTTTGTTAGTTGATCTTGTTGGGAGATTTACTTGTCTCATTGTAAGAAATCATTATTATATTTTTTACTTTAATAATTTAGTAATCTTGGGATTTTTTTGATCAAATTTATATTTTCATTACAAAAAAATGAGGATAATTTTATATTAGTAAAACTTTACAACGTAATTTTTATATGTTATAGAGATTGAGATTATAAATATTTTGAGTATTTATTTGAGATTTTTTCTCAGGTTATTTTGAAAAGTAGTAATTTTTATCAATTCAAAAATATATTTTGACATCAAAAAATAATGCTTTAGTTCTATTAAATCTTCTGAATGTTGTTATATATGATTCTTGGTAATTTGATTAATATTTAAATGTGAATTTTTGCTCAATAAGATTTTATGTTTCCTATTGTTAAGACATTTTAGCACTTTCTGAATTAAGTGCAATTATATTTTATTTACTGTAATACCATGGAAATGAATGTGGAAAAGTGATGGAGTAATATATGGTCGCTATTATAATTATAATATTATGATAATAATATGTGTGTGTGAAAGACAAGTAAATACTGATTGACCCGTTGATTAGAGATTGATTGACTTTTATAGGATGTGGGCCGATGGGCTTTCCTTTAATTACTATGGTTAGGTGTTATCCTCTACTGATATAATGATACAATGATTAGGAGTTATAAAGCTTTATTACTATGTCGGCGGGTAAGGAGTGACACTCTATTTTCTGACCCAACGGTTACTGACCACCGATTACAGGTTATTAAAAATATTATGATAGCTAGAACTTTTTACTTATTTTGTGTGACTACTAAAATATATATTATTGAAGTATTATTCCTATTAAAGTATAGATTTATTATTACTATACGAATTTACTTTCACTGCATTATTTTATCGCTCCTATCAATGGACTATTACTGTAACCGATATAAATATCGATATTATTTGATACTATTGATTCACTATATTGATACTAAGCATGTTGCATACTGAGCATGTAATATACTAATTTGATATTGATATAGAATACCTGGATAATACCTGGATAGTATGTATACAGTCCTATATGATTTTATAGTATTAATATAATTTCAAAGGTCTTTAGCGATCTTTAGTTTTACAGCTTCATATGATTGCTTTGCTGATTGATAGTACTGATATGATGACTGTTTTATCAATTCGACACCTGTATCGATTTATTAGTTTTCCCACTGTACTATTTTACTAGCTTTTATATCATACTATTTTAGTGTTTACAAATTCTATTACTACTATATATGAGTTTTACTATTTCTACACTATTTTTTTATCATATGACTATTACTATTATGAATTGACCGATGACATGCATACTGCTACTTTATTGTGCTTTAAATTCAGTTATAAGATTTTAGTGACTTGCTGGACTCTCTAGCTTATTATATATGGTTTAATTGATTTTATGTAAGGGAAGAGCTTCAGGAGGGTGAGACTGATCAGAATTTCTCAAATTCTTTTTTTTATTTTAGTTATTAATTTATACTCAAGAATGGAAGGATATATTGAGATTATATGATTCTTGAATATTATATATGATTTATTTTTAGGTCAATGAATATAGATGCATATTGATGTTTTGAATTATAGAATTTATTTCGACTATTTATTACTAATAGATGAAATTAAATAGCTCTGATTGTTACAAAATAAAAGATAAAAGAAAAAATTCTTCCAAATTATATTCTAAGACGTGATAGTTTGTATCAGAGCATAATTGTTGAAAAAATTAAATTATTAGTAGGGCTATAAGAATTAATAGTGAGTCAGGAAGATTAGGTAGATTAAGGTGTATTATTTTATATAAATAATTGATTGTATATGTGAATTATTTAGATTAGATAGAATTGTGCAAAAGTGAATAGTTAAAATTGACCTACCAAAGCAAGATGTATCAAATGAGCACACATTGCCACTTAAGTACCGTCAAACACTATTGCAGGTGGCCAGTGTTTTAGTACAGGTAATGGGTGCTACTCAATGTAAGCCATCAGGGAGCAAGAAAGAAGAGGGGGATAAGCATTTGCAAGTATTTTATAAGCTGAAGCCCCTACTATTCAAATGAGCTGTTGGACCACAAGCTATAGAACATTGGTTGGTGAAGATAGAGAAAATTTTTGACAGCTTGCAATGCCAGAGAGCTGGGAGGTATCACTAGTTGTGTTCCTATTTGATGGAGAGGCCGAGAGATGATGAGTTGGATAGTAGATAGAGAAATTATAAGGAAAAATAAATGTTGAGATCATTTGAGATGAGTTTACTATAGTATTTAGGATATGATTTGTATCTCCATCAGCCCAATGATAGATGTAGAAAGCTTTCATCAAGTTGGACCAGGGACGCAAGATAGTGATCCAGTATGAGGCCGAGTTTACTACTCTTTTTAGGCATGCTCCTCACTTGATCTCCACTGCTAAAGATAAGTGTTATAGATTTCTGCAAGAGTTGAATAGGGAGCTGAGACATCTATTAGTGTCTCTACGGATTAAAATTTTTCTAAGTTGGTGGAGCAAACCAAATTGATAGAGATTTTTTTGGCAGTACCGACATCCAGGTATGATGAGAGTTCTAAGTACGATGTTTGCAGGAGGAGGACTAAAAATGAAGTAAGCAGGGATAGAGATAGTGCTAGTAATAAGAAAAGTAGATACAGTGATTCGAGGGGATCAAGATCGATTACATCTATTGGAAGCTACAATACATGTATTCATAATGAAAAGAGGTTTAGAGGTTAGTGTTATCTTCTAATTGAGCAATGTTTTTGATGTGGACAATAAGGGCAAAAGGTAGTGCATTATCTACAAAGAGGAAGAACTGATTTAAAAGTAGGACAATCTTGGAAGATTGAAGGACAGGAGACTATACGACTGAGAGCATATAATGAAAGATTAATTAATAAGGAAGATGACAGAGCTATCAGTGGTAGTCAGAGAGAGATTGTAGCACCATGATCGACTACACCTACTCTAGTGATGTCACATGTGTACAACTGGAGTATCTAGAAAACTGAGAACCTGATTGTTCTATTGGTAAAAAATTTATTTGAATTATTGAATGACATAGCATATCATACATAATTAAGTGATGTGTGATAGAATGAACTACATGATTGCATAATTACTTCAACAACAACAACAACAACATCAAGCCTTTATCCCACTACGTGGGGTCGGCTACATGAATCCTTTTTCTCCATTGTGTCCTGTTAAAAGTCAAATTCTCGTTTAAATCTAATAAAGAAAGATCATTTTTAATATTTTCTAACCAAGTCTTTTTAGGTCTACCTCTACCTTTCTTAACATAAGTCAAATCTAAGACCTCTACTTTCCTAACCGGGTCATCGGGAGGCCGCCGTTTTACGTGACCAAACCATCTAAGGCGACTCTCTCTAATCTTATCTTCCACTGGAGCTACTCCAACCTTTTCATGAATATGCTCATTTTGTATCCTATCTCTAAGGGTAAAGCCACTCATCCACCTGAGCATCCTCATCTCTACAACACTTAACTTAGAATTATGCTTCTCTTTTAATGGCCAACATTCGGCACCATAAAGCATTGCAGGTCTCACCACCATCTTATAGAATTTTCCCTTAAGTTTGAGAGGTACTTTTCTATCACACAATAAGCCTGATGCATTCCTCCACTTCAACCATCCAACTTGGATTCTGCTGATAATATCCCCATCTATATCACCATCACTCTGAACAATAGATCCAAGATATCTAAAACGTGTACTCTTATTAATGACTTGATCGGCCAAAGTCACAATGCCCTCACTAGGTCTATTATTACTAAAATTACACTCCATATATTCCGTTTTAGATCTACTCAAGCGAAAACCTTTAGACTCTAAAGTTGACCTCCACAATTCTAGTTTACCTTCAACTCCCCCTCTAGTCTTATCAACAAGAAGAATATCATCAGCAAAAAGCATACACCAAGGTACATCCTCTTGCAAATGTCTAGTGAGAACATCCATGACTAAAGCAAAAAGATATGGGCTTAAGGCTGATCCTTGATGTAATCCAACCGAAATAGGGAAATACTTGGTCAAACCACCTTGTGTTTGAACACAAGTAATAGCTCATGCATACATATCTTTAATGATTTGAATATAAGCGTTATTAACTCTTTTCTTTTCAAGAACTCTCCATAGCACTTCTCTTGGAACTTTATCATATGCTTTTTCTAAATCAATAAATATCATATGTAAATCCTCCTTATTCTCTCTATATTTCTCCATCAAACCTCTTAATAAATGTATGGCTTCCATAGTAGACCTACCCGGCATGAATCCAAATTGATTTTGAGAAACATTAGTATCACGCCGCAACCTATGCTCCATAACTCGTTCCCATAGTTTTAAAGTATGACACATTAACTTAATTCCTCTATAATTCGCACAATCTTGTGCATCACCTTTATTCTTAAAAATAGGGATTGACACACTCATTCTACACTCATCTAGCATCTTTTTAGTCTTCAAAACAGTATTAAAAAGTTTAGTAAGCCAAGAAATTCCTTCATCTCCTAAGCATTTCCACACCTCTATTGGAATATCATCAGGTCCAACAGCTTTTCCACCCTTCATTTTCTTCAAAGCCTCTCTAACTTCGGTTTTACTAATACGCCGATAAAAACATAAATCTTTATTTTCATTTAGGGTGCTAAGATCACTACAGTCAATTTTATTTTCACATTCTTCATTAAAAAGTTTAGCAAAATATAAATAATTACTTGATGAGTTTTAATTATACGGATTTGATTTATATCAATTTTATGCCCGAATCCTTCAGGAAAATGCCAAGGATGATATTTTTTAAGGTAGGTAGATTATAAAAATCCAGTCAAATTAATTTTTTAGAAGTCATTGTAAGTCCAAATCACAAACCGTCTTCACCATAACGTAGATATTATAGTGATTTAATTACATTAATATTTTCCATAATTTTTGGGTGCTAGTGCAAATCCTTAATAAATTGACACCTATGAATACAAGGGATATTTTGGGACCATCAAGTGTCTATTTTGCAAATCGATTTCATCAAAATTTTTTAAATAAATTTTCCTATTTTGTGAATATTTTTATAATATTTAAAGCCCAAAAAAGATTTATATAAATTTCATATTAAAAATTGAATAAATTACATAATTATAATTATATTATATTATTATTTTATTATAAAAAATAAATATGTTTAAGTACTTACCCATTTTGTTTAAGCCAAATCCTTTTAATCTCATTTTAATAGAGAGAATAAAGGATAAAATTAGAGAGAAATTAGAGGAGAGAAAATAAAATCTAGGATTTGGAGGCTGTAAAGTGATTTTCATTAGTCGATTTTGTTGAGAGATTTGCTCGTCTTATTGTAAGAAATTAGTATCCTATATTTTTATTTGAATAACTTGGTATATTTGAGATTTTTTTGATTAAATTTATATTTTCATTATAAAAAAAATGAGAACAATTTTATATTGGTAAAAATTTCACCACTTAATCTTTTATATGTTATAGAGATTGAGATTATGAATATTTTGAGTATTTATATGAGATTTTTTGTCGGGTGATTTTAAGAATAGAAATTTTTTTGTCAATTTAAAAATTTATTTTAGCATCTAAAAGTAGTGCTTTAGTTCAATTAAAGCTCCTAAATATTGTTATATACGATCCCTGGTAATTTGATTAATTTTTGAAAGTATGAATTTCTACACAGTGGAATTTTTTGTTGCCTATTGTTAATATATTTTGACACTTTTTGAATTAAGCCCAATTATATTTTATTAACTATAATGCATTAAAAATGAATTTGGATATGTAATTGAGTAATAACTGATCGTTATTACTATTATAGTACTGTGATAATAATGTGGGTGTAAAAGACAAGTAAAGACTGGTTGACATATTGCTTAGAGATTGATTGACCTATATAAGATGGTGGTTGGAAAGAATTTTATTTAAATATTTTAGCTCGATGTTATCCTCTATTGAACAATGATACAGTGATTGGGAGTTATAAGAAATTATTATTGTGCTAACGAGCAAAGAGTGTCGACTCTATTTATTAACTCAATAATTACCGATTACAGATTACTAATTAATGAAACCACAACTTTTTACTTGTTTAGTGTGACAATTGAAATACATGTTATTGAGGCATTATTCTTATTACTGTATAAATTTATTATTACTACACAAATTTACTGTTACTACATTATCTTACTACTCCTACTATCTTACTACTCTTACCACTAAGTTGATATTTTAACCGATATAAACATATATGTTGTTTGATACTACTAATTCACTATACTGATACTAAGCATGTGACATACTGAGCATATAATATATTGATTTGATACTGATATAAAATACGTGGATATCATGTGTACACTCCTATATAATTTTATTATATTGATATGATATTGGCAGTCTTTATCGATGCATTGGTTTTACAGCTTTATATGATTGCTTTACTGATTGATAGTATTGATATGATGACTACTTTATCGATTCAACACCTATAGTAGTTTCTCCATTATACTATTTTAAGTGCTTATATATCATACTATTTTAGTGTTTTTATATTTTACTGCTATTATATATGAGTTTTACTATTTTTGTACTGATTCTCATCATATAATTATTATGATTATGAATTGATTAATGATATGCATACCGCTTCTTTATCATGTTTTAAATTCAGTTATATGATTTTAGTAAGTTGTTTGATTGTTTAGCTTATTATATGCGATTTAAATGATTTTGGGTCATGGAAGAGGTTTAGGAGTATGAGACTGATTAGGATTCCTCAAGTTTTGTTTTTTTTATTTTAGTTATTTTTTATACTCAGGAATGGAATGGAAGGATATGTAGTTATTATATGATTCATGAGTATTGTATATGATTTACTTTTGGGTCAATGAATATAGATGTGTATTGATGTTTTAAAATATAGAATTTATTTTCACTGTTTATTATTGATAAATGAAATTAGATAACTTCGATTGTTGCATAATAAAAGATAATTGAAAGAATTCTTCCAAATTAGATTCTGGGGAGTGACATTTGGTATCTTGTATTAATGTGGATTAATGTGAAGAAGTGTAAAGGAACATTTACCTTAGAATCAGGTCACTTCTAATCTTTCTTCTATCATTTATATTTTACTTTATAGTTTATATTGTGTTGTTCTATTAGTGAAATAAAAATGTTTGTGTCATGCAAACTCATCTCCATATGTAGATACACTTTTATTCTGAATATATGATTATTTAAGAGGCGTGTATTGTATAATGTAAGTTTGATCTTTATAAATTACTTAAATCGTTTTTAATTCCTCCATACTTTATTTAGTTTATGTATAAATTATGCATAAACTTAAAATCTAGTGTGATCTAGAGCTTCAATGAAGGATTAGAAGAAAAATTAGAGGTCTTAAAATGAAGTCTTGCTATAACATAGAAATATGATGGTTAGGATTATGAGATCTTAAGGAGATAATAAAACTGTAGTTAGGACGAATCCTAGTTAATACCCTAATGAGCTTGATAGAAAAAAGGAGTACTTATACTCTGATTCGCAATAAGAATAGGTAAAAAAGTACTCTTATGCAATCATGTGTTTTAAATATCATATGTTTAAAAATTGTATAACTAGTGTGTTTACCTTTTATAGCTGCAGCTTTTTATTTTAATTTGTACAACCTATTTTGAGTCATTTGGAAAGATAAATTAAGTAGTTTCATTAGGCAGTGCTAAAGTGAATTTAGAAAATTTCATAGCTCCCAATGGGAATGATGCTCTTCTCATTACTTTATTACTTTACATGACACGTGCACGTACGTATAACAAGACCTACACATTAGAAAACTAAACAATATTTAGAGGACCTAGTAGTGTTTGTAAGCTAAAGCAAAAAAAAATATCCTGTCAAGTTTTTGGCACAGTTGTCAGGGATCAGTATTGAAATAGATTATCTTATTTTGTATTTTATATTACTGAATAATCTGCTAATTTAATCTAGTGTTAGTTTTATTTTTACATACTTAGTGTTTCTTTGCTTACTATTAATTGTTATTGTTCAGTGTTTTACATATTTTATATTGTATTGCTTACTTTTATATGCGTAGTACTAAACAACCAACATAATTATTATGTGATACAAAATTTGAAAAGACCCTTAAAAAAATATAAAAACTAAGAAATTACAAAAAAAAAAAAATTAAAAAAGGCTAAACAACTTTTAAAAAATGATCAACCTAGACTGCATAGAGAATACACTAATCCTATGGTTGAACGCTTCCATCAAAGCATAAATATACATAATATTCAGGCTAACAATTTTGAACTAAAACTTGTAATCATCCAAATGATGCAAAACTCTCAGTTTGGAGAAACTCTAGTAGAAGATCCTAATTTGCAGATAGCTAGTTTCCTTGAAATATGTGCAACCTTCAAATATAATAATGTTACTAACACTACTGTTAGACTTAGATTGTTTCCTTTTTTACTTAGGGATAAAGATAAGATTTTCTTAAATTCATTGTCCCTAATACAACTTGGAATGACTTAGACAATAAAATTTTAGCTAAATATTTTCTCTATCTAAAACTACTAAGCTTAGAAATGATATCACATCATTTATCCAGTTAGATGATGAGTCTATTCATGAGTCATGGGAGAGATATAAAGGACTCCTTAGAAAATGTCTTTACCATGCCCTCCCTAATTGGTTAATCATTCAGATCATTTATAATGACCTTATAAGTTCTCTTAGATCCATCATTGATGCTGCTGGTGGTTCTCTGATATCAAAGCCTTTTGATGAAGCATATGCTTTGATTGAGGAGATAGCTACCAATAATTTTCAATGGCCTTCTGTAAGAATTAATCTTAGAAAGGTAGCTAGTGTTTATGAATATGATGCTTTATTAATTTTAACTCACAAGTAGCTATCATATCTAAAAAAAATGATAATATTGGAATCAATTCACCTTACAATTCACCTTTAACTATAAAATAAAATATCTTTGGAGCCTCCAGTGACCCAAGTGTATCAGGTGTAGAATCCCTTAATGCCATCAATAATAGAACACATAGCTCTTAACGCTTATAATCCTAGTTGGAAAAATCATCCCAATTTCAACTAGAGTAATAATCAAAATGATAATACTAATTGGAACTCTAACTAGCCAAATCAAGTAAAAAACTAGAACCACCCTTCTCAAAATTTTACAAACCCAAGGCCTAATGATCCCTTGGGATTTCACTCAAATAATAAACCTAATGATAAGAAGCCTCCACTGGAGGAATTAGTTTTGCAAATGGGTATGCAATTACAAAGTCCAATTGTTGTCATTAGAAATATTAAAAACCAATTAGGATAGTTAGCTGGATCTTTAGCTAGTAGAACCCAAGGAACCTTACCTAGTATTACATAAGTAAGCAAAAGAAAGGGATAAGGAACAATGTAAAGCTATTCAACTAAGAAGTGGAAAAGAATTAGATGAAGTGGTTAGTAAGGAAGAGAAATAAATTGATGACATTATTAAAGAAACCCCATTAGACCTGTAAGTGTTGAAGTGTTATCTCAACCTACTCAAGAGGTAGAAAGACTAATTAGGAAGGTAGTTAGATACCACTATCATCATTTTCTCAAAGATTGCTTAAACAAAGTATGGATAGATAGTTTTTTAGATTTTTAGAGAACATTAAAAAGTTAATAATTAATATACATCTTGCAGAAGCTCTGGAACACATACCTACTTATGTAAATTTTATGAAAGATATTTAAAGCAAGAAGAGAAATCTAGGATATTTTGAAACGATAGCTCTTTCTGAAGAATGTAGTGTTATTATACAAACGAAAATCTAGCAAATGCTTAAATACCCTAGTAGTTTCACTATCCTGATGGCTATAGGAGATAAATTTTGGGGGATAGCACTTTGTGATTTAGGTGTTAGTATCAATCTTATGCCCTTCTTTATTCTTAAAAGACTAGACTAGGAGAAGTACAACCTACTACAGTTACCCTACAATTAGCTGGTCGTTCATTTACCTATCTTAAGGGGTAATAAAGGATGTGTTAGTGAAGGTGGATAAGTTCATTTTTCATGTATATTATATTATGTTGGACATGGAGGAAGACATGAAAATACTTATTATCCTAGTAGACCTTTCTTAGCTATCTGAAGGGATACAATTGACATTCATAAGGAGAGTTAATCATGAGAGTTCAAGATCAAGAAGGCATCTTTAATGCTTGAAATCAATGAATTATTTTAAGGATCAGGGTGAGGATTGTTGTAGAGTGGATTATATAGACTCTTATATAGAGGAAGTTTTGAAGGCTGGTAGAAAGTCAGATGGATTTACTGTTATCTGAGGATGATCTATATGAGATGAAGGGAGATATTGTTCATGTTATTAGTCAAAGCCCTAGGATGTATATAGAGAGATTGAAGGTCTTATATATGTCATCATTAGGGAAACCTTTGAACCCATCTGTAATTGCAGCACCAAACCTAGAACTAAAAGTACTTCCGACTTATTTAAAATATGCGTTTTTAGGAGATGACTAAACTTTACCCATCATTATCTTTGTTGAGCTTGAAAAAGATTAGGAAAGTAAGTTGATTAAAGACTTTAATTCATATAAGAGAGTGATTGACTGGTCTATTATTAACATTCGAAGATTAGTCATTCTATTTATATGCATAAGATTTTATTGGAAGAAGCCAGCCAACCTAAAGTTGACAAGTAAAGGAGGTTGAATTTGACCATAAAATAAGTGGTAAAGAAATAAATTTTAATGTGGTTGGATTCGGATGTCATTTATTCTATTTCTAATAGTCGTTGGGTTAATCGTATTCACCGTGTTCCTAAAAAAGGAGGATTAACTATTATTGCTAATGAAAAGAGTGAACATACTTCTACCAGGAATGCGACTGGGTGGAGAATCAATATCGATTATCGGAAGCTTAACATGGCCACTAGGAAGGATCATTTCTCATTGCTCTTTATTGACCAAATGTTATATAGATTAGCAGGGCATCCTTTTTATTGTTTCTTAGATGGTTACTCCAGTTACCATAAAATTCCCATTGCCCTAGAAGATTAAGATAAAATAACTTTCACTAGTCCTTATGAAACCTTTATGTTTAGGTGTATGCCTTTTGGATTGTGCAATGCCCCTGCTACATTTCAAAGATGTATGATATTGATATTCTTTGATTTAATAGAGTAGGGCATTGAGATCTTCATTAATGATGTTTCAGTCTTTGGAACGATGCTTGATATCTACTTAAATCATTTAGAGTTAGCTTTAAAAGGATGTGAGGAAATCAACCTTGTGCTTAATTGGGAGAAAGCAATTCATGGTAAAAAAAGAATTGTCCTCGGACATAATCTCTAAGAGGGGTATGGAGGTTGATAAGGAAAAGATCCAAATGATTAAAAATTTGCCACCTCCTTCTTCTGATAACAGAGTTTGGAGTTTCTTAGCTCATGTCAAATTTTATAGGCATTTCATAGTTTTTTTTAAATTTACCAAATTGCTTTGTCATTTGCATAAAAAATATATACCTTTTGATTTTGATTCTGGTCGTTTAATTGTATTTGAGAAGCTTAAAATGTTCTTAGTTATTGCTCCTATTATCATTTCACGTCAATGGTCTCTTAGCTTTAAATTGATGTGTGATGCTAGTGACTATAACATAGAAACGATTTTAGGGCAGAGGCTTGATAAGGAATTTCATGCTATTTATTATGCCAGTAGATCTTTTAATGATGATGCACATATTAATTATACAACAACTAAAAATGAGTTGCTAGCTATAGTGTTTACCTTTAATAAGTTTAGATCCTGTTTAATCGGCACCAAATTAATTATTTTCACCGATCATTCTGTAATCAAATATATGCTAAACAAGAAATATGCTAAGCTCCAATTAATTAGGTGGATTTTATTGCTACAAGAATTTGAATTAGAAATTTTGGATAGGAAATATTTTAAAAATCAGGTGGTCGATCATTTGTCTAGATTAGAGATTGAGGATTCTGATGATTATGATAAAGATATTAATGAATTTTTCCCTGAGGAAAAACTACTTTCATTTAGTTCTTGGAATATACCTTGATATGCTAAAATTGTTAATTACATTATTAGTGGTGTTATGACATATCTTTTACCCAAAGGTGCAAATTTCTGCATGATGTCAAATTCTATTTTTTGGGATGAGTCTTATTTATTTAGAAAGTGTAAGGACTAAATTATTAGGTGATGTGCCCTGAAAATGTGATTGAATCGACCATTAGTGAATGTCATGATTTTGAGTTTGGAAGGCATTTTTAAGGTTTTAGAACTTCTTCTAAGATTCCTTAATTTGAATTTTATTGTCCTACCCTATTTAAGGCTGTAAATGATTATGTTAAAAGATATGATCGATGCCAAATGGTTGGAAATATTTCTAAAAGAAATAAAATGCCCTTAAATTATATGCTTGAAGTTGAAAATTTTATGTTTGAGGTTAGACTTCAAGAGTCATTTTGTTCAATCCTTTGGAAGTCAATACATTTTAATAGCTGTTGACTATATCTTTAAATGGATAAAAGGAATATCAACTCCTAAAATTGATGCTCATATAGTAATTAAGTTTTTAAAGAAAAATATTTTTTCAAGATTTGGAGTGCCTAAATTTATCAATAATGATGGGGGTAGCCATTTTTGTAATAAAATGGTTGAAAATCTAATTTCTAAATATGAAATTAAGTATATGATAACAACTGCTTATCATCCCTAAACTAATGGTTAAGCAGAGATTAACAATCAATATATTAAGAGAATTTTAGAGAAAATTATAAGTCCAAATAAGAAAAATTAGTCATTGAGATTGGATGATGCACTATGGGCTTATAAGACTGATTATAATACTTCAATTAAAATATCTCCCTATAAATTAATCTTTAAAAAAGCTTGTCATTTGCCCATAGAGTTAGAACACAAAGTTTTCTAGGTTGTAAAAGAATTAAATTATAAACTTAAGGATGTTGTAAAAAAAAGGCTAATATAGTTCAATGAATTGGAAAAATTTTGAAATGATGCTTATAAAAATATCAAGTTATATAAAGAACAAATAAAAAAGTGATGTTATCGTAAACTCATTAAGAAAGAATTTGAGCCTGGAGAGGAAGTCCTTTTGTATAACTCAAGGTTAAATTATTTCCTATGAAGCTTAAGTCCATGTGGTTAGGCCCATTCACTATAATAAAGGTGTATCCTTATAGAGCTATTGATATTAGGGATCATAAAACTACTCAAAATTTGAAGGTTAAGGGTTAGAGATTAAAACTCTATCTAGTTGATCACCTTAAGAGCTGACTCATCTTGGATTGAATTTTGCATAGTTTGACTAAAGGTTGTAAACTTAGTACTATTTGGGAGGCAACTCAATTGATCATCCAATGGTTAGATTTGACCCAAGTTGTTATCATTGTTGTGTGTGTTAATTTTGATTATGGGTGGTTAAATTGGAAAATTCAGTCCAACACCACAATGCTATACCTTCATTTGCATCGGCAACAACACATGTAGTAGCAACAAATGAAGAAGAAGAAGATGAGTGGGGAGAGCCCCCATGTTATTGTTGTGCTTGTTTTTATTTTTATTTTTATTTTTTCTTGTTGCATTTTTTTTATTTAAGTTTTTTGTAGTTTTTAAATGTTTATTTTGTTATGTTATTTTCCTGCACTTTTTATCATTTTTGTTTAAAATATAATTTGGAAAAAATGAATGAAATCAATTTTTTTCAATTTTATGAAATTATTTGCCTTACAATATTGCACTTTTTGCTTGAGTTATAAAATTTTAAAAATTTAAAATTAAGATACTTAAGTATTTAATAGTACACAACTTGCAATTTTTTTCTAATAAAATAGTTACAAGTAATAACTAATCTTATCATTTAAAATTAGTAATTCTTGATAAATTAAAATTCCTAAAAATCACTTAAGAACTTGACTAGTTATAAAAGAATATTGGGTTATAAGATTAATGTGAATTAACTCATTAGATTAATTCTAAATCACCTAAAAAGTAATTATTAGAAAATTATGAACCATTTAATAAACTTTAGATTAGTATAATGAATAGAGGCAATAGATAGATAGTCAACATCAAAATAAGATATTTTAGCAAATATATAAAAAAGAGTTAAAAATGAAAATGACTGAAAAATATCAAGTATCTAAATATTAAAAATTGGTACTTGTAATATCTAGACTCGTTTAAAAATAATAAGCGGATGTAATAGACGAATATTCAAATTTAATATAAAGTACTTAGCAAAATTTAAAAAAAAAGTAAAAAAGCTAAATACCTAAATTTCAAAAATTGATACTTGTAATATCTAGCCTTACTTTTATACTTCTAAAGGAATTATTAAAAATCATAATACTTAAAAGAAGCTTGAGGTAAATCTAAAGGTTAACTAAATGTGGAAGTTCATTAACTTCAAAAAATTCAATAAAGCTAAGTAAGCTAGTTAAAATTCTTCACCAATACCTTTAGGAGTTTAACTTAAAAAGAATATTAATTCAAAAATGAGGGAATATGATGCTATAAATTATTTTATTAAAAAATCTTCCAACTTATGTACATTATAAATACTTAGAATATTAATTTTATTTCTTTCCAAAAATTATAATCAATGCATAAGATATTTTTATTCTAATGCAGTATAAATTATTTGAAGACAAATAATATCTTAAAGTTTGGGAATTGATAAAAAAATAGCTATCCAAATTGCCTATACTATGATATTTGTGCATTTAATCCTTATGTTTTTGTGCAGAAAATAGTTTAAAAATCATAAAAATTGAACCAATGCCGTAGCGCCATATCATTCCACAGTGCTGTAGCAGAGGGCCTCAAAAAAATTGCTGGAGAGCTTAGAGCCAAGGTACCAGGAAGTGCCACAGCACCAAATCACCCAACACGTTGGCGGGAGACAATTAGACCGATGAGCTGATGTGATGAATGGTGAATCGATACATTAGTCCAGCAGCGCTATAGCGCCACCAAGCCAGCACTGCAGTGCCAATTCAGATATTTTGTAAAATTATAAATAGTAGCCTTGGTGTTCATATATAGATATTGGCACTTTGTAAAGACACGTGTGTGTGTGTGACTCTTGTGTACTTGTTTGATGTCTTGTATTAGTGTAGATCAAAGTGAAGTGCAAAAGAGTCTGTACCTTGAATTTGGATCACTTCTAACCTTTCTTATATCATTTATATTTTTCTTTATAGTTTGTATTGTGTTGTTTTATTTGTGAAATAAAAATATTTGTGTTGTGTAAACTTATCTTCATGTGTAACTAATCTTTTAATCTAAATTTATGATTATTTAAGAGGCATGTATTGCATAGAGTAAGTTTGATCTTTATAATTAACATAAGCAATTTTTTATTCCTCTAAGCTTAATTTAGTTTATTTATAGATCATGCATAAACTTAATACCTAGTATGATCTAGAGTCTCGAAGGAGTATAAGAACAATTAGAGATCTTAAAACATAATCTTGTGGTGGTTAGGATTATGTGATCTTAAGTAGATAGTAGAATTGTAATTAGAAGGAATCCTAACTAATACTCGAACAAGCTTGAGATAGACGACGAGTACTTATGCTATGATTCATAGTAACAATAAGTAGAAAATCACTCTTTAGCAATCGTGTGCTTTAAATATCACAAGTTAAAAAATTTTACAACTAATGAATTTACCTTCTCGTAACTGTAGCTTTTTATTTTAATTTGCACAACGTATTTTAAATCATTTGGCTAGATAAATATAGTAGTTTCATTAGGTACTACTAAAGAGAATTTGGGAAATTTCACAGCTCCTCGTGGAAACAATACTTTTCTCATAACTTTACTACTTGACACGATATGTACACATGCATAAAAAAGGACTTACACCTTAGCACACTAAACAATATTTAGAGGATCTAATAGTGTGTGTAAGTTTTAATACAAAAATATCCTATCAGTAGACTGAGAGTCACATGAATAGGTGCTTTCTAATAGTTGAGTTTGGAGAAGATGGTTTCTCTAGGAGAGAGTGAATGTTCGAGAATGCTTAGAGGAGCGAGTGGTTTAAGTGATGGTCTCGATATGTGGCAAGTTGTTAGCCTAATGAAGAATCCTTGGTTCACCTCACAGAGAGCGAGCTCCTTGGTAGGCCCAGATAAGTGGTGCCTAGTGATTACTCTGGGCGAGTCCCTTGCGAGTTCTAGGTGATTAGTGCCTCTTCTTGTCATTTTAGACTCCCAACCAATAGAATTATCTTTTTTTTTTTTAATCTCTTTTTTGTTCTACCATAAATTTGAATACACAATGAGAACGTTAATTCCAATACATTTTCAGACCAAATAACCTCCTAAAGTAATTCAATTGTCAGAACGTCTAATTTTGAATTTGAGCACATAAACAGCTCAACTAAATATTATCTCAATCCAGGTCATAAAGGTCAAGTTAAATAATGGTGTCCATAGGAATTATATTTTACTAGCCCCATACCCCCTCTGCAAGATTATCTAAGGACTATTAATCATCATAGATATAATATAGTCTCAGACCAAACAAACCTATATGATCCTCAATGGCAGATAACGCTTCGGCCAGTGGGCTTCATCAATCTTCGATCATAAACTAAGCTTCTAACTTCTTCTGCCTCGCTCCACATTCCATTGCAAGCATAGAGATTGGACAAAGTGATATAATAGCCAATGTTGTCAGGTTCCAAGCAAAACAGATTCTCCGCAACAGATCTTCCTATCTCAAGGTTAGCATGATCTGTGCAGGAACTCAGAATAGCTCCCCAAGTTCCTGGCTCAGCTCTAGATGAAAATTTCTGAACGAAATTACAAGCTTCAGAAATTTTGCCAGCCTTACCAAGCATATCTACCATACAGACATTGTGTTCAATGCATGGTTCAAATCCAAACACTTCCTTCATGAGGTTGTAATGCCTGCATCCCTCGTCAACAAGTCCAGAGTGGCTGCAAGCTGATAGAAGAGCAATGAAAGTGCTTTTTGTAGGCTGAATACCTAACTGGGTCATGGTAGTGAAAATGCTGATGGCCTTTTCACCATGCCCGTGAAGACCAAATGCTGAGATCATCGAGTTCCAAAAAGCAATAGATTTCTCAGAAGAGTTGTTGAAAACTTGGATTGAAACGTCAAGTCTGCCACACTTGCTGTACATGTCAAGGAGCGCTGAGGAGATGAAGCTGTTTGCTTGCAGTCCAGCCTTGATAGCATAGCCATGAACTTCCCTTCCATATCTGAGATTCCCCTGCTGTGAACAAGCACATAGCACGCCTACAAGGGAAAATTCATTAGCTCTATGACTTCCCATTTGTTTAAAGTACTCCAAAACTGCTCTGCCATTTTTGTTCTGCGCAAAGCCTGATATCATGCAATTCCAGGAGCACAAGTTATGATCTTCAATAGTTCGAAACACCAGCTCTGAGCTAGTAGGGTCGCTGCATCGAAAATACATGGTAATGAGAGCATTCCTTGCCATAAGATCAAGTCCTGCTGAGCTCTTTTCCATAAGTGCATGTATTGATCTGCCTAGTTGTATTAATCTCAAATTCCCACATGCTGATAAGGCGCTTACATATGTGATTTGATCTGGTTGGGCATTCAGTGAGTGATGCAACAAAAGAAACATTTTGATTGCATCCTCGTGATGCCCATATTGAGCATATCCTATTATGATTGTGTTCAATGAGATGATATCAGACAAAGGTAGAATGCTCCTCAAAAGCAAGGAGGAAGCCAACATATCTCCGCAATTTATGTACATAAGCATAAGGGCATTGACAAATGAAACATCTCTAACAAATGCATACCTGATCCCCCAGCAATGAAGTGATTTCCCAAAGTTAAGGTCTTGGGGATCAGTACAAGAAGGCAGAACTCCCAGTAGTGTTGCCAAGCTGCACTGCAAATCTTGCTGAAGCAATTCGCAAAACAAAGCTTGAGCATATTGTCTTAAAATATCATTCTTTGAGTACCCTGAGATCATTGTATTCCATGAGACTAAATCCTTAACAGGCATGGTGCTGAAAAGAAGGTCTGCCGAGATAAAGTCCTCATAGCTTAGGTACATATCAAGCAAGCAGTTTCCTAATGAAGGATTTGAGACCTCCACTTGACTCCTAATTGCAAATGCATGAATTGATTTCCCTTGGCAAAGTAGATCAAGTTTGTGACAAGCAGGAATGGCGGCTATCAAAGTAACAACATTAGGCTGAGGGTCCTTCTTCAATAACAACTCACGGAAAAGCTGCAAAGCTTCATCAATTCTTTTGTTTTCCACTAAACCATAAATCATTGAATTCCAAGAAACAATGTTCTTGTGAACTATTCTATGAAACACGTCCTTCGCAACTTCAACATCTCCATAACAGAAATAAAACGATATCAATGAATTTTCAATGGAACTATTATGCATTCCTAGATAACCCAACTTAATCACCCAAACATGTACAGCCTCTCCTAAACTATGAAATTTCTCTGAACAAGAGCAAGCAGAGATCATAGAAGACAGGCTGACTCGATCGGGTCGAGTTACCGAGCAAGTCATTTCCTGAAAGAACAGTACTGATTTTCCAGGAAAACCATTGTATAAACTTCCATTAATTATAGAATTCCATGAAGTAGCGTCCTTAGCCCCCATAACTTCAAACATAAACTCAGAAGAAGTTAGATCACCACACTTGGCATACATATTGATCAGAGCATTACAAAGCTGGATATCGAAGTCAAAACGTCTTTTTAAGATATTACAATGCAGAACTGCCCCCTGTTTCAAGTTGCGAGTACGGGCAGCAGCAGATAGAACAATGATAAGCGTCGTGGTATCAAATTCTTGAAAATCGTTTACCATTTCATTGACGAGATCAATATAAGTTTGAAAATCATCGTTCATGACGCATGCATTGATGATGGCATTCCATGAGACCACATCTCGAGCAAAATCCTCATCAAAGAGTGCCAAAGATGAATTTATATCACGGGCTCGTGCATATGCAGTGAGGAGTGAAGTCCGAAAAACGATGTCGAGCAGAATGTTGGTTTTGATTGAAAGGCAATGGATAGAGGAAACAAGGAAGGGCTCAGCTGGTTCGGTTTTGAGGAGGTTGAGGAGTCTAAACTCAAAGGAGGCTTTTTGAGGTATTTTGTCGAACTGGTAAACGTCATTGTGAAAGTAGGAGATAATATGGCGTCTTCGGATGCAGATATATGAGGTGGGGAACCAGTAGGATGGAATTAGCTTAGGGATTCTTCGAAATTGTTTTAAATGGTAAACAGAAGCGAGGATTCTTACCATGCGGATTCTCTGTTGATCATTTTCGTTGGATCCCACTTTATCTGATCGGTTGGTTGATCAAGACGGTCAGAACAGATTGAAGGATGGAAACGGGAATTGGACCTTTGGCTTCTTCCCATGAAGAAGGTATTTTGGCCTCGTCTAGTCTTTTGATTTGGGGAAATTATTAGGTGCGGAGATACCTAGCATGTACACATGGCAATTAATTTTTATTTCATTTTTAATTTTTTTTCTTGCAAGCCCAACCGACCCAGCACAAAATATTCTTATTCAAATTTAGGATTTTGAAATGACACTCTTTTTTTAAATGCAATACCGCGAAAGTTTTATATTTTTTAAGATTTAAGCTCAAAATACATTTTCATAGCTGCTGAGAAAGAAGAAACGAGGAGAGCTGATGAAGATCACGAGTGATTTGGAGGAGGAAAAGGTGATGAATATGACGCTATGCAGACATCAAGGAAAATGAAGAGGAATAGCTGAAGTTGAAAGAAGAATAGCTTGCAAGAATGATAGTTTTTTTCTGTACATTTAGGGAATATGTTGGGGGTTCCAAGGGGCAGCACCCCCTGGCGGGGTTCGTAATATTTCTATTTGTTTTCAAAGTTTGTAAGTCATTTGTACTCCGTGATTTATATGCACTAGAGGGAGAACACTTGCTTCTGTAATATTTCTGTTCACGTTAAAGCATTCTCAGCTTTTTTACAAATAAGTGTTACAGAAACTTTAAAGTTTTCTTTGCTTGTTTATATGTTGTGTACTAGTCATGTTGATTCGGATGTAAGAAACAATCATATTGATTCAGATGTAAGAAATCTGATTAAAAAATACATAGTTATTTAGAAATACCGAGCAGTACCGAGTAGTATTTATTAAGAAATACCGGGCTATACCGAGCAGTACCAAGTAGTATCGAGCAGTACCGAGCAATACCGAGAAGTACAGAGCAGTACCGAGCAGTACTAAGCAATACCGAGTAGCATTTATTAAGAAATATCGGGCAGTACCGAGCTGTACTGAGCGGCATTGAGCAGTATCGAGTAGTATTTATTAAGAAATACTGGGCAGTACCAAGCAGTACTGAGCGGTATCGAGCATTGGTACTGAGAGTTCATCTGTATAAACATTGAATTGATATTAAAGGAAAAATTCTGTTCAGTACCGCTGTGTATCAATCATATTGATTCAGATGTAAGAAACAATCATATTGATTTAGATGTCGGTGTAAACATTGAATTAATATTAAAGGAAAAATTTCTGTTCGGTACCGCTTTGTATCAATCATATTGATTCAGATGTAAGAAATAATCATACTGATTCAGATGTCGGTATAAACATTGAATTGATATTAAAGGAAAAATTCTGTTCGGTACCACTGTGTATAAATCATATTGATTCAGATGTAATAAACAATCATATTGATTCAAATGTAAGAAATCTGATTAAGAAATACATAGTCATTTAGAAATACCGAGCAATACCAAGTAGTACTGAGCAGTACCGAATAGTATTTATTAAGATATATCGTGCAGTACCGAGCGGTACCGAGCAATACTGAGCCGGTACCGAGCAGTACTGAGCGTTGGTATTGAGCGGCACCGAGCATACTTAGCATTGGTACCAAGCTATTTCGAGTGGTACCAAGCATTGGTACTGAGAGTTCAAAATAAATAAAATATCACATAAACGAAAGCAGAAAATGAGCTTTTTTTTATTTTTCCAATAGTCATCTACAATGGAAAAAAACATCAATACAACAATACATCTTCATCTTCCCCCCAAGTGTACAAAAAAAACTATCAATATACAAATAATACATTTTCCTCAGCTTCTCCTCCTCCTAACAATCTTCATCTCATCGGCTTTTCCTTTTCCATACCAGTCTTCATCTTCATCGGCTTCTCCTCCTCCAAACAAATCTTCATCTTCACCGGCTTCTCCACCTCCAAACAAGTTTTCATCTTCATCTTCACCTTCTTTTTCTCCTCCAAACCAGTCGTCATCTTGATCGGCTTGTCCTCCTCTAAATCAGTCATCATCTTCACTGGCTTTTCCTCTTTTTTTCTTTCTCAGCAGCTATGAAATATTTTTTGAGCGAAAATCCTAAAAAATATAGATGTTTCGTGGTATTTCATTTAAAAAAAGTGCTCCAATTACAAAAACCTAAATTTAAACATGAATATTTTGGGCTGGGTCAGTCGGGCTTGCAAGAAAAAAATAAAAAATAAAATAAAAATCAATTGCCATGTCTACAGGCCACATGTCACGATTTTATTGGACTCCAGATGTAAAGCTACGTCTGATCTCCGCACCTAATAATTTCCCTCTGATTTGGGAGTCCAGTCTTTTGATTTTCGAAAAAAAACTTGCCTATCTTCGATGAGCTAAGCCTTTTTTTTAATATTTATTTTGGGAAATTTGATTAATATTTCAAATTGGATTTGTAATTTTCTTGCTCGTTTAATGATTGTAGTTCAACTATGTTGCCAATCAAAATCCTTTATGGGATCCTAGTTGAGTACCCACGCTATGCGTGGGCAGGCGAACCAACCATGGTGACTTTGGGGGTTGTACCCACCCATACCTACCCATTCCCAATCACTTTTCACGCTTTTTGAATGCAGTCTATCACAGACTATTGGCCTTGAGGCTTGTTTCCCTTTGCTTTAAGTGCAAACTTTCAAGATGCATATCAAAATTTACCATGGTCACAGCACAGTTCAATACTGCGCACTATGTAGTGTGAATTGCGGTAATATACGACATATAGTGATTAACAATATAAATCGGTTTATCCCTCGATGTTGAGTTCCCATCCATGAGGTCATGGGCATACCCGTACCCACTCATATCCATTGGGTATGGGTGGGTATGTGAATGGGTGTGTGGGGGTGGATATCCAAGGCACGCTCTGTTGTTAATCCTTTTAAATATGCATGTTGATTTCATTATGGGAATTTATTTTTTTAGCTCACGTGGTGTTAGTTTTTTAATTGCACATGTTGACCTAACCCTTTCGTATGCATAAAATGAGATAACTAAGTTTCATATTATTATAACATGATATAGTACCTTCTTTTATATTAAGGAATACAAATACTATTTCTAGAAATAAATTATCATTGAAGACCAACAGAAATTTTGGAAGTAAGAGAAATATAATGATTACAGATAAGATTATTTTTTTTTGGTCCAAATAAATATCACTTAAAACTTGAAAGAGAAATGATTTTTTATTAGCACCAACAAAGAGGTAAAATATTTTTTTTCCTAAAAATATTCTAGTCTTTACTGTTTGTATCAATTCTTATATTTTGTTAATATTACAAACCCTTAACACTTTTCATTTGGACTTAAGAATAGCATTGAAGATTTTAAAAATAGTTATATTAGATATTTAAAAAAAAGATTAAAAATAAATTAATAAAAATTAGAATTAGTTGCATCTAATATTCATATTCATGTAGCATTGAATGATTGCTTCATTATTATTTTAATTAGTATTTCTTTTTAATATACATGAATAATGCATCATTTATTCACTAATCTCTATTGATCTCATTTTGTAATGAGGATTAAGTTTTGATAAACTTACCCTAGTGCCTCTATATTGGTCCTTAGCCTTAGTGGATTTGATATATTTAGACTCCATTAGATGGATATCTCTTTGACTTACCTTTCATTCTCTCCTAGTTTTACTGGTTTAAACACCTATTAGACTATATCCCATCAGATTTATTATCTATTATGGACTTTGATTTAGTTGTAAGATGCCTTAGCTAATCTAAAACACCCTTACTAATATTTGTAATCAATAGTAGTGTACTCAAGCTCATGTTATAACCTAGACATGGTAACCCTAGCATGACCTAGCTTTAATCTAGTTTATTCTAAGTCAACTTAGGCCCATTATAGGTTTAAACCAAAGCATCTTTGACCATTTAACTTTAGCTCAAATGGGTTTGGGTTGAACCCAAGTCAAACCTATTGAAACTAACTAACCTATAGGACTTTTGAATGACAAATTGATTGCTTTTATAGAAAAATTAGGTATATTCATGGTTCTAAGTCATCTTGGACATCCATAAGACCCTCGCCTTAGGCTTGGAGTGGGCAACAATGGTAAAATCATGTTGGACAAAGGATCGAACATGACACCCTTTTCACATTTATGAAACAATTACATTATTTAATTGTTTAATTGACCTTAGATTTTGATGGGCTATAACTATGAGCCTCAGGAATCAGATGCAATTAAAACAATCCAATTGGGTTAACCCAAGGCAGTGAACTAACCCAATCTAATTGAGTTGATTTCTTAGAAGTTTAGCTTCTATAAGCCATCTTAGCCCATCACAAGACTTCAAGCAACTACCCATAACTTCATTAGATGTATCCTTACTATCTATATATATAAAAAAAAAAACCTAAGCACTATAACAATTTGATCAAACTTGGAAGAATTGTCACATAAGAAATATGAGTTCACCAAATCCTTCAACATCAATAGTGAATGAACCTAGGATTGCCCATAAAAACTTATTCATACTTCAATGGCCATCTTATAATAGAATCAGGATCTAGAATCCCTTAGATTCCCCTATATTAGTGGGATAAGTTAACAAATTGGCTTAATTTGAACTATTTCTAAAATTTGTTAAGGTTTGATTTCTTACTCTTAAAATATTATAGAGAGCTTTAGCTATTTTTTATAACCTAGACCAATTTGATCCAGAGGTTTTAAACCACCGAGCTAGTCGCCTACTCCCATTTACGCATACAACAATCAAACTGCCTCTGATTCCTCCTTCGTACGCTAGCAAGTCAAGCGACCTCCCCAGCTGCGTCTTCCTCTCCAATCATATAAATCATGTAATTTTTGTCACCTTTTGTGGGATTATCCCACACATAGCCTCTTCTCACCATCTAAGGTGAAAGAAGCTTAGGGCATCATTTCAACCCTTCCTCCTCTATTGTAGCACCTGCCAAAATTCTAAATTCTCCTCCCTCTTCATTTCTTTCTCACGACAATAGCTATTGGAGAACGTTTTTAAATTTCCTCTCCTTCTATAATGAGTTTCTTTCCCTCTCCTTCTCTCTTTCCTTCTCTCTTTCTTCTTCTTATATTTGTAATCTCTTACTTAAGATTCTTTCAGTTATATTATGAAGCTAGGTATGATTTATTTTTATTTTGAATACCGTTAAAGTTCTTGTAGGATTAGTTTTAACTTGCTTTGGGAGAAAGTCTTATTTAAGTTTGATATTCGATTTGATCAAAATCTATATTATTTTGTATCTTTTAGATGTATTATTTAATCTAAGATTGTTTGTGGAGTTTTTTTTTATCGTCATAAGGTGGCTTGTTAGGCCGTAGGGTAGAATAGATTAATTGATAATTGATTAGGTTTTTATGACATGACTAAGATTGATTAGCATTTTTACCTTTATGTCTCAAAGTGCATGCTTAATATTATTTTGGCTTCACTTCTTGTAGGACTGTCATTTGGTTGAAGCGTGTAACCCACAACTGAATTTGGATTTCACGTTGATTGCTATGATGCTAATATTCATTTTAGGATAATATACCATTCTTTGTTAGGGTGATACCCTTGTTATTTGTATAAATTTATTAGATATTCTAGAGTGCCAGTATATGTTAAATATTTATTTATTTCTGTATAATTATAGTAGATCTTATTTATTACTCATAATGATCTTAGCATGTATAGACCTAGCATTACCTTTGTTGCATAAACTCTCATGCATTTAAATCATGTATAATGATGGGGGCGAATGATGTGATAAGATAATGGTGAGAAAATATAAAACTCGCTGGAATTAAAATATGCTTAGATTTTTTTTAATATAAAATTTAAAATAGCCCATTAATTTATGCAAGTATATGTGCCAAATCAAGTAATAAAGTGATAAGATAGAGTGTCGAGCCCACAAGGAAGTGATCTACTATATTGCAACAAAACTACTAATGCTTACTCCAAATGCATGAACTTATCCTACTGAAATGAAAATGATGTTTGTAAGTTTCTACAACTGAATGAAAATAAGTAATAAAGTTGATACAATTTTGATAAAATATTTTTGATTGTTGCATGTAAATAATATAATTTTCCTAATGAGACTCTTAATTGTAGATATAGATTAGAGCGTGTGCATCCCAAGATCTTTATTGAGCTTGTAAGGGTTAAAGAAAGATTGTTAGTCTCATTATAGTTTTAATATCTCTATAGAACCTAGAATATTCAAATATCCTATATCTAGGCATGCCAATATTTTATTTCAATATTCATGATTGTTCTTGCATTTATGTGTCAAGGCTATACATCACATTAGATTTTAACTACACACATGGCTATTATATGCATTAACTTAAGAATGAGAGATATTAAAAATATCATTATTTTCATTAAAGAATAAGAGTCTATGTTAGTACTTAATATGCTTTTGACATCATCAGCCCAAAATAGAAGATCTAGTCAGACGTAGAATAAATAACAAGCAAACTCATATTCTTTTTATTCATAGAATAAAAAAATATAAGAGAAGTAAGAAGTTTATCATCAGGATGGATCTAATTATCTTCTCTATACTTCTTTTTTCTCCACTTACAGAGTTGCTTATAGAAACGTAGGCTAGCCCATCTAAAGATTGTATATTGTACTTTCCTAGTCTCTCTTAGACTTTACTCTAAGGAGGCACTGAAGAAATACACAAAAAAAGTACTAAATTACACTCACAAAATTGACTTCTATTTATAATAAGTACAAAATCAGACTTGAGTGATACGGCGCTTGATAGGGTGGTGTTGTGGTAGTAGAAAATACACTAGCACTTTGGCACTGGGTGATGTGGCGTGGTCATAGCTTGAATCAGTGCATCTCTTTGCTATGTAGGCACGGCTCATAGTAGTTATAACTATTCCATCGTGGCACTGTGAAATGTCAGGGATGCAATGCTTGGAATGACTTTATGATGCCACATAGTTGGAAAGGTTGACACTCCTGCGTTGAATTTTCTTGAGACACCCAATGATGTTGTGTTGATTTTAGGCACAACAACACTGTGGCGTGCTACAACACTAATATTTATGACATTGTGGCATCATAAAGTTAGAAACGGTCAGCGCTGTGCATTAAAATTGATGCTATGATGTGGATCAATAGGTTGATGCGACATTAAACTTGTCGACGCTATCGAGACTTGTAAATTTGGCTTTTCCCTATATAATTCCTATACAAAAATAACGAAAATAATATATTTTTACTATATTTAATATAACAAAAATAAAATATAATTTATAGTTATCAGATAACAAATTTAGTTCATGCACGTTATCCCTATTAAATGTAATAGCTAGTATTTTGCAAGTAATATTGCATACAAAATTTCTAAATTGCCATAGTAATTGTACAATAAACATGAAAATTTGCTTATTAAAAATATAAAACTATATGCATGTGTGCAATGGTATATAGCCAGCCAACAGGCCTCGAGAGTGCCAACTCTATAAGAATATATTGGATTTTTTGGGTTGGTGTTTACCTTTCTGGTGATTGGTATTTGATAAGCTAATTATAGTTATATACATATAAATGTATAGATATGTAATTAGATATGAATTGAAATAAGGAATAACTGTATGATTTATTGCTTTAGCCATAAGACTTAAGCAACACAGCTTCCCACAAAATGTATTCCACCTCAGCGGTGGATAGGGCCACTGAATTCTGCTTTCTACTAGACCAGGAAATTAATGATTATCCTATAAACTGACAGGTTTCTAAGGTGCTTTTCCTATCTATCTTATATCGTACAAAGTCAGAGTCTGAATATCATATGATTTCAAAGGATGAGTTATGTCTAGAGTACTAGATTCTTAGGTTTTGGATTCTTAATAAGTATCTAAGGATTCTCTTAGTGGCAGTCATATAAGATTCTTTGGGATCAGCCTAAAATCTAGCACAAAGACATATACTAAACATTATATATGGTATACTGGCAGTCAAATAAAGCAGTGATCTAATTATCCCTCTATATTTCTTCTGATAAACTAATTTTTCATTGGGGTCCTTATCTAACTGAATAGTAGAGCTCATGAAAGTATTTATTGTCTTAGCATTATCCATCTCATATTTCTTAAGGATATCTTTGATATATTTTGATTGGCTAAGGAAGATTCGGTCATCCCTTTGCTTCACACTAAATCCAAAGAAATAGTTAAGCTCTCCCATCATACTCATCTCAAACTCTTCACTCATTATCTTCAAAAATTCATCATATATATTTTATTTGTGGATCCAAGCAGCATATCAAAAATATAAATTTGAATAATGAGTAGATGTTCTCCTACTTTCTTAAGGAATAGGGTGGTGCCTACACTACCCTTAATAATGATCTATCTAGGAGGAATGTGCTCAATCTCTCATACTACACTCTAGGTGCTTACATTAACCTATATAATCCCTATTTAGGAAGGCACTCTTAACATTCATCTGATACAATTTGAATCCTTTAAAGTAAGAAAAGGCTAGTAGCACTCTAATGGCTTCTAGTCTAGCTACAGGGGCAAATGTTTCCTTAAAATTAATTCCTTTAATCTGATTGTACCCCTTAGCTATTAATCTAGCCTTATTTCTAACCACTGTGCAGAGTCATTTATTTTATTCTTGAAACCCACTTAGTTCCTATAATTCTCTAGTCCTTAGGTATTTTAACCAGTTCCCATACATCATTGCTAATGAATTGATTTAATTTTTTTTGCATTATTAGGATCTAGAATTCATCGGTTAGGGCTTGATCTATATTTGTGGTTTCTACCATCAAGATGAATGTTGAATAACTAACCTCCTTTCTAAGTCCATGCCTAGTTTTAACACCTTTAGATGGGTCTCCTAGGATAAGTTCTTTAGGGTGACTAGATGTGTATCTCCATTCTCTAGGCAAAGGCTCTTGAGATTTTACTCTATCACCTAAGTCAATGGATTCTATCCCTTGGGTACTCTCTACTTCTTCTTCCTCCAACCTAGGCTTATAGGTTTTATCTAATTCATCAAATGTGACATGGGTAGGCTCTTTTACTACTATGGTCCTCTTATTAAAAATCTTATAAGATTTACCTATAGATGAATATCTTAAGAAGACTTCTTCATCAGATTTGGGATCAAACTTTCCTAGAGGTAATGTTCCATTAATCATGACAAAATATCTACAACCAAAGACATGCAAGTGAGACAGATTGGGTGTCCTACCCTTAAGGAGTTTATAGGGTGTCTTATTTAACTTAGATCTAACATTGTCCATGCTTAACACATAATAAGCAGTATTTACTACTTCTGCCATGGGAGAGAATATTCAACCAACATGGCCCTAGCAGCTTCTACTAACATCCTATTATTCCTCTTAACTATTCCATTTTACTGAGGAGTTCTAGAGGCAAAAAAGTTATGCTCTATCCTTACCTTATGACAAAAGGATTCAAACTTATTATTTTTAAACTCTCCACTATGATCATTATGAATAATTGATATCTCACATCCTAATTTTATCTTATACCACTTGAAAGTTCAACGAGGTCTTACAACCTTCCTGAACTTTCATGCTTCACATCAAAGCTTGGATGTGTCTTAATATAATAAGAAAATGTAGTAGTTTATACATCCAGAAAACTTAAGGTGCATGAGAACAAATTATCCTACACCCGACTTGGAGTTAGCTATGGTTCTTTTTATATTAAAGACTTGGAGGCATTACCTTTATGTGGTTCATTATGAGATTTTCAAAAATCATATGAGCTTGAGATACATTTTTACTCAAAAGGAGTTGAATTTATGATAGAGGAGATGGCTTGAGTCAATAAAGGACTACAATTTGGAGATTCAATATCATCCGGGCAAAACTAATGTGTTGGAAGATGTTCATAATTTACAACATATGTGATTACTCAGGAGCAATAGTTAGTATATGAAATGGAGAAACTTTAGCTTGAGTTAGTACCATCAGGAGAAAACTCTATTATTTATCACATGTCTATTCATTTAATGATTATTGATCAGATTCGTGAAGCTCAGATATAAGACCTAGCTTTGGTATATATTTGAGAGTATGTTTAGGATATATTGAAACTAAATTTCACTATTGTTGACCTCATTTTTTCATGAGATCATCAGGGCCCATTCAACTGCTAATCAAGCTTTAATCCATGCCTTCAATCAATTTCCAATTCAATTTTCACTCCAAGCTTCAGTCCAGCCTCCAATCAACCTTCAATCTGGCCTTTAATTAAGTTTCAATCATATCCAATCAAGTACAATCATTCATTTGATTATAATTGGTATGGATAATCCAAATTCAATTAATCAAATTCAAAGCCCCGTCCAAATCTAGGGTTAGACCAAAATCTAGGGTCAAAGCTCTATGTCTTGAGACCCTTTATATATGATTTTTTAATTACCTTAAAACCTAGCCAAATGACCTCTGATTCATGATCTATCAATTACATATTGACTAGGAATGTCCCTAAGATTAACCCTCCAAATTTGATCCCAATCTGAAACTTCTAACCCCAAACACTAAATTGAAATGTAAAGGCTATAAAACCTTCAAATATTTACATCCCATGCCACTAGACATGCCACCTAGTGGAATTTGACCTTGGGACCTTTCCTAAGACCTCTAACTATAATCATAGACTTTTTTATGACATGTTAATCAGTAAAATGCATTTTGATGGACCAAGTTTGACCTATAGTTGACCAAGGGTCAAAATAACCAAAATATCCTTTAAGGGTAAATTTAGACTTTTCCCCAATGTTCAACATAACTCAATCACATCAAGCCTTGAAACCTTCTCTAATGCATTATAAGTATCATTAGGAATGCATTGGATCCAAACTTAGCCTTTAGTTTGACCATGGTTGACCAAGTCAACCATCGTTGACTAAAGTGCCCTTTAAACTTTCAAACATGCATTTGAATTTAAATGGCTTTCTCATCATTTAAAACCACTTCCATTGAGTTCATATCATCAATACAAACTTAATGAACCCAACCCTTGACCCTAAGTCAACTTGGTTGACCAAGTCAACCATGTTTGACCAAACAACACATGTACTTCAATCTATTTCAAACCCATTTAAACCCATGGAATGACCCATTAGACCCCTAGGGGTGTCCCTTTGGAATACCCAAGCTTTGGGCTCACTTGGGTTAGCCATATAGCTTGACCCAAGTGTCCAAAGAGAGTTCCCCTTGAGCCAAACTTCTTCTTAAGCCAAACTGGACCAAGCCAATGATCCCATTGGGTTCCTCATGACCCAATGCATCTACCCTAGTTGACCCAGCCCTTGGGTCAACTCAAGTTGGAAATTGGGATAACCCAAAGTGGTCAAAACCAGTAAGGGTTGATCCATTTCTCAACCTAGGCTTCACCAAGCCAAACCAGCACTTGCATTGGGTGACCCTAAGTCCAATGCACCCTCCCTAGTCAACTAAGTCCTTGGGTTGGCATGGGTCAAGACTTATGCTAATCCAAAGTGGTCAAAACCACTTTAACTTGAGCTAATTCTCACTATAGACTAGATCAAGCTAAATTATCATTTGTATTGGGTAGCCTTTGACCCAACACATTCCCCCTGGTCAGCCTAGCCCCTAGCTTGACCAAGGTCTGACCCAAATAGACCCAAAGATGCCCAAATTTGGGCCTACCTGAGCCATGTTAAGGAATTAAGCCACATCATGGCCAATTCTACCTTCATTTGGATTCATCATGACCCATTACATCTTCCACATCAAACCCACAATATCACTTGACCCAGGTCGCACCCAAACTGACCCAAATCATCTAGGTTTGGGTAAAACCAAGCCATTTTTGAGAATTGGGCTTCACCATGCCCAATTGACTCCTTAATTGAGTTCACCAAACCCTTAGCAAACTTTCCACATCACCTTGACCCGAGCAATGGCCGACGGTGGCTAGAATGAATGGGAATGAGCTTCGGTGGTTCCCCCATTATGATCCATGGCTCAGGCCCTTCCAAGGACCTGAATTCACCCCCTTTGGGCTCAGAGAGTCTTCCTAGGTTATCCCCATCCAACTGGCAAGCATCTGACGGTTTGACTGATCGATCCAGGCTATTCATCGCCATGGCCGATGCTTGAATAGGGCATCTCATTTCAATCCACCTCATTTGCTCCTAGCTTTTTAAATTCCATCCCTAGAGCTCTATGAGTATTCCCATTCCTTCCCGTAGCTTTTAGCCTTCTCCAAAGGTCAGTTCGAGCGAGCCTCATCAATCTTCATTCGCCCTCTGCTCAAACTCCTACTTCTAGTGCTTCTCTGGCCGGGACATCTGAAGGACAAGTGTTTGTCATCATCCCCTACGCTTCTTGATAGAGAAACTCTGAGGCTTTCTCTAAGGTATAAACCTAATCCTGAGCTCCATAAATAGGTAGTCTGGCCAAGTGTGAAGAAAACTTCCAATCCATCAGGTTTCCATCGTTGGATTGGAAACTTTTGTTATCTTGATCCTTCCTATGAAGTTTGGTAGAGTTTCAATGGCAAGATCTTTCAAATCATGCTGGAAAAGCTCTATAGCTATTGTATACCATGGAAGGCTGAAGAAATAATCAGAACTGTCGAATTTAATCAATGATTTTGATTAAATCCTGTGATTTTGGAGTGATTTTAATCCATGTCATCTGATCTAGCATCAGATGGTAGTGGTTAATACCACAGTTACAAAGTAAGCAGTAATGATTGGCTGACCAATCAGATGGCGCCTGCATGTAAAGTGTCGGTTGACTGTGTAAATCCCAATTTAAAATTCTAGGAAATTCAGGGAACTTCAAGATTTAATATCTCCTCATCTTCTTGACCAAATTAGGTGATCTTAGGCTCATTGAACAGGTCTTGAGGAGACCTTCAAATGCCCTATGGTCTCAGGTTATGATTATAGATGAAACTTAGTTAATTATAGTAATCATCCTAAGGGTATTATGGTCATTTCTTTTGAAATTGAACTCACCATAGCTTGAGACATTGGGAAATCAATTTTGGGCATGTCTTTAACATGTCTAAAATTTTCCCCCTCTATTTGATTAAGGGTATAATTAAGTTAATTAGGCTTGAGGGTCCCTAATTAATCCTTAAACTTAGATAGGATTAATGATCTATTTAATGAAATATAGGGTTTGATTTTTTGTGTGTTTTCATGCTTAAATCAGGAAGTAGATAGCTATTGATTTTGCCCCCCCCCCCCTGATTTAGATGCCCTAAATTAAATCCTTGAAGGTGACCATGTGGTCACATTAGGTGGTTTAGTTGACCACCTTAGAGGAACCATCTTGAGCCCAATTTCAGTGGGCTTAGGCCTTGAGATTAGGTGAACTCATGACCCAAGTTTTAGTGGAATTAAAATCCATTTGGTCCACCATTTAGGCAACCCAAATTACCCCTTTGAAATTAAACTAGAAACTTAATTATATCACCATTAATTCAAATTAAATTCTAAAAATTCAAATGATATGTCAAAAGGCTCATAATTAAATCCTTAATTTAAGAAAATTAAAAGCCCCTTGATTGGACCCTTAATTTAAGCTTAATTTAATTTTTAAGGAAAGTTAATATTTTATTAATCTAATTATTTAAAAATAATTAAAAATTCCAAATAGTTCCCAAATGCATAGAAACATTCCCATGGATCATTCCTGAGCTTTGGGAGTGATTCCAAGAAGTTTGGAATAGATTTGGATTAAAACCATTAAAACCCTCATAAGTCACCAATTAATTAGTCAAACTTTATAATTTCAAAATTAAATCTAAAAAATTTTAAATTGAGCAAACTCAAAGTCATCAGACTCCACTTAGGGTGTAGTATTTATTAAAAATATCAAAATATTAGAAATAATTTAAATTTAAAAAGTCAACTTTTGGTCAACTGTAGTTTAAATTTGAGTCAAATCTTCAAAAATTCATAATTTAATTTAGGAAAACCTAATTCTAGCAAATTTAATGTCTAATTACTCACCTTAGGGTCTAGTATTAAAAAAATACTAAAATTTTATAATTCACTTAAATTTAAAAGTCAAATTTTGACCCCTTAATTTAATGAATTAAAATATTTCAAAAAATCTAAAATTCAATAATTGACTTTAAATTCTAGAAATTATCAACTCAAATAATAAAATTAGTGATTAAATTACTTAATTAAAAATTATTAATCCCTTTAAGTACTTACCAATCAAGTCAATTAATTCATACTAGTTACTACTGGGTAACCCGGGCCTGTGAGGCTATTAAACTAGCCTAAATGAAGGTGATATGAACTTCACGGCCTTAGTATAAACAAAGGTAGTAATCAATTAATACTTAAAATATATTTTAAAATCAACTTTAATACACTAATACTTAAACTCACACTAAAATTCCTTAAGCCTTTCAACAAATCAAACACTAGAAAACTTTAACAATTTTCCCGATATAGAATATATCCAAGCCACACAGCCTATCCCACATACTTTAGATGGTTTACTAAGATAACCAACTTTAATTTTAGGTTAGGCTGATGTTTTATTTTTCTATCATGTGTAAAGTAATTTAATTGATGTGATTATTTATTTACTATACAATTTATGAATTGATGTGATGGGCAATATATTTCCCCTAAGTTAGGAACAATCTGGATGGTTATAAAGTTTTTTGCAAGTGGCTATGCTCATGTAGAGCTAAATCAAGGGGGTAAAATTAAAAGTTTTAAACTGACATATTTTCTGCAGGTGATAAAATTTGCCTTAAGTCCCCCTTAAAATTAAAAGAGCATGACCAATCGTGACTGTGATTTAATTTAATACAAATATATAACTACTTGGTATGTAAATTATTTTATTTAATTTCTTAAGATAATCATGCAGGTTACTTTAGAATTTTCTTTTAATTGCCTATATTATAATTTAATCAAGTCAAGTTTTGAAAGTTGATCTTTGAGATGGGATGTTATACATCCAACTTGGAATTCAAGGAGAAGGGAACATCTTTTAGGGGAGAATTCCCTTCTATTTGGAGATGCAAGTTAGGGTGATTTTGAATCCAAAGAGAAAAGAAACGCCCCTTCGGGGAGGAGTTTCTTTTCATTTGGATATCTGGACCCGACGAGACCAAGGATCTCGTAGAAGGAAAGAAGATGAAGAAGTGAAAACATAAGAGTATCCCATTCTCAAAAGTCACTTGTGTAGTGGTACCCATCCACTTTTAATTTTTGCAGACCCTAGGTTATAAATTAATTGGAACTTTCCACATGGACATTTAATTTATTTAATTGATTGACTTGATTTATTTATATTGATTGCGTAGTAGAAAGTGCATGCTTTTCTATGTTTCTTTCTTACAAGTCGTGTTTTGATTTAGCCTAGAATGCATAGAGGCTCGTGAGGGTATGATTAAAAACTTTTTTTTTCACTTAAAATTAAATAAAAATTTTAAGCTCACATAGAAATTCTAACGATTTAAGAAGTAAGCTTAGGATCATTGAGATTTTGCATGGATTCAAATTAATTAATTTTCTTTCTTGTTAGGCACCTCCTCGCTTGTGGGTTCTGGTAGACCACATGTCCTATTAGGGTGCAATTCTTTTAAGAGGATGTTATATAATCTCTAGGAAAAAAATTATTTTTAAGCTTTTTTTAAAACTGCTTCATATCAATTTTATGCATTCAAAGGTCAATCGACATGCATTATATTAGAAATAAATTAAAAAGAGTTAAAATTTTAATTATATTTTATTTTAAAGCATCAATCACACTACATAAGTTAAGGGGCCAAGATCTGCTCTAGATATCGGTCCCAATTCCTCAAAACTTAAATAACAACATCCCTATCTATCTTTCATAAAGAGACCAGACACATGGTTTTAAAGTGCCTAGGTGGTTAGCTAGCTCCCCAATTCAGGCCTGGATAAGTCCAGATTTATAATTTATTTGGCTAGGTTTGGGCTACTATTTTTTAGTGCCCAAATTAGACATAAAATCTGGAGCAGACTTAAAATCATAAGACCCCAACTCCTGGGAATATAATTCCACCTTTCTAATAAAGTTCTCTTTAATACAAAATTTAAAGCCCAACACATAGGATAGACTGAAGCATTTTTGAACTGCTTTAAAATCCCTAAATGCCTCCTACTCCTTTTTCATTAATATCTAAAATTAAGTGCTCAAATTTGATCCAATCCCTATTTAAATTCCAGCCTCACTCCCTTTGATATCCATAAAAATTCTAAAAATAAAAATTCTACCATTATTTTAATCAAGAATTTTCATAGAAAACTCAGATTTCCTATGATGTAATTAACTATGAGGGCTTGCGCTCGTAGGAGATTTAAAGGCCCCAGATTGATTTTCAAAACATAATTAATTTTCTTTGAAAAATTAAAATAAATGATGATCATTATCATCATATTTAGACGATAAATAATAAATGATACTTTCTTTCTTTGGGAAGATATATCATTTATTATCATGACTTTGAATATGAAATTAATGATATTTCTTTTGGATTATTATAGCTAAATACTCGATCCAATGTCATTTTGAACCTTTGGGGTCATGTGTAGATCTTTTCTGAATTTTGCTATGATATTCGAGATAAAATTTACAATTCTACATCTGAACCCATCAGAGAATCTTATTTCCACCTCTCAAGGTTGTATATTATTCCTAATGAATGTTTGATTTCAGTATTAAAATTCGAAAGTAAATTTCAAAATTTTTAAAGAAATTAAATTTCAATTTGTTTTGCAATTTTCCAAAGCAAAGCTCTTTTTCAAAACTCAACCCAACAACTATTAATCAAATGGGTGCCTTAAAATTTAATGATTGGCTATGTGTTCTAGATTACATTAAACTTTAATAGGAGATATTTCAGTAAGAATACAATACTTTCTTTTTAGTTCACCAAGGGAGATAAAAATGTATCAATATCTCAATAAACTATTTTGGTGGCTTGGTATGAAAAATGATGTGGTAGAGTTTGTAGCAAAGTGATTGATGTGTCAGATGCTTAAGGCAAAACATTAAAGGACTTGTGGTCTATTGCAACCTCTTCCTATTCCAAAATAAAAGTGGAAGGAGATTGCTATGGACTTTATTGTTGGCTTGCCAAGATTAAATTAATGTCATAATGCAATTTGGGATATAGTTGATAAACTTACCAAGATAGCTCACTTTATATTGATCAAGTAAAATGACTCAGTGGAAATGCTAGCAAGGATCTAGGTAGATAATATCATTCGATTGCATGAGATTCCCCTCATCATTATGCTAGACAGATATGGAACATTTATTTCAAGGTTATGGAAGAAAGTGTAAGAAGTTTTGGTTATAAGATTAGACTTCCACACTATATTTCACCCACAGATGAATAGTCAGACAGAGTGCACCATTTAATTATTAGAAGATTTGTTGTGTTATTGAATCCTTAATTTTGGAGGAAGTTAGAAAGACTATATTCCACTTGTGGAGTTTGCCTACAATCATAATTTTCAAGTTAGCATCGGCATAAAACTGTATGAAGCTCCTTATTATAGGAAATGCATATCCCTCTATGTTGATTTGAGGCAGGTGAGATGAAACTCTTAAGAACTCAATTCGTTGATCAAGCTACTGAGAAGATTCATCAGTTTTGAGATAGACTTCATTTATTTTAGGAGTGTCAAAAAAGTTATTTGATCCAAAACATATAAAGGTTAAATTTGAGGTTGGTGATTACATCTTTCTCAGGTTTTTGCCCATGCATGGAGCTACCGGATTTGGTAAAAGTGAGAAGCTTCAGCCCCCTTTCATTATACCTTTTGAGGTGATTGAAAGAGTTGGTAGATTTTCTTATAGATTGACTCTTCCCCCAAGGCTTACAGGAGTGTAAAACGTATTTCAAGTCTTTCTTCTACGTTGCTATGTGCACGCTAGCTCTTATATTATTCATTTAAAGACACTGTTGATTCAAGAGGACTTGAGCTATATAAGAGTGCATTTTAGAATGTAAAGTTTGACAGCTTTGTGTTTAATCTATTTCCATTATTAGAGTACTCTGGAAGAACCAATAATAATGAGATGTAACTTGGGAGATTGAAGAAGAGATGATCGTGAAGTATTCTCAACTTTTCCAGAAATAAGGTCTAAATTTGGGGATCAAATTCTTTAAGGGGGGTAGTATGTTATAACATAGATTAATTTTGTCTAAGGGTTTTAAATGGCTGAGCTAGCCACTCGTTCCCTTCACCCAAGCAACAAATTGAGTCACCTTAGATTCTTCCTTCACACATAAGCAGTTTAAGAGACCTCCCCAGCTACGAATCCCTCTCCAATATCTTAAATCACACAATTTTTTCCACCTCGTGTTGGATTCTCCAGCATATAGCCTTCCGCTCACCATTTAAGGTGAAAGAAGCCTAGGTTATCATTCCAACCCTTCCTCGTCTATTATAGCATCCACTTATATTTTTCCTTCTACTCTCTATTCATTTCTTTCTCACAACAATAGTTATTAGCAAACATTTCTAAATCTTCTTTCCTTGTATAGTGAGTTTCTTTCCCTCTCCCTCTCTCTTCCCTTCTCTCTTTCTTCTTCTTCTTCTTCTTCTTCTATTTTCTAATCACCAACTTAAGAGTTCTTTCAATTTTATTATGAAGATAGATTTGATTTGCATTAGTTTTGTGTAGCCTTAAAGTTCTCGTAGGATGAATTTTAACTTGCTTTGGGAGGAAGTTTTATTTAAGTTTGATATTCAATGTAATCAAACTCTATATTATTGTGTATCTTTTAGATGTATTATTTAATCTAAGATTGTTTGTAGAGTTTCTTTTAATTTTTAGCCCTCATAAGGTGACTTGTCATGCTATACGGTAGATCACATTAATTGATAATTGATTAGGTGTTTATGGCATGACTAAGATTGATTAGGATATTTGCCCTTATTCCTCAAAGCACATGCTTATTATTTTGGTTTCACTTCTTGTAGACTTTCATTTGGTGGAATTGTGCAACCTGCAACTGAATTTGGATTTCATGCTGATCACTGTGAGTAAATATTATTTATTTTAGGATAAATGTACCATTCTTTGTTAGGTTGATACCCTTATTATTTGTATAAAATTCTTAGATATTCTAGAGTGCAAGTTCTATGTTAAATTTTTATTTATTTTTGCATAATTCTAGTAAACCTTATTTATTATTCATGATGATCTTAGCATGTATAGAGTGAGCGTTACCTTGATTAATTATTGCATAAGCTCTCATTCATTTAAATTATGTGATAATAAATTTAATTCATGCACATTATCTCTTTTAGGTGCAATAACTAATATTTTGTAATTCATATTACCTATAAAATTCTTAAATTGTCATAGTAACTGTATAATGCACATGAAAATGTGCTTATTAAAAATAAAATATTATATACATGTGTGTAATGGTATGTAAGTTAGTGTAACCATATTGGATATTGGCTAGTAGGGCTGACTGGCCCTCAGATTGATAACTCTATAAAAAAATCATTGGATTTCCTTGGGTATATATATATATATATATAATTGGATATGAATTGAAATAAGGAATGACTGATTAACCATTTTGAGGTATGATGGCACCGAATCAATTTGCATTTATAAGCATTGAAATGACTTTGCTTTAACAGTAGTTATAATATATACATGTACCACAAGTATATTAGATGTAGAAATCATGGCATATAACATTATTATAGTGACTCTAGGTTGCTACTTGCACCTTTTGGTTGTTCATATTTTATGCCCTATTCCTTTAACATGTATGCTTTGATACATATGAATTATTTGTTGAGTTTGATTTATCTAACTCACCCATTTTCTCTTTTTAGAGTAAATTCTACTGGTGTATTTAACACACCATCACCGCAAGGGTAGATTTATCAGCAGTAGATTATATTTGGTATTTTATATTTTGTAGTAAATTATTATGCATTTGATTTTGAGGGTTGGGTAGTTTCATTCCTACTGTTATTTCTTTTGGACTTATATTGCTTGTAATAGTCATATTACTTTGGTGTACTATTATTTAAGTTCATATTAATGAAATGAATATTTATTTTTCTTTTTATTACTTTCTCTGATATATATTTACTTATATTAGTGGTTTATGCACTTTCCCTTCTTGTGAGTACAAAACAGGACCTTTTATCCCTTCATCGCGTCTCGTGTTGCAAGGGTGTACTGCCTTCCTGACCTGGGGTGTAACACTATCTTCATTAGAAATATTAAGTCACATTATTCTTTTTCCCTTCAAAAACCATCAAAGGTTATCAAGATCAAAGAAGAGTAAGTCAAATCAATAGCTTGAGGCCATATTTTCCTCTACACTCTTCATTAATTAGTTTCATCTACTAAAGATAAAACTACTACGACCAATCTAATTATTGGCATAAAAAATGTCAACTATCAATTATCTCTTGATGCTTGAGTTCAACTAGTTCAAGTTATCTTTAAGGTGGAGTGAGTTAGCCATGCTTAGTCTGAAACATATGAAGTTTATTAGGTTACTACACTTTTGTTTGATCTTCTAACCCTTTTTAGAGATCATTCAAATCTTTCCTCTTAATCAAATTCAATTTCTCAGCACATTTATACTTAGCCTAGCAATAGACCTTACTCTAACCTTAGCTTAAGTTAACTAGTACTAGACCTTAGGATGTCTATAAGATCCCAATGGCCTTAGCAAATCCCATAGGAGGAACTCATTGACCATTCAATTCTCAACTATCAAATTTATTCACTCATTAATATATTTGACCTTAGCTTATCCCAGTAAATATAAAATCCTAATTAACCCTAATTGGTCATATTGAACCCCATAGGCTGTATAAGCTTTCAATGTCTTCCCAATTGGTTTAATCACATGTTTGTCCATAACCTACCATTTGTTGGTGTTTAAAAATGTGATTTGTCTTACAGGGTGCAAAACAAATCTGAATTAAATTTCTTTTGGGAAATATTAAAAATTAAGTTTGAATTGTAATTCTAGAATCGAATAGACCATAAGAGATAATATACTTCCTTAAAAGGCAACTATAAAATCTCATTACGAATTCGAACCTAGAATTAGTTATTTTCCTCTTAAGTATTATAGCCTGATTTTAGGAAGAACCACATAAGACTGTAAAGGGTTAGGATAAGGTTCAATCAAAAATCAAACTATGATAGTTAACAGGAGTGATCATTAATTTCATATTTAAATTCATCTTAACAAATAATATATCTCCTCAAAGGAAGAAAATACCATCTGTTAATAATCGTTCAAAAATGATGATAACGATCGTCAATTTTGATTTTCCCAAAGAAGATTTGATTTGAATTTTGAAAAGAAATTGATTTTTTTAAAAAATTTGATGTGAGTTCTAAATCTTCTATGAGTGCAAGCCCTCATAGTTAATTATATGTTAGGAAATTGAAATCTCCCATGAATACTCTCATTTAAAATAACGACAGAAATTTTGTCTAAAGATTTCAAGGAGGGGATATCAATGGAGTTGAAACTAAAATTTCAAGTGGGATTGGATTGAATTTTGAACACTTAATTTAGAGTCAAAGAGAGAAGGGTAGGAGGCACTTTAAGATTCTGAAGAAATTCAGAAGTGCCCCAACCTAAGCTAAGTGTTGGGCTTTAAATTTTGGATTAAAAGAGAGAATTTTAGTTTAAGTTGATTGATTTATTAGAAATTTGGGATTATATTCCTAAAGGTTGGGGTCTTGTGATTCAAAATCTACCCTGAATCCTAAATCTAAATTTGGACACTAGACCCTAGTAGTCCGAACCTAGCTAATGTAGTGCAAAATATGGACTTACCCCAGCCTTGATTGGGGAGCCAGCTAACCACCTAGATGATTTAAATCCATGAGTCTGATCATGATATGAATGAGTGGTAGGGATATTTTTTTTATTAAGTTTTGAGGAGTTGGGGGTGACATCTAAAGAAATTCCTAAGCGGCCCCTTGACTTATGTTGGGTGAAAATGCTAAAATAAAATACAATTAAGCTTTAGAATCTTTTAAATGTGTTTCTAAAGAAATGTATGATGATCGACTTGATTAAATGTATAAAGTTGGAATGAAACAATTTTAAAAAGGTTTAAAATAATTTTTTCCTAGAGATTTCACAGATTTCCCTTGATATATCTGCACCCTCATAAGCCAGGTGGTCTTCCAGAACCCACAGGTGGGGAGGCGCCTAACAAAGAAAAATAAGAGTGTAGTAAAGATATTTATGAGAACTCCTGATGATCCTGGACTTACTTCTTAGATCGTTAGAGTTTCTATGATCTCTTAAAAAAATAATTAAAGTTTTAAGTAAAAAAATTTTATCATACCCTCACGAGCCTCCACATCTTCAGGCTAAAACAAAATTGACACATAAGTATAAAAAAACTAAAAAAATAAGCAATCCTATAGGTAATCAAATCGAAACAAACATATCAATAAAATTAATTCCTTAAAGTATAGTCTGTAGGAAAAAGCCCCATTTATTACAACCCAAAATTATATAAATTAAAAGTGGTCGAGTACCACTAACCACAAACCCAGATTCTAATCCTAGAACAGATGCAACTGACTTTAAGTGTGATACTCTTCTATCTTTAACTTTTAGGTCTTCTCCCCTTTGAGCTCCTTAGATTAGTCATACCTGGATACCAAAATGAAAAAGAAAAAAACTCTTCCCCCGGAGGGGAGGTTGTTCTTTTTTACTTTGGGTACTAAGGAGGTCTAAATTTAGACTTCTAAATAGAAAAGGACTACCCCCAAAGGGGTATCCTTTCCTCTTTGATATCCAACCTTCGGATCTGTATATCCCAACTCAAATGTACACTTTTGTAACTCTTAATATTTAATAAATTATATTAATATGAATCAAAATCTAGACTCTCATATAGGATTATCCTAAGCATTTAAATATAAAACACATCATAAGCAGTTATATATTTGCATTGAATAAAATCTCAACCACACTTGGCCAAGCTCTTATTTATTTGGGGGCTAAGAAGCTGAAGTACCTGTAGTAGTTATATTTTTTATTTATTTAACCCCCCTTTATTACCCTGTGTGAGCGTGACCACCTACAAAAAAATTTAGTGAGTATCCAGATCATTCCAAACCTAACGGTAATCTAATCGTCCATCAGATCAATCTACAGAGTATAATAAAAGTAAACAAATATATCAATCAATTTCAATCACAACATACAATAAAAACTCAGAAAACCTGGCATACAGCAGAAAAGTAAACATCAGCCTAGCCTAGATCTAGATTTGGCTGTTCTAGCAAACCATCTAAAGTGTGTGTAGAAGGCTGTGTGGCTGGGGTAGGTCCTAGGCTGGGTAATTAATTTAAGTTATCTAATGCTCAAATTTATTGAAGGCTTAAAGAGAGATTTAATTAGAGTTTAAATATTAATATATTAAAGTTTAAATTAAATATATTTTAATGGTTAAATGACTACTATCTTTGTTACTCATTGAGGCCGTGAAATTTATTTCACCTTCATTGGGGCTAACTTAATAGCTTCGTAGGCCTGGGTTACCTAGTAGTAATTGGGTTCAATTAAGTTGATTTGGTCGGTTAGGAATTAAGTGTTGATCAATATTAATTAATTCAATTAATTACTGATTTTAAAAGTTAAATTAGTTTATATTTTCCATCAACAGGTTCGTGGCACTATGCTACTAAGCTCAAGGAATTAGGCCTCTTTAGGACACATAGCCCCGCATGCAGCCCAGAGTAGTCCATCCTAAAAAACCTTATTGATATTATTGAATTAAAGATTTTAATTTGGTTAAATAATTAAAAGTAACTTAATTTTTATGTTTTATACTCCATTGAATCCATTCGTGGCGTTGTGCCACCAGGCTCGAGGAACCAGCCCTCTTTAGGACACGTAGCCCCGCAGTCCAGAGTAGTCCATCCTAAAATTTTCATCTCTAGAGTGGTTGTTGTGTATTCGGATGTTGGTTAAATGGTTTTATTAGTCAAATTGAAATTTATTGGAATTTTGATGAATTACTAGATTTTTTTGGAATTATCAGAATTATTTAAAAGCATTAGTTAAAGGTCCAAATGTTAACTTTTTAAATTAAAGTTAATTTTAAAAGTTTTAGATTTTTAATAAATATTAGACCTTATGATGAGTAATTAGATAATAGTTTTGCTCAATTTAGAGTTCTCTACAAAAAGTTATGATTTTTTGAAGTTTAGGCCTAAATTTGAACTACGGTTGAACGAAAGTTGACTTTGACTTAATTTTGGAGGTTATATATTTTTAGAAAATACTAGACCTTAAATGTAGTTGAATGATACTAAGTTTTGTTAATTTGGAATTTTTTACAATTACTTATAATTTTTCAAAGTTTAGGCAATTATTGAATTATTTTAATTAAAGGCCTTTTTATTGATTTGAACCCAAATGAACTCAAAACTTCTTAAAACAACCTTCAATGATAAGAAATGATCTAAGGAGGGATTATCAAGTGTTTGAAAATTTTTTAGAATTTTTAATTATTTTTAGTTAATTTAATAAATTAAATATTAATTTTTAATTAAAATTAAATTAAGCTTAAATTTAAAATCCAATCAAGGGGCTTTTATTTTTTTTTAAGTTAAAGATTTAATTTTGGTTAGTTTGAGGTATTATATATTATTTTTAGATTTAAATTTGATTTATTGAAATTCTTGGAAGTTTAAATGTTTAATTAAGGGTTTAAAATTAAGTAAATCAATAAAGGGGTTTAATAACTTCAAGAATTAGTGAGAAATCTTCTTAAGGCAGAGAATGTCACTAAGTTTATGTGGTTCAAGTTCCTAAGTCAATAGGAAGTACATCCTAATTATTGAAATTATTCTAAGTCTTCTAGACGTGTCCTTAACTATTATCCTTAATAATGTCACTAAGTTTTACGGGTTCAAAATGGATGTTTTGACTAACGCTTGGACATATACATGATACACAAACAATCACAATCAAGTTCCTAAATCTAGGAGAGCTTAAGACTAAGTGAGTGTGTGAACCCTAAACATGCAAAAATCAAATATAGGACATACAATTAAAGACTAGATTAGTGAATAATCAAGATATGATTATCATTAATTATCCCTATCAATTCTATTCAAATAGCTCAATTTATGCTTAAAATTTCAAGACCACATTCAAGTCACTCAAAATTTAAATTTATATAGTTTTAAAATAGAGTCAAAATATACATACATACATATAAGTATATTTATATTTAGTAACATACAATCTTTTAAAATTATAAATTCTAAAGTAATATTAAAATATAATTCAAAATAATTTTTGAAAGATATAAAATATGAGGTAAAGTAAAATAGATTTTTTCAACTTTTGAAATAATTTTGATTAATATTTAATTAAATAATAATTTAATATTAAATATTTAGAGGTATTTAATATTGTTTAAAATATATTAATAATTTAATTTTGAAATTAATTTTAAATTAAAATAATTAAAATTCTAAAAATTTTAAGATATTATATTAATTTTGTTGATTTAAAATGAATTTAATTTGAATTTTTTAATTTTAAATCAATTAAATACATTTAAAATAATTTAAAATTAATTAAAGTTTAAAATAAATCTCAAATTAAATTTAATTAAATCTTGAGATGTTTCTAGAATTTTAAATTATTTAAAATAAAAAGATTTCTCCCTTTTTAAGTCTTCAATTAAATTAATTAATTAAATAATATTTAATTAAACATTAATTTAGTATTATCTAAAATATTTCAATAAAATATTTAAAAATTAATTTAATTTCAAAATAATACCATTTTAAAATAATTCTTTAATTATTAAAAGATTTTAAAATAAGTTTTTAATTATTTTTTAAAAATAATCAATTGAAGGTTAAATTAAATATTTTTTAAATAAAAACTAAAAAAATACTTAAATAATTCATATTATTTAAAATATATTAAATATTTTAAAATAAAATCTTAATTTAAAATAATTAAAAATATTTTGTAATAAGATTTGATTTTTTTTAATTAAATCAATATTAATTTAAATATTAATTAAGTTTTTGATAATTTGAAAGTCTTAAAATTATTTAAATATATATATCTTAGTTGAAAGTAATTTTAATTTGAAAATAAAGAATTTAATTTTTTGGACATTTTAATATATTTTATGAATTATTTTTTAGAATATTAATTTTAAATAATTTTTTAAAAGTACTTTAGAGTTAAAATTGATTTTAAATTAAATTAAAATCATTTTTAAATAAAATGGCGGTGGCGGGTCATATGGCAAGCCTTGATTCACTAGTCAAAACGCGGGTGGCATCGTCAGTATGCCGCATCTTCTGCGCGGTAGCTTCTGGGTGGACCACGCGTCAGCGCATGGTTTACTACTTAACCACGTCAGCGGACGACAATGGCTGTCGGATCATTCGCTATTTGAGCGGACGGTCTTGATCTTGGTGGACCGAGACCTAAGCAGCCACGCGGACCATGCGGTTACAAGGAACCGTAGTGCTGCCTGATCTAAATCATTGATCTGATGATCAACGGTCCAAATCACATGCAGTTCATGCACGTTCGGTCCCAAAGCCCTAACGAGAAAATGAGCTCGTTCTGACAAACGGCTTAACCATTTCAATTAAAATTTTAAACACAGAGCTAGCTAATAAACAGAAATCTTGGGGAAATAAATGTACAGTGTAATAATCACTATTCAAAAAGTTAAATTAGTCTAAGTGTTTTTAGCTAGGGTTTGAGTTTACAAGGGATTTTATTTATGGATTTGGGAGATTTTGCGTTTGTTGAGCTTGTAGACTGTCCACGAATACTTTCCCAGAATAAACCACCCGTTGAAAATGTTTGGATTGACAAAAAATTGATGTGGATGAAATTTGGGTTTGGTTGTTTGGAGATCTTCTCCTGGTGACCCTTCTCCAATGGTTTTGAGCTATAGAAAGGTTGAGGAGGGTGTGGAGAGTAGAAATGAAAGAAGAGATCGCTCTAGGGAAGCTTGGAGGCTAAGATCAGTTAAATGAATAAAAATGAGGCTTTTTGATAACTTAATCCCTAGGGTTTGAAAATGGACAGGCTTGATTGATCAGGGATGTTCTTTAGATCATTGCTACGTGCCCCAGGCCGTTAGGTGGCAAAGGGAAGGGCCTAGGTTGAGTCATGCTCCCATTGGATGGCTTGGGCAGAGAGGGGGGGGGGGGCAATTGCCATTTTAGGCTAAGCATGGCCTTAAGCTTGGTTCTAGGGGCTTTAGGAGTGCTTTTGCACTTGAAAAGGATCCCTATAGCAGTCTAAGATAGAGAGAAATAGGTTAGAGGTAGAGGGTTGACCATAAGAAGGAGTTTAAGCTTGGGTTGACCTGTTTGACCAGTCAACCCGGTCAAGGTTGATGAGGTGGAAACTGAGTGATAGTTTATTGACTGGTAGACTGGACTTCAAAGCTTTAGAGCAATGTATTTGGGATTCAAATGAGCATTTGACCATTCGGTGTCTTTAACTAAATACTTAAGGGTCAACTTGGTCAAAGTCACCTAATTTTGACTCACCCATAGATGGGATGTATCCAAGGCATGAGATGGAGTGGAATTGAAGGTTTGAAGGATTTGATTAGATTAAGCTTGATTAAAATAAGTGATTTGATCCAAAGGGGTTGAATTTGACCAAACTTTGACTTGGTTGACCAAGTCAGTTATTGACTGGGCCAACATATCCAGTCAGGTCCAGACCACTAGGAGAGGTGTTCAAAAGAGTTTGACTGGGTTTAGAGTTGATTTGGAATTGAATTTATTGGACACTAGGTTTATGGTTAATTTGGTCAACCTAAGTTGATCTAGTCAACTAGATCAACCTAGGATATGGGATTGAGCTTAATAGATTTGAATTGATCAGAGGAGTTTATTAGAGATAGTTTCAAGGTCTGGAGAGATAATTTTAGTCAAATTGATTGTTTGGACCCTTAAGGGGACTTTGGTTGTCCTAGGTTGACTTAGTCAACCAGGTTAACCTAGAGTCTGGGTTTGGATCCAACAGGTTTGGTTTGACATTTGAAAATTGCTGGAAGTGGTTTCATACAATTTGGACGTCATTTGGTCCAAAATGACTATTCACACACCCGAGGGGTATTTTGGTCATTCTGGTCCCTAGTCAACTAGGGGTCAAAAGGAGTTCATCAAAATGTAGTTTAATACCCAATAAGTCATGATCAAGGGTTTTAAAGTTATCAGAGGGTTTAGAGAGGGCTCGAAGGTCAGGATCCACTGGGTGACAGGTACAGCGGCATGAATTATAAATATTTGAAGGTTTTATAGCCTTTGGGGTTCAATTCAATTTTAGGGGTTAGAAGTGTCAGATTGAGCTCAAATTTGGAGGGTTAACCCCAGAGATATGCCTAATCAATATGAAATTGATAGACTCTGTATCAGAGGTCATTTTCTTGGGTTTTAAAGTGTTTGAAGAATCACTAGAAAAGGCTTTCAGAATATAGGCCTTTAGCCTTAGATTTTGATTTGAAGATCTGGATTTGAGTTGGGTTTGGTTTGATTTAAGATTAGGATTGATCATAGGATTTAGAGTCTAAGAGGATTCTAGAATTTAAGAAGTCCTAAGGTCAAGGGTCTAGAAGAATCCTCATATCTAGGTAGATCTTAAGGTCTGGATTAGTCTGGGGTATAGATTGATCTAGGGACTGGATTGGTCCTAGTGACCTCATACATAAATGAGGTCAACAAATGGACCCCCAATATGTGTAGTAGAATAAAGTTTTATTACACATATTGGCATTACCAAATGAGAGATTGAAGTATGAGATCCTGATTCTACGAAAAGAAGAAACTAGGTCTTATGGATTCAAGATTAAATTAATATTAGAGTAGTACTACTAAGGGCAAATTCTACTACTAGTAGATCTAATCTATAAGGGAGGCTGATACCCATCCTTAAGGAAAAGTGGGTTAATTGATCACGTGATGGGGTCAGGATATGCCCATCACAGAGGATCAAAAGTGGATGATCATAGAGTGGGTAAAAATATGCTCACTATAGAGGATCAAAACTAGACGACCATATGGTGGGGTCAAAGTATACTCACCATAGAGGGTCAGGATGATCATGTGATGGGTCTAAGTATGCCAATCATAATGATCAAAGCTGGATGGTCATATGATGGGGAATAGATACGACCATCATAGAGGACCGACTGAGTGACCATATAATGGGGAAAAGATACACCCATCATAGAGGGTCAAAGATCATGTGATAGGGAAAATATATGCCCACCATAATGATCAAAGCTGGATGGTCATATGATGGGTAAAAGATACACCCATCATAGAGGACCAACTAAGTGACCATATAATGAGAAAAAGATACACCCATCATAGAGGGTCGAAGATCATGTGATGGGGAAAAGATACGCCCACCATAATGATTAAAGCTAGATGGTCATATGATGGGGAAAAGATAGGCCCATCATAGAGGACCATCTGGGTGACCACATGATGAAGAAAAGATACACCCATCATAGAGGGTTGAAGATCATGTGATGGAGAAAAGATACACCCACCATAATGATCGAAGTTGGATGGTCATATGATGGGGAAAAGATGCGCCCATCATAGAGGACCAACTAGATGACCACATTATGGGGAAAGGATACGCCCACCATAATGGCCAAAGCTTGATGGTCATATAATGGAGAAACGATATGCCCATCATAGAGGATCAACTAGGAGACCACATGATGGGGAAAAGATATGCCCATCATAGAGGGTCGAAGATCATGTGATGGGGAAAAGATATGCCCACCACAATGATCAAAGCTGGATGGTCATATGATGGGAAAAAGATACACCCATCATAGAAGACCGACTGAGTGACCATATAATGGGAAAAAGATACTCCCATCATAGAGGGTCAAAGATCATGCGATGGGGAAAAGATACGCCCACTATAATAATCAAAGCTGGATTGAATCTAGGATAGTGTCAAAGAGGGCGTATCATATTGCTAGTGGATCTAATCCCAAGGAAAGGGAATAATCAATCCTAAGGAGAAGGTGAATGAGCTTGAATGTTGAGAGGTGTAAGAGAACACATTGAATTGATTTGAGCTTATAAAAAGAAAAATTTTAATTATTAAAAAAGTGAGCTACATCAAGCATATTATTTCTTAAGGAAACGCCCACTGACAGGAAACATCGGGTGATTTTCCTTTCAATCCACTAGTTGATACGAGCCTCCTTCGTAGATAATTTCTACAATGAAGGGTCCTTCCGAACTTGGTTCAAACTTCCCACCAATCTTTCAGAGGGATAAGATAGACCTTTGAAGAACCAAGACGATGCTCTTTAAGGCCTTCGAGTTCTTCTAGTCAGAGTTATGCATTTCACTCGGTTGTGATTTGATTCTGAATTGTAACTCTAAGCGAGGGAATTTATTGAAAGTTTGATAGGGATGTTAAGTGATAAACTAGTCCCGAGGCTAACCAAGAGGGGGGGGGGCTGAATTGGTTATTTAAAAATTTGAGAGCAACAGTAAAAAATCTTTTCGATGATTTGCAGTGGAAAGAAGTAAACACATAAACGAAAAGTTCAAACATAGATTTCACCCAAGTAGATAATCACAGAAAAATAAAGTGCAGAGAATAATCAGAAAGAACACACCAAATTTTATAGCGGTTCAGTAGACTTGACCTACGTCCACTCCCCAGAGCCTCCCCTCCGGGTATTGCACTAACTCAAAGTGTCTGTCCTTCTGCCCCTATAGCAAGGCGAAGAAGCCTGTACAAAAACTCCTTTCCACCGACACAGTGAGGCAGAGAAGCTAACCTCCTTTCACTTTCTCCTGAAGCAGGCAGAGAACCTCGAACTCCTTTTTCTTCCTCCTAAACCAGACAAAGAACCTGAACTCCTTTCGCTTCCTCCTGAAGCGGGCAGAGAACCCGGATCTTCTTGCGAATGATCCTTCCACAAAGAACACCAATAAGATGAGAGACGACGAATGAAGAAGGCGAATCTGATCCTTGCTTGGAGCAACCTTTGTGAAACCCTCATAAACTCCCCCTCACAAGATCCTCTCTCTCTCTCTCCCAAACTCTCTCTCTCTCTAGGATTTCTCTGGAAAGGAAAGTGGCAAAAGATTTTTTTTATTGGAAGAAAAAGATCTTTTATAGGAGGGCTCAAAATTTATCCTAAATCTCAACTGGTCGGCCTAAATCATCCAGGATGATCGATATATCATCCTGTACGATCAGTTCAACATCAACTTTTTCAGCCTGGACGATCTGGCTCTTCTGGACGATGTAGAAAAAGTTGTTCAGATCATCCCGTACGATTCTGCGATCGTCCGGGATGATTATTGTAAATTCAAGAATTTCGTCTAGAAGACTGCTCTGGTTGTCCAGAAAAACTTGTGCTGGACGACCCAAAAATGACTTGATCGTCCAGGACGATACATATATCATCCTATACGATTAGTTCAAAAAGTGCCAAAATCATCCTGATCACCGCTCTGGACGTACAACTGAAACACACTAAATGATCATGATCGTCCCGAACGATATGATCGTATCAATTAAATATTAATTACTTTCCTTAATCACCAGACTAATTTAGGCATAATTCTACTGGATCATCCAGGACGATACATGTATCGTCTAGGACGATCAGATCAAATATCTAAAAATAAAAACTTGCCTAACTTGATCTAGCGGCTGAGAATTTCTGATTTGAGCCTATCGTCCTGTACAATGTGTGGGTCATCCAGGACGATCGGCTTAATCAGATAGACTTAACTTGATCGCCCTAATTATGGTTTCTATTTTCACTTGATTGTCCAGGACGATGTGAATATCGTCCTGGACAATCTGAACAAAAATTGACTCATGCTCTCCCCCTGAATGTGTGTGTGCAAGGTTACTTAGCTAGGGGATCAATTACATTATAATTGACTCAAGAAAAAGAAAATAGTAGATTTAGACACACTTGGACCCGATCTTGAGTTGGCTTGAGTTGCTTCTAATCTTTTGTACCTGAAATGGATTAGCCAAGCAAAACAGAATACAAACATGTTTGTCATCATTAAAACTGTATTATTTGAAACTAGATTTGCAACAATCTCCCCCTTTTTGATGATGGCAAATATTTATGCAGTAGTTTAAAATAAAAGAACTAGGAGTTACCCAACGTACATCGAAAAACAAATTTCTTTCCAAATTTCAATGAACAACTAGAACAGTACAGGAAAAGAACTGCAAAGGAAATAAACAACACACAACACGATCAATACATAAAATAAAAACTACTACAACCAACTTCCACTTTTGACATCACAAAAAGGAGGAGGAACAGAAACAACAGAACAAACAAAAAACTAAAACAAAACCAAAGTAAATAAAACTTGAAACGAGAACACAAAAAAATAAAGATTTTTGATGTTTTTTTTTTGAATCGATCTGCTCTAGTAAATTAGAATTTTCCCTTGATTTTAAATCCAAAAACTAATAAGAAGACGATTGACAGTGCTGAAATCTAGAAAAAGTTAGAAAATCGACTTTCGTAACTCCCACCTCGGACACCTTCTAGATGCAAATTCCTTTGAAAACAAAAATCCAGCTCAGAAGAAAAGAAATTTGATTCGAAAAGAGATCTTTTCAAGCCTCGTTTCAGAAAAATATCTGATATAATAGTGTTAAAAAGTAATAAATCAGAAATCAGGATTTTTAAACTCAAGCTTTTAAAAATATTAAGTGGCGCACAAATTTTTCTAAGACATTTAATGATCTGAAAGGAAAGAAAGCTTGGTTTGGGCTCATTTTGTGCCTCTTTTTTAATTTGTTTGGCACTTTGCGCATCTTTTGATTTCTGATACACTTTGTGTATCTTTTAGTTTGGCGACATTTCGCATCTTTTCAGCTTTGGGCTCATTTTATGCCTCTTTTTAATTTGTTTGGGGCACTGGGTATCTTTTGTAAGCTTTCTCCCTCTCATAATCATTAAAGGATCTCAGCTGTAAAATTACCTTCCAGACATAAAAGACGCCAAAGCTTACTCTCTATAATAAGGAAGAGTAATTCACAAAATAAAAACTATACATCGTATGATAAGTGCAATCACTCGGTTCAAAAAATCATAATAATAACTCAAGACTTTGAAAACACTATTCATATGAGGTAGATTACTGTAGGAAGATAAAATAAATCTCTATTTCAAAACCAATTTTTTAATTTTGAAGAAGATTTTTATCCAAAGAAATAATACACCAGTAAAGGAGTTAGAGAAAGAGAAACAATCATCAATGTTTCTTCCCTTTAACAGATCCAGTGGAATCAATCATTGCTTACCAGCTTCCAAATGAAAGCAAGGCAAAGCTCTCTATCAGAAATCCAGTTTATCAGCAGTAGTGACTAGTGATCTGATTTTGAAAGAGATAAAATAGTAAACAAAAGAGATGAAACAGTGAATAAAAACAAGTAGGAAATCGCATCAAAATAAATACTCAAATCAAACTAACATCTAGGCTAAAATAGAAATCAGCAGAAAAATAAAAAAAATAACAGAAAATAGATAATCAAATCAAACAGCTAACTAACATAACCAGAATAAGAAAAACAGACAAATCAGAAATCAGTATTCATCAGAATCAAGCATTTATGTCAATCACACCTAATCTGGTCCTCAAAATACTGAATGAGTCAAAGGCCAGTGGTTTAGTAAATATATCAGCCAGCTTATTTTTAGTTGCTACATGATGTAGCTCAATGTCCCCTTTCGTAACATGGTCCCTAATGAAGTGATGCTTTATATCAATATATTTGGTTCTAGAATGTTGGATTAGATTTCTAGAAATGTAGGTGGCACTAGTATTATCACATAGAACAGAAATTGTGCCCATAGGTAATCCTAAATCCAAGGCTTGTTGCTTCAATCAAAGAACTTGGGCCACACGACTTCTTAAGGAAATGTACTCAGCTTCAGCAGTGGAAAGTGCAACTGAGTTCTATTTTTTACTGAACCAGGAGACTAAAGACTTTCCTATGAATTGACAAGTTCCAAAGGTACTCTTTCTATCCACCCTACACCCTGCAAAGTTAGAATCAGAATATCCAATGATCTCAAAAGAGGTGTTGTGCCTAGGGTACCAGATTCCTAGGTTTGACGTCCCTAAAAGATATCTAAGAATTCTCTTAATAGCAGTCAGGTTGGACTCTTTAGGATCATCTTGAAACCTAACACAAAGACAAACACTAAATATGATATCAGGTCGGCTAGCAGTCAGGTAAAGCAGTGATCCAATTATTCCTCATACTTCTTCTGATCAATAGATTTTTCACTTGAATCCTTATCTAACTGAGCAGAGGAGCTCATGGGAGTGTTGATTGGCTTAGATTTGTCCATTTCATATTTCCTCAAAATGTCCTTAGTATATTTAGATTGATTGAGAAAGGTTCCATCATCCATTTGCCTTATGCTAAACCCCAAAAAATAAGACATTTCTCCCATCATACTCATCTCAAACTCCTTACTCATTATTTTAGAAAACTTATCACATAAATATTTATCAGAAGATCCAAAAAATATATCATCAACATAGATCTAGACAATGAGTAAATCATCCCCTACTCTCCTCAGAAAAATGGTGGTGTCTACGCTCACCTTAACAAACTCTCTTTCTAGCAGGAATGTGCTAAGCCTCTCATACCAAGCTCTAGGTGCCTGTTTCAATCCTTATAAGGCCTTTTTTTATTTGTAAATATGATTTGGATATTAGGAAATCTCAAAACTTGGGGGTTGTTCTTCAAAAATATCCTTTTTTATTACCCCACTTAAAAAGGCACTCTTGATATCCATTTGAAACAGCTTAAATCTCTTATAACAGGCAAATGATAGTAGCACCCTAACGACTTCCAATCTAGCTACAGGGGTAAAGGTCTCCTTAAAATCAATCCCTTCAATCTGATTATACCCTTTAGCCACCAATCTTGTCTTATTCCTAACCACCACACCAGAATTATTCATCTTGTTCTTAAAGACCCACTTGGTTCCCACTATACTCTGATTTCTAGGTCTTTCTACTAGCTCCCAAACATCATTCCTTACAAATTGATTCAGTTCCTGTTACATAGCTAAGATCCAAAATTCATCAGAAAGGGCTTGATTGATGTTGGTGGGTTCAGTCATTGAGATAAAGGCAGAGTGATTTATTTCTTTCCTAAGTCCATGCCTAGTCCTAACACCTTCAGAAGGGTCTCCTAAGATTAGTTTTTTAGGATAACTCAAAGAATATCTCAAATCTCTAGGCAAAGTGGTTTGAGGTTCTACCCTTTCCTCCAGATTTGCATTTTTAACCCCTTGGGTAATCTCCCCTACCTCTTCTTCTTCCTCAACTCTAGTCACCTTAGGATCAGATTCATCAAACACCATATGAGTTGTCTCTTCCACCACCAAAGTCCTCTTATTAAACACCCTAAAAGATTTCCCTACACTAGAATAGCCTAAGAACACTCCTTTATCAGATTTGGGGTCAAACTTTTCTAAGGATGATTTTCCATTATTCACAATGAAAACCTTACAGCCAAAGACATGGAGATGGGACAGGTTTGGAGTTCTACCCTTAATGATCTCATAAGGTGTCTTGTTCAGATTTGATCTTATATTTACTCTATTCAGCACATAACAAGCAGTGTTCACCGCTTCAGCCCAAAAGTATTTTGGAAGTTAATTCTCACCGAGCATGGCTCTAGCGGCTTCCACTAAGGTCATGTTCTTCCTTTCAGCTACCCCGTTCTGCTGAGGGGTTCTAGGAGCTAAAAAATTATGACTAATCCCTTGCTCCTCACAGAAACATTCGAACATCATATTTTCAAACTCTCCACCATGATCACTATGAATAGTCAAGATCTCATAACCTAACTTCCTCTGAATCCAAGTGGAGGACTTAAATTCATCAAATGAATCAGATTTATGTGACAGAAATTTAATCTAAGTGAACCTAGAGTAGTCATCAACAATCACAAAACCATAGACTTCTCCCCCTAAGCTGGCAGTGCTAATGGGTCCAAAGAGATCCATGTGAAGGACTTCTAAAGATCTAGAGGTGCTAATATCCTTAACTGAGTAAAAAGAGGACTGGACTTGCTTCCCTAATTGACAGGCATCACACAGGTGGTCCTTAGTGAACTTAAGCTTGGGGACACCTCTAACTAAGTCCTTTTGGGTGACTCTCCTAAGGGTTTTCATACTGGCATGACACAATCTCCTATGCCACAACCATGACTTATCAGCAGTTATTTTTAAGCAAATTGAATTTTTAGATTTAATGTAACTTACATCCAGCTTGTAGATATTATTGATCCTTTATCCCTGCAAAACAACTTTGTCATTTAAGCTAAAAATGCAGCAAGTGGGCAGGAATTTGATGTTGTATCCTTTGTCACAGAGATGACTGATGCTCAGTAGGTTGTGTTTCTATCCATCTACAAGCAAAACATTGTCAATCATAAAATTCTTTGAATCACCAATTATACCTGAACCTACCCCCTTTCTGGTGGTGTTATCTCCAAGTGTAACCTTGCCTCCAGTCCTGGCATCTAGTGAAATGAACTGATTTGCATCTCCAATCATATGTCTTGAACATTCACTGTCCAGGTACCACATGCTCTCACGAGGTCTTGTGTGAGAGCACACCTACAAAATTATCAAACATCATATTTAGGAACCCAAACAGGTTTGGGTTCCTTCTTATGAAAAGAAGAATGCAATGCATGTGTGCTGTGCTGTGAAATAGGCAATTTAGGCCTCCACACCCAATGTGTACTATGGTGAACAGTGTAGGTGTGGGAAATATGTCCTAACATGCCACAAGAAAAACATCTAACACCAAGAAAAGGGTTAACTAATCTACGTGGGTGATAGTGCCTCTTCCTAGGTTTGTATGCAACATGCTTTGATGATTTTGAAATAGATTCTTTAAAAGGTGGAGGTGCATAAAACTGTGCATAAGTAAGAGGTGTTTAATTTTTCTCAAAAGCACTGATTTTAACTTTCATAAATTCATTCTCTTTGTTAAGACTTGCAATTTCAAATTTCAATGCACCATTGCTACTCTCCACTTCACATGCCATGTTGTCTAATTCTTTAAAAGCTCTTTCTAAATCAGCATGCAAGGTTTTTAATGAATCATGCTCAGTAACTAAATCAGAATATTTTTTATTTAATTCATCAAACTTATCAAGTAAAGACATGTGATTGCTGTTAAGTGTGGAATGATCTTTAACTACAGAATCATGCTCTTTTTATAAATTCAGAAATTCTAGTTTAAGGCTAGCATGGGTTTTCTTGAGCTTCCTATACGATGCATGAATTCTTTCAGATATTTCAAATAATTGATCATAAGTAAGCTCACATACCTCTTCCTGGTCAGACTGACCAGGATGATCATCAGCCATCAGACACAAATTTGTTTCCTCCTCTTCAGCTTCAGTCTCAGAGGAGTTGGATGCAGAATCTGCCCAGAACGCCTTCTGAATCCGCTTCTTGTCCTTTCTAAACTTATGTTTCTCCTCACCCTTCTCCTTACTTGGGTAAGCTTTAAGTGTAGGATAATCAGCCTTAATATGTCCAGGCTTCCTGCATTCAAAATAGACAGTTTCAGATGAACCTTTAAAATTTTTGCTGAACTTACCCTTGTTCCACTTCTAAAAGTTCTTATGTTTCTTCCTTAGAAAGCTTTTGAATTGCCTAGTGATTAAGGCAACGTCATCGCTATTAGACCTGGAAGTATCAGTGTCACTCTCATTGTCCTTCAGTGCCACTGTTTTCTCCTTCTTCTTCTCACCTGCATCAAGCTGTCTTTGGTTCACCCCTTGCTCGTAAGCAATGAGTGATCCAAGTAAGCTATCAATAGAGTAAGTATTCAAATCTTTAGATTCAGTGACTACAGTTATTTTAGCGTCATACGAAGAAGGCAAGCATCTAAGAATTTTATTCACTCTTTTATAGTTTGTAAGTTCTCTTCCTAAGGCATGCAAAGAAGTGGCGATTTGAGTGAACATCGTATACATTTCAGAAATGGATTTAGTAGGTTTCATGCAAAAAAGTTTATAGTCATGAAGCAATATGTTTAACCTAGACTGTTTGACTTCAGTTGTACCTTCATAAGTGATGCACAATTTATCCCAAATCTGTTTGCCAATTGTGCAAGTAGAGACACGCATGTAATCCTCAGATTTTAAAGCACAAAAAAATAGTTCAAATATTTTACATTCAGTTGGGCTAAGTCACGATCATTAAATGTCCAATCAGTGAAAGACAGTTCAGTTTTAACATTGTTAATCATTCTAAAAGGTGGTTGGTATCAATCCTTAACAAGCATCCACATGCGATAACTAATTGATTGAAGAAAAGTGGACATGTGAGTTTTCCAAAAATCAAAAGGAATGTTACGAATAATGGCGGTCGTGTAATTGAATAACCTTCAGCAGTATTAAGATTACCAAAGTTAGCCATGGATCAAATTCAAAAGTTCTTCAAAACTAGATTTTATGAATTCCGCTCTGATACCACTTGAAAGTTTGATAGGGATGTTAAGCCCTGATGAACTAGTCCCGAGGCTAACCAAGAGGGGGGGGGGGTGAATTGGTTATTTAAAAATTTGAGAGCAACAGTAAAAAAAATTTTCGATGATTTGCAACAGAAAAGTAAACACATAAACAAAAATTTCAAACACAGATTTCACCCAAGAAGATAATCACAGAAAACTAAAGTGCAGAAAGTAATCAGAAAGAACACACCAAATTTTACAGTGGTTCGGTCAACTTGACCTACGTCCACTCCCCGGAGCCTCCCCTCCGGGTATTGCACTAACTCAAAGTGTCTCTCCTTTTGCCCCCACAACAAGGCAGAGAAGCCTGTATAAAAACTTCTTTCCACCGACACGGTGAGGTAGAGAACCTAACCTCCTTTCGCTTCCTCTTGAAGCAAGCAGAGAACCTCAGACTCCTTTCACTTCCTCCTGAAGCAGGTAGAGAACCTGAACTCCTTTCACTTCCTCCTGAAGTGGGTAGAGAACCTGGATCTTCTTGCGAATGATCCTTCCACAAAGAACACCAACAAGACGAGAGATGACGAACGGAGAAGATGACTCTGATCCTTGCTTGGAGCAACCTTTGTGAAACCCTCACAAACTCCCCCTCACAAGATCCTCTCTCTCTCCCAAAATCTCTCTCTAGGGTTTCTTTAGAAAGAAAAGTGGCAAAAGATTTTTCTTGTTAGAAGAAAAAGATCTTTTATAGGAGGGCTCAAAATTTGCACTAAATCTCAACTGGTCGGCCTAGATCATCCTGTACGATCGATATATTATCCTGTATGATCAGTTCAACATCAGCTATTTCAGCTTGGACGATCTGGCTCTTCTGGACGATCAGTGAAAAAAGTTGTTCAGATCGTCTCATACAATTTTGCGATCGTCCGGGATGATTAGTGTAAATTCAGGAATTTTATCCAGAAGATCGCTCTGGTCATCCAGAGAAACTTATGCTGGATGACCCAAAAATGACTTGATCGTCCAGGATGATACGGATATCATCCTGTATGATTAGTTCAAAAAGTACCAAAATCATCCTAATCACCGCTCTGCACGTAAAGCTGAAACACACTAGACGATCATGATCATCCCGGACGATCTTGCGATCATCCTGGATGATATGATCGTATCAATTAAATATTAATTGCTTTGCTTAATCACCAGACTAATTTAGGCATGATTGTACTGGATCGGATAGTCCACGATGATACACGTATCGTCCAGGACGATCAGATCAAATCTCTAAAAATAAAAACTTGCCTAACTTGATCTGGCGGCTAAGAATTTCTGATTTGAGCCTATCGTCCTGTACGATGTGTGGGTCGTCCAGGACCATCAACATAATCAGACAGACTTAACTTGGTCGCCCTAATTAGGATTTATATTTTCACTTGATCTTCCAGGATGATGTGAATATCGTCCAGGACGATCTGAACAAAAATTGAACAGAAAATCTAATTCACTCAAGCTCTCCCCTTGAGTGTGTGTGTGCAAGGTTACTTAGCTAGGGGATCAATTACATTAAGATTGACTCAAGAAAAAGAAAATAGTATATTTAGACACACTTGGACCCAATCTTGAGTTGGCTTGAGTTGCTTCTGATCTTTTGTACCTGAAATAGATTAGCCAAGCAAAATAGATTACAAACATGTTTGTCATCATCAAAATTATACTATTTGAAACCAGATTTGCAACATTTATATCTCCAAGGGGAGTATGGCCTTAGAGCCATACACTAGTGCAAATAGAGTGAATTGGGTTGGGGTTCTAAAAGTGGTTCAATAAGACCACAAAGCTTCTGTGAACCTCTTATCCCATTGATAATTGTTATCATTAAGGGTCTTCTTGATATTCTGCACCAAAGTCTTATTGAAGGCTTCAACCAATCCATTAGCTTGAGGGTAATAGATTGTTGAGAATCTCTAATTAATGTCATGACGCCTTATAAAATTGTTAATTTTATGGACTTTAATGAGGATGTATTATCAGATATAATTCTGCGTTGTATGTTAAATTAATATATGATATGGTCATGAATGAATTTCAAAATATGGTGTGATGTTATATTACGTAGGGGAATTTCTTCCACCCACTTTGAAAGTAATCAGTCACAGCTAATATGAAATGATGACCCCTTGAATAAGGAGGATCAATTGGCCCAATAACATCAGTGCCTCAACTTTCTAAGGGCCACGAAGTTATCGTTGGATGCAACATATTAGGTGGCTAATGTAAAACCATATCATGAACCTGACATTGATGATAATGTTTTACGATGTTCATGTAATCATCAATCATTATAGGCCAGTAATATCCAAGCCTTTTGATTTTGAACATCATTTTTGGACCCAATTGATGAGCTCCGTATAGTCCAGAATGGACCTCGTTAATGATCTTTAGGGCCTGTCATTTATCTAAACAACGTAGCTATATCTAATCAAATGATCGGTGGTATAATGTATTATTAACTAGTGCATATGATAGGGCATATTTCTTGATCTGGTTGGCGAGGGATTTATCCTAGGGGTGTTTACCTTCTTGAAGGTAGTTGATCAATGGTTGTCTCCAATTGCCTTCTTCTTCGGCTGCTGAAGAGGCAGAAAGGATCAGGGAAGACTTCTTGTTGATGTGCTCCAAATCTGTAGGGGAAAGGACCTGACGACCCTAAATCTCTATGGGGATGGAGTTTTCTTATAGTCAGGAAAATTCCTTTGCAAGCTTTGCTAAGGCATCCACCGTAGAGTTGCTTTTATGGGGAATTCTATACAAAGTTATGACAGTGATTTGCTCAAGCAGGTGACTAGTGTATTGATGATACTTGAAGATATTAGGATTCAAAATCTTATAAGTTCCTACAATATGGTTGATTACTAGTTGGGAATCTCCAAAGATTTTAATCTCTTTAATCTCCATTAAAATTGCATGTTCCAATCCAGTTATCAGAGCTTCATACTTAGCCTCGTTATTCATGCAAGGCTTTGATAAATGGTAGGAAAAATGCATCATTCCCTTTACTGGTATTATAAAAATAAGATAGATCCTAGCTTTTTTGGGAATTATAGATTTCTGGGTTTTCCCCATTGAGAGGACGCCGTACCATCAAAATATAATTCCCAGATAGGGTAGTTAGATTCCCTTAAACTCATGATTTATTCATTTGGTAAATCATCATTCAAAGGAGAATTCTTCGGTAGCAGTTGTGTCATGAGGAAGTCGACAACAACCTATCCTTTCACAGCGCACAGAGGAATGAAAGTGATATCGAATTGGAGTAATATTACAGACCAGTGGGCCAAACATCCTGATAACGTAGGTTGGGTCATAAGATATTGTAAGGTATTAACTCTAGAAATCAAGTTAATTGAATGAGAAAGCATGCAATGCCTTAGCTTTTGGGCTGCAAAAACTAAAGCAAGGCAATGCTTCTTGACAGAAGGTTACCAGATTTCTGTAGGAATGAGTCTTCGGTTAAGGTAATATAGGGCATTTTCTTTCCCTTCATCATTGACTTGAGCTAACAGGGCACCTAAGGACTCATCTAGGGCCGTAGTGTAGAGGATCAAGTGTTTTCCCAGAACGGGGGCTGCCAAAACTAGTAGATAGGAAAGGTATTCTTTGATGTTATCAAAGGCATTCTGACATTTCTCATCCCTTATAAATTTAACATCCTTCTTGGCTAGGACGAAGAATGGTTGACATCTTTCAAAAAGATTAAATATGAACCTTCTTATATATGCCAACTAACCCTGGAGAGACCTTAGCTGGATAAGGCTCTTAGGAGGTGGCATATCTAAGATGGCTTCAATCTTGACCGGATCAGTGTCAATTTCATGGTGCCTTACAATGAATCCTAAGAATTTTCTTGAAGTGACATCGAAGGCACATTTGTAAAGATTCATTTTGAGATCACAGCGATGCAGCCGCTCGAAAATGACTCTTAAGTCATAAATATGTGCCTCTTTAACTTTGCTCTTAACAACCAAGTCATCGATGTAGCACTCAACTTGATTATGGATTATGTCATCAAATATTTGAGTTATAGCTCACTGGTAAGTGGCACTGATATTTTTAAGGCCAAAAGACATCACTTTATAATAGAAGATTCCTATAGGAGTTCTGAATGCAGTGTTCCTTTCATCTTCTAGGGTCATCTTGATTTAGTTATAATTGGATGAGCCATCCATAAAGGAGAAAATAACATGCGAAGAGGCGATGTCCACCATAAGCTCGGGTATGGGTAAAGGAATTTTATCCTTGGGATATGCTTTATTCAAATCCATATAGTCGACACAAATCCAAATTTGACCATTTTTCTTTCAAATTGGCATGACGCTGGCCAACCAAGAGGGATATTATTCCTTTCAGATAAATCCATCCTCGGCCAATTTCTTGATTTCAGAAATGACTTACTGCTCTATATCTAAATTCATGCATCAAGGAGCTTGTTTAATAAGATTGGCATCATGCCGGATTCCAAATTTATAAACTGCTATGTCAGCGAACAGATCCAGCATTTTGAGTATGTCCAGGCGAAGCAGTCCCTAAACTCAGATAAAAGTTAAATCAGATCCTGAGACTCATCCTCACTCAACAGGGTACTTATGAGAGTAGGGCGACATCATCGATTCCCAGGTTGATTTCTCTTAGCTAGTCGACTGTTAATTTAATCTCCTCCTCAAATTTAGGGGGTGCATCCCAAACTTAAATCTCATCAGGATCATCTAAAGTCTCCAAATAAAGTCTATCTAGAGGACTGACAACTTCAGTAGGGATATTCTGAGATTCAAGATGATATGTTATCATTAAGCAATATTTGTCGTCATCAAACGAACTAACGATACTAAAGTCAATACCACTCATAGGATTCTTCTTGATTTTGGTTTGCCAAATATTCTCATGGTATCTTGCTTGACCTTTAGTGCAGCGATACGGTACGGGATGTTTGAAAAAAGAATTCTTCACATAGATAGGAAAGTAACCAAAAGGTAATTATATTAACTCGTTTGAATCTACCTCCTCGAGGGTTACATCACTTTCATCCCTTGAGGAGGAGGAGCCAGGAAGAATTTTTGGACTTTCCTTACTTTACCGGTTAGGTTAGGGGCCTCTTTAATCTTTAACCCTACAACCCTGCCAGCTGACAGTAGGGTCAAGGATAGAGCCTCAATTCTTCTACTAAGCTTTTTATACATTGTTAATTCAAGCTCGTCAATTTTAATCTTTAGACCATCAGCCTCAGGGTCACTATCCTGATTTAATGTTAGATCAAACTGTAGAGAAGTATTTATATTTTGATAATGAAAAGATATTACAACACCCCGTCTTTCTAGCACTTCATCGGAGCTTGATTCTAGATTAATATATACGGGGGTTGTTCTTCTTTCAAATGAAGCCCGGCCTCGACCCCGTGCCCTTTAGGTCATCCTCCCACCTCTTAGAGGTAGCATGTTTGGAGGCCTAAGGATAACGATGTCGAGGTCGTCTTCACTACATGATTCTAGCATTTCTTGATCTTTTTTCCTTTTCTTTTTCTTTTTCTTTCTCTTTTTCTTTTGATACTTGATTTTAATTGGAACTTTGATCATTCTTTTTCTCCTAAACTTTGATCTCAACTTTAGAATGGGGAGGGGACCCTTTTGGTATAAAATATGCAGCATCCTCATAGATCTTGATTTCTTGAATTGAGAACAGTTGTAAATCACCTCTGATCACATGTTCAATGTCGTCTCATTGGTACTTGATGCATTGATATAGGGTAGATGGAACCATCTTATATTCATTAATCTAAGGCCCACCTAGAAGTACATTAAGGAATGATGCTGAATCAATGATATAAAATTTTTCTTTAGTTTTCAAAAGGGTGATTGACCCCAAAGTTCTCTCGCCTTTCTCGTTGAACCCACGTAGAACCAACTTGTAGGTGGTAAGCTTATTGGTATCAACTCGAAGATAGGCAAGGGTCTTTACATTCATCACATTAACTGATACATCTGGATCATTGAGGACTCTTAATAACTTGAAATTCCCTACATTTACACTAATATATAAAGGGTGATTGTGATCAGTAGTACCCAACAGTAGGTCTTCATCTGAAAATGTCACCCCTGGGATATCTATGAAGTAGAGGGCTTCATCTTCTAAGGTTGAAGCCAATTAAGCCAGGTAAATCTTCGGATCGAGGAGTGCCTTGATTAAAAACTCTCTCTTTTCCTTAGAGAGGAAGAGGGCATCGTAAATGCTCAACTTGGCTAGCAACTTTCTAAGATGAATTAGGACATTATAGTTAACCTTAGGAACAACAAACTCAAAACTCAAAAAAATTAAATGAAAATTAGATTATTGAGGAGGATTTGGAATTGGATCATTAGAAATAACTTTCCTGCTTTATCCAGAGGAGCAAGCCTTGGGGGTAAGACTTTACCATCATAAAGTTGCACCTGCTCGATATCTTTAGGAGGGCAAACTAAGGAGGTGTCTACACTCATCATAGGCATTAGATCGTCATTTTCTGAAAGGGAGTCAGAATCTGATAAGTCTATCATAATAAGACTTCCCTGAAAGTCAATTCGAGGTAAGTCACTTTCTAATAAGGCTTCAAATTAAACTTCTCCTTGAAGGGTGGAATCGAGACGATCGAGTTTTTGAGTACTTAGATCAATGTCAATAGAATTTTGAATTAGTGAGGAAAAGTCATCAATTTGCATTTCATTCTCATAGTTAATCATCAAAATAGGCGAAGAAGAATGCTTTTTATTGATTTTGTGACCCTTTACCTTTGATGGGGAAAAGTAAAAGTCAAATAACAAGAGAGGGGAAAGGGCTTTTACACCACCATACACTACTCAGATACATCTCTCATCCACATACTTCCTCTCTATAAAAAAGTGTCTCTTTTCTTTATCATGTAATACAGTAGTTCCTATGACTACTAGAGAGAGAAGCAACTCAACATCCTCCTACGAAGCATTCAGGTCAACCTCCAAAATTGGGCCCTGCACTGTTATGGGTAGCTGTTGAGAAAGATGAAAAGATTTGTTAATCAACTTTTTAAGTGCCCGGGATAAAGCAATATCTCAACCATATTCTACTGAAAGAGAAATATTAGAATGATTAACTAAAATCACCTTGATCGACCCTTGTTCTGAGTCTACTAGATACTCTTTGGGAATGATAATGTTACCTTGCTTGAAATTCTCATCTACCCAATCTTTGAAAATAATGCAGCGTTCAGTTAGATGACCGAGCATGCAGTGGTAAGGGAAATATTTGGGATCATCATTTTTATCTATATCTTTTGGCCTTCTGGCCTTAGGTAACTAGAAATCTAACTTTTTTTGGAGCTTCTAAAAATTTTCTTTATTGACTCTCTCTTAAATGGGTATGGTCTAGCCAACCTCTCTTTAAGGTAGGTTAAATAAGACTCCCTAAGAGGCTGAGAAGTAATCTAAAATGGCTATTTTTGAATGGGTGGTGGTGGAGGAACACTAGACTGACTAGTGGCTAGTAGTTTTCCCTTGTCAACTGCTGAGACTATGGCCCTCTTTTCAAAGGATTTAATTGGCTTATCAACCTTCTTTTCACCAGAAAGATCCTTTAAGAATGACATCTTAGGAGCCTCTTCATGCAGGTTACTTGCTTTGTTTAGTAGTTTCTCAAAGGTTTTGATAGTGAAACCCTTCAGAAGAAAAGCAACAAGCCCATGGATGATCTTCAAAAGAATTTCCACTACATGTTGCTCCTGCTGCTGGGGTTCACACTTCATCGAGAGGTTTTGCCACATTAAGATGTACTCAACTACAGACTCTCCAGCTTTTGCTTCTCGATGATGAGATCGCCCATGGTTGTGCGTACCTGTGTTCCTAAAATTCTCTTTAAGAATAGATTTTTAAGTTCACCAAAAGTTTTTACCGAATTATTGGGCAGATCAATGTACCATTTGAAAGCTATATCGAAAACATGATTAACGAATTAGAGTAAAAGTAGTGCATCTAACCCCCCAGCATTACAATAACTTGTACGAAAGTGGGCAGAATGTTGTCTCGGGTTTTCTATTCCAGTAAAAATTTTGAAAGTTGGTGGCACAAAACCCTTCAAGTAAAGAACCAAATCATATTCTTTGGGGTAGGGTCTACCCTTTGGAATAGATGTGGCTCCTTAGGAATGGGCTAAGGCTTCCCTTACCTAGTCCTCAATTAGCTGCTTAAGGTCTTTTCGGGTTGGCGGTGGAGGAATAACTGGAGGGACTAAAGGGACCACTAGCTGGACTAGGAGGTCTGGCTAGACTGGCTGCTGGACAGGTGGAACTACTAAAAATGACTCTGAGAGTTTAGAACTAGATTCTACCTTTTTTGCTTTATCATAGATCTCTCGAATATATTATTATAATTTGAGGGAAGTCTCCTATGACTTGTCTAGTCATTCTTATATTTCCATAACTTGTAGCAACATCTCTTCTACTTGTGCCTCTAAGTTTTTGATGTGCCGTTCATCATCTCTAGCTCTCACTGAACTATCTGAATATGAATCTACTGCTGTTAAGCCATCCTCCTTACTAGAATGGCATTTGCTCGGCTCAATTTTTTTGGTAGATCCCTTTGTCTTGACAATGTGGACATCACTAATTGGTACATCCTCATCTATAAGCATGTCATCCAACTCTAGGTCAAAGGCTTCTTCAGCCCCATTCTTCCTCAAAATCTCCCTAATCTCTTACATTACCTCATCGACCGGTCGGTCCCCTATTACCTCAAGTTCAATGGGTAAGTAGCCTTTATATTCCATCACCTTGTAGAATTCCTCATCTTGTAATTTAAAAATAACTGCTTATAACTTAAGTTCATCGGCTTTTAGAGGCTCAGCCATTAATTTCTCAATCATTTCTTGATCTTTATCCTGGACTATCTCTTCCCCTTTGACTGTTTCGGGGTCGGTAGTCAAAATGGTGGCATCCTCTACTGGGTAAGGGACATCTACCTTAAGAGGTGATGCAGGAGCTTGGGGAGGGATAGCTCCTATATTAGGCAAGGTAAAATCCTCATATCCCCGGGTAGGGAGCTCAGGGATAACAGGTGGGATCTAGGAAGAAGTATCTAGGGCATTAACTAAATTGACAACTAGGACATCTAAACTGACAACTGATTCAACTGGGGTCTGGATAACACTGACTGGAATCTGTGCTAACTCAACTGGAGGTTGAAGTGGCTCAATTACAAGTGAAGGGACCCTAAATCTAGTAACATTCATGGGGACATATCTCTTCTCGGGAGACTTGGGCATCTTGTCCTTGATTTCAGTTTTCCTTTCAACTTTAGAATCCTCCTGGACTTTTACTACCATTGAGGCCAGCCTTGGAGGTTTTGATAAAGAGACCGGTGGCCTACCTATAGGATGGAGACCTTTCTCATATTCAGTAAGTACTATACCCTTTTGAGGATGGGGGGCGTGGCACCTAGTGGTAACCATCAACTAAAATAAAAGCTGCGGGCTATCTCACAAACTTTTTGTTTCTCCTGACAGGCTGAGGGGTTATGTTCTTAGCATCAGACTTTTCTTCTTTTAAGATCTCCTTCTCAAAATGATGGGAGATAACCCCTTTCAAATGCTTGACATACTGCTCCTTTGTTTCTCCCACTTGAGCAGCACAAGTATGAATAATATTTCTTAACATTCTTATCCTTTACAGTTGCTTCTCTTTAGGAGTCTTTTTAGTGGAATAATCAACCGGGCATGGAGGGATACTAGCTATCCTAGATACCATCTCCTCCCCTATAGCAGCAGCTAAGGGGTGGAAATGAATCCCCTGAAGGAGTGGAGAGGAGGCAAGAATAGGTAGATCCTCAAAAGCCTTTGGCTCTACTTGGGTCAGGGTATTAACTTCATTGACCTTCCTTGACTTAGTATTTTTTCTTCTAACCCTCCTCAGGTAAATCTTATTTTGATTCATACTAGTGAAAAGGATGCCAGAGCCTTACCCTTTCTCAAAAATAGGCCTTGCCTCAGGGGCTTCAATAATGGCTTCAGACCCCTTTTCCTTTTCATCAGGATTAAGGAGGTTAGGCTTTGATCCCAACACTAACTCAAAAATAGGACTATCAACCTCAGTAGCATTCAAATCAAGTATCTTTTTACCATAGAGTGTCAACTCAGTAGTACTAAAACCCAAACTAAAATGAATCTTATTTCCCAAATCAATCTACTCACAGGTAAGACCCCTCTCAAAAGTGAACAACAATTTGTCGGCCATTGACTCAAATTTGAATTTCTAAAATTGAAGGAAAGAATAAAAATTAGGGATTTTGGAATTTAAATTTGGAAAATCATAACGGACCTTATATTCTATCACATATGCTGGGCTATTGGATTTACTTCCAAGAATATGATGATAGAATGAAAAGGTTTATTATGAATTTGAGAGAAATTGAAATCTGCGCAATATATACTGGACTACAAGGGAACATTGTAGGGCGGTATATGTTAGTGTAGATTTTAGATTGAGAGTAAAAAGGAATTTTTGGAAAGATTCTGACTTTGAAATTGAAGGTGAACATTCTCCAAATTTTGGAATTTCACCCAACTCGAAGGCTTACAAAATGGGGAGAAAATTCAAGAAGGATTGATTACCTGACTCTCTCCACCCCATAGATCAAATAGAGATGGAAGATCAAAGCTAAAATATTAAAGAATTAAGGATCTTAGAAACAAGATCGACAGGGTTCCTTATGATTTTAAAACTCCACATATTGAGTCAAACTCAATGACATAGATTTATAAAATTGATAAGGAGATTGCAAAAATTTGACTTGACACTATCATTCCGCCAATCAAAATGGGGGCATAAGGTCAAAATCAAATTTTTAATTGAGGTCTCATCTCTCTTTTGACATGAAATAAATAAAAAGATGTTAGCTTATCTTTCCCAAGGAAGAAATCCAATAGAGTCAAAGAGAGAAGTGTAGGAGGAACTTTGGGATTCTGAAGCAATTTAGAAGTGCCCCAACCTAAGCTAAGTGTTGGGCTTTAAATTTTGGATTGAGACAGAATTTTAGTTTGAGTTGATTAATTTATTAGAAATTTAAGATTATATTCCTGGAGGTTAGTGTCTTGTGATTCAAGATCTTCCCCGAATCCTAAATCTAAAATTGGACACTAGACCCCAATAGTTCAAACCTAACTAATTAAATGCAAAATCTAGACTTACCCTAAAATGGATTAGGGAGCCAACTAACCACCTAGATGATTTAAATCTTTGAGTCCAGTCATCATATGAATGACTGGTAGGGACTTTTTTTTATTAAGTTTTGAGGAGTTGGGGTGATATCTAGAGATTGTACTAAGTGGCCCCTTAACTTATGTTGGGTGAAAATTCTAAAATAAATTGCAATTAAGATTTAGACTTTTTTAAATGTATTTCTAATACAATGCATGCTGATCAACTCAATCAAATGCATAAAGTTGGAATGAAGGAGTTTTAAAAAGACTTAAAAATAGTTTTTATCCTAAAGATTGCACAGATTTCCCTTGACAGATCTACACCTTCATAGGCCGGGTGGTCTGCCAGAACCCGCAGGTGGGGAGGTGCCCAATAAATGAAAAGAAGAGTGCAACAAAAATGTTTATGAGAACTCTCGGCGATCCCGGGCTTACTTCTTAGATGGTTAGAGTTTTTTATGTTCTCTTAAAATTTTTTATTAAAATTGTAAGTAGAAAAATTTTATCGTACCCTTACGAGCCTCCGTATATCTAGGCTAAAATAAAATTGACACACAAGCATAAAAAAAACTAAGAAAAGAAGGCAATCTTATAGACAATCAAATCGAAGCAAACATATCAATATAAATAATTCCTTAAAATACAATCCACAGGTGAATGCCCCATTTATTACAACCAAGAATTACATAAATTAAAAGTGGTTATATACCACTAGCCACAAACTCGGATTCTAATCTTAGAACAGATGAAAATGACTTTGAGTGGGATACTCTTCTACCTTAAACTCATTCTGCCCTTCGGGCTCCTTGGATTCATCATGCCTGGATACCCAAATGGAAAAGAAAACTCTTCCCCCGGAGGGGAGGTTATTCTTTCCACTTTGGGTACTAAGGAGGTCCAAATTTGAACTTCCAAATAGAAAAGGACTATCCCCCAACGGGGTATCCTTTCCTCTTTGGAATCTAACCTTTGGATGTGTGTATCCCAACTCAAATGTATACTTTCACAACTCTTAACATTTAACAAATTACATTAATATCAATCAAAATCTAGACTCTCCTATAGGATTATCATAAGTATTTAAATATAAAATACATCAGAAGCAGTTATTTATTTTTATTGAATAAAATCTTAGCCACGCTCTTATTTATTTTGGGGCTAAGCAACTGAAGCACCTGTAGCAGTTATATTTATTATTTTATTAACCCCCCCTTTATTTCCCTATGTGAGTATGGCCACCTAAAAAAAATTTGTGAGCATCTTGATCATTCCTAACCTAAGGGTAATCTAATCACCCATCACATCAATCCACAGAGTGTAGTAAAAGTAAACAAGCACAGCAATCAATTTCAATCACAATATATAATGAAAACTCAAAAAACTAGGCACACAGCAGAAAAGTAAATGCAGGCCTAGCCTAGATCTAGAGTTGATTTTCCTAGCAAACTATCTAAAGTGTGTGTAGAAGGCTGTGTGGCTGGGGTAGGTCCTAGGATAGGTAATTAATTTAAGTTATCTAATACTCAAATTTGTTGAAGGCTTAAAGAGAGACTTAATTAGAGTTTAAATATTAATACATTAAAGTTTAAATTAAATATATTTTAATGGTTAAATGACTACTACCTTTATTGGCCACCATGGCCGTGAAGTTTATTTCACCTTTGTTGGGGCTAACTTAATAGCCTCGTAGGCCGGGGTTACCTAGTAGTAATCGGGTTCCGTTAAGTTAATTTGTTTATTAGGAATTAAGGGTTGACTAATATTGATTAATTAAATTAATTACTAATTTTAAAAGATAAATTAGTTTATATTTTCCATCAATAGGTTCATAGCACTATGCCACCAAGCTCGAGGAATTAGGCCTCCTTTGGATATATAGCCCTGTAGCCCGGAGTAGTCCATCCTAAAAAATCTTTCTTGATGTAGTTGAATTAAGGATTTTAATTTTGTTAAATAATTAAAAGTAACTTAATTTTGATGTTTTACACTCCATTGAATCCATTCGTGCATTATGCCACCAGGCTTGAGGAATCAGGCCTCCTTAGGACACGTAGCCCCGTAGCCCGGAGTAGTCCATCCTAAAAACTTCATCTCTATAATGGTTATTGTATATTGGGATGTTGGTTAAATGGTTTTATTAGTCAAGTTAAAATTTTCTAGAATTTTGATGAATTACTAGATTTTTTAAGAATTATCAAAATTATTTGAAAGCATTATTAAAGGTCCAAAAGTTGACTTTCAAATTAATGTTAATATTAAAGATTTTAGATTTTTAATAAATATTAGACCTTATGATGAGTAATTATACTGTTAGTTTGCTCAATTTGGAGTTCTCTACAAAAAAGTTATATTTTTTTAAAGTTTTGGCCTAAATTTGAACTACGGTAGATCGAAAAGTTAACTTTTTTGACTTTGACTTAATTTTGGATGTTTGATATTTTTAGAAAATATTAGACTTTAAATATAGTTGAATGATACTAAGTTTGGTCAACTTAGAATTTTCTACATTTACTTATGATTTTTCAAAGTTTGGGTAATTATTGAATTTTTTAATTATTTTAATTAAAGGCTTTTTTATTGATTTGAACCCAAATGAACTTCAAACTTCTTGAAATCAGCTCCAAAGATTAGAAATAATCTAAAGAGAGATTATCAAGTGCTTGAATTTTTATTGGAAATTTTAATTATTTTTAATTAATTGAATTAATTAAATATTAATTTTTAATTAAAATTAAATTAAGCTTAAATTTAAAATCCAGTCAAAGGGGCTTTTTTTTTAAGTTAAGGATTTAATTCTAGTTAGTTTAAGGTATTATATGTTATTTTTGGATTTAAATTTGATTTATTAGAATTCTTAGAAGTTTAAATGTTTAATTAAGGGTTTAAAATTAAGTAAATCAATTAAGGGGTTTAATAACTTAAAGAATTAGCAAGAAATCTTCTTAGGGTAAAGAATATCACTAAGTTTATGTGGTTCAAGTTCCAAGTCAATAGGAAGTGTATCCTAATTATTAGAATTATTCAAGTCTTCTAAACATGTTGTTAACTATTATCCTTAATGATGTCACTAAGCTCTATGGGTTCAAAATGGATGTTTTGACTAACTCTTGGATATATACATGATACACAAACAATTAGAATCAAGTTCCTAAATCTAGGAGAGCTTAAGACTAGGTGAGTGCGTGAATCCTAAACATGCAAAAATCAAATATACAACATACAATTAAAGACTAGATTAGTGAATAATCAAGATATGACTATTCGCTAATTATCCGTATCAATTATATTCAAATAGCTCAATCTATGCTTAAAATTTTATGACCCCATTCAAGGCACTTAAAATTTAAATGTATATAGTTTTAAAATAGAGTCAAAATATACATACATACATATAAGTATATTTATATTTAGTAACTAAAAGTTCATTAGGGATGTAAAGCCCTTACGAACGAACCCGAGGCTAACTAAGAGGAGGGGGGGGTGAATTGGTATTTTTAAAAATTCGTGAGCAAATGCAATAGTGCAGATCAAACACAGATTTCACCAAAGCAGTTAATTACAGTAAAATAAAGTGCAAAAAATAATCAGAAAGAATACACTATATTTTATAGTGGTTCAGTCAACTTGACCTATGTCCACTCCCCGGAGCCTCCTCTCCAGGTATTGCACTTAAATAAAGTGACTCTCCTTCTGCTTCCATAGAAAGGTAGAGAAGCCTTTACAAAACTTCTTTTCACCAACCCGATGAGGCAGAGAACTTGGATTCCTTTTGCTTCCTCTTAAAGCAGGTAGAGAACCTTAACTCCTTTCGCTTCCTACTGAAGTAGGCAGAGAACCCTGATCTTTTTACAGAAGATCCTTCTACAGAGACACCAAATGGATAAGGAACGAAGATCGGAGAAGACGACTCAGATCCTTGCTTGCAGTAACCTTTGTGAACACCTCACAAACTCCCCCTCACATGATCCTCTCTCTCCCCCAAGCTCTTCCTCTCTATCTCAAGGCTCTCTCAGGTACGGAAAGTGGCAAAAGATCTCAACAATATAATGAAAGAGATCTTAAATAGGAGGGAACAAAAATTGCCCTAAATTTCAACTAGCCGTCAAAGATCATCCAGGATGATCCTTAGATCATCCTGTACGATCAATGTAAATCAACCCCTTTTAGCCTAGACGATCTGGTTCCTCTAGACGATTAGAAAACAAAATCTATTCAGATTGTCCAGGACGATTCTATGATCATCCTGGATGATTAGTTCAAATTAGGAATATCATCCAGAAGACAGTTCAGGATGTCCAGGAGAAAAGCCTGGATGATCAAAGGAAAATGACTTGATCGTCCAGGATGATACACATATCATCCTATACGATTAGTTCAAAATTGCCCAAAATTATTTGGCACATTGTTCGTGTCGTACAGGTCAACCATGCTAGATGATTTCAAAATGGCTTGATCATCCAGGATGATATTGATATCATCTCGTATGATTAGTTCAAAAATAAGAATATCATTTGGCACACCATTCAGGTCATCCAGGTGAAATACACTGGATGGTCAGGATTTCTAATTGATCGTCTAGGATGATATGATCGAATCAATCAAACCTTAATTACTTTTCTTAATCACCTGATTAATTTATGCATTATTCTAATGAATCATCCAGGATGATACACGTATCATATGGGATGAGTAGACCAAAGTTTTAAAAATAAAAGCTTGCCTAACTTAGCCTGGTGGCTGAGAATTTTTAATTTGATCATATCGTCCAGTATGATGGGTGTATCGTCTAAGACGATCTACTTAATCAGACTGACTTAGCATGGCTGCCCTAATTAGGGTTTTTATTTTCAATGGATCATCTAAGATGACATGTGTATCCTCCAGGACGATATAAATAAAATTTGAACAGAAACTCTAACTCATTAAAACTCTCCCCTGAGTGTGTGTGTGTAAGGTTACTTAGCTAGGAAATCTATTACGTTACACTTGACTCAAGAAAGATGAAAAAAATACATTAAACCTAAAATATATACAGACTGACTCGATCTTGAGCTGGCTTGAATTACAATTAATCTTGTAAACCTAAAAGGTTAGACACTCAAATAGAAACAAAAATATTTACTATTATCAAAATTATAGTCCTTGAATCCAGATTCGTAATAATCTCCCCCTTTTTGATGATGGCAAATATTTGTTAGTAATTCCAAATTGAGTAAATAAATAATAAAGATAAGAAAACTAAGGAGTGTAATTTCTATTAGCCAGGTGAATAGTAGAAGAACACTGAATATTGATAAAATGCTGAACATTAATAATCCAACCAGTACACTGACCCAAAACACAAACTAACATAAATTACTCCACCTTTTGACATCTCAAAAAGTGAAAAATAGCACATATAAATATAAAAAAAATAGAACAAAACCAACACAAGAAACTATCAAAAGTAATCAAACTAGTAAAAAGGGGGATCCTGATCAGATGGAGGAGGAGGTGGTGGTGGCTGAAACAGGCTGTGGAGGGTGGCAAACTGTTCTCCAAACCAGGCCTTATCCTGGTCGTGCTACTGCTGCTACTGAGCTACATAGGCATTAAAATGGTTCACATCCTCAGCATGCTGCTGCTCTTAGGCAATCACATAAGAGTCAAAGCGTGCCTCCCACTAGTCAAACCTGTGCGCCAGGTGATCTAATGGTAATTCTGTATGGAGAGGAATAGGTGCAGCAGGTTCAAGAGCAGCTTCTTCCTCTTCTCTCTCAACATCCATGCTGGGCTCTGGATGAAGTTGAGTACTATGAAGAATATGGAAGCAGTTGTTGGAGTAGAAGAAAGGTTGGACATTTGTAGGAACTGGATATTGCATATTGCATTTTATTTCAAGAGCATAGGTAATGAGGTTTCCTAAGGCTAGGTTGGGACGTCTCCTATGGCCCAGATCCCTAATGCTAGTAAGGTGTTCAATGTAGCAAAATATGAGATTAGTTGCATTGAAATCATGATGGGCCATGATGTAATAGGTAGTCATGAAGAGCAAGGGGGTAATATATATACGGTCTCTAGTCTTTGGAATGATAGAGGAGCGAAGGATATGCTGGATTATCCTAGCATCCTTGACTAAGGAAGAGGAGGCATTATCGTGGTATAGGGCATTTGTGTTCCTAAGAAAGTGATTGGTGACACTCCAGTTAAAGTCTGGGTCAGCGGATACAAGATGGAGCTTATCACCAGTAATGGATAGTTGAAGAATATCATGAAAGTCATGGGTGGTTAATTCTATAGGGCACTGATTAACATAAGAGCGAATAGCGGAGTAAGAAGAATTGATGTAAACATTTGCAAAAAAAAATACGAAGAAGCTCAGTATTAAATAGAAATGCAAGAGTCAGAATAAAAGTGAGGGAGGTGTGAGCGAAAAGATCTAGTACCGGATATGTGAGATTGTGTAGGTTTACGATTTTGGATTGAGTGATCCCCACATCAAGATAGTGCTGGAAGGCAGCCTGATCGGCTACATCAGGAAAGTGGGGATCAATATTTTCCTGTGAGGAACTAGTACCCTATTGCCTAGATCATTTTTCACCATCCATGAGAAGATGATTGAGTAAGGAGTGAAGGAAGGTGTGGTAAAATAATGGTGGAAATCAACTGTTTAAATAGAAATCTCACATATCATCCAGGACGATCCTACATATCATCCAGGACGATCACAGGATCGTCCAGGATGATATGTAGTAATAATGATGCCCAGGATGATTGGTTAAAAAGGCAGTCGAATTGTCCAGGATGATCATATATCATCCAGGATGATTAGACTGTTATGATTCGTACAAATCAGTTCGTTCAACTGAGTTTATATATAAGTTATTTTTGATGATTACAAAAGCCTATTGTTTGTTATTATTTCTCCTAACAAATATTGGAGTTTCTATTTTGTGTGTACTAACATTTTTTTTTCAAGAAATTCACACTTCAGACTGCTGAAGACTTCAAGTTAATTTGTTAGTATTTTATTGTAAGTAAAGTTTGTAATTTTTAGTTTTCTTGAGTCTGAGAGAGTGTGATTGTAAGTTGGATAACTGTACACACACACACTAGGGGAGTGAAAATTTTTTTTAAACTAATCGTACTGTACGATTTATGATTGTATGGGATGATTTGTGCTATTTCCCCTCTGATACGAACCTGCCTAATTAAATTTTTATCTAAGTAAAATTCATATAATACGAAAGTATTTCGTATGTCATTTTTTAAAGTATGAAATATGGTGTTTAAGGTTCGTACAGCATCGTACGGGGTGAATCGTTCAATTTTTTGAATTGTTCTTACAGTATGAAGAGATTTCGTATATCATTTTCTAGAGTATGAAACATGAGGTTCAAGGTTCGTATAGAATTGTACAGGATGAACCGTTCAATTTTTTGAACTGTTCGTACAGTACGAAGAGATTTCGTATATCATTTTCTAGAGTACGAAACATGAGGTTCAAGGTTCATACAGCATCGTACGGGATGAACCATTCAATTTTTTGAACTATTCGTACAATACAAATGTGTTTCGTATACCATTTTCCTGAGTACGAAATCTGGGTCCTATAGGTTCGTACAGCATCGTATGTGACAAACATTCCATAATTTGAACTGTTTGTATGGGACGATATGCGATCATACCGTATGATTATATTTTGTAAAACTTAAAATTTTTAATTTTTGGATAGTTTTTCTTGTCCTTAGTACTTAAGGGTCCTAAAAACTGACTTTGAAAAGATTCTTCTACAAATTTCTTCTTGAGAGTGAAAGGGAGAGTGATTGGGAGAGTGTTTGAGAGTAAGTATTGTGACATCTTTGAAGAGGAAATTATGAGGGGATTCACAAGGTTATCCAAGTGTAAGGATCTCATTGTTTGTAGTTTAAGTTTCTTCCTAATCACCTTGGAGGCTCTTGCAAGAAGATTGTTCAAGAAGACTCCGGTTCTCTGCCATCACCAGGAGGGTGAAAAAGGATTGCAGTTCTCTGCCATCACCAGGAGGGTAAAAAAGGATGTGGGTTCTCTGCCTATACCAAGAGGGTGTGAAAGGACGAGTGGGTTCTCTGCCTTCACCAGGAGGGTAAAAAAGGACGTCGATTCTCTGCCGCACCAGGATTTGGTGGAAGAGAGTTTGTAAGGGCTTCTCCGCCTTGCTGTTGGGGCAAAAGGAGAGTCACTTTGGTTAAGTGTAATACCTGAAAGTTCGATAGGGATGTTAAGCCCTGCTGAACTAGTCCTTAGGCTAACCAAGAGGGGGGGTGAATTAGTTATTTAAAAATTTGAGAGCAATAGTAAAAATATTTTCTATGATATGCAGCAGAAACAAGTAAATACTCAAACGAAAAGATTAAACATAAATTTCACCCAAGCAGATAATCATAGAAAACTAAAGTGCAGAAAGTAATCAGAAAGCACACACCATATTTTTATAGTGGTTGGGTCAACTTGACCTACATCCACTCCCCGGAGCCTCCCCACCGGGTATTGGACTAACTCAAAGTGTCTCTCCTTTTGCTCCCACAGCAAGGCGGAGAAGCCTGTACAAAAAACCTCCTTTCCACCGACACGGTGAGGCAAAGAACCTAACCTCCTTTTGCTTCCTCCTGAAGTAGGCAGAGAACCTCGGACTCCTTTCTCTTCCTCTTGAAGCGTGCAGAGAACCCCTGATCTTCTTGCGAACGATCCTCTCATAAAGAACAACAACACGATGAAAGACGACGAGCGGAGAAGACGACTCTAATCCTTGCTTGGAGCAACCTTCGTGAACCCCTCACTAACTCCCCCTCACAAGATCCTCTCTCTCTCTCCCAAACTCTCTCTCTCTAGGGGTTCTCTAGAAAGGAAAGTGGCAAAAGATTTTTCTTGTTGAAAGAAAAAGATCTTTTATAGGAGGGCTCAAAATTTTCCCTAAATCTCAACTGATCAGCCTAGATCGTCCAGGACGATCGATATATCATCCTGTACGATCAGTTCAAAATCAGCTGTTTCAGCCTGGACGATCTGACTCTTCTGGACGATCAGTGGAAAAAGTTATTCTGATCGTCCCGTATGATTCTGCGATCGTCCGGGACGATTAGTGTAAAATTCAAGAATATCGTCAAGAAGATAGCTTAGATCGTCCAGAGAAAATTGTGTTAGACGACCTAAAAATGACTTGATCGTCCAGGACGATACGGATATCGTCCTGTACGATTAGTTAAAAAAGTGCCAAAATCATCCTGATGACCGCTCTGGACGTACAGCTGAAACACACTAGATGATCTGGATCGTCCCGAATGATATGATCGTATCAATTAAATAATAATTACTTTTCTTAATTACCAGACTAATATAGGCATGATTGTACTGGATCATCCAGGATGATACACGTATCATCCAGGATGATCAGACCAAATATCTTAAAATAAAAACTTACTTAACTTAATCTGGCGGCTGAAAATTTCTGATTTGAGCATATCGTCCCATACGATGTCTGGATCGTTAAGGACGATCTGCTTAATCAGACACACTTAACTTGGTCACCCTAATTAGGGTTTCTATTTTTACTTGATCGTCCAGGATGATGTGAATATCGTCCAGGACGATCTGAACAAAAATTGAACAGAAACTCTAATTCACTCAAGCTCTCCCCCTGAGTGTGTGTGTGCAAGGTTACTTAGCTAGGGAATCAGTTACATTACAATTGACTCAAGAAAAGGAAAATAATACATTTGGATACACTTGGACCCGATCTTGAGTTGGCTTGAGTTGCTCTTGATCTTTTATACCTGAAATGGGTTAGCCAAGTAAAGCATAATAGAAACATGTTTGTCATCATCAAAACCAGATTTGTAACAATCTCTCCATTTTTGATGATCGCAAACATATGTGCAGTAGTTTAAAAAATAAAAGAACTAGGAGATCGAAAAACAAATTTTTTCAAATTTCATTGAACAACCAGAATAGTATAGGAAACACAACTACACATGAAGTAACTAACACAAGACAAGAGTAAAAGCTACTATAACTGAAATTAAGAACAAAAACTACTACAACTGACTCCCCTTTTGACATCACAAAAAAGAGGAGGGCCAACAGAAAAATAGAAGCAATAATACAAACAGAAAAAGAAAAACATCTACAAAACATAACACTAAAATGGAGGCGGATCCTGATCCGAAGGAGGAGGTGGCTGTGGTGGTGTAAAGTAACTATGGATGGCTGCAAAGTGGGCTCCAATCCAGGCAATGTCCTGGTCGTGCTACTGTTGCTGCTGAGCAGCATAGTTAGTAAAGTACTGCAGGTCCTCAGCGTGCCGTTACTCATGGGCAGCAACATAAGAATCGAATCTGGCCTCCCACTGATCGAAGCGCTTCACCAGATGGTCAAAAAGAGAAGCGCTGCGAAGGGGAGCAGGTGTATCTGGTGCAACAGAAACGGGAATAGCTTCTTCCTCTTCCTCCTCAACATCTGGGGCGGGCTCTAGATGTAGTCGGGTACTGTGTAGGACATGGAATGAATTATTTGTGAAGAAGGAAGGAGGGACATTTGGAGGTTCTGGATACTGCAGGTCATATTTGGTTTCCAAGGCATATGCAATGATATGTCCTAAGGCTAGATTGGGAGGACGTCTATGACCCGGATCTCTAATAGTGGTGAGGTGCTCGATGTATCGGATAAGAAGTTAAGTGGAATTAAAGTCTTGGTGAGCCAAGATGTAATATGTGGTTAGAGATAGTAATGGGGTGATGTGAATTCGATCCCCAGCCTTAGGGATGACGGAGGAACGAAGGATGTGCTGAATGATTCGTGTATCCTTAAGGAGGGAAGTGCAAGCATTATCGTGGTAGGGTGCATTCGTATTTCGAAGAAAGTGATTGGCGACACTCCAATCATAGTTAGGGTCAGTAATAAGAGTGTGAATTTTATCACCAGACACAGAGAGTTGAAGAATGTTATGAAAGTCCTGAGCAGTGAGTTCTACAGGATGTTGATTCACATAGGAGCGGAGGGTGGAATAGTCAGCAGAAATGTGCAGATTTGCGAAGAAGACTTGAAGAAGTTCAATGCTAAATGGAAAGGCGAGGGTAAGGATAAAAGTGAGGGAGGTGTGTGCAACAAGATCGAGGATAGGATAGGTAAGGGTGCGGGGGTTTACTATTTTTAACTGTGTGATCCCCACCTCACGATAACGCTCGAAGGCAGCCTGAAATGCTGCATTGGGAAAGCGGGGATCAACATTCCCCCGCGAGGAGCTCGCACCCTTTTGCCTAGAACACTTCTCGCCAGCCATTAAAAAGCACAAGTGAGGGAGAGTGGAAGGAGATGTGTGGAAAAAATTGAAGAAATTGGCTGTTTAAATAGAGGTAGGCCAGATCGTCCCGTACGATCGCGAGATCGTCCAGGACGATATGAGCTTTTATGACATCCAGGAGAATTGGTCAAAAAGGTGGTCGTATCGTCCAGGATGATTAGACACAGTCGATCATCCCGAGGAGTCAGGCCGGACGACCTTGACAAAAAGTATCGTCCAGGATGATTAGGTGGATCATCCGGGACGATATGCAATAAATGTGTTGGACATGCCGAATTTAAATCGTCTAGCTGCTGACACGTGGATCATCCAGGATGAGTGGTGGTTCGTCCAGGATGATGACCAATAATTAGCACATTTATAGCTGTTCGATCAGATCAGGAAGATATGGATCATATCATCTAGGATGATGTAGGGATCGTCCGGGACGATCATCAATAATTGGTGTACTCAGTAGTATGATCAGTGTGGGGATGATTTGAATGGATCATCTAGGACGATTGATGGATCGTCCAGGACAAAGAATATCGTCTAAGACGATGTGGGGATCGTCCAGGATGATGTGAATAAAACAGGAAAAAGATGGAGGATGGAAATGAATGATCAGGACCACAAAAACACAAACAGTAAAATAAAAACAAAACCAAAGTGAATAAAATGTGAAACGAGAACACAAAAAAAACAACAGTTTTTTTTATCAATCTACTCCAATAAATCAAAATTTTTCCTTGATTTTAAATCCAAAAACCAATAAGAAGACGATTGACAGCGCTAAAATCTAAAAAAAGTTAGAAAATTGACTTTCGTAACTCCCACCTCGGACACCTTATAGATGCAAATCCCTTTCAAAACAAAAATCCAATTCAGTAGAAAAGAAATTAAATTCGAAAAGAGATCCTTTCAAGCCTCGTTCTAGAAAAATATCTGATATAATAGTGTTCCAAAGTAATAAATCAAAAATAAAGATTTTCAAACTCAAGCTTTTGAAAATATGAAGTGGCGCACGGATTTTTCTAAAACATTTAGCGATCTGAAAGGGAAGAAAGCTTGATTTGGGCTCATTTTATGCCTCTTTTTCAATTTGTTTGGCACTTTGCGCATCTTTTGATTCTTGATACACTTTGTGTATCTTTTAGTTTGGCAACACTTCGCATCTTTTCAGCTTTGGGCTCATTTTGTGCCTCTTTTTCAATTTATTTGGTGCACTACACATCTTTTGTAAGCTTTCTCCCTCGCAAAATCGTTAAAGGATCTCAGTTGTAAATTTACCTTCCAGACATAGGAGACGCTCTCCATAATAAGGAAGAGTAATTCATAAAATAAAAACCATACGTCGTATGATAAGTGTAATCACTTGGTTTAGAAAATCATAATAATGACTCAAGACTTTGAAAACACCATTCATATGAGGTAGATTACTGTAGGAAGATAAAATAAATCTCTATTTCAAAAACTAATATTTTAATTTTGAAGAAGATTTTTTATCCAAAAGAAACAATACACCAGTAAAGGAGTTAGAAGAAGAGAAACAGTCATCAATATTTCTTCCCTTTAACAGATTCGGTGGAATCAATCACTACTTACCAGCTTCCAGATAAAAACAAGGTAAAACTCTTAGTCAGAAATCAAGTTTATCAGAAGTAGTGAGCAGTGATCGGATTTTGAAAAGCATAAAATAGCAAATGAAAGGGATGAACCAGTAAATAAAAATAGGTAGAAAATTACATCAACATAAATACTCAAATCAACCTAATACCAAGGCTAACACAGAAATCAGCAGAAGGAAAAATAAAAACAACTGAAAGCAAATAATCAAATCAACCAGCTAACTGACAGAAACAGAATGAAAATTAGAAAAATCAAAAATTAGCAGTCATTAGAATCAAGCATTTATATCAATCACTCCTAATCTGGTTCTCAAAATGCTGAATGAGTCAAAGGCCAATGGTTTAGTAAATATGTCAGCCAGCTGATTTTTAATTGCTACATGATGTAGCTCAATGTCCCCTTTTGTAACATGGTCCCTAATGAAGTGATGCCTTATATCAATGTGTTTGGTCCTAGAATGTTGGATTAAATTCTTAGAGATGTAAATGGCACTAGTATTATCATATAGAACAGAAATTATGCCAACAGGTAAACCTAAATCCAAGACTTGTTGCTTCAACTAAAGAACTTGGGCCACACAACTTCCTAAGATAATGTACTCAGCTTCAGTAGTGGAAAGTGCAACTGAGTTCTATTTTCTACTGGACCAGGAGACTAAAGACTATCCTATAAATTGACAAGTTCCAGAAGTGCTCTTTTTATCCACCCTACACCCTGCAAAGTCAGAATCAGAATATCCAATGATCTCAAAAGAGGTGCTGTGCCTAGGGTACCAGATTCCTAGGTTTGGGGTCCCTAAAAGATATCTAAGAATTCTCTTAATAACAGTCAGGTGAGACTCTTTAGGATTAGCCTGAAACCTAGCACAAAGACAAACACTAAACATGATATCAGGTCAGCTAGCAGTCAGGTAAAGCAGTGATCTAATTATTCCTCTATACTTCTTCTGATCAACAGATTTTCCACTTGAATCCTTATCTAACTGAACAGAGGAGCTCATGGGAGTGTTGATTGGCTTGGCTTTATCCATCTCATATTTCTTCAAAATTTCCTTAGTGTATTTAGATTGATTTAGAAAGGTTCCATCATCCATTTGCCTTATGCTAAACCCTAAAAAGTAGGATAATTCTCCCATCATACTCATCTCAAACTCTTTACTCATTATTTTAGAAAACTCATCACACAAACATTTATCAGAAGATCCAAAAATTATATCATCAACATAGATCTGGATAATGAGTAAGTCATCCCCTATTCTCCTCAGAAAAAGGGTGGTGTATACGCTCCCCTTAACAAACTCTCTTTCTAACAGGAATGTTCTAAGCCTCTTATACCAAGCTCTGGGTGTCTGTTTCAATCCATATAAGGCCTTTTTTAATTTGAAAACATGATTTGGATATTGGGAACTCTCAAAACCTGGGGGTTATTCTACAAAATATCCTCTTTTATTACCCCATTTAAAAAGGCACTCTTGATATCCATTTGAAACAACTTAAATCCCTTATAACATGCAAAGGCTAGTAGCACTCTAATGGCTTCCAATCTAGCTACAGGGGAAAAGGTCTCCTCAAAATCAATACCTTCAATCTGATTATACCCCTTAGCCACTAATCTTGCTTTATTCCTGACCACCACACCAGAATCATTCATCTTATTCTTAAAGACCCACTTGGTTCCCACAATACTTTGATTTCTAAGTCTTTTTACTAACTCCCAAACATCATTTCTTACAAATTGATTCAATTCTTCTTGCATAGCCAAGATCCAAAACTCATCAGAAAGAGCTTGATTGATGTTGGTGGGTTCAATCATTGAGATAAAGGCAGAGTGGTTTACTTGCTTCCTAAGTCCATGCCTAGTCCTAACACCTTCAGAAGGGTCTCCTAAGATCAGTTCTTTAGGATGACTCGAAGAATATCTCCAATCTCTAGGCAGTGTGATTTGAGGTTCTACCCTTTCCACCAGATTTGTATTTCTAACCTCTTGGGTAATCTCCTCTACCTCTTCTTCTTCCTCAACTCTAGTCACCTTAGGATCAGATTTTTCAAACACCACATGAGTTGTCTCTTCCACCACCAAAGTGCTCTTATTGAATACCCTAAAGGATTTCCCCACACTAGAATAGCCTAAGAACACTCCTTCATTAGATTTGGGGTCAAACCTTTCTACGAATGATTTCCCATTGTTCAGAATGAAAACCTTACAACCAAAGACATGGAGGTGGGATAGGTTTGGAGTTCTACCCTTAATAATCTCATAAGGTATTTTATTCAGCTTTGATCTAATATTCACCCGATTCAGCACATAATAGGCTGTGTTCACCGCTTCAGCCCAAAAGTATTTTGGAAGTGAGTACTTAGTAAGCATGGCTCTAGCAGCTTCCACTAAGGTCCTGTTCTTCCTTTCAGCTACCCCGTTCTGCTGAGGGGTCCTAGGAGCTGAAAAAATTGTGACTAATCCCTTGCTCCTCACAGAAACTTCCAAATTTTATATTTTCAAACTCTCCACCATGATCACTATGAATAGTCAAGATCTCACAACCTAACTTCCTCTGAATCTAAGTGGAGAAGGACTTAATTTCATCAAATGACTCAGATTTATGTGATAGAAATTTAATCCAAGTGAATCTCGAGTAGTCATCAACAATCACAAAACCATAGACTTTCCCCCCTAAGCTGGCAGTGCTAATGGATCCAAAGAGATCCATGTGAATGACTTCTAAAGGTCAAGAGGTGCTAATATCCTTAACAGAGTGAAAGGAGGACTGGACTTGCTTCCCTAACTGACAGGCATCACACAGGTAGTCCTTAGTGAACTTAAGCTTGGGCACACCACTAACTAAGTCCTTTTGGGTGACTCTCCTAAGGGTGTTCATACTGCCATGACCCAATCTCCTATGCCACAACCAAGACTCATCAGCAGCAGTTTTTAAGCAAATTGAATTTTCAACTTTAATGTAACTTACATCTAGCTTGTAGACATTATTGATCCTTTGTCCCTATAAAATAATTTTGTCATTTAAGCTTAAAATACAGCCAGTGGGCAGAAATTTTATGTTGTATCCTTTGTCACAGAGTTGACTGATGCTCAACAAGTTGTGTTTCAGTCCATCTATAAGCAAAATATTGTCAATCATAAAATTCTTTGAATCACCAATTATACCTGAACCTACCACCTTCCTGGTGGTGTTATCCCCAAGTGTAACCTTGCCTCCAGCCCTGGCCTCCAGTGAAATAAACTGATTTGCATCTCCAGTCATCTGTCTTGAACATCTGCTGTCCAGGTACCACATGCTCTCACGAGGACTTGTGTGAGAGCACACCTACAAAATCATCAAACGTCAGTTTTACGAACCCAAACAGATTTGGGTACCTTCTTATGATAAGAAGAATGCAATGCATGTGTGCTGTGCTGTGAAACAGGCAGTTTGGGTCTCCACACCCAATGTGTACTACAGAGAACAGTGCAGGTGTGGGAAATGTGTCCTAGTATGCCACATGAAAAACATCTAACACCAGGAAAAGGATTAACTAATCTACGTAGGTGATAGTGCCTCTTCTTAGGTTTGTATGAAACATGATTTGATGGTTTTGAGCCAGATTCTATAAAAGGTGGAGGTGCATAAAACTGTGCAAACATAGGAGGTGTTTCATATTTCTCAAAAGCACTGATCTTAACTTTCAAAAATTCATTTTCTTTCTTTAAACTTGCAATTTCAAATTTCAAAGCACCATTGTTACTCTCCACTTCACATGCCAGATTGTCTAATTTTTTGAAAGCTTTCTCTAAATCAACATGCGTGGCTTTTAGTAAATCATTCTCAGTAGTCAAATCAGAATATTTTTTGTTCAATTTATCAAACTCATCAAGTAAAGACATGTGATTGCAATCAAGTGTGGAATGATCTTTAACTATTGAATCATGCTCTTTTTGTAAATTCAGAAGTTCTAGTTTCAGGCTAGCATGAGTTTTCTTAAGCTTCCTATACGATGCATGAATTTTTTTAGATATTTCAAATAATTGATCGTAAGTAAGCTCACATACCTCTTCCTGGTCAGACTGACAAGGATGATCATCAGCCATCAGACACAAATTTATTTCATCCTCTTCAGCTTCAGTCTCAAAAGAGTCGGATGCAGAATCTGCCCAGAACACCTTCTGAATCCGCTTCTTGTCCTTCCTAAACTTTTGTTTCTCCTCACCCTTCTCCTTGCTTCGATGAGCTTTAAGTGTAGGACAATCAGCCTTAATATGTCCAGGCTTCCTGTATTCAAAACAAACAGTTTCAGATGAACCTTTAAAATTTTTACTGGACTTACCCTTGTTCCACTTCTGAAAGTTCTTATATTTCTTCCTTAGAAAGCTTTAGAATTGCCTAGTGATCAAGGCAACGTCATCGCTATCAGACCCAGAAGAACTAGTATCACTCTCATTGGCCTTCAGTGCCACTGTTTTCTCCTTCTTCTTCTCACCTGCATCAAGTTGTCTTTGGTTTACCCCTTGCTCGTAAGCAATGAGTGATCCAAGTAAGCTATCAATAGAGTAAGTATTCAAATCTTTAGATTCAATGATTACAGTTATCTTAGCATCATAAGAAGAAGGCAAACATCTGAGAATTTTATTCACTCTTTCGTAGTTTGTAAGTTCTCTACCTAAGGCATGCAAAGAGGTGACAATTTGAGTGAACCTTGTATATATTTCAGAAATGGTTTCAGTAGGTTTCATGCAAAAAAGTTCGTAGTTATGAAGCAAAATGTTTAACATTCATAAGTTATACACAATCTATCCCAAATCTCTGTTCCAGTTGTACAAGTTGAAACACACATGTAATCCTCAAATTTTAAAGCACAGAAAAAATAGTTCAAGCATTTGGCATTCAATTGTGCTAAATCACGATCATCAAAAGTCCAGTCAGTAAAATGTAGTTCAGTTTTCACATTGTTAATCATTCTAAAAGGTGATCATATCCATCCTAAACAAGCATCCACATATGATAATCAATTGATTGAAGAAAAGTGGACATGCGAGTTTTCTAAAAATTAAAAGGAATGTTATCAAATAATGACGATCGTGTAATTGAATAACCTTCAGTAGTATTACGATTACCAAAGTTAGCCATGGATCAAATTCAAAAGTTTTTCAAAACTAGATTTTATGAATCCCGCACTAATACCACTTGAACGTTCGATAGGGATGTTAAGCCCTGATGAACTAGTCCCGAGGCTAACCAAGAGGGGGGTGAATTGGTTATTTAAAAATTTAAGAGCAATAGTAAAAATCTTTTCTATGATATACAGCGAAAACAAGTAAATACTCAAACGAAAAGATTAAACACAAATTTTACCCAAGCAGATAATCACAGAAAACTAAAGTGCAGAAAGTAATCAGAAAGAACACATCAGATTTTTTATAGTGGTTTGGTCAACTTGACCTACGTACACTCCCCGGAGCCTCCCCTCTGGGTATTACATTAACTCAAAGTGTCTCTCCTTTTGCACTCACAGTAAGGCAGAGAAGCCTGTACAAAAAATCTCCTTTCCACCGACACGGTGAGGCAGAGAACCTAACCTCCTTTTGCTTCCTCCTGAAGTAGGCAGAGAACCTCGGACTCCTTTCTCTTCCTCCTGAAGTGGGCAGAGAACCCCGGATCTTCTTGTGAATGATCCTCTCACGAAGAACACTAACACGATGAAAGATGACGAGCGGAGAAGATGACTCTGATCCTTACTTGCAGCAACCTTCGTGAACCCCTCACGAACTCCCCCTCACAAGATCCTCTCTCTCTCCCCCAAACTCTCTCTCTCTCTAGGGTTTCTCTGGAAAGGAAAGTGGCAAAAGATTTTTCTTGTTGAAAGAAAAAGTTCTTTTATAGGAGGGCTCAAAATTTGCACTAAATCTCAACTGATCGGCCTAGATCATCCAGGATGATCGATATATCATCCTGTACGATCAGTTTAAAATAAATTGTTTCAGCCTGGACGATCTAGCTCTTCTGGTCGATCAGTGGAAAAAGTTATTCTGATCGTCCCGTACGATTCTGTGATCATCAGGGACGATTAGTATAAAATTCAGGAATATCATCCAGAAGATAGCTCGGGTCGTCCAGAGAAAATTGTGTTAGATGACCTAAAAATGACTTAATCGTCCAGGATGATACGGATATCGTCCTGTATGATTAGTTCAAAAGTGCCAAAATCATCCTGATGACCGCTCTGGACATACAGCTGAAACACACTAGACGATCCGGAGACCGAACAATATGATCGTATAAATTAAATAATAATTGCTTTCCTTAATTACCAGATTAATTTAGGCATGATTGTACTGGATCGTCCAGGATGATACACGTATCGTCCAGGACGATCAGACCAAATATCTTAAAATAAAAACTTGCCTAACTTGATTTGGCAGCTGAGAATTTCTGATTTGAGCATATTATCCTGTATAATGTCTTGATCGTCAAGGACGATATGCTTAATCAGACACACTTAATTTGGTCACCCTAATTAGGGTTTTTGTTTTTACTTGACCGTCCATGATGATGTGAATATCATCCAGGACGATCTGAACAAAAATTGAAAAAAAACTCTAATTCACTCAAGCTCTCCACCTGAGTGTGTGTGTGCAATGTTACTTATCTAGGGGATCAGTTACATTATAATTGACTCAAGAAAAGGAAAATAATATATTTGGACACACTTGGACCCGATCTTGAGTTGGCTTGAGTTGCTCTTGATCTTTTGTACCTGAAATCAGTTAGCCAAGCAAAGCACAATAGAAACATGTTTGTCATCATCACAAACCAGATTTGCAAAAATACCTAGAGAAAGAGTCTCTAGAGAGTGGATGTAGGTTGTGTTTGACCGAACCACTATAAATCTGGTGTTCTCTGTTCCTGTCTTTTTTATTTTCTGCATTCTTATTTTAAGTACTTTATTTTTCTATGGTTAAAAAAGTATAAAAATTCATAATTGTACATATAATACGAACTCGATCATACAGTACGATTTGCATAAAATTTTTGATTAAAAATCTTCTAAAATTCCAAGAGATTTTTAAAAGTACCAATTCACCCCCCCCCCTCTTAGTTAGCCTAGGGACGTAATCAATAGGTCTAACAACCTATTCGTACTTTCAAGTGGTATTAGAGCCTATTTCAAAAATTATAGTTTAAATTACTTTTTGAAATTCGATCATAGCTAATTTTGAAAACTGAAACACTTTAGAAGGTTACTCAATCACTAATCCACCTTTATTTGATAACATTCCATTTGATTTCTGTAAAACTCGCATGTCCACTTTTCTGTAATCTCTTAACTATCGCATGTGGATGTTAGTATATGATGGTTATACTGCACCTACTGGACTTATAAATGGCATTAGAGTTGAAACACCATTTGTTGATTATATTTTAGAAGAAAGGGAATTAGTACAATTAAATACAAAATGCTTGAATAGTTTTTTCTATGCTCTTAAATCTGAAGACTATATGCGTGTTTCTACTTGTAAATCCGAAAAAGAAATTTGGGATAGACTTTGTATTACATATGAAGGTATAAATGAAGTGAAGCAAACTAGATTGAATATTCTTTTGCATGATTATGAACTTTTTTGCATGAAACCAAATGAATCAATCTCTGACATGTGTACACTATTTACACATATAGATATTTCATTGTATGCCTTAAGTAAGGAATTAACAAATGCAGAAAAAGTAAATAAAATACTTCATTGCTTACCTACTACTTGTGATGCAAAGAAAACTGCCATAACTGAATTGAAAGATTTAAATGCCTATTCTATTGATAATCTTTTTGGATCACTAATTGCTTACGCGTAATCTGTGACTCAAAGAAAAATTGATTCATGTGATAAGAAAAAGGAGAAGAATATAGCATTGAAGGTGGATGATTCAGACAGTGATCAATCACTATCTTAGGATGAGGAAGATATTGGCTTGATGACAAGGCAATTCAAAAGTTTCCTAAGGAAGAAGCAGAAGAGACACCAACAGTGGAATAAAGGTAAGTTCCATAAAAATGCTAAGGCTCCTAATAAAATAATTTGTTATAAATGCAGGAAGCCTGGACACATCAAGATAGATTGCCCCAATCTCAAGACCAATCCTAGCAAAGAGCAAGCATAGGAGAAACCAAAGGATAGAAGGGGTAAAAAGAAGCTTCAACGAGCATTTTGGGCAGACTCAGCTTCAGATTCTTCAAAAATAGTACCTGAAGAGGAAGTCACAAATTTGTGCTTGATGGCTGATAATCTTGATCATTCGGATCAAGAGGAGATATGTGACTTGAGTTATGATGAATTATTTGAACTTTCTAAATGCATTCATTCTACATATAGGAAATTAAAGAAACTGCATACTAAGTTGAATTTGGATCACTTAGAGCTGCAAAATGAATTTGAACTCCTTAGAAAAGATCATGCACTAATTAATAGCAACCACATGACTTTAATGAATGAATTTGATGATTTAAATAAATAGCATGAACTTTTAAAATCATCACATACTGAACTTAAAAATGATTACAGAACTTTTATAGATAAATCGAATAGAAGAGAGCATAACTTAAAAATTAAAAATTTGATTTTAGAAAGTGCTAATGCATATCTTGAGGTTAAGTTAAAAGTACTTGAGGAAAATAGGATTCCACCTAAACTTGAAGATTTTCATAAAATCTATCACAAATTAATTAATTCAAAATCTAAAAGAAGATCTTATAGTACACATAGATTAGTGAATCCTTTCCCTGGAGTAAAGTGTTTCTCTTATGGTATGATTTGATATATTTCTCACACTTATACTATTCACCATAGAATATATTTAGTGTGGAGACCTAAGATGCATAAAAATACAGTATATCACACATGCATCTATTTTAAAATTGCCAAGAGAAGAACCCAAACTTGTTTGGGTTCCCAAGTCTAATGTTTGATAATTTTGTGGGGTCGCTCTCATACAAGACCTCATGAGAGCATTTGGTATCTGGACAGTGGTTGTTCAAAATATATGGCTAGAGATGCAAATCAATTCATAACACTACAAGCAAGGAATGGAGGCAAGGTTATACTTGGAGATAACACTACCAAGAGAGTGGTAGGTACAGGTATGATTGGAAACTCTAAAAATTTTGGGATTAAAAATATTCTGTTAGTTGAAGGTTTAAAACATAATCTATTGAGCATAAGTCAACTGTGTGATAAAGGTTTTCATATAAAATTCTTGCCTATTAGCTGTGTTATTAGTCAAAATGGAATTATTATGTTGAATGGTGATAGAGTAAATAATGTTTACATGCTAAATTTGAATTCTATAAAACCTTCTACTACTTTTTATTTGAAAACTGTATCTGATGAATCATGGTTATGGCATAGAAGGCTTTACCATGCTAGCATGAGAAATCTTAGGAAAATCACCCAAAAAGAGTTAGTTAGAGGAGTACCCAAATTAGATTTTATAAAAGATCACTTATGTGATGCATGTCAATTAAGAAAACAAGTTAAATCCTATTTCAATTCAATTAAGGAAATTAGAACTAGCAAGCCCTTAGAAATTATTCACATGGATCTTTTTGGACCTGTTAGTACCTTAAGTCTAGGAGAAAAAAGATTTGGGTATGTAGTTGTGGATGATTATTCTAGATTCACTTGGATTAGATTTTTGAATCATAAGAGTGAATCATCAGAGGTTTGATCAAATTGAGAACAGAATGAATCTGCAGGATGCTCGCTACGTAAAGGATAGAGGTTAGATTCATGGCCAGCTTGAGTCGGTGAACATAAATATGGCTACTCTCAATAGCTATTTTGCTATGTTCGCTCCTCCACCACCTCCTCCACCAGATCAGGGTCCTTTAAACTACTAGTGATGATCTTCTTTTGCTTGGCATTGGTTTTATATTTGGTTGTTCCTGTAGTTCTCTTAGGCTTGGATGTTCTGTTTATTGTTCTAGTTGTTGTGTTGTTGGATGATATGATTATGGTTATGGTGTTTGTACTGGCAAGCTTCAAAAATTTTGTTTGTGCTTCATTTGATATGTAAGCTTGCTTCATGAAATGTTACAAGAAATGAAAAAAAAGAAAAGTTTCTATGCATCTTGCTATATGTTTGTGGTATTGACTTGAACATTTTATTTAAATTTTATCTCTCAAACGTAGTTAATCATATTTATAAAATGTTGACTGAATTTGGATTACAATAAAAATTTCTGTGCATAATCTAATTTCTCAAAATATTTAGATTACATTGAAATTTGGTGTAGATTGGAAGATCTTACTTTTATATTATTTTTAGACTTGTATTACTTAGCCTAAATTATTGCATGTTTAATGTCATAGTATTGCTCATTTACTATGTCAAGTATCCATTATTGTATTTATGTTTTAGAGATTGTATTGGAAAAAATTTTATTTAGTAAAAACAAAATGAGCCAAAAATTGAAAAGATGCACAAAGTGTGTCACACAATGAAAAGATGTGCAATGTCACCAACATTATCAAGAGGCACAAAATTAGCCCAAACATTAACTTGGTGCACAAAATGTGCCCTTCCATTCGAAAAGATGCACAATGTTGCCAATTGTTCTTTCCTTTGACATTTTCTCAAATTACACTAATCAATGATTGTCACTTTTGACTTAAAAAATTGGTAAGTTTATTTCATCATTTGTGTAATAGTTGTGGTTACTTAATACGTATATTATATTACTAATATAGATCAACTTCTCTTCTGCTTATTATAGTATGTGATCTAAACCATTTTGAGTCTTTACATTTTGCATCTGATTTTAATATTGTAGTTCATCTTCTTTTAACATTATTTAACTTACCAACTACTTTGATTATCTTTCCTTTTTATTGTTATCAAAAGGGGGAGTTTTATTGTTTGCATGTTATGTTATGTTATGTGTGTTTGTTCTTTTTTGTTTGTTTGTTCTTTTTGTTTGCTTTTTGTTTGTTTTTTTGTTTGCTTCGATATGTATGTTATGTGTGTCTTTGGATATGTATGTACTTGTCTGTGCTTGCTTCTTTGTTCTTATTGTTTGCTTTTTGTTTGTTCTTTTTATTTGATTCAATATGTATGTTATGTGTGTCTTTGCATATGTATGTACTTGTCTGTGCTTGCTTTTCTTTGTCTCTCTAAATTTTTTTCTTCTTTTTCTTGTCTCCACTTAACCCCTTGTTTCAATTAGATCATTTCTTTAGGGGGAGCTTACGTTTAGGGGGAGCTTAGAAGAAACGTTGGGTTTACTTATTAACTCAAATAATAAATGTTTTGCCATCATCAAAAAGGGAGAGAATGTTATGATTTGTGCATATCAATTTGTTCAACTGAGTTTGGATATAAGTTGGTTTTGATGATTATAAAAGCCTATTGTTTGTTATTATTTATCCTAACAAATATTGGAGTTTCTATTTTGTTTGTACTAACATATTTTTTTCAGGAAATTCACACTCCAGACTGCTGAAGCCTTCAAGTTAATTTGTTAGTGTTTTATTATTAGTGAAGTCTGTAATTTTTACTTTTCTTGAGTCTGAGAGAGTGTGATTGTAAGTTGGATAACTATGCACACATATACTAGGGGAGTGAAATTTTTTTTTAAACTAATCGTACTGTACAATTTTGGATCGTACCGGACAATTTGTGTTATTTCCCCTCTAATACGAACCTTCCTGATTAAATTTTTATCTAAGTAAAATTCGTACAGTATGAAAATATTTTGTATATCATTTTCCAGAGTATGAAATATGTTGTTCAAGGTTCATACAACATCGTACGGGATGAATCATTCAATTTTTTAAATTGTTCGTATAGTACGAAGAGATTTCGTATATCATTTTCCAGAGTATGAAACATAAGGTTCAAGGTTCATACAGAATCATACGGGATGAACCGTTTAATTTTTTAAACTGTTCGTACAGTATGAAGAGATTTTGTATATCATTTTTCAGAGTACGAAACATGAGGTTCAAGGTTCGTACAGTATTGTTCGGGATGAACCGTTCAATTTTTTGAACTGTTCGTACAGTACGAATGTGTTTCATATACCATTTTCCATAATACAAAATCTGGGTCCTATGTGTTCATCCAGCATCGTAAGGGATGAACATTCCACAATTTGAACTGTTTGTATGTGACGATATGTAATTGTACCGTATGATTATATTTTGTAAAACTTGAAATTTTTAGTTTTTGGACAGTCTTTCTTGTCCTTAGTACTTAAGGGTCCTAAAAACTGACTTTGAAAAGATTCTTCTACGAATTTCCTCTTGAGAGTGGAAGGGAGAGTGATTAGAAGAGTGTTTGAGAGTGAGTATTATGAGATCTTTAAAGAGAAAATTATGAGGGGATTCCGAAGGTTATCCAAGTGTAAGGATCTCATTGTTTATACTTTAAGTTTCTTCCCAATCTCCTTGGTGGCTTTTGCAAGAAGATTATTCAAGAAGACTGCAGTTCTCTGTCGTCACCAGGAGGGTGAAAAGGGACTCTGGTTCTTTGCCGTCACCAGGAGGATGAAAAAGGATGTGGGTTCTTTGCCTACACCAAGAGGGTGTGAAAGGACGAGTGGGTTCTCTGCCTTCATCAGGAGGGTGAAAAAGGACGTTAGTTCTCTGCCGCACCGGGATTTGGTAAGGGCTTCTCCGCCTTACTATGGGGCTAAAATGAGAGTCACTTTGGTTTAGTACAATACCTAGAGAAGGAGTCTCTAGGGAGTGGATGTAGGTCGTGCTTAACCATACCACTATAAATCTGGTATTCTCTGTTCCTGTCTCTTTTATTTTCAGCATTGTTATTTTAAGCACTTTATTTTTCTATGGTTAAAAAAGTACAAAAGTTCATGACTGTATGTACAGTACGAACTCGATCGTACAGTACGATTTGCATAAAATTTTTAATTAAAAATCTTCCAAAATTCCAAGAGATTTTTAAAAGTACCAATTCATCCCCCTCTTAGTTAGCCTAGAGACGTAATTAATAGGTCTAACAACCTATTCACACTTTCATAGACTCAGGCGATTGTCCTGAGGAGTCAAGTTGGACGACCATTGATGAAAAGTATCATCCAGGATGATTAGGTGGATCATCCAGGATGATATACAATAAATGAATCGGACGGGCTAAATTTAAATCGTCCAACTGCTACCACAAGGATCATCTAGGATGATAAGGTGTATTGTCCAGGACGATCACTAATATTTGGTGCATATCAGCCGTTGGATCATGATGGGGATGATTTGAACCTATCATCTAGGATGATGTAGGGATCGTCTAGGATGATGTAAAAAAATATAAAAAGATAAAGGATGGAGAGGAATGATCAGGGAACCCAAACCACACAAAAAGAAAAAATCAAAATCAAATCAAAGAAAAAGAAAAAATAGAAAAAAAAATAATATTAAAAACCCTTTTTTTTAATTGATCCGCTCGAGTAAATCAAAATTTTTCTTTAATTTTTAATTCAATAGCTAATAAGAAGAAAATCGACAATGCTGAAATCCAAAAAAGTTGGAAAATCAATTTTTGTAACTCCTACCTCGGACACCTTACAGGTTCAAATTCCCTTCAAATAAAAGTCTAATTTAGAAGAAAAAAAATTAGATTTGAAAAGAGATCCTTTCAAGCCTCGTTCCAGAAAAATATCTAATAAAATAGTATTACAAAGTAAGGAATCAAAAATCATGATTTTCAATCTCAAGCTTTTGAAAGTATTAAGTGGTGCATGGACTTTTCTAAGATATTTAAAGATCTAAAAGGGAAGAGAGCTTATTTCTTGATGGGCTCAATTTGTGCCTCTTTTTTAATTTATTTAGCACACTTTGCGCATCTTTTGATTTTTGATACACTTTTTGTATCTTTCCATTTTTGGCGTCATTGTGCATCTTTTTATTTTTGGGCCCATTTTGTGTCATTTTTTATTTCTTTTGTAAGCTTGCTTCCTTTCATAATATCTAAATAATCTCAGATGTAAGATTACCTTTCAGACATCAGAGAAGAAAAAACTCACTCTTTACAGTAAGGAGGAGTAATTCACAGAACAAAATCATACTCTATAGGATAAGTGCAATCACCTGATTAAGAAAAATATAGCAATGATTCAATGCCTTGAAAATACTATTCATATGAGATAGATTAATGTAGAAAGATAAAATAGATCTCTATTTCAAAAACTAACTTTTTAATTTTGAAAATAATTTTTATCCAAAAATAATAATACACCATTAAAGCAGTTAGAGGAAGAGAAATAATTATCAATATTTCTTCCCTTTAACTGTTTCAGAGGAGTCAATCACTGCTTACAAGCTTTTAAATAAAAATAATCCAAAACACTCTGTCAAAATTTTAGTTCATCAATAGTAGTGAGCATTGATCTAATTTTCAAGAAAATAAGTAGTGAATCAAAAACCAAGAGAAAAGCATGTAAAAAGAAAGAACCAAATCCGATAAGCAAATCAATAAAAAAAATAGCACGAAAATAAATAATCTAAAAAGAAATAGACAATCAAATCAAATAAAAACTAACAGAAAAATGAAAAACAAAAATTTAAAAATCAGCGATCATCAGATTCATGCATTTATGTCAATCACACCCAATCTGGTCCTTAAAATTTTAAATGTGTCAAAGGCCAGTGGTTTATTAAAGATGTGAGCTTGTTGAGTTTTAGTTGCTACATGGTATAGCTCAATGTCCCCTTTTATAACATGGTCCCTAATGAAATGATGCCTTATGTCAATGTGTTTGGTTCTTGAATTTTAGATAGGATTCCTAGAGATACAGATGGCACTAGTGTTATCACATAGAACTAAAATTGTACTAACAGGTAATCCTAAATCATAAACTTGTTACTTCAACCAAAGGACTTGGGCCACACTTCCCAAGGCAATGTACTCAACTTCAGCAATAGAAAGTGCAATAGAGTTTTGTTTTCTACTAGACCAGGAGACTAAAAACTGTCTTATGAATTGGCAAGTTCTAAAAGTGCTCTTTCTATCCACCCTACACCCTGCAAAATCATAATCAAAATATCCAATAATGTCAAAAGAAGTGTTATGCCTAGGATACCAGATTCCTAAATTTGGGGTCCCTAAGAGATATCTAAGGATTCTCTTAAATATAGTTAGGTGAGATTCTTTAGGATCAGCTTGAAATCTAGCACAGAGACAAACACTAAACATTATATCAGGTTGGCTAGTAGTCAAGTAAAGCTGTGATCCAATTATTCCTTTAAACTTCTTTTGATCAATAGATTTTCCATTTGAATCCTTATCTAACTGGGCGGTGGAACTCATGGGAGTGTTTATTGACTTGGCTTTATCCATTTCATATTTCTTCAAGATGTCCTTAATATATTTTGATTGATTAATAAAAGTTCAATCATCCATTTGTCTTATGCTAAACCCCAAGAAGTAGGATAAATCTCCCATCATACTCATCTCAAACTCCTTACTCATTATTTTAGAAAAATTATCACATAACTTTTGATCAGAAGATCCAAAAAGTATGTCATCAATATAGATCTGGACAATGAGTAAATCCTCCCCTACTTTTCTCAGAAAAAGGGTGGTGTCTTAACAAACTCTCTTTCTAGTAGGAATGTGCTAAGCCTTTCATACCAAGCTCTGGGTGTCTGTTTCAATCCATTTAAGGCCTTTTCTAATTTGTAAATATGATTTAGATATTGGGAACTCTCAAAACCTGGGGGTTGCTCTAGAAAGACATCTTCTTTTATTACCCTATTTAAAAAGGCACTCTTGACATCCATTTGAAAAAGCTTAAATCCCTTATAACAGATAAAGGTTAGTACCACTCTAATGGCTTCCAATTTAGCTACAAGGGCAAAGGTCTCCTCAAAATCAATCCCTTCTATTTGGTTGTAGCCCTTAGCTACCAATCTTACCTTATTCCTAACCAATACACCAGAATCATTCATTTTATTCTTAAAGACCCATTTGTTTCCCACCACACTTTGATTCTTAGGTCTTTCTACTAACTCCCAAACATCATTCCTCATAAATTGGTTAAGTTTTTCTTGCATAGCTAAGATTTAAAATTCATCAAAAAGTGCTTGATTGATGTTGGTGGGTTCAGTCATTGAGATAAAGGTAGAATGGTTTACTTCCTTCCTAAGTCCATGCCTAGTTCTAACACCTTCAGAAGGGTCTCCTAAGATCAGTTCTTTAGGATGACTCGAGCACTATCTCTAATCTCTAGGTAATGAGTTTTGAGGTTCTACTCTTTCTTTTAGATTTGCATTTTTTACTCATTGGGTAATCTCTCTTACCTCCTCTTCTTCCTCAACTCTAGACTCCTTAGGATCAGATTCACTAAACACCACATGAGTAGTCTCTTCCACCATCAATATCCTCTTGTTAAACACCCTAAAGGATTTCCCCACACTTAAATATCCTAAGAACACTCCTTCATCAGATTTTGGGTCAAATTTTCCTAAGGATGATTTCCCATTATTAAGAATGAAAACCTTACAGCCAAAGACATGGAGATAGGATAGGTTTGAGTTATACCCTTAATGATCTCATAAGGTGTCTTATTTAGATTGGATATAACATTCACCCTATTCAAAACATAATAGGCCGTGTTCACCGCTTCTGCCCAAAAATATTTTGGAAGTGAATACTCAGCAAGCATGGCTCTATCAGCTTCCTTTAAGGTCATGTTCTTTCTTTCAGCTACCCTGTTCTGCTAAGGGGTCCTAGGAGCTAAAAAGTTATGGCTAATCCCTTGCTCCTCATAGATAGTTCCAAATCTCACATTTTCAAACTCTCCACTATGATCACTATGAATGGTTAAGATCTCACAACCTAACTTCTTCTAAATCCAAGTTGAGAAGGTTTTAAATTCATCAAATGACTCAGTTTTGTGTGACATAAATCTAATCTAAGTGAACCTCAGTAGTCATAAATAATCACAAATCCATAAAATTTTCCCCCTAAGTTGACAGTGCTAATGGGTCCAAACAAATCTATGTGAAGGACTTCTAAAGGTCTAGAGGTGCTGATATTCTTAATTGAGTGGAAAGAGGAATGGACTTGTTTCCCTTGCTGACAGACATCACACAGGTGGTCCTTAGTGAACTTAAGCTTGGGGACACCTCTAACTAGGTCTTTTTGGGTGACTCTTCTAAGCATTTTCATACTAGCATGACATAACCTCTTGTGCCACAGCCAAGACTCATCAGCAGTAGTTTTTAAGTAAAATGAAGCAGCACATTCAATGTTATTTAAATCAAACATGTAGACGTTGTTGATCCTCTTACCCTATAAAATAATATTATTATTTAAGCTGATAATACAAGTGTTTGCCAGGAACTTGATGCTGAACCCTTTGTCATAGAGTTGACTTATACTGAGCAGGTTGTGTTTCAGTCCATCTTCATGCAAAACATTTTCAATCAAAAGGTTCTTAGAGTTTTTAATTATACCTGCACCCACCACTTTCCTGGTGGTGTTATCTCCAAGAGTGACCTTGCCTCCAGCAAAATGAATTGATTTACATCTCCAATCATATATCTTGAGTATCTGCTGTCCAGGTACCACTTGTTCTCATGAGGTCTTATTTGAGAGCAACCCTACAAAATTATCAAACGTTAGATTTAGGAACCCAAACAAGTTTAGGTTCCTTCTTATGGAAAGAAGAATACAATGCATGTATACTATGCTTTGAATCATGTAATTTGGGCCTCCACATCCAATGTGTACTACGATGAACAGTGTAGGTATGGGAGATATGTCCTAACATGCCATAAGAGAAACATCTAATGTCAGGAAAAGGGTTAACTAATCTACGTGGGTAATAGTGTCTCTTTCTAGGTTTGGATAAAACATGCTTTGATGATTTTGAATGAGATTCTATAAGTGATGGAGGTTTGTAAAATTATGCAAATGTAGGAGATATTTCACTATTTTCAAATGCACTAATTTTTACACTTAAAAATTTATTTTCTTTTTTAAGACTTGCAATTTCAAATTTTAATGTTTGCTCGCTACTATCTAAATCACATACCATGGTGTCTAGTTCTTTAAAAGCTATTTCTAAATCAACATGCTATGCTATTAAAGAATCATGCTCAATAATCAATTCAGAATGCTTTTTATTTAACTCATCAAATTTATCAAGTAATGACATGTGATTACTATCAAGTGTAGAATGATCCTTATGCAACACTTCATGCTCTTTTTGTAGGTTCAAGAATTCCATTTTCAGGCTAGCATGAGTTTTCTTAAGTTTTTTATATGATGAATGAATTTTTTCAAAAACATCAAACAATTAATTTAGACCACACACCTCTTCTTATTTAGACTGACTAGGATGATCATTCGCCATCAAATACAAGTTTGTAGCCTCCTCTTCAGCTTCAGTCTCAGAGGAGTCAGATGCAGAATCTGCCTAGAATGTCTTTTGAATCCTCTTCTTATCCTTTCTAAACTTAGGTTTCTCCTCACCCTTCTCCTTGCTTGGGTGAGCCTTAAGTGTAGGACAATCATCTTTTATATGTCCTAGCTTTCTGCATTCAAAACAAACTATATCAAAAGAACTTTTAGAATTTTTGCTAGACTTACCTTTGTTCCATTTTTGATAGTTCTTATATTTCTTCCTAAGAAAGCTTTTGAATTGACTAGTGATTAAGGCAACATCATTGCTTTTAAACCTGGAAGAATCAGTCTCCGTATCGTTAGCCTTCAGCACCATATTTTTTCTTTCTTCTTCTCTTCTGCATAGACTGCCTTTGATTCACTCCTTATTTATAAGTAATTAGTGATCCAAGTAAATTGTCAATAGAATAATTATTCAAATCCTTGGATTTAGTGATAGTAGTTATCTTGGCATCATAGGAAGAGGGCAAACATCTCAAGATTTTGTTAACTTTTTCATAATTGGTGAGTTCTCTTCCTAAGGCATGCAAGGAGGTGAAAATCTGTATAAACCTAGTATATATTTCAGATATAGACTCACTAGGTTTCATGCGAAAGAGTTCGTAGTCGTGAAGCGAGATATTTAGCCTATATTGCTTAACTTCAGATGTGTCTTCATAAGTAATGCATAATCTATCCCAAATTTTTTTACCTGTCGTGTAAATTGAGACACGCATGTAATCCTCAGATTTTAAAGCACAAAAAAATAGTTCAAGCATTTTGCATTCAGTTGTGCTAACTCACAATCATCTAATGTCCATTCAGTAAAAAGAAGTTCAATTTAAACCCATCAAAAATTTTAAATGGTGCAGAGTATCCATATTTAACAAGTATCTACATGCGATAATCTATAAATTGTAAAAATATGGACATGCGAGTTTTCTAAAAATTAAAAGATATGTTATTAAACAAGGGTGGTCTAGTGATGGAATATCCTTCTACAGTGTTTCTATTACCAAAGTTATCCATGGATCAAATTCAAAAATTTTTCAAAATTTAATTTTATGAATCCCGCTCTGATACTACTTGAAAGTTTGTTAGGGATATTAAGCTCTTATGAACTAGCCTGAGACTAACCAAGAGGGGGGTGAATTGGTAGTTTTAAAGATTTTTGAGCAAAAATAATTTTAAACATCTTTTTGAATGTTTTAAATAAATACAATAGCACAGATCAAACATAAATTTCATCCAAGCAGTTAATTGCAGTAAAATAAAGTGTGAAAAATAATCAGAAAGAACACACCAGATTTTATAGTGGTTTGGTCAACTTGACCTACGTCCACTCCCTAGAGCCTCCCTTCCAGGTATTGCACTAAAATAAAGTGACTCTCTTCTGCTCCCACAACAAGGTGGAGAAGCCTTTACAAAACTCCTTTTCACCAACCTGGTGAGGCAGAGAACCCAAACTCCTTTTGCTTCCTCCTGAAGCAGGAAGAGAACCTTACCTCCTTTTGCTTCCTTTTGAAGCAGGTAGAGAAACTTGATCTTCTTGTAGATAATCCTTCCACAGAGACACTGAAAGTACATGGGATGATGACCGAAGAAGATGACTCAGATCTTTACTTGGAGCAACCTTTATGAATACCTCACAAACTCCCCCTCACAACATCCTCTCTCTCTCTTTCAAGCTCTCCCTCTCTCTCTCTCTCTCTCAAGGCTCTCTAAGGTAACAAAAGAAGCAAAATGTTTCAACAGTAGAATGAAAGAGACCTTAAATAGGAGGGCTCAAAAATTTCCCTAAATTTTAACTAGCCGTCAAAGATCATCCTGTACGGTTAGTGTAAATCAGCCCCTTTTGGCCTGGATAATCTAGTTCCTCTGGAAGATTAGAAGATAAAATCTGTTCAGATCGTCTGGGATGATTCTACGATTGTTTTGGACTATTAGTTCAAATCAGCAATATCATCCAGAAGACAGTTCGGGACGCCCAGGAGAAAATCCTAGCGATCAATGGAAAATGACTTGATCGTCCAGGATAATACATATATCATCCTGTATGATTATTTCAAAATTGCCCAAAATCATCCCGTACACTGTTCGGGTCATACATGTCAACCATGCTGGATGATTTCAAAATGACTTGATCATCTATGATACTATTGATATCGTCATGTACGATTAGTTCAAAAATGGGAATATCGTCTGGTACACTGTTCGGGTCATCCAGGTGAAATACACTAGATGGTCATGATTTCTAATTGATCGTCCAGGATGATCTTGCGATCGTCAAGGATGATATGATCGAATCAATCAAACCTTAATCACCTGACTAATTTAGGCATGATTGTAATGAATCATCTAGGATGATACATATATCATACGAGCTGATTAGACCAAAGTTCTAAAATAAAAACTTGCCTAACTTAGCCTGGTGGCTAAGAATTTTTTATTTGAGCATATCGTCCTGTACGATCGGTGTATCGTCCAGGACGATCTGCTTAATCAGATAAACTTAATATGGCTGCCCTAATTAGGGTTTCTATTTTTAATGGATCATCCATGATGATATGTGTATCGTCTAGGATGATATGAATAAAATTTGAACAGAAACTCTGACTCACTAAAACACTCCCTATGAGTGTGTGTGTGCTAGGGAATCCGTTACATTACACTTGACTCAAGAAAGATGAAAAAATTACATTAAACCTGAAATACATACAGACTAACTCGATCTTGAGTTGGCTTGAATTGTAATTGATCTTGTGAACCTGAAATGTTAGACACTTAAACAGAAACAGAAATGTTTGCTATCATCAAAATCATAATCCTAGAATCTAGATTTGCAACAGTAACATACAATCTTTTAAAATTCTAAAGTAATATTAGAATATAATTCAAAATAATTTTTGAAAGATTATATAAAATTAGAGGTAAAGTAAAATAGATATTTTCAACTTTAAAATAATTTTGATTAATATTAATTAAATAATAATTTATTATTGACTATTTAGAGGTATTTAAAGTTATTTAAAATACATAAATAATTTAATTTTTAAATTAACTTTAAATTAAAATAACTAAAATTTTGAAAATTTTAAGATATTATATTAATATTTTTGATTTAAAATGAATTTAATTTTAATTTTTAAGTTTAAGGCAATTAAATACATTTAAAAAAATTTAAAATAAATTAAACTTTAAAATAAATCTTAAATTAAATTAAATTTAATCTTGAGATATTTTTTGAATTTAAATTATTTAAATTATTTAAGTCTTTAATTAAATCATTTAATTAAATAATATTTCATTAAACATTAATGGAGTATTATCTAAAATATTTAAATAAAATATTTAAAAATTATTTTAATTTCAAAATAATAACATTTTAAAATAATTTTTATTTATTAAAATATTTTTAAATAAGTTTTTAATGAATTCTTTTAAATAATCAATTGAATGTTATATTAAATATTTTTTAAATAAAAATTAAAAAAATACTTAAATAATTTTAATTATTTAAACTATATTAAATGTTTTAAAATAAAATCTTAATTTAAAATAAAAAATATTTTATATAATAAGATTTGATTTTTTTAAAAGTAAATCAATATTAATTTAAATATTAATTAAGTATTTAAAATTTTGAAAATTTTAAAATTATTTAAAATATATATTAGTTTAAAGTAATTTTAATTTTAAAATAAAGATTTTTAATTTCTAGACATTTTAATATATTTTATGAAATTTCTTTTAAAAAAATATTAATTTTTAATAATTTTTTTAAAGTAATTTTCATTAAAAATGATTTTAAATTAAATTAAAGTCATTTTTAAATTAAATGGCGGCAGCAGGCCACATGGCAAGCCCTAATTCGCCAGTCAAAATGTGGGCGATGGTGGTAGTACACCGTGTCTTCCATACGGCAACTTCTGGTCCCATATCAGCGGATGATAATGGCTGTCGGCTCATCCGCTATTTTAGTGGATGGTCATGATCTCGACGGACTGAGACTGAAGTAGCCACACGGACCGTGCGGTTACGAGCAATCGCGGTGCTACCCGATCGAGACTGTTGATCCGATGATTAGTGGTCCAAAACCCATGCAGTTCATGCACATTCAGTCTCACAACCCTATTAAGAAAATGAGCTCGTTCTCACAAATGGCTCAAGCATTTCAATCGAAATTTTAAACACAGAGCTAGATAATGAATAAAAATCTTGGGGAAATAAATGTGCAGTGTAATAATAACTTTTCAAAAAGTTAAATTAGTCTAAGTATTTTTAGCTAGGGTTTGAGTTTACAAGGGATTTTACCAATGGATTTGGGATATTTTATATTTATTGAGCTTGTAGATTATCCACGAATATTTTCCCAGAAGAAACCACCTGCTGAAAAAGGCTAGATCCATAGGAAACTAAGGTGGACAGAGTTTGGGTTTGGTTGATCGGAGATCTTCTCGCTGACAGTCCTTCTTCAATGGGTTTGAGCTAGAGAAAGGTCGGGGAGGGTGTGGAGAGTAGAAATGAAAGAAGAGATTGATCTAGGGAAGCTTGGAGGCTGAGATCAGTTGAAGGAATAAAAAATTAGGCTTTTTGATAACTTAATCCTTAGGGTTCAAAAATGGATGGGCTTGATTGATTAGGGATGTTCTTTAGACCATTGATCAGGGACGTTCTTTAGATCATTGCCATACATATGTGCCCCAGGCCGTTGGGTGGCAAAGAGAAAGGGTTGGGTTGAGTCATGCTCCCATTGGATGGTTTGGGCAAAGGGGAGGACCACTTGCCATCTTAGGCTAAGCAAGGCCTTAATCTCAGTTCTAGGGGCTTTAAGAGTGCTTTTACACTTGAAAAGAATTGTTGCAAATCTGGATTTAGGGATTACAATTTTGATGATAACAAACATTTTTGTGCTCTATTTTTTGGTCAACTAATATTTCAGGTACAAAAGATCAAATACAATCCAAGCCAACACAAGAACGGGTTCGTGTGTGTCTAATTTATAATTTTTCCCTTTCTTGAGTCAAATATAATGTAGGTGATCCCCTAGCTAAGTAACCTTGCACACACACTCAGGGGGAGAGTTTTTAGTAAGTTAGATTCTCTATTTTCAAGTTTTGTTCATATCATCCTGGACGATATTCATATCATCCTAGATGATGCAGTGAAAATAGAAATTCTAATTAGGAGAATCATGTTAAGTCAGTTTGATTAAGCCGATCGTCCTAGAAGATACACATATCGTATAGGATGATAGGCTTAAATTAGAAATTCTCAGCCGTCAGATTAAGTTAGGCAAATTTTTATTTTTAGAGATTTGGTCTGATCATCCCGGATGATACATGTATCATCCTGGATGATCCATTACAATCATGCCTAAATTAGTCTGATGATTAAGAAAAGTAATTAAGGTTTAATTGATTCGATCATATCATCCTGGACGATCGTAAGATCGTACGGGATGATATGTTATAAATCCTGACCGTCCAGTGTCTTCCACCTGTACGTCCAGAGCTGTGTGCAGGATGATATTATCATTTTTGAACTAATCATACAGGATGATAGACATATCGTCCTGGACGATCAAGTCATTTTCAAATCGTCCAGCATGTTCTGACCTGTACGTCCAGAGCTGTGTGCAGGATGATTTTATCATTTTTGATCTAATCCTACGGGATGATACCCACATCATCCCGGACGATCAAGTCATTTTGAGATCGTCTAGCAAAAGTTCCCCTGGAAGACCAGAGCTATCTTCTGGACAAAATTCCTGATTTACACTAATCATCCCGGATGATCGTAGAATCGTACGGGATGATATGAACAAATTTTGTATACTAATCATCCAAAGGAACCAGATTATCCAAGATGATACATGTGATTTTGAACTGATCGTATAGGATGATCGATCGATCATCCTGGATGATATTTAATGACCAGTTAAGATTTAGGGTAATTTTTGAGCTCTCCTATTTAAGATTTTTTTCTTCCAACAAGAAAAATCTTTTGCCACTTTCCTTTCAAGAGAAACCTTGAGAGAGAGAGAGAGAGAGAGAGAGAGAGGATCTTGGGAGAGAGAGAGAGGATCTTGTGAGGGGGAGTTTATGAGGGATTCACAAAGGTTGCTCCAAGCAAGGATCTGAGTCATCTTCTCCATTTGTTGTCTCTTATCTTGTCGGTTTCTTTGTGGGAGGATTGTTTGCAAGAAGATCCAGGTTCTCTACCTGCTTCAGGAGAAAGCAAAAGGAGTCCAGGTTCTCTGCCTGCTTCAGGAGAAAGTAAAAGGAGTCTACGTTCTCTTCCGGCTTCCGGAGGAAGCAAATGGAGTTCAGGGTCTGTGCCTCACCATATTGGTGGAAAGGAGTTTTTGTACAGGCTTCTCCGCCTTACTGTTGGAGCAGAAGGAGAGTCACTTAGTGTTAATGCAATACTCGGAGGGGTGGCTCCGAGGAGTGGACGTAGGTCAAGTTGACCGAACCACTATAAAATCTGGTGTGTTCTTTCTGATTATTTTTTGCACTTTATTTTTCTGTTATTATCTACTTTGGTGAAATCTATGATTGATCTTTTCATTACTGTGTTTACTTGTATCTGCTGTAAATTATCAAAAGATCTTTCCTGTTTCTCATAAATTTTTAAAATAACTAATTTATCCCCCCTCTTGGTTAGCCTCGGGACTAGTTCATAAGGGCTTAACATCCCTATAGAACTTTTAAGGATCCCTACAATAACCTAATATAGAGAGAAATAGTTTAGAGGTGGAGGGTTGACTATGAGAAGGAGTTTAAGCTTGGGTTGACCTCTTTGACCAGTCAACCCAGTCAAGGTTGATGAGGTGGCAGCTGAGTGAAAGTGAAAGTTTGTTAGGGATGTTAAGCCCTTGTGAACTAGTCCTGAGGCTAACCAAGAAGGGGGGGGGGGGGGGGTAAATTGGTTATTTTAAAATTTTGTGAGCAAAAATTATTTAGAAAAATCTTTTTGAATGTTTTAAAAAATAGTTATAATTTCACGATGATGTGCAGATGTTCAACAATAATAGAATAATAATCACAATCACACGATCATCAACAGAAAGAACACATCAGATTTTATAGTGGTTTGGTCAACTTGACCTACGTCCACTCCAATGAGCCTCCCCTCCGGGTATTGCACTAACACTAAGTGACTCTCCTTCTGCTCCCACAGCAAGGTGCAGAAGCCTGCACAAAACGCCTTTCAACTAACCCGGTGAGGCAGAGAACTTGGACTCCTTTTGCTTCCTTCTAAAGCAGGCAGAGAACCTGGACTCCTTTCGCTTCCTGCTGAAGCAGGTAGAGAACCTGGATCTTCTTGCGGATGATCCTACTATAGAGACACCAACAAGATAAGAGATAATGACCAGAGAAGACGACTCATATTCTTGCTTGGAGTAACCTTTGTGAACACCTCACAAACTCCCCCTCATAAGATCCTCTCACTCCCTCTCTCTCTCTCTCTCTCAAGGTTTTCTCTAGTAAGGAAGGTGGCAAAATATTTTTTGATTAAATAAAAAAGATCTTAAATAGGAGGGCTCAAAAATTGCCCTAAATCTTAACTGGTAGTAAAAGATCATCCAGGATGATCGGTCCTGTACGATTAGTGTAAAACAGACCCTTTTGGCCTAGACGATCTGGCGTTCTAGATGATTAGAAGACAAGTTCTGTTCATATCGTCTGAGATGATTTTGCGATCATCCTGGATGATTAGTTCAAACCAGGAATATAATCCAGAAGATAGCTCGGGACATCCAGGAGAAAAGCCTGGATGATCTGAAGAAAATGACTTGATCATCCAGGATGATACGTATATTGTCCTGTATGATTAGTTCAAAAAGACCAAAATCGTCCAGCAGATTCCTCGGGTCATACAACCAAACCATGCTAGATGATTTCAAAATAACCTGATCGTCCAGGATGATATTTATATCATCTTGTACGATTAGTTCAAAATTGGGAATATCATCTAACACATTCCTTGGGTCATCCAGGTAAAATGCTTTGAACGGTCAGGATTTTGCACGTATCATCCAGGATGATCTTGCGATCGTCCAGGATGATATAATTGAATCACTCAAACCTTAATTACTTTTCTTAATCATCTGACTAATTTAGGCATGATTGTAATGAATCATCCAGGATGATACACATATCATCCATGATGATTAGACCAAATCTCTAAAAATATAAACTTGCCTAACCTAATCTGGTGGCTGAGAATTTCTGATTTAAGCATATCATCCTGTACAATATTTGTATCGTCCAGAATTATCTGCTTAATCAGACCGACTTAGCATGGTTGCCCTAATTAGGGTTTCTATTCTTAATGGATCATCCAGGATAATGTGAATATCATCCAAGACAATTTGAACAAAAAATAAACAGAAACTCTAACTCATTGAAACTCTCCCCTTGAGTGTGTGTGTGAAAGATTACTTAGCTTGGGGATCCGTTACATTATATTTGACTTAAGAAAAATGAAAAAGTACATTGAACCTAAAATACAAACAGAATGACTTGATCTTTAGCTGGCTCAAATTGCAGTTAATCTTGTGAACTTAAAAGATTAGAACCTCAAAAAGAAATGAAAGGTTTGTTATAATCAAAATTATAGTCCTTGAAACTAGATTCACAACAATCTCCCCCTTTTTGATGATGGAAAACATTTGTTATTAATTCATAATTCAGTAAGTAAATACAGTAAACATTTGATTCAAAAACACTGAACATTTCTATTAATAATTAAAAAAAACTTTACAAGGACCCACAAATAACACAAACTACTCCCCCTTTTGACATCTCAAAAAGGGAAAACACAACAAAACACAAAAAAAGAGAAACTACTCCCCTTTTTTTCGAAATAATTTGCTCCAGTAAATCAGAACTTCCCTTAATTTTTAATTCAAAAGCCGATAAGAAGAAAATCGACAACGCTAAAATCCAAAAAAAGATGGAAAATTAACTTTCGTAACTCCTACCTCAGATACCTTACAGGTTCAAATTCCTTTCAAACAAAAGTCTAATTCAGAAGAAAAGAAATTAGATTTGAAAAGAGATCCCTTCAAGTTTCATTCCAGAAAAATATCTGATAAAATAGTATTACAAAGTAAGGAATCAGAAATTATGATTTTCAATCTCAAGCTTTTGAAAGTATAAAGTGGCGCATGGATTTTTCTAAGACATTTAAAGATTTGAAATAGAAGAAAGCTTATTTCTTTCTGGGCTCATTTTATGCCTCTTTTTCAATTTATTTGACACACTTTGAGCATCTTTTGATTTTTTGATACACTTTGTGTATCTTTATAATTTTTGGCGTCATTCACATCTTTTCATTTTTAGCACATTTTGTGCCCCCTTTTTTTTCTTTTTGCAAGCTGGCGTCCTTTCATAATTATTAAAGAATCTCAGTTGTGAAATTATCCTCTAGACATAAGAGACGACAAAACTCATTCTCTATAATAAAGAGGAGTAATTCACAGAATAAAATCATACTCCATATGATAGTGCAATCACCAGATTAAGAAAAGCATAATAATGATTCAAAGCTTTGAAAATACTATTTATATAAGGTAGATTACTATAAGAAGATAAAATAGATCTCTATTTTAAAAAATAACTTTTTAATTTTGAAAAAAAATTTTATCCAAAAGAAAAATTATACCATTAAAGAAGTAAGAGGGAGAGAAATAATTATCAATGTTTCTTCCCTTTAACAGATTCAGAGGATTCAATCACTGCTTACAAGCTTCCAAACAAAAACAAGGCAAAACTCTTAGTTAGAAATCCCGTTTATCAGCAGTAGTGAGCAATGATCTGATTTATCAGAAAAATAGTAAATCAAGAATAAGTATGAAATTATATCAAAATAAATACTCAAATCAGGAAAACAAAAACAAAAAAAAAATCAGCAGAGAATAAAAACACACAGGAAACAGATAATTAAATTAAACAAAAATATAGAAAAAAACTAAAAAACAAAAACTTCAGAAATCAGTAATCACCAAAGTCATGCATTTATGTCAATCACATCCAATTTGGTTCTCAAAATACTGAATGAGTCAAAAGCCATTGGTTTAGTAAAGATGTCAGCCAATTGATTTTTAGTTTCTACATAGTGTAGCTCAATATCCCCTTTTATAACATGATCCCTAATGAAGTGATGCCTTAGGTCAATGTGTTTTGTTCTTGAATGTTGGATAGGATTCTTAGAGATGTAGATGGCACTAGTGTTATCACATAGAACTGAAATTGTGCCAACAGGTAACCCTAGATCCAGAACTTATTGCTTCAACCAAAGGACTTGGGCCACACAACTTCCTAAGGCAATGTACTCAGCTTCAGCAGCGAAAAGTGCTATAGAATTTTATTTTCTACTTGACTAGGAGACTAAAGACTATCCTATGAATTGGCATGTTCTTGAGGTACTCTTTTTATCCACCCTACATCCTATAAAATTAGAATCAGAATATCCAATAATCTTAAAAGAAGTGTTGTACCTAGGATACTAGATTCCTAAGGTTGGTGTCCCTAAGAGATATCTAAGGATTCTCTTAACCATAGTTAGGTAGGATACCTTAGGATCAGCTTAAAACCTAGCATTAAGACAAACACTAAACATGATATCAAGTCAACTAATAGTCAAGTAAAGTAATGATCCAATTATTCCTTTGTACTTCTTCTAATCAATAGATTTTCTATTTGAATCCTTATTTAACTGAACAGTGGAGCTTATGGGAGTGTTGATTGGCTTGTCTTTGTCCATTTCATATTTCTTCAAAATATTCTTAGTGTATTTTGATTGATTAAGAAAGGTTTGATCATCCATTTGCCTTATGCTAAACCCCAAAAAGTAGGACAATTCTCTCATCATACTCATCTCAAACTCTTTACTCATTATCTTAGAAAAATCATTACATAGATTTTTATCAGAAGATCTAAAATGTATATCGTCAACATAGATTTGGACAATGAGTAGATCATCTCCTAGCTTTCTAAGAAAAGGGTGGTGTCTACGCTCCCCTTTACAAACTCTCTTTCTAATAGGAATATGCTAAGCCTCTCATACAAAGCTTTGGGTGCCTATTTCAATTCATATAAGGCCTTTTTTAATTTGTAAACATGATTTGGATATTGAGAACTCTCAAAACTGGGGGTTGCTCTATAAATATATTCTCTTTTATTACTCCATTTAAAAAGGCACTCTTGACATCCATTTGAAATAGCTTAAATCCCTTATAACAAGCAAAGGCTAGTAGCACCCTAATGACTTCCAATCTAGCTACAGGGGAAAAAGTTTTCTCAAAATCAATCCATTATATTTGGTTGTATCCCTTAGCTACCAATCTTGCCTTATTCTAACCATCACACCAGAATCATTCATCTTATTCTTAAAGACCCATTTGGTTCCCACTATATTTTGATTCTTAGGTCTTTCTACTAACTCCCAAACATCCTTCTTTACAAATTGGTTCAATTCCTCATACATAGCTAAGATCCAAAATTCATCAGAAAGGGCTTGATTGATGTTGGTAGATTTAGTCATTGAGATAAAGGTAGAATAGTTTACTTCCTTCCAAAGTCCATGCCTAATTCTAACACCTTCAGAAGGGTCTCCTAAGATTAGTTCTTTAGGATGACTCGAAGAATATCTCCAATCTCCAGGCAAAGTGTTTTGAAGTTCTACCCTTTCCTCCAGATTTGCATTTTCAACTCCGTGGGTAATCTCTCCTGCCGCTTCTTCTTCCTCAACTCTAGATTCCATAGGATCAGATTCATCAAACACCACATGAGTAGTCTCCTCCACCACCAAAGTCCTCTTATTAAACATCCTAAAAGATTTCCCCATACTAAGATAGCCTAAGAACACTCCTTCATTAGATTTAGGGTCATATTTTTCGAAGGATGATTTCCCATTGATCTGAATGAAAACCTTATAGCCAAAGACATAGAGGTGGGATAGGTTTGGAGTTCTACCCTTAATGATCTCATAGGGTGTCTAATTTAGTTTGGGTCTAACATTCACCCTATTTAATATATAATAGGCTGTGTTCACCGCTTCTGCCCAAAAGTATTTTAGAAGTGAATACTCAGCAAGTATGGCTCTAGCGGCTTCCACTAAGGTCCTGTTCTTTCATTCAGCTATCACGTTTTACTGAGGGGTCCTAGGAGTTGAAAAGTTATGGCTAATCCCTTGATTCTCATTGAAGGTTCCAAATTTCTCATTTTTAAACTCCCCACCATGATCACTATGGATGGTCATAATCTCACAGCCTAACTTCTTTTGAATCCAAGTGGAGAAAGATTTAAATTTATCAAATGACTCAGATTAATATGACAGAAATCTAATCCAAGTGAACCTCGAGTAATCATCAAATTCACAAATTTATAGACTTTTTCCCCTAAGCTGGCAGTGCTAATAGGTCCAAAAAGATCCATGTGAAGGACTTCTAAAGGTCTACAGGTGCTGATGTCCTTAATGGAGTAGAAAGAGGATTGGACTTGCTTTCCTAATTGATGGGCATCACATAGGTGGTCCTCAGTGAACTTAAGCTTGAGGACACCTCTACCTAAGTCCTTTTGGGTGACTCTTCTAAGGATTTTCATACTGGCATGACATAATCTTCTGTGCCACAATCAAGACTCATCAGCAGCAGTTTTTAAGCAAAATGAAGCAGCACATTCAATATTATTTAAGTCAAGCATGTAGAGATTATTGATCCTCTTGCCCTGTAAAATAGTGTTGTTATTTAAGCTTATGATACAAGTATTTGCCAGGAACTTGATTTTAAACCCTTTGTCACAGAGTTGACTGATGCTGAGCGATTGTGTTTCAATCCATCTACAAGAAAAATATTTTCAATCAAAAAGGTTCTTGGAGTTTCTGATTATACCTGCACTACCACTTTCTTGGTGGTGTTGTCTCCAAGGGTGACCTTGCCTCCAGCCCTGGCCTCTAGTGAAATGAATTATTTTGCTTCTCCAATCATATATCTTGAGCATCCGTTGTCCAGGTACCACATACTCTCATGAGGACTTATGTGAGAGCAACCCTATAAAATCATCAAACATCAAATTTAGGAATCCAAATAGGTTTGGGTTCCTTCTTATGAAAAGAAGAATATAATGCATGTTTGTTGTGCTATGAAACATGCAATTTGGGCCTCCACACCTAATGTAAACTACGGTGAATAGTATAAGTGTGAGAGATATGCCCTAACATGCTACATGTGAAATATGTGACACCAGGAAAAGGATTAACTAATCTATAGGTGTGATAGTGCCTCTTCCTAGGTTTGAATTATGCATGTTTTGATGATTTTGAAAGGGAACCTTCAAGTGATGGAGGTTTATAAAATTGTGCAAACATAGGTAGTGTTTCATTTTTCTCAAATGCATTAATTTTTACACTTAGAAATTCATTTTCTTTTTTGAGACTAGCAACTTCAAATTTTAAATAATGCTCATCACTATCTAAATCAGATGTATGAGATTCTAATTTCTTAAATGTAGCTTCTAATTCAACATACAATACTTTTAATGAATCATGCTCAATAATTAAATTATAATGCTTTTTATTTAACTCATCAAATTCATCAAGTAATGACATGTGATTTCTGTCAAGCGTAGAATGATCCTTAATCAAAACTTCATGCTCTTTTTTCAAGTTTAAAAATTCTAATTTCAGGCTAGCATGTATTTTCTTAAGTTTCCCATATGATGAATAGATTTTTTTTCAGAAACTTCAAGTAATTGATTATAGGTTAGCTCACATACCTCTTCTTGCTCAGACTGACCAGAATGATCATCCACCATCAAACACAAGTTTGTAGTCTCCACTTCATCTCCAATCTCAGAGGAGTCAGATGTAGAATCCACCTAGAAAGCCTTTTGGATCTTCTTCTTATCCTTTCTTAACTTGGGTTTCTCCTCACCCTTCTCCTTACTTAGGTGAGCCTTAAGTGTAGGATAATCTGTCTTTATATGTCTAGGCTTCCTGCATTCAAAAAAAACTGTATTTGAAGAACCTTTATAAAATTTCTGCTACTCTTACCTTTGTTCTACTTTTGAAAGTTCTTCTATTTCTTCCTTAGAAAGCTTTTGAATTGCCTAGTGATTAAGGCAACATCATCACTATCAGACCCGAAAGAATCAGTGTCAGTATCATTGGCCTTCAACGCCATAGTTTTCTCCTTCTTCTTCTCACCTGCATCAATTTATCATTGGTTCACTCCTTGCTCGTAAGCAATGAGTGACCCAAGTAAGTTATCAATAGAATAAGTATTCAAATCTTTGGATTCAGTAATTATAGTTATCTTGGCATCATAAGAAGAAGGCAAATATCTCACAATTTTGTTCACTTTTTCATAGTTAGTGAGTTCTCTTCCTAAAGCATGTAGAGAGATGACAATTTGAGTAAACTTAGTGCACATTTTAGATATAGACTCACTAGGTTTCATGCAAAAGAGTTCGTAGTCATGAAGTAGTATATTTAACCTAGACTATTTAACTTTAGATGTACCTTTATAGGTGATGCATAATCTATCTCAAATTTCTTTACCAGTCATACAAGTAGAGACATACATGTAATCCTTAGATTTTAAAGCACAAAAAAAATAATTCAAGCATCTTGCATTCAGCTGTGTTAAATCATGATCATCAAAGGTCCATTCGGTAAAAAGAATTTCAGTTTTAATACCATTAATAAGTCAAAAAGGTGCTTCATAACCATCTTTAATAAGCATCCACATGCGATAATCAATAGATTGCAAAAAAATAGACATGCAAGTTTTCCAAAAATCAAAGGGTATATTGTCAAACAAAGATGGACGAGTAATGGAATAGCCTTCAGCGGTGTTTCTATTACTAAAGTTAGCCATAGATCAAATTCAAAAGTTTTTCAAAATTAGATTTTATGAATCCCACTCTGATACCACTTGAAAATTCGTTAGGAATGTTAAGCCCTTGTGAACTAGTCTCGAGGCTAACCAAGAGGGGGGGTGAATTGATTATTTTAAAAATTTATGAGCAAAAATGATTTAGAAAAATCTTTTTGAATGTTTTAAAAAATAATTACAATTTCGTGATGATGTGTAGATGTTCAACAATAACAGAATAATAATCACATTCACACGATCATCAACAGAAAAATAAATGCAAAAGATAATTAGAAAGAACACGCTAGATTTTATAGTGGTTCGGTCAACTTGACCTACATCCACTCCCCGGAGCCTGCCCTCCGAGTATTACACTAACACTAAGTGACTCTCCTTCTACTCCCATAGTAAGTTGGAGAAGCCTGTACAAAACTCCTTTCCATCATCCCGACGAGGAAGAGAACCTGGACTCCTTTCGCTTCCTCCTGAAGCAGACAGAGAACCTGGATCTTCTTGCGGATGATCCTACCATAGAGACACCAACAAAATAAGAGGTGATGACCGAAGAAGACGACTCAAATTTTTTCTTGGAGTAACTTTTGTGAACACCTCACAAACTCCCCCTCACAAGATCCTCTCTCTCTCTCTCCCAAGCTCTCTCTCTCTCTCTCTCAAGGTTCTCTCTGGCAAGGAAGGTGACAAAAGATTTTTTCGATTGAACAAAAAAGATCTTAAATAGGAGAGCTCAAAAATTGCCCAAAATCTCAATTGGTCATAAAAGATTGTCCAAGATGATCGGTGAATCATCCTATGCGATTAGTGTAAAACAGACCCTTTTGGCCTGGACGATCTGGCTCTTCTAAACGAATAGAAGACAAGTTCTATTCATATCATCCAGGATGATTTTATGATAGTCCTGGATGATTAGTCCAAACTAGGAATATCATCCAGAAGACAGCTCGGGACGTCCAAGAGAAAAGCCTGGATGATCTGAAGAAAATAACTTGATCATCCAGGACGATACACATATTGTCCTGTATGATTAGTTCAAAAAGACTAAAATTATCAAGTAGATTCCTCGGGTCATACAGCCAAACCATACTAGACAGTTTCAAAATGACCTGATCGTCTAGGATGATATATATATCATCCTGTATGATTAGTTCAAAATTGGGAATATCGTCAAACACATTCCTCAGGTCGTCTAGGTAAAATGCTCTAGACGGTTAGGATTTTGCATGTATCGTCAAGGACGATCTTGCATTCATCTAGGACGATATGATCGAATCACTCAAATCTTAATTACTTTCCTTAATCATATGACTAATTTAGGCATGATTGTAATGGATCATCCAGAATAATACACGTATCATTTGGGATAATTAGACTAAATCTCTAAAAATATAAACTTGCCTAACTTAATCTGGCGGCTGAGAATTTCTGATTTGAGCATATCATCATGTATGATCTATGTATCATCTAGGATAATCTACTTAATCATATCGACTTACCATGGTGACCCTAATTAAGGTTTCTGTTTTCAATGGATCATCCAGGACGATGTGAATATCATCCAGGATGATTTGAATAAAAAATGAACAGAAACTCTAACTCACTGAAACTCTCCCCTTGAGTGTGTGTGTGCAAGGTTACTTAGCTTGGAGATCTACTACATTATATTTGACTCAAGAAAAATGAAAAAGTACATTGAACCTGAAATACAAACAGACTGACTTGATCTTGAGCTGGCTCAAATTACAGTTGATCTTGTGAACCCGAAAGATTAGAACCTCAAATAGAAGTGAAAGGTTTGCTATCATCAAAATCATAATCCTTGAAATCAGATTCACAATAATCTCCCCCTTTTTGATGATGGTAAATATTTGTTATTAATTCATAATTCAGTAATTAAATATGGTGAACATTTGATTCAAAAACACTGAATATTTCCATCGATAATTAAAAAAACTTTACAAGGACCCACAAATAACACAAACTACTCCTTTTGACATCTCAAAGAGAGGAAAACACAACATAAACATAGAAAAAGAGAAACTACTCTCCTTTTTTTTTCGAATCGATCTGCTCTAGTAAATCAAAACTTTCTTTAATTTTCAATTCAAAAGCCGATAAGAAGAAAATCGACAACACTGAAATCCAAAAAAGTTAAAAAATTAACTTTTGTAACTCCTACCTCGGACACCTTACAGGTTCAAATTTCTTTCAAACAAAAGTCTAATTCAGAAGAAAAGAAATTAGATTTGAAAAGAGATCCCTTCAAGCCTCATTCCAGAAAAATATCTGATAAAATAGTATTACAAAGTAAGGAATCAGAAATCATGATTTTCAATCTCAAGCTTATGAAGGAATGAAGTGGCACATGAATTTTTCTAAGACATTTAAAGTTTCGATAGAGAAGAAAGCTTTTTTCTTTGTGGGCTCATTTTGTGCCTCTTTTTCAATTTATTTGGCACACTTTTCCCATCTTTTAATTTTTTGATACACTTTATGTATCTTTCTAATTTTTGGCGTCATTGCGCATCTTTTCATTTTTGGCTCATTTTGTGCCCCATTTTTTTTCATTTTGCAAGCTTGCATCCTTTCATAATCGTTAAAGAATCTCAGTTGTGAAATTCTCTTCTGGACATAAGAGAAGATAAAACTCACTCTCTATAATAAGGAGGAGTAATTCACAGAACAAAATCATACTCTATATGATAAGTGCAATCACCTTATTAAGAAAAGTATAACAATGATTCAAATCTTTGAAAATACTATTCATATGAGGTAGATTACTGTATGAAGATAAAATAGATCTCTATTTTAAAAACTAACTTTTTAATTTTGAAAAAGATTTTTATCCAAAAGAAATAATACACCATTAAAGGAGTAAGAGGAAGAGAAATAATTATTAACGTTTCTTCCCTTTAACAGATTCAGAGGAGTCAATCACTGCTTTTAAGCATCCAAATAAAAACAAGACAAAACTCTCAATCAGAAATCTAGTTTATCAGTAGTAGTGAGTAGTGATCTGATTTATAAGAAAAGCAGTAAATCAAGAACAAGTAGAAAATTGCATCAAAATAAATACTCAAAACAGAAAAATAATAACAACAAAAAGAAAATCAACAGAGAATAAAAATACATAGGAAATAGATAATCAAATCAAATAAAAATATAGAAAAAAATTGAAAAATAGAAACTTTAGAAATCAATAATCACCAAAGTCATACATTTATATCAATCACACCAAATCTGGTTCTTAAAATATTAAATGAGTCAAAAGCCAGTAGTTTAGTAAAGATGTCAGCCAGTTGATTTTTAGTTGCTACATGGTGTAACTCAATGTCCCCTTTTGTAATATTATCCCTAATGATGTGATGCCTTATGTCAATGTGTTTGGTTCTTGAATGTTGGATAGGATTCTTAGAGATGCAGATGGCACTAGTGTTATCACATAGAACTAAAATTATGCCAACAGGTAATCCTATATCCAGAACTTATTGCTTCAACTAAAGGACTTGGGCCACACAACTTCCTAAGGCAATGTACTTAGCTTCAGCAGTGAAAAGTGCTATAGAATTTTATTTTCTACTAGACTAGGAGACTAAAGATTATCTTATGAATTGGCATATTCCTGAGGTGCTCTTTTTATCCACCCTACATCCTGCAAAATTAGAATCAGAATATCTAATAATCTCAAAAGAAGTGTTATACCTAGGATACTAAATTCCTAAAAATTGGGGTCCCTAAGAGATATCTGAGGATTCTCTTAACTATAGTTAGGTGGGATTCCTTAGGATCAGCTTGAAACCTAGTACAAACATAAACACTAAATATGATAACAGGTCGGCTAGCAGTCAAGTAATGTAATGATCCAATTATTCCTCTGTACTTCTTCTGATCAACAGATTTTCCATTTGAATCCTTATCTAACTAAACAGTAGAGCTCATGGGAGTGTTGTTTGGCTTGGCTTTGTCTATTTCATATTTCTTCAAAATATCCTTAGTGTATTTTGATTGATTAAGAAAGGTTCCATCATCCATTTGCCTTATGCTAAACCCCAAAAAGTAGGATAATTCTCCCATCATACTCATCTCAAACTCTTTACTCATCATCTTAGAAAAATTATTACATAAATTTTTATCAGAAGATCCAAAAAGTATATCATCAATATAGATCTGGACAATGAGTAGATCATCACCTACCTTCCTAAGAAAAAGGGTGGTGTCTATGCTCCCCTTACCAAACTCTCTTTCTAGTAGGAATGTGAAATGCCTCTCATACCAAGCTCTAGGTGCCTATTTCAATCTATATAAGGCCATTTTTAATTTGTAAATATGATTTGGATATTGGGAACTCTTAAAACCTAGGGGTTGCTCTACAAATACATCCTCTTTTATTACCCCATTTAAAAAGGCACTCTTGACATCTATTTTAAAGAGTTTAAATTCCTTATAATAGGCAAAGGCTAATAGCATCCTAATGGCTTCCAATCTAGCTACAGGGGCAAAAGTCTCCTCAAAATCAATCCCTTCTATTTGGTTGTACCCCTTAGCCACCAATCTTGCCTTATTCCTAACCACCACACCAGAATCATTCATCTTATTCTTAAAGACCCATTTGGTTCTCACTACACTTTGATTCTTAGGTCTTTCTACTAACTCCCAAACATCGTTCCTTATAAATTGGTTCAATTCCTCTTGCATAGCTAAGATCCAAAATTTATTAGAAAGGGCTTGATTAATGTTGGTGGGTTCAGTCATTGAGATAAAAGTAGAATGGTTTACTTTCTTCCTAAGTCCATGCCTAGTTCTAATACCTATATAGGGGTCTCCTAAGATCATTTCTTTAGGTTGACTCGAAGAATATCTCCAATCTCTGGGCAAAGTGTTTTGAGGCTCTTCCCTTTCCTCCAGATTTGTATTTTCAACTCCTTAGGTAATCTCTCCTATCTCTTCTTCTTCATCAACTCTATACTCCTTAGGATCAGATTTATCAAACATCACATGAGTAGTCTCCTTTACCACCAAAGTTCTCTTATTAAATACCCTATAGGATTTCCCCACACTAGAATAGCCTAAGAACACTCCTTCATCAGATTTGGGGTTAAATTTTCCTAAGGATAATTTCTCATTATCTAGAATGAAAACCTTATAGCCAAAGATATGAAGGTGGGACAGGTTTAGAGTTTTACCCTTAATGATCTCATAGGTTGTCTTATTAAGTTTGGATCTAGCATTCACCCTATTCAACACATAATAGGTTGTATTCAATGCTTCTGTTCAAAAGTATTTTGGAATTGATCACTCAACAAGCATGGTTCTAGTGGCTTCCACTAAGGTCCTGTTCTTCCGTTCAGCTACCCCGTTCTGCTGAGGTAACCTAGGAGTTGAAAAGTTATGGCTAATCCCTTGATCCTCATAGAAGATTCTAAATTTCTAATTTTTAAACTCCCCACCATGATCACTATGGAGGGTCACAATCTCATAGCTTAACTTCTTATGAATCTAAGTGCAGAAAGATTTAAATTCATCAAATGACTCAGATTTATGTGACAGAAATCTAATCCAAGTGAACATTAAGTAATCATCAATAATTACAAATCCATTGACTTTTCCCCCTAAGCTCGCAGTGCTAATAGAGCCAAAAAGATCCATGTGATGGACTTCTAAAGGTCTAGAGGTGCTGATGTTCTAAATGGAGTGGAAAGAGGATTGGACTTGCTTCCCTAATTGATAGGCATCACACAGGTGGTCCTTAGTGAACTTAAGCTTAGGAACACCTCTAACTAAGTCCTTTTGGGTGACTTTTCTAAGAGTTTTTATACTGGCATGGCATAATCTCCTGTGCCATAATCAAGACTCATCAACAGTAATTTTTAAGTAAAATAAAGTAGCACAATCAATATTATTTAAGTTAAGCATATAGAAATTGTTGATCCTCTTGCCCTGCAAAATAATGTTATTATTTAAGCTTATGATACAAGTATTTGTCAGAAACTTGATGCTGAACCCTTTGTCACAGAGTTGACTGATGCTGAGCAGGTTGTGTTTTAGTCCATCTACAAGCAAAATATTTTCAATCAAAAGGTTCTTAGAGTTTCTAATTATACCTGTACCTACCACTTTTCTAGTGACGTTGTCTCCAAGAGTGACCTTGCCTCCAGCCCTAGCCTCCAGTGAAATGAATTATTTTGTATCTCCAATCATATGTCTTGAGCATCTACTATCTAGGTACCACATGCTCTTATGAGAACTTATGTGAGAGCAACCCTAAAAAATCATTAAATATTATATTTAGGAACCCAAACAGGTTTGGGTTTCTTCTTATGAAAAGAAGAATGCATTACATGTGTGTTGTGCTGTGAAACATGCAATTTGGGCCTCCACACCCAATGTGAACTATGATGAACAGTGCATGTGTGAGAGATATGTCCTGATATGTCACATGAGAAACATCTGACACTAGGAAAAGAATTAATTATTCTACGGGGGTGATAGTGCATCTTCCTAGGTTTAAATGATGCATGTTTTGATGATTTTGAATGGGATCGTTCAAGTGATGGAGGTTTATAAAATTGTGCAAAAGTAGGTGGTATTTCATTTTTCTCAAATGCACTAATATTCACACTTAGAAATTCATTTTCTTTTTTGAGACTAGCAATTTCAAATTTTAACTAATACTTGTCACTATCTAAATTAGATGCATGAGATTCTAATTTCTTAAATGCAGCTTCTAATTCAACATGCGATACTTTTAATGAATCATGCTCAATAATCAAATCAGAAGGCTTTTTATTTAACTCATTAAATTCATCAAGTAATGACATGTAATTGTTTTCAAGTGTAGAATGATCCTTAATCAAAAATTCATGCTCTTTTTCCACGTTTAAGAATTCCAATTTCAGGCTAGCATGTATTTTCTTAAGTTTTCTATATGATGAATGGATTTTTTCAGAAACTTTAAGTAATTGATCATAGGTTAGTTCACATACCTCTTCTTGGTGAGACTAACCAGGATGATCATCTACCATCAAACACAAGTTTGTAGTCTCCTCCTCAGCTTCAATCTCAGAGGAGTCAGATGGAGAATTTGCCGAGAAAGTCTTTTGGATCTTCTTCTTATCCTTCTTAAACTTGGGTTTCTCCTCACCCTTCTCCTTACTTGGGTGAACCTTAAGTGTAGGACAATCTATCTTTATATGTCCAGGCTTCCTACATTCAAAACAAACTGTATCAGAAGAACCTTTAAAATTTATGCTACTCTTACCTTTATTCCACTTCTAAAAGTTATAGTATTTCTTCATTAGAAAGCTTTGAATTGCCTAGTGATTAAGGTAACATCATTGCTATCAGACCCGAAAGAATTAGTGTCAGTATCATTGGCCTTCAGCACTATAGTTTTCTCCTTCTTCTTCTCACCTGTATCAATTTGTCGTTGGTTCACTCCTTGCTCGTAAGCAATGAGTGACCCAAGTAAGTTATCAATAGAATAAGTTTTTAAATCTTTGGATTCAGTAATTACAGTTATCTTGGCATCATAAGAAGAAGGCAAATATCTTAGAATTTTATTCACTTTTTTATAGTTTGTGAATTCTCTTCCTAAAACATGTAGAGAGATGAAAATTTGAGTAAACCTAGTGTATATTTCAGATATGGACTCACTAGGTTTCATGCGAAAGAGTTTGTAGTCAAGAAGTAGTATGTTTAACCTAGACTGTTTAACTTCAGATGTACCTTCATAGGTGATGCATAATCTATCCCAAATTTCTTTACCAGTCATACAAGTAGAGACACGCATGTAATCCTCAGATTTTAAAGTACAGAAAAAATAGTTCAAGCATTTTGCATTCATCTGTGCTAAATCATGATCATCAAAGGTCTATTCGGCAAAAGGAAGTTCGGTTTTAATACCATTAATAAGTCAAAAAGATGCTTCATAACCATCTTTAACAAGCATCCACATGTGATAATTAATAGATTGAAAAAAGGTGGACATGTGAGTTTTTCAAAAATCAAAGGGTATGCTGTCAAACAAAGGTGGACGAGTAATGGAAGAGCCTTCAGCGGTGTTTCTATTACCAAAGTTAGCCATGGATCAAATTCAAAAGTTTTTCAAAATTAGATTTTATGAATCCCACTCTGATACCACTTGAAAGTTCATTAGGGATGTTAAGCCCTTGTGAACTATTCCCGAGGCTAACCAAGAGGGGGTGTGAATTGGTTATTTTAAAATTTGTGAGCAAAAAGGATTTAGAAAAATCTTTTTGAATGTTTTAAAAAATAATTACAATTTCACGATGATGTGTAGATTTTCAACAATAACAGAATAATAATCACAATCATACGATCATCAATAAAAAAATAAATGTGGAAGATAATCAGAAAGAACACACTAGATTTTATAGTGGTTCGGTCAACTTGACCTACGTCCACTCCCCGGAGCCTCCCCTTCGGGTATTGCACTAACACTAAGTGACTCTCCTTCTGCTCCCATATCAAGATGGAGAAGCCTGTATAAAACTCCTTTCCACCAACCTGGTGAGGCAGAGAACCTGGACTCCTTTCGCTTCCTTCTGAAGCAGGCAGAGAACCTGAACTCCTTTCGCTTCCTCTTGAAGTAGGCAGAGAACCTGGATCTTCTTACGGATGATCCTACCACAGAGACCCCGATAAGATAATAGACAATGACCGGAGAAGACAACTCAGATTCTTGCTTCGAGCAACCTTTATGAACACCTCATAAACTCCCCCTCACAAGATCCTCTCTCTCTCCCAAGCTCTCTCTCTCTCTCTCAAGGTTCTCTCTGGCAAGAAAGGTGGTAAAAGATTTTTTCGATTGAACAAAAAAGATCTTAAATAGGAGGGCTTAAAAATTACCCTAAATCTCAACTGGTCATAAAAGATCATCCAGGATGATCGGTAGATCATCTTGTACGATTAGTGTAAAACAGACTCTTTTGGCTTGGACGATCTAGCTCTTCTAGACGATTTAAAGACAAGTTCTGTTCATATCATTCGGGATGATTTTTTGATCACCCTGGACGATTAGTTCAACCCAGGAATAGCATCCAGAAGACAGCTCGGGATGTCTAGGAGAAAAGCCTGGATGAAGCCTGGACGATACATATATCGTCCTATATGATTAGTTCAAAAAGACCAAAATCGTCTAATAGATTCCTCGGGTCGTACAGCCAAACCATGCTGGACTATTTCAAAATGACCTGATCATCTAGGATGATATATATATTATCCTATACGATTAGTTCAAAATTGAGAATATCATCCAGCACATACCTCAGGTCATCCAGGTAAAATGCTCTGGACAGTCAGGATTTTGTATGTATCGTCCAGGACGATCTTACTATCATCCAGGATGATATGATTGAATCACTCAAACCTTAATTACTTTCCTTAATTATCTGACTAATTTAGGCATGATTGTAATGGATCATCCAGGAGGATACACGTATCGTCTGGGATGATTAGACCAAATCTCTGAAAATATAAACTTGCCTAACTTAATCTGGCGGTCAAGAATTTTTTATTTAAGCATATAATCATGTACTATGTATGTATCATCCAGGATGATCTGCTTAATCATACCAACTTAGTATGATCACCCTAATTAGGGTTTCTATTTTCAATGGATCGTCCAGGATGATGTGAATATCGTCTAGGATGATTTGAACAAAAAATGAACAGAAATTTTAACTCACTGAAACTCTCCCCCTGAGTGTGTGTGTGCAAGGTTACTTAGCTTGGAGATCCATTACATTATATTTGACTCAAGAAAAATAAAAAAGTATATTAAACCTGAAATACAAATAGACTGACTTGATCTTGAGCTAGCTCGAATTACAGTTGATCCTATAAACCTAAAAGATTAGAACCTCAAACAAAAATGAAAGGTTTGCTATCATCAAAATCATAGTCCTTGAAACCATATTCATAATAGATAGTTTATTAACTGGTAGACTGGACTTCAAATCTTTAGAGTAATATGTTTGGGATTCAAATGGGCATTTGACCATTTGGTGGCTTTGACCAAATACTTAAGGGTCAACTTGGTCAAAGTCACTTGATTTTTACTCACCCATGGATGGGATGTATCCAAAGCATGAGATGGAGTGGAATTAAAGGTTTGAAGGATTTGATTGGATTAAGCTTAAATGAAACAAGTGATTTGATCCAAAAGGGTTGAATTTTACCAAACTTTGACTTGGTTGATTAAGTCAACTATTGATTGGGTCAACATGTACAGTTAGGTCCAGACCACTGAGAGAGGTGTTTAAAAGAGTTTGACTGGGTTCAGAGTTGATTCGAAATTAAATTCATTGCACACAAAGTTTATTGTTGATTTGGTTAACCTAAGTTGACCTAGTCAACTAGGTTGACCTAGGATATGGGATTGAGCTCAATAGATTTGAATTGATCAAAAGATTTCACTGGAGGTAGTTTTAAGATTTAGGGAGGTAATTTCAGTCAAATTAACTGTTTGGACCCTTAAGGGGCCTTTGGGCAACCTAGGTTGACTTAGTCAACTAGGTTGACCCAGAGTTTGGGTTTGGGTCCAACAGGTTTGGTTTGACATTTGAAAATTGCTAGAAATGGTTTCATGTAATTTGGGGGTCATTTGGTCCAAAATGACTATTCACACACCCAAGGGGTATTTTGGTCATTCTGATCCCTCGTCAACTGGGGGTCAAAAGGGGTTCATCATAATATAGTTTAATACCCAACAAGTCATGATCAAGGGTCTGGAAGTGATCAGAGTGTTTGGAGAGGGCTCCAAGGTCAGGACCCACTAGGTGGCAGGTCTAGTGGCATAAACTATAAATATTTGAAGGTTTTATAGCCTTGGGTTTCAATTCAATTTTAAGGGTTAGAAGTGTCAGATTGAGCTCAAATTTAGAGGGTTGATCCTTGAGACATGCCTCATCAATATGTAATTGATAACTCTGAAACAGAGGTCATTTGATTGGGTTTTAAAGTGGTTAAAGAATCCCTAGAAAAGGCTTTCATAACGTAAGCCTTTAGCCTTGAATTTTGATTTGAAGATATAGATTTGAGTTGGGTATGGTTTGATTTAAGATTAGGATTGATCCTAGGATTTGGAGTCTAAGAGGATTTTAGAATCTAAGAAGTCTTAAGGTCAGGGGTCTAGAAGAATCCTTGTATCTAGGTAGATCCTAAGGTTTGGATTGGTTTGGGATATAGGTTGATCTAGGGACTAGATTGGTCCTAGTGACCTTATACAGAAATGAGGTCCACACTATTAGACATTGGCAGTCTAAAAAAATTGGCAATGGTAACACTCTATTTTTTTCTTTGATCTTTGGTCAAATGGCTCCACATTGTTTAAAATTCCGAAGAATGAGTGTTTTACTCTTCTAAATTAGCATTTAATGCTAACTTGAATTATTATTTGGATAATGGTCATTCAAACTTCCCTTTATCTATTGTTAATATTAATCACAATTAATATATTGCTATAATCAACATTTTTATTACTACTTACCCTACAAAATTTTTCAAAAGCTCACAAAGCCATTTTCATTAATTACCATACTTTCGACTAGGCAACATTATACTAGGAGGAATATTTTCAAGGGCTTAAAACATCTAATAAGCTTTTCGATAGAGGAATTTTAGTCAACATTATAAGCAAAATTTGTGAGATGCAAGAGAAAACACATTTATATCTTTTTTTCACTTGCCCGCTTTTAGGAGTGTAAAAGAGTCCTGTCATGCCTAACTCGAGCACGACTCGTCAGCCAAATCGCGAACTTGAACTTGAGCTCTAACTCAAGTTGAGCTCAGGACGTGAGCTCGAGCTCGACTCCTGATAATAAAATTGGACTCATGAGTTTGTTGAAAATAAAAAAAGCAAAGGCAAAATAGGTGGCCGTGGGTAGAAGAAGAAGGGTCACGGAAGAAGAAGAATGTGCAGGTTGCTTGCGTCGTGAAAGAAGATGAAACGTCACTATACGTTTTAATGCTTTTATAGCTTCTTATTAATGTCTTTTGAAAATGATGCAAGTACTATAGGAAGAAGAATGAAGGCATGAAGCTCAGAGGTAGTGAAGGTGAACCAAAATGCCTTCATAATTTTTTATTAATGTTTTTTGAAAAATGTGCAGGTTTTTTCAAATAAAAACAACATTGTTGTAGCTTTGAAAACATCAAACTAATATATATAGATATATAAGTAGTATAATTATTAATTTTATTTTAAAATATTTAAATTTAAGAAATTAATATTTATTTAAAATATTAATAGTGATTCGAGCCGGTTCGTGAGCTCACGAGCTGAGTCTCATCAAACTCAAACTTAAGATCGTGATTAGATAAGCTCGGCTTGCAAGCTCGTTAATGAGTTAAGCTCATGCCAGCTCAGCTCACTTACACCCCTACCCCCTTTCTATATGGCTAGTGAGGAATTTAGTTTATAAGATTGATTTCATTCTTATTAATTCAACTCTCTAATATGGTTCTACACCATAATTCTCAACTAGTGATCATATGCTATTCTTAAGCATGGCTAGTTGTGGATTGTGGTTATTTTTTAGCTCTTTTTTATCTTATATCCCCCTAGCTTTCATGCTGGCATAAAGGTCTTGTCTCATTTTGGGCCTTTTGATTTTTCTCTTGGAAGATTACCTATGAAGATGCTTTGGCTATGATGGTGGGTATATTTTATAGGGTAACTTTTGTTTCATCTTATACCTAATTTCTAGAAGATATATAGCATTTCTACACCTCAAGTCGGCTGGATTGAGAAGTTTTTTTTTTTTTTGCAAACTTGCTGTTAGCCATCTTGAATGATTATTGATATGTCAAAAAAAATTGTGATGATCGGCATGAATCTCGATGTAAATATGAGATTGAGCCTCCAAAAATTAAAATTAGGACCATATGATCTCCAATTTTAGTAAATTTATGGTCAAATTGAACATCTCAAGGAGACAAACCCAACGACATCAAATTTGACCCAATCCGAGCCTAAATGAGCCCAAATCAAAGGTCTAAAGTCTATTTGGAAGTTTTAGAGAATTAAATAGAAAACCAAATCATATCCAAATATGGTATGCTTATATTCAAATCGAGCGTCTCAACGAGACAAATCCAAAGAGCCAAAGATCACTCAATTTCGACATCTCAGGAATCCAAATGCTTGATAAATGCTTTATGATAAAGTGGATCACTATGAACCATCCGATCGAGCACTCCCGGCATGCCCTTGATCTTCTCCATATTTACTAGTTACACCACTCCCAAAAAACTATAAATAGCCCCACATTCTTCACATGAGAAGGGAGGAGAAAAAAGGAGGAAGAGAAGAAGGAGAAAACTTGAAGAGCTCTGAAGCTGAAGCTCCACCCCGACATCACCGCCGACGAATTTGCACCACTAGGTTGCAGTTGTTGAACCTCTGTCCAACCATCGTCCTTGGACTACCATACTAAAACCATTAATGAGCCTTCCTCCTAATAACATCAACCACCGACTACGGTATCTTCGACCACCATCTCCAGACTACGGTCCTTTCAACCTCCGTCGCTCGCCGACTATGGTCCTTCCGACCACCGTTGTCCACCGACTATAGTCCTTTCGACCACCATTGCCCACCGACTACGGTCCTTCCAACCACTGTTGCCCGCTGACTATGGTCCTTTCGACCACCATTGCCCGACTACGATCCTTCCGACCAGCATTGCCTGACTACGGCCTTTCTGACGTCCGTCGTCCTCCAACTATGGTCCTTCCGACCACCATCATCCAACTATGATCCTTTCGATCACCGACGCCTTACTATGGTATTTTTAAGTGACGTCGTCTTCCAACTATGGTCCTTTCGACCTCTGTCGCCCACTGACTACAGTCATTCCAACCACCATTGCCAACTACAGTCCTTTTCACCACCATCACCCGACTTCACTCATTCTAACCATTGTTGTCTGAATATGGTCTTTCTGATCTCTGACCTCTGTCATTTTCCAACTATGGTCCTCCTGACCTCCATCGCCTGCTGACTATGGTCCTTCCAACTACCATTGCCAACTAAGATCTTTCTAAACTCTATTGCCTGCCAACTACGGTCCTTCTAACCTCAGTTGCCCATCGACTACGATATTACAACCGTCGTCATTTGAATATGATCATTTTGACCTCCGTCGCCCGACTACGGTCCTTCTGACCACCATCATTCGACTACGGTCCTTCCGACCTACATCGCTCACCGGGTCCTTCCCACCAAACGAACATATCAACAATGATTCTTCCAAATTCCACCATATAATACACTCTGTATGATGTATAGTTGCTACACTGAGCCAAGGCCTTCCTCCTAAGGAAAGGCCTCATTTGTAAGAAATTGGAAAAACTAATGGATTCATTCAAACTGGTCCAAGCCCCGTGATTTTTCTCCTTTTTAGGTGTTTTCAAATAAAAATTATGGTATCTCTTATGAAGGCTATAACCATACTCTTTTAACTATTTATGTGTTGGATCTTCGTATAAAGCTAAGACGTTGAATTATATCACTCTCAAACCACCGCGAATTTTTCAGGACGTAATAGTTTGACGTCATCTGTGAGAAATGATTCCTAGCTTTTTTTTTTGAACTTGCAAGTAGCAGAATGCATTAAAAAATAAACATTATTACAAACTACTAAAAGAAATGCTTCTATCAAATTCCTTCTTTATTAAACTATACAAAGAAGAAGGAATTTTAATAGAAGAAAACTTATCCCAAATAAAAGAACTATTCAAAGCAAAAGTGGTGCATAAATCAGCTACCTTATTATATTTTCTATTAACATGATGAAATAAGACTTTATTAAAATAATTTAAAAAGGCAAATTCTTTTCCCAAAAATCTTCTTACTTCCATCTCGACTTTTCCATACTAGGTTGAATGAACTTGATAATGTTTATATTATCCCCTTCAATGATAGCTCCTTTGTATTCATCCATCCAATCTTGAAGATTCTCTCTAATTGACAAAAGAGCTTCCAATTCATGTTGAGCAATATCCCATTGTATTTTCTTCTTCCCAAAAGCAAGAAGGAATCTACTCTTATGATCTCGGATAATACATCCAATACCTATAAGATTAGACTTCAAAATGGTTGCATCAATATTTGTCTTAATCCATCCTAGTGGCGGGGAATACCAAACATTAGCAAACTCCAATCAGAGATTAACATCCCAATCAATAAGGATAGGATTAAGGCAAGGTTGTAAAGCTGTCAAGAGAATATTCATAGTAGTAATTGATGTTGAAGGCAACTTCTTCCCATGCTTAAAATCATTTCGACACTTCCAAGAAAAATATACCAATGTATAATAAGTTCTAGCAATATTCGGTTGAAGCATTGCAAGTTTGAGAAGTCTAGAATTCCAGTTACTTAAAGATTCAAAAACAAGAATATGAAAACCGAAATCTCTCAGCTTATTTATAATTTTGACAAGATACATACATTTCGTGGTAATATGTAATTGATTTTCCACCTTAGCACATCTATCATTTTGAGCTAAATCCTTAGTTTTAAGAAATTCATTGGAAGGAATAGCATTTTTAAACATTCTCCACCAGAACATGTAAACTTTGGGCTTCAGAATGAGCTTCATGATGCATTTTATGATAATATCTTCTTCAAGATCACTCCCATAACTCTCCACAGCTTCAAATGCTAAGGATGAAATTGACTTTTTAGAATGCTTATAAAATAATTCAATTCGATCATCTCCAGCCGCTGAATCTATTTGAATTTTCCTTATTAAGGATATGAGATTGTGATGAAAAAAATGTTGAAGTTTAGCCAAATTCCAGTTTCCTTCCTCCGTAATAAAACTTTGAACATTTTTTCCTTGTAATCCAGCAACATCAATAAACATAGGCCACTTATTTATACTCCTATCCAATATCCAAGCATCATTAAGAACATCAACTTTCCTCCCGTTACATAACTTCCATCTAATAATTAGTTTAAGAAATTTGGCCCCATCAACCAAAATATGCAAAGTAGGTGAAGAACCTCTTTTAGCTTCAATATTCCATAATTCACTCCAATATTTAGTAGTTATATTCCTATGAAGTAATAAAAATAGATTTTGAATAAATGTCGCGAGCCAACTTAGCTCTTAGGGGTCCTATCTTATTTGAAGGTGACTAAATCCCAATTCCACCAAACCTCTTTGGTTTACACAACTCCTTCCAAGCCACATAATGGAAGCCTTGCTCATCTTTATTCTTGTGCCAAATGAAGTTTCTACATAACTTTTCCACTTCATTTAAGATTCCTTTAGGAACAAGGGAATGGGTTGATAAAAAAATGGGTAAAGATACAATTGCAGCTTTTTCAAGCAAAATTCTTCCAGCAATTAATAAACATCTATTCCCCCAAGCATTAAACCTTTCCAAGACATTATCCAAAATAATTTGAAAGTCCGAAACTAGCATCCTTCTCAAAACAATTTTTACCCCTAGGTAATACATGTCTTTAACAATTTTAAATCCCAATTTCTTGGAGATTTTTTTTTCTTTTATAATCAACCGAAATACCAAACAAAATCTAGGATTTATTATTGTTTACCTTCTGACCAGTCCAGGCACAAAAATCTTCCATAATTCTCTTCATCACCACGGCATTCTTTGTTGAAGCTAACACAAATAAGAGCACATCATCCACGTAAAGCAAATGGGTAATACTTTTAGCATGAGGAACAATTTTGATTCCCAAATCTTCTCCTTTTTTATTTATTGTGTTAGAAAGAAATTATGAACACATGATATATAAATATGGAGATAATGGACATCCTGGCTGAAATCTACTTTTAGCCTTAATCTAGGTAGATTTCCTCCCATTGATTAGAATACCGAACTCTTGAACACATTCCATAATAAGATTAGAAAACTTAGAAGGAAATCTATACCATTTTAAAATTTGCTTGAGAGTCAGCCAACCCATAGTATCATATGCTTGCTCCATATCAATTTTAACTGCCATCAAACCTTTCTTTGATTGAGAAAATTTGAATTTGTTGAATATCTCTTGAGCCAATAAACAATGATCTGACATTGATCTTCCATGAATAAAAATAACTTGATCTTCAATTATGATCTTAGGAAGACACCACTTCAATCTATTTAAAATCATTCTAGCTGCTATCTTATAAATAGTTTGACAGAGACTTACAGGTCTAAAGTTTGAAGGCACACTTGAATTCATAATTTTTGGAAGAAGTATAATAAGCGTATCTTTCCAATCTTCATGCATTTGTCCTATTTTAAAAAAATCTTCAATAACTTCCCATGTAGCATCTCTAACAATATTGCAACAGAATTTAAAAAAAGATACTGTGATTCCATCATTACCCGGGGATTTGTTATTAGCTAGTTGAAAAATAGCAGCAGCAAACTCCTCTTGTGAAAAATCAGCATCCAGCAAAGTTGAGTCAGCCTTTGAAACTCTCTGTTCATTGCAAATATTAGGCCAATATGATAACTTTCAACATCTGTTTCTCCATTTGGTCTTGAAAGAATTTAAGAACACTGCCTTAATGTCTTCATCCTCTTGTACCAATACATTATCTTCATTTTAATTTGTTTGATCCAATTTCCATTGCGCCTTGCTGAAGTATACTTATAAAAAAAATTTGAGTTGCAATCTCCTTCTTCCAATCACCTAGCTTTAGCTCTTTGACTCCACCATATAGACAATCTAGCTAAGGTAACATTAAGTTCTTGAACCTTCCTACGCATCAATTTTAATTTTTCTGGATCAAGACCACCATTGGCCATTTCTTGTATTTGAAATTCCATAATCTCCTTTTTTAGCTCTTCTTTGGTAACACATAAACTCTTTAAGTTTATTCGTGTTCCAATAATAGAGTGCTTTAAGAGTCCTTCATAATTTCCTTTGGAGAATCTCCAAATGATTGCAAAAATCAAATTTACTCCAAGGCTTCAACACTATATTCCAAGCAGTTGGATATGATTTCCAAATATCTTCAAATATGATTAATTTGCTAAGCGGCCGAGAGACAATGCCCATATTAAAAATAATAGGGCAATGATTAGAAGCTATCCTTACGAGATGTCTAGTCACAGCAAAGGGAATAGCTTGAAGTACTGCAGAGTTAAGAAGGCATCTATCTAATCTTTCCCATATTTTAGAAGTCCCACCCTTATTATTGCACCAAGTAAACCTTGGACCAATAATACCTACATCATAAAAATCATTGTTAGCCATAAAAGATTTCATTTCCTGCAGTCGCTGGTAGAATCTAAACTTCTTTGCGCCTCTCTTATCCTCTTTGGATAAAATACAATTGAAATAACCACCTATGATGGAAGGAATATTAGTTGAATTAAGTTTTTGAAGATTATCCCAAAGACCTCTTCTAATATACAATTCTTTATTCCCATAAATAGTGGCCACATTCCAACTACCCTTAAAAGGAATATTAACAACCCCAAAAACAACTTGAGATGAATGCTCAATAACCTTGAACACCACCTCATTCCTATTCATAAGACTAAAATCCCACCAGAAAACCCTTCAACCGAATGATGAAAAAAATCCTACTCATTCCCAATAATCCTATCTACCTCCCTCCTATCAATAATACCTAATTTAGTCTTCACTAACCCAATGAAAAACACATTATTGTCCCTAACCACCTCTTTAAGATATAAAGAAGCCTCCCTCTTCTTAGCTCCTCTACAATTCTAAAAAAGAAAAGACGACATTATAAAAATAGAAGGGGAGCAATCCCTTCCAATCAAATTAACACCCCCATCCCCTCTTCTTTTCTTAGAAACATCTTCAACAAGACCCAAATATTTGAGTTATTTACTAAGCTTATGTTTAATCAACAAAGATTTATCATTAACATTACCTTCCTTCATATTAACAAAAAGTACCCTCAGTACATAAGACCTCCTTTCCAACATTATTGTTAGAAAATGCTATATTATGATCAACAGCTTTATTTTGATCCAAGTCATCAACTACCTCCTGGCCTACATCCTCATTATATTCTAATAACACATTGAATTTATTAAAACATAACCTTAACATAGGTGTAGTAGCTTCAATTTCGTCAACAAAGGCATAACTTCCTTCTCAAATGCCACAGTAACCTTCGGACTATGGTGAACAGGTTCTTTATCAATATGGTTGGAGATGCAATTTGGATTTCCATTATGATCATGATCATTATTAGATCCATTTGTACCTCCATTCTTCTGAACATGGTCTTTAGAAGCAGCATTATCCACTTCTAAATTTTTGCTATGAACATTATTAGCCATTACATTCATTCGTAGTCTCCTTCTATTCTTAGAAAAATTGACATGTATCCATGGCCTATATTCCATATAATTCCCACTTTTATTACTGTCATTGGTAATAGATTTCTCATGAATGCCTTCAACTGTTACAGTGCTAGTCCTCTGTTCGGAGGACTTCAGGTTATCCTTACTATTATTAGTTCTAATATAAGGACAAGCATTTTTATCATGGCCAATTTTCCCACATTGAAAACACAAGGAAGAAATTTTTTCATATTATATTTTTTGGAAAAATCTTCCACTTAATCCATCAACCCAAACACCACAAGCTAATTTATAATCAAACTTAATACGGACACAAATTCTCACAAACTCCCTTCTTCCCCATTGAAACATATTCCCATCCAATAACATAGGAACACCTACTCTTGAAGCAATTGTGATAATATTTATGTCATCACAACATTGTAATGGCAAATGAGGTAACCGAATCCACATTGGAGATGATAAACCCGTCATGTTTAATGGTGAAAAAGAAGGTTTCCATTTCTTCATCCCAATTATATGCCCTCCAACATACCAAGGTCCTCCACTCAAAACTCCTTCCATAGCTTCAACTGAATGGAAATAACACAAAATCCAATTTAGACCCAATGATGTTAAATAAAACCCTCCAAACTGACTCTATTGTCTTCTAATTTCCATACTACATATAGGAAATGAAATGTTATTTCCTAACACCTTGACCACTAGCGATTTCTCCAGCAATAGAGCATAGGCTTTCTCCTTATCTTCATTAGGTTTCACAGCAATACCTTCTTCCAACATTTCAGCTTCAACCAAATTATGATCAATCTTGATGTGTGAAGGTTTATTCCAGACATTCGATACATTCTCATTAGGAACAAAAACACCAGCATCAACCTTATTAATTGAAGAATTAACATTATGAACTTCAAGATTTTTAGATGAAACTTCATAGTTAACATCCACATTTAATCCAACTCTTTGAGACATATTTCCACTTAGAGATTTGTCAACATTTAGATTTAATGAAATATAGCTAGAAAATTTGTTAACTTTAAGATCCAAACCAGCTGATGAAGACGCTTCACGATCATTAGAGCCAGGTTGTGGTGTAGCTGTAACCTTCTTGAAAGAATGCCTTATATAATCCACACCACACTCGAGAAAAGAAACAATTTTCTTTCCCTTCGCTTCAATAGAGACAAATTGACGAGCAAGTTTACAGTAACCTTTTTGTATCACCAATGGTTTATTCTTAAATGAATTTCTTCGATTAGAATCTTCCAACGAATTAGCAAGAATTTTTTATTTATCCATTCAATTTCCAGGATTACCAATCCTAGAGGTAGAAGTAGGTGGAACGTAGGATATATCATCGGTTGAAGATGACCGACGTTCAACCCCCGCCATAATGGTCTATCGCGAAACCAACAAAATTCAAAATTTTGAACAAAAAGAGGACTTTTAGAAATGATTCCTAGTTGGGGGGCAAACTTATGCAATTTTTTATCACCCCTCAAGTATCAATCAATGTTGTATCAATTTTGTTGAAGCAAATTTGGACTTGGGGGGGGGAACCTTGACTATAACTTCCAATGCGACTGTAGTCAAGAAAATTTTCTCCAATATTTTTAACGTCTAAGATAATGTCGTTGGCAATCAATTTTCATAAAGCTCCCAACAAATGTACTGGTGCTTCAAATAAATTACAAGCTTTATACAGTCCCTAGCTGGACTTCTACCCCTTTGGCAAAGGTCTTAACCTCAACCTCAAAAAGGCAATACAACAACAACAACAACATCATGCCTTTATCCCACTACGTGGGGTCGGCTACTATAATGGTATAAAAATATATCATTCTTCACCTTTGATTCGAGATACACATGACATTTGTCCCCTCCCAATAAAGGTATAATTGATCCCAAGCGAATTTGATTCGACCTCTTCCACATAGGTTAATGTCATTGAACAACGCTCTGATAACAATCTCAGATATGTCATACATCTTTGGTGGATTCTCTTGACCTCTTCCATATTGGTTAACATCATTGAGCAACATTCTAACAAATAATCTTGGATGGGTCATATATCATTGGTGTATTCTCTTGACCTCTTCCATACAAGTTAACGTCACCGAGCAATGCTTTGACCAACAACCTCGGATAGGTATAAAATTTTTGGTGGATTCTCTCAATCTCTCCCACACATATTGATGACATCGAGCAACATTTTGACAAATAACCTTGAATAGGTCAAAAATCTTTAGTGGATTCCCTCAACCTCTTCTATATAAGTTAACATCATCGAGCAATGCTCTGACAAACAACCTCATATAAGTCAAAAATCTTTGAAGGATTCTCTCGACCTCTTCCACACAAGTTAATATCATCGAGCAACGCTTCAATAAATAACCTTGGATAGGCCAAAAATCCAAGGTGGCTTCCCTGGACCTCTTCACACAGGTTAATGCCATCAAGTAATATTTTGAAAAATAGCCTTAAATAAGAAAATAACCATTAAAGAATTTCTTTCGACCTTCTCTATACAATTTAACATCAATAAGCATCATTCTGTGAAATAATCTTCGACAACTCAAATATCCTCGATTAAATGTTTTGATGGATCTTCTCAGCTCCTTCAAAGAAGGATTGGATCCCCATCAGACCTCCACTCTGTTGGCATCATTACTGTGTCACTAGATAGTTACGGTCAATATAATGTTTGACCTCCTCCATCAAATTGTCAGTTGTCTGCCACCGTCAGCAAGCATACCTTCTATCTTTAATAAAATGCAGCCCGTTTGTTGTCATCAGCTCATCGCCTGATCACCAACTTTGAAATATCACCTGACCACTTCCAATAAGCTTTCATCAGCATATTGCTTAACTCCATGCATCGACTTATGATCATTGAATCTCTTCCCAATCGATCATTAACCATCGCCAAACTTTTGCCAATTTTTTGAACATCGTTAGATCTCTTTCCGACTACCAACCATCATCAAACCTCTGTTTATCCATCGACACCAATGTTCTTCAAGCTACCAATCCAAAGAAAATCTTGGACTGGCACAAGAAAATCATACTTTGTGCGCCACCAACGCCTACCAATATACTCATCTGGTACTAAAGGACCAAATCTTTACTGAAAAATGATAGTCTTGCGACTCCTTTAAGACAATCTTCAGATGAGAATTGGAGCCCATCTCGGAGGACCGGGCCTTTATCGTTATTGACGATCTTGCAACTCCTTCAGAACAGTCTTTAGATAAAGACTAGAGCCCACATCGGAGGACCGGGCCTTTATCGTTATTGACGGTCATGCGACTCCTTCAGGACAGTCTTCAGATGAAGACTAGAGCCCACATTGGAAGACCGAGCTTTTTTCGATTTTGACGGCCTCTAAATTTTTGTTAGTCCATTTCTCTTTCAATTTATAAGAGAAACTTTGTAATGGCTCAGGAGAACCATGTTTTCCCCTCCTCTAATATGGATATTTATAGGCATGTGAGAAGGGAAATTCAAAAAGTTTTCTAAAATTTTCTATTTTCTAGCATTCTCCATGAATTTCTAGAATTTTCATTAATATTTTGAAATTTTAAAAGTAAAAAACATCAATTTCTCTATTAATATATATATAATAATAATATAAAATTAATATTTTATTAAAATTAAGGCCGCACTTGAGAAGATGAAAAATTATTTCAAAATTTTTTAGAATTTTCTAAAAATTTTAATGATTTTTTGGAATAATAAAAGCCACAAAGCACATTTTTCGATATATAAAGTAATTAAAATAATTAATATATTATTAAATCTCTCCAAAAGAGGTGGCCCACATCTAGAAATCTCTTTAAAAATATTTTCTAGAATTTGAAATGCTATAATAAATAATAACCATATCATAAGGTTATTCATAATATGATATATATACTTATTATATTCATATAATAAGTATAACAGTGTTATCTGATGTATTTGTACCAAAAAAAATTTCTACATCTATTCATTTCCCTCATACTATGCTTTACATAATTATAAAATATCTAATCCATATGATTAATCAGATTTGGTTATTATTAATTGAAGAGGTTATTAGCAAATTGTTTATACGTATTAGCTTTATTTAGCAAAGTGATGTATAACTTTAGAATCCGCCATTTGTTGGTTGTTCCATAGGACCAAAGCTCATAAGTGGCAGATCCATATAGGCTCAGAGTAATCAATAGATAAAAGATATTTTACTATTTTAATACTATCAAAGAGTTTAGCTATTTTGAGCGTAATTTAAGATTTTCAAATAAAATTTATATGACCAAATAATACTTATTAAGTACCGCATTGTAATTCATCTGGAATTATTAAAAAAAACCAAGCTTATACATATTTTTGGACTTTATAAGCTTCGAATTCCAAAAATAGGGAGCCAATTGATATGTCACAAAATTCGTCATGATTGGCACGAATCTCGATGTAAATATGAGATTGAGGCTCCAAAAATTAAAATCGGGACCATATGATCTCCAATTTTAGTAAATTTATAATCAAATTGAACATCTCAATGAGAAGTACTCAACGATATCAAATTTGATCAAATCCGAACCCAAATGAGCCCAAATTAAAGGTCTAAAGTCTATTTGAAAGCTTCAGAGCATTTATTAGACTACCACATGATATCCAAATATGGCATGCTTATAGTCGAATCGAGCTGCTCGAGAAGACAAATCCAACGAGCCCAAGATCACTCAATTCTGCCATCTTTAGGGCATCTAAATGCTTGATAAATGTATTATGATCAAGTGGGAATGCCCTTGATCTTCTCCATATTTACTAGTTACGCCACTCCCAAAAAATTACAAATAGCCCCCCATTCTTCACATGAGGGGGGAAGAGAAAAAGGAGGAATAGAAGAAAGAGAAAACTTGAAGATCTCTGAAGCTGAAGTCCACCCCAGCATCACCGTCGATGAATTTGCACCACTAGGTTGTCGTTGTTGAACCTCTGGCCGACTATCGCCGTTGGACTACCATAGGAAAACCATTAACGAGCCTTCCTCCGATTATCGTCACCACCAACCTCGATCTCTCTGACCATTGTCTCCATACTACGATACTTCCAACCTTTGTTACTTGCCGACTATGATCCTTCCGACCACCGTTTCCTGTCAACTACAGTCCTTCCGACCATCGTCGTCTGACTATGATCTTTTTGACCTCTATCGTCCGCCAACTATGATCCTTCCGACCACCGTCGTCCGATTACAGTTCTTTTGACCACTGTCACCTGACTACGGTCTTTTTGACCTCCATCATCCGCAAACTACGGACCTTTCGACCTCTGTCGCCAACCGATTACTATCTTTCCAACCACCATCGTCAATTACAGTCCTTCCGACCACCGATGTCCAATAACAGTCCTTCCAACCATCTTCGCCTGACTACGATCTTTCTGACTTCTATTATCTACCAACTACGATAATCCTGACCTCTATCGCCCGTTGACTACGATCCTTCCAACCACCATCGCCAACTACGGTCTTTCTGACCTCCGTCGCCTGCCAACAAAAGTCCTTTTAACCTCCATCGTCTGCCGACTACAGTTCTTCGGACCACCGTTGCATGACTATAGTCTTTTCGACCTTCGTCGCCCGACTACGATTCTTCCGACCACCATCATCCGACTACAATCCTTCCGACCTACATCGCTCGTCAACCAAACGAACATATCAACACTGATTCTTTCAACTCCCACCATATAATGCACTATATATGATATATATTTGCTACATCGAGCCAAGGCCTTCCTTCCAAGGAAAGGCCTCATTTGTAATCAATTGCAAGCACTAGTGAATTCATTCAGGCTGGGCCAGGCCCCGTGATTTTTCTCCTTTTCAAAGATTTTCATGTAAAATTTATGGTGTCTCTTATGAACACCATAACCATACTCACTTATCTATTTGTGTGTTGAATCTTCATACAAAATTAAGACACTAAACTATATCACTCTCTACCGCCATAAATTTTTCAGGACACAACAATTATGAATGCTCAAACCAACTTCTCAACCCCTTACCAGTTGGTTTGATTTTCAGACTACTTTGCTTCTATTGTTGTTGGATAGTGCATGTTTGTTAGCCATTTTTTGTCTGGAGGTTTTTATAGTCCATCTGATTATGCCTTCATTGTTGCTTTGTTTACCTTTAGAACTATAATTTAATTTTATGACTGTTTTGTAGCTCTTTTCATTTACTTGCACATGTTATAATAATTTCACTTAATAGAATTATACTATGCCTTCATCATTTTCACTTGAAAAAAATCTCATTTCTATTGCTCTCACTCCCTCAATCATCTCACCTGAAGCATTTAATAGGACAAGAAATCAATAAAACTACAAGAAAGGAAACACAACAGACGAGAGTGAAAACAAAAATGAAAATGAGGCGGCACAATGGGACTACAAGTAGCAACAAGAGTACAAATAACAAAAAGGATACAAAAGAAAACTGCTTGATCCAAAATTATAACAGGAACAATGGTCAAGCCATTATCAAAGCTCCAGTAGAATAGCAAAGCCATGCAATTACCATAACGAAATTACAACTACTTGACATCGAAAAAGAAATTGATACTACAATCTCCTTGTAGGTGTTCCAAGACAAAAAAGGATAACATAAATATGATCCTTGCATGATAGACCTGTTCCAAACTTAATAAAGCATAGACAAAAATTCTTGAGGCAGCTAAGTTTGCAGCAACGAAGGAATCACCAGAAGAGTGGCTTCCCATTCTTTGATGTGCCCAACCATTAATAAAGAGCAAAGAACATGATGCTGACAACAGAGGAGCACTTTAAGCAGCAGAAAAACAAGCTAACGTGAGTCAACCTGCAACTATTTCAGTGCTTAGCAGCTTAGATATAGCTTGTCGATCTCTTCATGTGGATAAATAAAGATCTTCCTAACCATAGCGCAGAATTCCCTGTTTTATATGAAGAGATAAGTTAGAAGACCAAAAGAGTTCTTTGCAATGAAGACAAATAACAAGATTCTGATCGCAGGTTCTATGTTTAATTTAGAATGTAGCTTGTATACATAATATCGGTTCGTTCAAAATTGATATTGTAAAATGAAAGAACGCTAATGGCACTTAACTGCCATGGGTAGTCTCCAATCAGCATGGTATCACCCTCATCATCAGTGTATATAACCTGCCAACCAGAACAGCAGTCGACCAATCTTCCTTTAAAGTCAAACATCCGATCGAGCTCATAAATAAGTTCATCATAACCACTAAATCTTGAGAGATCAACTGATCTCCCCAGCGCACACCCATGTTTACGAACCTGAGGCAAGATAAATTAGCTTACAGAAAAATTGCATAACACAAGAATAATTATGGAGAAAAAATATTTGGTTATAATGAATTAATGATGATTCATGACTATTATGGGATTGTGTTCTTATTTTGCTAATCTTAATGAAAGGGGAATGGCTTTCTCCAATCATATTAATTAAACTTACAATATCGAGAAAAGGTGTAGATACCTTGGTGCAGCTTCGGATAGGGATGGGGTGGGTAGCGTAGGATTGATCATTTGAGGTCCCAGAACCACTGAATTCTGATGGCTTAGAAGAGTTAGACTGTTCTGAAAACTGATCGCAATCGAGGATATAAGATGGGGAATGAGCTGCATTATATGATGCCATTGATTGTTTTATAAGTTCATTATGAGTGGCCACATGAGGTAACACACCATGATATGAATTCTGTATGAGCGGAACACCAAAGATCTTAGGAACCTTGCAGTAGTTTTCGTTTGCATGTTTTAGTGACCGATATCTGTCTAAGTAAGGATTCCCAGAAGTTCCACTTCCAGATGAAGGTGATGTGTCAGCCAGACACTTTTCCTTGTTTGATTTCTTATGAGCCGAATGTGATGAGCAGTTATTAACAAGAATCTCCTTCCTTATTTCGGGAGATGTAATAGGCAGATGCTTCTGCTGAGATGCTAAAGGTGAATGTACATTGCCGGGTACATCGGAGAAGGAACCTACTCCTCTTGCCATTCCATCTTGACATTGGAAGAGTCCCTGAAACTTAGTTGCAGGCTCAATGCAAATCTTAGAAAAACCTGGAAATGTATTGAAAAGAAGAGCAAAAATAATCGACAGATGAATTTAAAAGATACCCCATAAAAGCAGAAAGAGATGCAAAAGGAGTATATCAGAACTAGAATGTTCCAACAATTGAATTTATAAGCTTGATGAACTATTCAGTGAAACTATAAAACGAAATCCATCTTGCAAACAAGCCAAACTGTAGGACTTGGAATTTTTTCCATTTAAGCTTTAGGGGCTGTTCGGTATCGGATTTGCGCCTGGATTTAAGCAGGATTTAAGGTAAATCCAGCCAAAAGGTTTTCGGAGGTCATCTAAATCCCAAGTTTGCATAAACCCACATAAATGTAAATCCCATCAAGAGTTGGATTTACGGATTTACATAGTTGATTTAGCGGAAGAAGCGTGCGAAAGGGAGAAATATCGTTACCTTCGCAGCCCTATGCAAAAATCCGGCCATTTTCCTGCACCAAAGAAACGGATTTGTGCTCGTCCTTGCTCAGCTTGTCGTTTTTCTGCACTGACTATGCTTCTTCAGCTGTTGTCCTGCGTGCAAGCGTTCGAAGCAATGGCGACGAGGAAAAACAATGGTAACGAAGAGCTAAGAAGAAACGACGACGAGGAAAAGCAACAAAACAAAGTAATGGAGAAACGAGGAAATGGAGAAGATGAAAAATAAAAACCTACATGGGCTTTATTTGAAATTAATCTACAACAACAACAACAACATCAAGCCTTTGTCTACCCCCCTACATGGGGTCGGCTACATTAATCATTTTTCTCCATTGTGTCCTGTTAAAAGTCAAATTCTCGTTTAAATCTAATAAAGAATGATTATTTCTAATATTTTCTAACAAAGACTTTTTTAAGTCTACCTCTATCTTTCTTAATATAAATCAAATCTAATACCTCTACTTTCCTAACCGGGTCATCGGAAGGCTGTCGTTTTATGAGACCAAACCATCTAAGGCGACTCCCTCTAATCTTATCTTCCACTGGAGCTACTCCAACCATTTCACGTATATGCTCATTTCATATCCTGTCTCTAAGGGTAAATCCACTCATGCACTTGAGCATCCTCATCTCTGCAACACGTAACTTAGTATTATGCTGCTCTTTTAAGGGCCAACATTTAACTTAGTATTATGCTTCGCTTTTAAGGGCCAACATTTAAGGGCCAACATTTAACTTAGTATTATGCTTCTCTTTTAATGGCCAACATTTTGCACCATAAAGCATTACAGGTTTCACCACCATCTTATAGAATTTTCCCTTAAGTTTAAGGGGGATTTTTTATCACAAAACAAGCCTGATGCATTCCTCCACTTCAACCATCCAACTTGAATTATACTGATAATATCCCCATCTATTTCACCATCACTCTGAACAATAGATCTAAAATATCTAAAATGTGTACTCTTATTAATGACTTGATCACCCAAAGTCACAATCCCTCCACTAGGTCTATTACTACTAAAATTATACTCCATATATTCAGTTTTAGATCTACTCAAGCAAAAGCTTTTAGACTCTAAGGTTGACCTCCCTAATTCAAGTTTACCTTCAACTCCCTCTCTAATCTTATCAACAAGAAGAATATCATCAGCAAAAAGCATACACCAAGGTACATCCTCTTGCAAATGTCTAGTGAGAACATTCATGACTAAAGCAAAAAGATATAGGCTTAAAGCTGATCCTTGATGTAATCCAACCGAAATAGGAAAATACTTGGTCAAACCACCTTGTGTTTGAACACAAGTAATAGCTCCTACATACATATCTTTAATGATTTGAAAATAAGCATTATTAACTCCTTTTTTTCAAGAACTCTCCATAGCACTTCTCTTAGAAATTTATCGTATCCTTTTTCTTGGAACTTTATCTAAAGTTAATCTAACTTAGCTTTTTTTAGTACAATTTAAGCATCAATAATTAATTAGATTAAATAAATAATTAGTATTATGATTTAATTAAATAAATATAAATAATTAATATATTTTAAAATACAAATAATTAATATCTACTTAATATTATAAATAATTAATTAATAGTAGAATATTTAAGTGATTAATGAGATAATTAATAGTATAATTAATAATTAAAACTAATTTAAGTGATTAATTTCATATTTAAATCTCTATTAGTCTTAAATCCTGAGATCTGTTACCAAACAGTTTCTCAGGATTTAACATTTTTCATATCAAATAGTTTATAAATTTTAACAGCCTCAGGATTTACTAAAAATCCGGATTTAAAGGATTTACTAAATCCCACTAAATTAAATCCAATACAATACCAAACAGCCCCTTAGAGGTTTTCTCAGTTCAATATATCTGTAGTTAGTACAGACTTCAATAAGCAGCATTCATCTCAAAGAGTTAATTGTTTCAAATTGGAAACCAGCGAGTCAACCAAAACAAACCATGAGCAGATGAGGATAACTGAGTACGAATGAAAACTTACAAAGTTTAACGTGCAACTCACCGAAGTCCTATGCAATAATCCCTCATGTCAAGAACAATAACTTTTTATATATGGCACTCCTCCATCATGCATGCAATATGAGATTTAACAGAGTCAATCAAATTAGAGAGATTTAGTATGATTAGTCGTACTCAATGTTCATTTGAGGTTGGTCTCCATATCCCTCACCCACTTGTTTGGGGGTTTGGTGAAGCTGTTGTCACTAACACTTCAGCTTCCTATGATGTACACTCCTTAAAGATAAACAGGCAACTCAACAAAAATGGCTATAGTTTTTCATATATGAACAGCCAAAAAACTAGGAAACAAATGATGGAAAACAACTGTTGATGCTTCTTAAGCTAGATTGTGCCTTTTCACAATCAAGTTAGTTGAGAAAAAAATAAATAAATAAATAATTTTTTCCCGTACATGGAAAGAAGAGGTTGTTTGACCGTAAATTACCATTTTTGTTGGGATCATAAGACTTAGGAGATAGTGAAGATCTACAAGGGCGATTCCTTTTGGTAACAGCCATTTCTGAAGGTTCCACTGCGGCATCAAATGGTGTGACGTCCCATGGGCACACTCTTTCTGGTCGTGGAATGCCAGATGGCTGATCCCATCGAACCTAAATGATAATATAAATGTGTAAACAAATGCTGCATGATATATGAAAGATAGGTCTGATTGCTGAATTCTTTGTCCTACTATTTCTACCAAGCATTGAAAAAAAATGAAAAAGCGAAACGAAATGCCATAAGTCTATTGTCAACCAACATGTCATGGGATTCTAAACTTCTAGGATATAACGATAATGTTCTGTTTTTGGTACATATGGACTTGAATTTACGTACCTTAAAGCACTTCCATTTTGAATCTGGCCATTTTATTGGTTCAGCATCTTCAATAGCCATGATTGTGCCTGTATGCCTAAATTCCCAGGAGAACACTAAGAATGAAGTTCACTACTGATAAAAGCCGAAGCAAGCCAGCAAATGATAAATAAACTATTAGTATGATGCAAAAGAGACCAATGCTAAGCATGATATGTACCTTTCTTCTTCACCATCTTCTCCTTCAAAAGTCATTCGAAACCTCATTCCAATAGAATAATTGTGATTTACTGAGTCCATGTATCGATGATATGGAACTATAAAATCAGAACTGCTTGTCCTGAAACAAAATGAGATTTAAGGAAGAAAATCAAATGACGTGACATGACAGTTACCGTAATATCTACGCAACATGCAGATTAAATGTGACATACTAAAAAAACATTTAAATAAATAAATAAGAAATTAGATACAAAGCATGTAATGAACACCTCCAAAGATAATACAAAGCATAATTAGGCCATTAAGGGACAGTAAACTCAGGCATCCAAAGTTAGGCCTCGTTGTTTACCTTGGCCGGTAATAAACACTAAACATGGTCCGGGTATTAATTGCGTGCATAGCAGATGCAAGTATGCCAATCTGCATGCTTTCAGTCGTTATCACAGATGTAGATGCAACTGTAGGCAACTTCCTTGCTCGGCGAACTCCAACGGCGAGCTTCCCATCTTGCCCTCTGTGAGAAAGAAACAAAATTAACAAATGGAATTGGATAACTTTTTTTATGTCACAAAATATCTACTTTACTGCAGCTGACTGGAAAGTGGAGAGGTTGTAAGAAACACGCTCTACTCCCAAACATGCAAAATGGTTGAAAGGATTTGAGCACCGAGATGAAAGATGTTTCAATAATCTAAAAACCTTTTCCTTGAGTACTAATTCTGGGGTTACCAGGAGAAATAATGTAGGCTAACTAAGAGGGAAAATTGATAGAAATAACTAAAAGCTGACCTGAGAAAAATGAAAGCATCCCCAGTAGACAGCTTTTTAGCATTGAGAAATATGCTCCAACCAGTTGTAAGCAAATGTCTCTTTGGATGTCCTAAAAATTATAAGCAAAGAAGATACTCATCCAGCTATACGGGTCAAGTTGGTTGAAATTCAAGCAAAGGTAAAAGGAGTGCAAATTCAACATTCAACATTAAACAATGCAACAGGTTTCACTTTTCGACCAAGCAAACTAGGCGTTCATAGGCCAAAGTTAAATTTCTAACACTATTGTTTTAAGAAAATAAAGTAACACACCTGGTTAGAAGAATTCAAAAAACAATGTAAAATTGCTTGATCCTTTTTATTGCTAAGAAACTCAAGTAGAACTTGTAGCAATTATTTTTGCATTATGCTACAAGAACTCAAAAATTTTATCTAGTATGCAACCATAATAGCCTTGGTCAACTTAATGAAATCATCAAATGATATGAACCAAATTCAACAATTCATTGATTTTAAACCAACTCAGTACATGCCAAGGTTAAAATCCCTCAAACTTATGTCGAAATTGCAAAAAGCCACGACACATTAAAAGAAGTACTTTGTCAAGTTGCCAAGAGAAAGGCTCTATATGCCTATAGAACTCATCCCCTAAAATAATCAATCCACCACTCACTTACTCATTTAAGCAAATTCACCAAAAAAGTTTGCCAAAGTACAAACTTATTCATCCAAGAGGACTTGCAAAGAGAATTCATCCAATTGAACTAGACGTCAATGTGAATGTCTACAGATGTTAGCAATTATTTCGAAAAATATCTGTTAGTCAGATCTGTCCATCTCACAAGAAAACTTTATGGTGTACTTGTGTAAATGTACATTTATTAATTGATTTCAGCTATCCCTATCGTGCTAAACTTTGACCTCAACCTATAAATAAGAGGTAAAAGGATAAGCTCAATATATTCTAACATTTCTTGCCCAATAATTTTTTGCTTAATGACAAGAAACCAAACTATGAACCATCCTGATGAAATGTAAGCATCTTCATAAGTTGAATAACAAGATTTCCTTTCTACTGAACAACTTAATTACATGGAAGATTATTTGACGAGGATTATTTAGGGAATGCTCGAGCAATTTTCGAGAATTAATCCCAATGTTAATTTTTTTCCAGAGCAAGCATTTATTGATTCTCTTATTTGTTGACATCAGTTGAGTCACAAGGCTCACGTCTATATTCAAGTGATCGATTAAACTTATGTCTGAGGAGAAGTTAATATCAAAAACACAACTTCTTTTTCATCCCATCAGGTGCCAACCTCAAGCTATCAAAGCCTTTTCTATTTAAATAGCAGATGCTCCTTCTTAGTTAAAAGTCCCAAATCTTGAAGAGTTGTTTGCAACTTCTCTCCTCAATATCAATGATACACTCAAGTGCCAACTTCTTTTACTAATTCAAATAAGCGGCATTAAGACGGACCTTGCCTCTTCAATTGAGAAGTATATCAGTTTGCATTAAAGAGACAATTTCTGACTCAATTTTCTAGTATCTATTGGAAAAATTTGTAAGCTCTTCTAAATATAACACAAGAGCAGACTAAATAACTAAGAAATTTCATGGGATGCTTCTAAAGTGAAATGCTAGAATGTAATGACTTTAATTCAAAAAACCCAAGTTTGATAGACGCAAGCACTTCAAGAAGCTACATTTAGATACACATTTGAACTACAACCATTGAGAATGTTTGCCAAGTCACATGATCTCGCTAGTAGTCTTATTAATGTAAGAGAGTAAACCACAAATCTATATCACTATGAAAATATTATTAGCTAGTAGTCATATTAAGTTATCCTCTTGGCCACATAACACTAGTTCAATGTGGAATCAATGGTTAATTGTCCATGTCTAGCAAAGTCAACCTTAAAATAATTATGAGAAGTAGGCTGAAAAGTTGCACATCAACAACAACAACAACAACAACAACAATAGTGATTTCAAAATCATTAACTTCCTTTTGAGGGGTGTGATTAAAAAATATGATAGAACTATGAAGCTGAAAGCTAGAGAGATCACCTTAACCACAATAGTACCCGATTTTCACTCCTTTTTGTGTCTTGTAGAAATCATGAGTGCAATCCATGATAAAGATACATTTGTTGACCAACACTAATTTGTGAGAGGGATTTCTTGCTTTACAACCATTAAAATACTATGTGGTTCATAAAAACTAAAGGCAAGATACAGAGGACTACCGACATATTTATATATCCTTTGATGTGTCGAGTTAAGATACTGAATCATGTAGTTAGCTTGGGCATTAGTAGTCACTACTCGATTATTCATCCTTACTTCCAAGCGCATTCGATTCAAGTTGTAATGAATCATCCCAAAAAGACTATTTTATCAAAACTTTATCATTTTGTGTGACTTCTAAAGTGGTCAATTGAACTCAACAAATTCTAAATTCCTTCTATGAGAAGAACTGCAATTAGAGTGCAACCACTAGTCAACATTCTAACCAGCTTCACACTTGCTATACTGAAAAATAAATAACAATAAATGATGTTCTACTTTGCCTTTTAAAAAAGGAATTAGAAATAGGATTGTGTTGAAAAATTCAGTCATCATTATGCTTTTTTGAGTAATAAAATATGCTTTCAAGTTATTAACAAGCAAGATGAGAATGAAACCTTACCAAATATGCTCCATTTTGCTTTGTGAGTCAAAGAAAAGCACCTCGTCATCTTTTCTGACGTGTATCTTATCATGAATCAATCAAATAGAGACTATGAAGCACGAGAAGAGTCAATATTGAGATATCTCTTAAAGTGAAAACTAAAATCGACAAATTCAAGTACTTTAGAATTAAACAAATTCCTATACAAAAGAATCAATTGACTAACTTCTCATCAAAATGTGGTAATCCCGATGACTAAACAACTACTGAACTTGTCTATTCAAGCATTGAAGAAGCAATCTAAAGCCACCTTTACTAATGTGGTTCCATTCATTGAGTACTTATCCTCTAGAAAAATATTATCTATAATAAAAGATCAAAGATTCAATATCAAACCCACAAAATACCTACTTCTCAATGGAGAGTTATTTTAGAAAATCTATTAACCAACCCACGATATACACGAGAATCTGGGATTATTGACATCTTAAAAGAGATTCATTCAGGAAAATGTGGAATTAGTCTAGATGTGAGAAACATGCTAGAAGCATCTTGCAACAAGGTTATGTTTTTAGCCAAGTCTTAGGATTTATGTTGACGAACTCTCTACAAGACGTGTTTTACATCAAAATTGCAATTTTACAACTTAATCTTCTTAGAAGCTCAACCAAATATCAAGCTTTTAGCCATTTACAATATGTATTTTCTCATAATAAGTAGCTAAAAAATTAATTCTGGTAAATGATTGATTATTTCATCAAATGGCTTGAAGCAAAAGTTTTAGCCAAAGTTATTATAGTAGTTGCTTATAACTTTATGTTGATCAACATCATTTGTCGATCATAACTAACAAAGATACATAATTTTTTGACAAAAGAATTAAAAACCTTTGCCAAAAGCAAGGAATTCATCTCTAATTTGCTTTAATTCATCATATAAAGGTTAATGGGCATGTTGAAGCCATGAACGAACTAATCCTAATCTTTTCCTAAAAAAGCAATGTCGAAGAAACCAAAGGGAAATGAACCAAAACAATGCCATCTATACTCTCACTTTGCATACCACACCATCTTGAGCAACAATTCAAACACCCTTCGCTTTGCCTCATGAAATAAAAGTCCTACTACAATGTAGTACAACCTTCATAGCCAAAGTGTCATCACACCATTAAATTTTAAGGAAATAGAATTCGATGATTGAAAATTTTTGAACAAAAAGGGGAATTCAAACATCTCATGATTAATTAGAAGAACTAGTAATTTAAGCTTCCACCAAATAGGAAGTTAAACGAAGATTTGCTAAATATTATGGTCGTAATGAGAAAAGAGATTTTGTTCTAAGAATCTTGTCCTATTAAAAGTAAATGCAACAGATTGACAATCTATTCTCAACAAACTCGACTCTATGTGAGAAGGATCATATATCATCAAGGAGCAAGTCAGCCCAATGTACATTGACTACAAATTTACATTGAAGAAAGTCTATAGAGAATATGAAGTGTAGATGATTTGAAACTTTTCTATATTTAAAAGGGAAGTTCTCCTTAAAAATTCTTCTAATATGCAAATTCAAATAGAGAATAAGAGAAAAGTCCTTTAATATTGAGTTCTATTTTTTTGTTATTTATAGAAGAAAAAACCAACACAATAAATGAATTCTTGAATTTAAAATTATGATAATTAATAAGAAAACTTAGAAAGCTCATCCCTGTTAGTGAAAGTTTTGTTATGTTTCATACTATCCTCTTTTAAAGTTACCTCACATGATGATTTAGTGCAGGAAAATTTATCTATGCATCACAGGTCTCGTGCGCCACCTCGCCTCGTTGTCTTGCCAATGCCGCCTCCGTCGCCTCGCATCTAAGGTATTATCTCGACACTAATTTATTTTATGCTTTGCTATGCATGAAATAAGTATCCGTGACTATTATTCTTAGGAGGCAGGAAAATTTGTCTACATCAAAATAAGTACTCGCGACCGCTTTTCTTAGCAGGAGAAAATATTCGTATGCATGATAATAAGTACCCATGACAGCTTTTCTTAGCAGGCGATAAAATTCATATGCATGAAAATAAGTACTTGTAACGACTTTTTTTAGCAGTCGGAAAAAATTTATATGCATGAAAATAAGTACCCGTGACTACCTTTCTTGGTAGGCGGAGAAATACGCTATATATATAAAAAAATTAAGTACCCTTGACCGCCTTTCTTGACTAGCGGGTAACTTTTGTGCTTTATAAATAGGTACTTGAAGACCAGTGACTGCCTTTCTTGGCAGGTGGGAAAAGAAAAATTCGGCCACAATGTCATATGACACTACTATGACTGCCTTTCTTAACAGGCAGGAAGGCCTAACACACCTTGATGCAGCCCCCTACGCGGGGATAATGCCAGGGTGCTACCTAAATTTTCAGTAAATAACTTAGATAAAATTTAGAAGAAAAATTAAAATCTAACCTAACTTCTGAGTCAACAAAAAAATGCACTAAAACTTAAGTTATAAAAATTAAAAGTAAAAATGAACAAAAATCAAAGCATAACAGAAAGAGCTTACAGTAAAGTGGTAAGGGAAGTAATTGCTTGCCAAAAAGCACAAACTAAAATCTTCACCCTTAGCTTCTAATTTGCTCATGTACACGTAAATCCCCCAACAACACTCTCCTTGCAAAATGGAATATGAAAAATGAACTAAACCTCTCATCTTATTTATAACATAAAATTCAAATCATTTGTGAGCCATACCAATCTAGGATCTCTTTGCTAAAAGACAGGGAATGTATACTTGCGAGCCCCATCAGTCTAGGATCCCTTTGCCAATCACATGGGCGCACTGCATAATATGTATGCATACTATCGGCTGTAAAAATGCATTTTATAAATACACCAGTAATCATACAACAAGCAAATGCACATACAAGTAAACACATAAATGCATATGCAAATACACAAATATGCGTACAAACATTCAAACACATATGCAAGCATACAAATATACAAATACACTTGCAAATGTGTATGCGAACATGCAGATATGTCATACAAATTCACTGCATCACATGCATATACAACATATAAATGCATTATGTAAAAATGAGTTGAAAAAACACTTACAGCATGGGCCTCAATGAGCATGCCATACGAATATACGTGACATTCACAAATAACAAGTGAATTTTAAATAATCGCTCTAAAAGCATGCAAACATACATTATGCAAGTACAAAAAATGGCATGCACATTATTTAAAATGAAATTTAAATGACCAATATGTGCTCCGACAAGTGCGTTAAGCTGTTAAACCCTTTGCCTGAGAATGTTACGCGGGTCAAAAGTGAATTTAAGTTCAAGTTCGATCCTCCTCTTTGAATGGACTGAAGTTGACCAACGAACAAATACACAGTCATAGTATCGACCGGAGTATTTGGTTTATACATTCATATTAAGCTTTCAAGACCTCATACAAAAAAAATTCACCACCAAAATATGTACCCTCGGTTTTGATGTCTATACAACTCTAAAAATTAGGAGCTAAACCCAATCCTATGTTGTCAAGCAAATAGAGTTGACAAAATTCAAATAATAAAAAAAAATTACTTATATTCCCCGATGATTATCGTATTGAAAGCTAATATCAACTAGAGAGGAACATGTTATTTAAATGCCTCCAAAATTCTAATAAATAAAGTTATTTGAAATAACTTTAATGTCACCTCAACGATGACCGTGTTGAAAGTTAATATCAATTGGAGTCTCTATGTTTTAAATGCCCCCTAAATCTCAAAGCTAATAATAAAGGGGCTCTGATTCTAATGATAGTTCAAAAATTCAAAAATCACAAAAAATTTAAAATATTCAAGATGAAATAAGTCACCTAATAACTTAAAGTGAAAATCTATCAACCTACCACAATAGTTTGTCAACGTGAATAAATAAAGAAATCACTTTAGCTAACAAAAAGCGAATATCCACACAAGAATATCATTAAGATTCATTCTCAAATTATCTCCTGTTAGTAATGACGTGACACATGTTCTCTAATAGGTGATTTTGCCATCAAATGGCACCACAGCTAAACAGTTATGATCGGGGCCCTCTGATCGGGTAGTTTTGCCACCGAGTGGTAACACTAAATTACGGTCATAGCTAGAGCCCGTATGTTCCCCAATGGCTCTAAATTCTTGATTAATGAATGAATAGGGTATAATTAATAAGGCACAAAACACTTTGTTAGCTAAGATGGACTCAAATCTATCCCCTTAGGCAAATATTCATCCCAAGTCTACAAGGTACCCTTGGATGAAGCAACCCATGGCTGCCAACAAGGATCCTTCGATCAAGTTGGGTCGATTACCTCTTCAGACTAGGGACCATGATGACCCGGGATGACAGAACCATGAGATCTTGATTGTGTTCATCATCATTCCGCCCACTATCAGCTTTAAGTACACAGTAAAAAATTTTGAATTTTCAATATCTAATTCTGATGCTACTATACGCTAGATACTACCTATTTGTTCAACGATTAACCTTAATTAAAAGTTCTCTCTTGTTACTAGGACGGGTAATTAACTATAGGAGCTTGTGCCTATAGAAAACTAGAACTCAAATCATAAATCATTGCAAAATGAGGGAAAAATCTTTGGATAGTGTTTTATCTAAAAATTTAATCTGCCTCCTGAAAATTTATCCCGAAACATAAACTCGTTAAAACTCTCATTGTCGACAAAAAAAATAAGCGAAAAGGTCGAGGTGTGAATTTTCAGAGCCCACATATTTCTAATGACTCCACTAGGGATGGCTTCACTTTTCATCTTTGGCTAGTCATATATTTAAGCTATAGTAGTAGCAATATCTAATGAGTGAGGATTTAAATATCAGTCATAAAATAATATTTTTTTTAATTGGACTCATTAAAATTTTCTAAACTATATTTTGAAATAATCCAAATTATCTAATTATATCACCTTACTCTGTCAAGTCCCTGTGCTTTGAAAGTATGGGATAACATATTGAATTCTGATCATTGATCCCCATTTTTCATTATGTGTAGAATGGACCTCCAAAACACTCCTTTCACAGTCCAACTGGGACGTGGTGCCAGCATTCAACTGACAAACATTATCATCAACACCGGAGACTCTAGTGCCACCATCCAATTTGGTGGTTTATAATTCTCTGAAACTACTATAAGGGTTATTGCCATCCCTATATGTGGCATGGATACCAAAGGGCTTGCTAGGAGGCCTCATGTTATTGAAGTTGTTGCTTGTCACGTGCATCCTCTAGCATTAAAACCACAACAAGCCAAAGCTATTGCTGTTAATAAGGTCCCCTAGAGAGGACCTCAATTTTATAAAGGTTATCCCAGTCAGGAATCCCGGCTTTGAAGAGGGTTATAGACATGCAAAAAATTTCTGTGATGCCTGCCAACACTATCGCCTTGCCAAACAAGCCTTTCACACTTAGAAGATACAACGCTGAAGCTTCCTCATCTGGAAAAAAGTTGTCAAGAAGACAACTAAGGAAGAATAATTCAGAGCTGCAGACTCAGCAATCACTGCCCATCGATGCATCAATCCTCCTAACCTTGGAGCCAGAGGCTAACATCTCCAACAACAACAACAACAACAACATCAAGCCTTTATCCCACTATGTGGGGTCGACTACATGAATCCTTTTTCTCCATTGTGTCCTATTAAAAGTCAAATTCTCGTTTAAATCTAATAAAGAAAGATCATTTCTAATATTTGCTAACCAAGTCTTTTTAGGTCTACCTCTACCTTTCTTAACATAAGTCAAATCTAAGGCCTCTACTTTCCTAACCGGGTCATCGGGAGGCCGCCGTTTTACGTGACCAAACCATCTAAGGCGACTCTCTCTAATCTTATCTTCCACTGGAGCTACTCCAACCTTTTCACGAATATGCTCATTTCGTATCCTATCTCTAAGGGTAAAGCCACTCATCCACCTGAGCATCCTCATCTCTGCAACACTTAACTTAGAATTATGCTTCTCTTTTAATGGCCAACATTCAGCACCATAAAGCATTGCAGGTCTCACCACCATCTTATAGAATTTTCCCTTAAGTTTGAGGGGTACTTTTCTATCACACAATAAGCCCGATGCATTCCTCCACTTCAACCATCCAACTTGGATTCTGCTGATAATATCCCCATCTATATCACCATCACTCTGAACAATAGATCCAAGATATCTAAAACGTGTACTCTTATTAATGACTTGATCGGCCAAAGTCACAATGCCCTCACTAGGTCTATTATTACTAAAATTACACTCCATATATTCCGTTTTAGATCTACTCAAGCGAAAACCTTTAGACTCTAAGGTTGACCTCCACAATTCTAGTTTACCTTCAACTCCCTCTCTAGTCTTATCAACAAGAAGAATATCATCAGCAAAAAGCATTGGTGAGCTAAAATCTCCACCCGAAATAAATACGCAAATTTAAAATGGGTGAAAAGAAACAGCTCCATTGGTGAGCTAAAATAATTATTCTAGGAGCAATGGCCCTAATCCCCAACTCCTCAGAAGAAGAAAGAGATTGAAACTCTATCCGCAAGGGTCCACATAATTCTAAAGATTGTCAAGGAAAAGAGGCTAATGTAAAAGAGGTATCGAAGGCCACTAATGATTGAGGCCAGGAGGACCCCAACGAGAGAGTTGCCATATGTTATGGTGACTCAAAGAAAATTAAGATCAGCTTCGCATGAAGCACATCAGGACGTGACACTTGGACCATGTGTCCAAGAATCCATCACCAAAAGGGCCAAGTGGAAAGACATAAATTTGGAGCTCGAGGCCTCATTAAAGAAGCGTACTTGAGAAGAAAGTAAGTACGGGAGTGACATTTGCAACCTCACAGAGATCCGCCCCCATAAATAAAAATCATCAGAAATAGATACCAAAGGTCTCAATTGACACTTCTTTTGATCATCGACACCTTGGAGAATCCTCTAGGGTATCCCATCATCAGTTAACTTCGTCATCTCAAGAAATAAATTAGAGTCCGCACTCAAAACTAATCATAAAGGGGCTCTTACTCTAAGTATGAACAATGAGCCAGTGTTAATGAGAGTTCACACTAGTAAGATTTTGGAGCCAGCAATTTTAAAATCCCTGCAAGTAAAGGGTCACCGAATTCAAGCCAGCAGGATGTAACTCCGGTTGTCCTCAACCTCCCCAGCTAATTGCCTTTAAGAACCAACTAGACAAACCTCAAATGGTTATAAGAAGATGTAAGTCTAGTAGAGCCTCAGATTCATGATAGAATTGCTTAGAGATTGAAGAACAAGATGATTGGAGGCAACCCTTCATCGATTGCTTCAAAAAAGCAAACTCTCACTAGATAAATCATTACCTATACAAACCGGAAAGAGAGTGTTGCAATATGCATTTGTAAATAATACATTGTAACGAAGAGCTTTCGATTAAATGTGGCTAAGATGTTTGGGGATTGAAGAGGCTGAAAAGGTGGTAGTGAAAGTTCATAAAGGACTTTGTGGTGCACATTAATTAGGTCTCAAAATGGCGCTCAAGATTAAAAGAATAGGTTATTGCTGGCTATCACTAGTGAAATATTGTATTGCCCATCTAAGTAAAGCCATAAGTGTTAAATCCAAGTGATATATCAGCCAATAAGTCAAGTTAGCGTAGCAAAAATTCTCCTACAACCAGAAGCTAAGGTACGAACGGGTGTATGAGGTTAGATTCAATAAGCCCAGGTGCGGTCGACTCGTTGGCAACTCAACTTACTCAATAAGTCATAAGAAAGGTCGCAATAAGAGAACCCCCGTTTCGCAGCATGACAGCAAGGCCTGTTAGATTCCCAATGCTTACTTGACTCGACAAGTTCAAGTAGTCATGGTCTAGAAGATTCTTATTGAGCAAAGGGTCGAGGCGATAGTGGAAGGGACAAATCTCATTCAAAATAGTTATTGAATGTATATAGGCTTTGAGATTATAAACTACAAAAGAAAATTCCAAATCTACAAACTATAACAAATCTAGTTTGGGAAGCATGTTTCTCCATAGCTCATGTGTAAAGCCTGAGCGGGCGTATGAGATCGGACTCAATAAGCTCAGATGTGACTAAGTCGCTAGCAGCTCCACTTAACAAGCCATAAGAAAGGTCGCAATAAGGGAACCCCATCTCAACAATCAGATGATAAGAGTTGTCAAGTCCTAGCTTACCTAACTTGATAAGTCCAAGTAGCCCAGATCGAGATATTCTCAACTGATTAAGGGTTAGAGTACTAACTACATTTGGTACTATCAGTCAAATCAAAACCTATAAGTCCTTCAACAAATGTGCCAATCATAAAGCGAGGATAAGATGAATTTGGCTTCTTCAACAAGTCAGTCAAAGCACAAAGCGAAGGACTGAAGAAATTATTCTGGAGTTCGTATAAAGCTTGAGGTTGAACCCAAAAAAATTTGTCATAAATAAGTCTGTTATGCACAAAGCACTCGACTGATGACTCTTTGCCATCGACCTAATGCCCAGGTCACCTACATGCATCCCTTCATCAAGCTTGTCAAAGCAAAAAGAAGAGGGCAAAAGGTATGCAAATTTTCTGACAAGTCAATGAAGATAAATATGGTAATCCTTTGTCAAGTCCACCACAGAAAGCACATGAAGGAAGGAATCAAATTCTCAAATTCCAAAATCGATTAGTCATCAGTAAGTCCATTAATACAAAGCACTCGACCGATGACAATCACAACTGGTTCAACAAGCTATTATAGTCGAACCAAAAGCAACTACAAACTTGACACTTAGGTTAAGACTCAGGCGTATGTTTGTTCACAACTTCAACCATCGAACCTCCAAGAAGGAGAATTCTTTAGACCAAACAAAAAGAAGAAAAAAATTACTGAAAATAAATGAAGTAAAAAAAAATACATGAAGGAAAGACAAATATATATATATATATATTATATACCCTACCCTACGTTAACATCCAAGAATATAAAAACAAAAGAAAAGTTATTGGAGATCAAAAGTGCCAACTATTTATAGAAACATGGTCCACTTTAGGCATGCATCATATTTATTGGGGGCATTTGTTGACCTCAATACTACTATTGGGCTCTAGTCGACCACGCACAGTAAGTTTCGAAAGCAAAAGAGCGCGACGTCACATGGAACTCACTTGACGGGCATCAACCAAAATTACAAATCACCTAAATGACCTCCGTTTGTGAAACAGTTAGTGTCAGGATGTTTGGGATAACTGAAACAGCTAAGATCAATACCCATATTGATCAGGGTCGTCGATAGGTGAAAATTTAAATTTTTGTGCGTGTGAATCAAGGCGGCATTAACCTGCGTGAACAACGATGACGTGACGACCGAGCTAAAGCATGATTAATTAAAAGAAAATCGTATGAATTTTATATTTAAATTAATTATAAATAGTTATTTAAAAAGAGAAGAATAAAAAAATCCTAAAATACCCCTCATTCCCACTGACTTAACCACCCTCAAAACCCACTCACACCTCACTCACGCACGACACTCCACTCATGCCCAAATGCCCTTCTCTCCCTCTCTCACGTGCCCAACCGGCCCACCGCCAGCCATTCCCGCCGCCGCCATCACTTAGGTAACCTCTCCTCTTCCTCCTTCCTTCCTCAATTTCTTCTTTCTCCCTAATTTTCTCTTCCTCTTCTTCCCCATCCCCACCTTCTTCTTCCTCATTCTTCTTAAACCCAACTCTAACCCTAATTTTTAAATTTTTCTCTCCACATTCTTTAAATCCTTATCAACCCTTCACAAAAAAGCTTCCCCTTCATCTCCTACATCTACACCAAAAGCCCATCATACCTCACTTTCCCCCTCTAGTCCTAGAGAGAAAATTCTCTAAAAAGAGAGAAAATCCATCATTTTCCTCCCAAAACAATCTCCTCCAACCTTCATCTCCTTCGAATCCACTCTCATTCCCTTTATCTCTCTTCCTAGAGAGGAAAATATCTTCCCTCTCTTTCTCTCTCTTAAGTTAGAGGGAGAGAGATTCTCTCTCTAGCATCAGCCTCCTCACAATCATCACCCCTCTGCACAATTCCCATCATAATCTAGACTATTCCTCTCTTTCCACTCTCTTTCTCTCTCCAGAAAGAGGTTAGTTCATCTCTTTCTATCTCTTGCCCCTCATGTCAAAAGGTATATATATATAATTATTATTAAATAAATAATAATAACATAAAAAATATATTTTGTGCGTCACGGGTATCGTCACCGTCGTCTCGTCGTTGCAACCTCTACTGCGCAGTTGAGTTATAACCCCTTGACACTAATTTATTTTATGTGATGCAATGCACAAAAATAAGTACTCATGATTGCCTTTCTTGGCAGACGGAGAAATTTATAATGCATGAAAAAAAAGTACCCGTGACTGTCTTTCTTGGCAGACGGGAAAATATGTTATGCATGAAAATAAGTACCCGTGATCGCCTTTCTTAGCATGCGAGAAATATATTATGTATGAAAATAAGTACTCAAGACTGCCTTTTTTGACAGGCTGGGAAATCTAATATACATGAAAATAAGTACTCATGATCATCTTTCTTGGCAAGCAGAGAAATTTTATATATATGAAAAACTAAATATCCGTGACCACCTTTCTTAGCAGGGAGGGAAATATTGTGCTCTATAAACAGGTATTTGAAGACTCGTTGGCTGTCTTTCTTGGCAAACGAGAATTAAAAATTCGGTTGCGGTATCACCTAACATAGGAGCTAAAGAGAGATGCTGTAACATCTCTTTCTAGAGAGGGATAGGCTAAGTTTTAGTAGGAATAGTGTAGGCGGGTGATGATTGTCAGGAGGATGATGCTATAGAGTCTCTCCCTCCTATTTTAGAGAGAGAAAGAAAGGGAAGAATTCTTTTCTCTATAGGACGAGAGATAAAGGAAATGAGAGTGGATTTGAAGGAGATGAAGGTTGGAGAGGATGATTTTGAGAGGGAAATGATGGATTTTCTCTATTTCTAGAGAGAAAAAGTGAGGAATGATGAGGCTTTTTGGTATAGAGAGTGTGGGAGGTGTAGGAAAATTTTTTTGTGAAGGGATGATAGGGATTTGAGGAATGTGGAGAGAGAAATTAAAAAAATAGGATTAGAGTTAGGTTTAGAAAGGAGGAAGGAGAAGGTGGGAAAGGAGAAGAAGAAGAAGAAAAAATGAGGGAGGAAAAAGAAATGGAGGAAGCAAGAAGAGGAAGAAAAAGAAGAAGAGTAGAAGGAGAAGTTACCTAAGTGATGGCAACAGCAGGTCGGTTGGGCATGTGAGGAGAGAGCCAAGAGAGGGAGAGAAGTGAGTTCGGGCGTGAATGGAGTGTCGTGCGTGAGTGAGGTGTGAGTGGGGTGTGGATGTGTTATGTGAGTAGGAATAAGAGGTATTTTAGGTATTTAGATTTTTTTTATTTTTCTTTTTTTTAATTACTAATTTTAATTGATTTTAAATATAAAATTAATATGAATTTTTTTAATTAATCATGCCTCACCTCGGTCGCCACTGTCGTTGTTCATGCACGTTGATCCCGCCTTGATTCGTGTGCGCAAAAATTTTAATTTTTATCGATCGATGACCCTGATCAATATGGGTGTTGATCTTAGTTGTTTCAACTATCCTGAACACCCTAATGTTGTCTGTTTTGCAAATGGAGGTGATTTTGTCGATTTGGAATTTTGGACAACTTCCGTCGAGTGAGTTTTGTGCGATGTCGCGCTCTCTCACTTTCAAAACATACCGTGCAGAGTCGACCCAACCTCAAAATTAGTATTGAGGTCAATAAAAAATTTCAATCCATTAAGGATTACAAAATTCCATGAACAAGTAGTAATTTAAAGACTCAATTTCTATAAAAAGATTAAAAGAGTACTAACATTATTCCATCTATGGCTTTAATATATCAAGCTCGAACAAGAATTCCAAGCAAAATCTAAGGTCGTTCTCATATTAACGCAACACAAAATAAAGGCAAAAGATAAGGTCACAAATTAAGACATTACATCAAGATTTGTGTCATTCATCATACACAACTCTCTATATAAGCCCATAAGCTATACATAATTTCTTTTAATTATTGGAGAATAATTAAAAGCTTAATTTATGAATTTTAAAAGGTATGTGGGACATGTCAGTTAAGGAAACAAAAAATACTTAAAAAAACACTTGATTTTATACCGCTTGCCTTGAACCGTACAAATTTTCATATTTTTAAAAACTTTAAATTTATTTTTTATTTTTTAGTTTCTTTTTTCTTCATATTGGACAAGTCGTTAATCTTTATAATAGTATTTTTTTTGGATCCAATGGCTTTTAAAAGTTGTCTAGACTTAAAAAAGGCATATAAATAAGATATTATTTTGTACTTTTAGATTTATTGAATAAAAAAATTATTTTTTATTTATGCCAATTTTGTGTGTTACTACTCAACTCTGCTAAAATTTAGTGGTCAATCCCCTAGGGTTTTGATGAGACCTTAGTAACTTTTTCTCACTATTATTCCTCTATCTTTCCAATATAATTCTCATCTCCTCTACATAACCTCAAAATAAATTCAATTTCTTCTAAACTTTTCCAAATATTCCTTCATATATCTCATCTCTTAAGACCTCAACTACTAATAGCCCTAATAAGATACCCTAGCCAAGTTTAATATAAAAAGATAATTTCTTACTGTAAGTAACCGGATATAAAATATCACAATTCCATAGTCAATGATCTGAAATTCATAAAATACCAATATTAGTTTTCTAATATTCCAACATTTTATCTATTATTCCTCCCACATTTCCCCTAAGAAAAACATGACCTTTGATAGTCTAAAAATTTTAGCATCAAATCCATCCAAATTCTGAATGACTGTTTCACTAACATCCAAATAAGTCTTCGATCACCACTCTAAAGAGATATCAATCAAACATCATAAAAATTTTATAAACCCTATATCATATTGGTATCAAAATCAAGGGCCCCAAAGAAATCAAGGACAAAGAGCTTGAAAGCACACGTAGCTCATAGCAGAAATTGAATATTTTTATAGCAAGATTTGATTTTTCTAAGACAAAGAATTTGAGATACCTTGTAATTAAAATCCATTCCTTTTTCAAGAAATGTAATTTTTTCCTAAAGCATTAAATATTCTAATTTGTTGGTTCATTCGTAAAAAAAATGAAAAATTGCATGTCATTTGAGTTACTATAGGAATTTACTTTTATTAAATTCACCGTCACCAAAAAGAACTATTCTAATATTTGTCTAAAACTACCATAACCTAAGATTTTCTCGAGATTCCTTAAATGCAAAAGGTATGTTCCACAAATAAAAATCTTACTTTAAATTGAAATTAAAATAAGATAGCTAGAAACTGTGATTACTGTTTTAATTTTATACACTCTGAGTATTTACTATTAAGGGGCTATTTTGTTGGCTAAAAAAGGAATGCAGTATAAAATGAACATAAAGTAAAAAAGAATACTTTGGAGAGATTCACTACAGGAAAAATGCAAATTTATGGTGGAAATTTTCCGTCAAACGAATTTTCGGCGGATTTTCGGAAGAAATATTTTCAACGAATTTACGCAGAAATTTTCGGAGGAATATAAAATTTTCTAAAAAATAATTGTAATAAATATTCATAATTAAATAAATAGTTTTAATAAATATTGTTAAGTTAAATTAATTAGTTTAATATTTATTGTTAAATAATTTTAATTCTAGCAAATAATTCCAGAATTCTGAGTTTAAAAATCTTATTATTCAATAATCTTTAATAAAAATAATCTTAATATATAATTTAATGATTAAAAATTATTATTAAAAAAATAATCTTTAATAAAACATAATATGTTCTGCATATTATTTAAAAAAAATAATATTTAATGAGTACTAAAAAAATTAACAAAGATTATATTTCATGTTTGAAAAACTACACTATATTTCAAAAATATTATTATTAATTTTTAATTAATTAATAATTTTAATATTCTATAAGTTATAATTTAAATAAAAAAGAGTAACTTTCGCAGCAGATCTTGCTCCGCAGCCAAATGGATGGGCACTGGATTATTCCCAAAGGACCGGGGTTTGAACATCGCACAAGCACAGGCAAGGGCGGGCAAGCAACGTTTGTGGGCAGGGAGCGTTAGCGAGCGGGCAGCATTCACGGGCGGGTGGGCAGTAGGAGAGCAGCGCGTTGGTGGGCAGTGAGCTGGCCTGCTCGGCTGAATTAGAATAAAATTCTTTTTAATTTTTCTGGTAGCAATTTTTAACAGCCGAAAATGTTTTTGGCAGGCTTTTTTCACCAGTGTTTGTTTTCCAACACATGTTTTAATACAACAACAACAACCTAAATAAGATTTTAAGGTTTCTAATGATCCTTACTCAAAAATAAGAATTAATGTCCTAACTATTAATAGAATCTATAATCCTAATAAATTCTGAAACTGGTTGACCCAAATAGATGATTTTGACTAGTATAGCATAGATGATTATTAGTGGGTAAATTTTACCAAGATTAAACTCAGAAGGCATACCAAGATCTATTGGACCATCTTAATAAGACTTGCAAACTCTTTATATCAAACCACAAGAAATAAGTTGCATTTCCTCCACAATTTATTCAGACCTGTAGGCTCCAAAACTTCGCTCCCCCTCTTTTGGGAGTTTTAACAAATTAGGTTCCGAGGTAAATTTTCAAAAGGCAGATTGGGTTTGAAATAAGACACTGCCCAGAGATTTCGCCCTCATTTTGCGAGGACTTTAGATCTGAGTTCAGGTTTCCTATAGGCGCAAGCCCTTATATTTAATTACCCCTCCTACTAGTGAGAGAGAACTTTCAATTAAAGCTAGTCGTCAATCAGATAAGTAGAGATACATATCTGGCACATAGTAGCAGCGTGGATTGAGGTATTTGACAGAATTAAGATTTAAAATTTGAAATTTCACCATCTTGCACTTAAAGCGGATGGTGGGGAAATGGATGATGGACCTGAACAAGATCCCATGGTTCCGTCGTCCCGGGCTATCATGGTCTCTGGTCTACTTAGTCAGAGGAGGTAGTCGACCCAACCTAACAAAAAATTCCTTGTTGGTGTTATGGGTTGTGTCGTCCAAGGGAACCTTGTAGACCTGGGATGAGTATTTACCTAAGGGAACAAATTTGAATCCACCTTAGCTAACATAGGGCTTTGTGCCCTATCGATTATATCCTATTGATTCATATCTCAAGGAATTAGTGATAATAGGAAGCATACAGGCTCTGACTATAACCATAATTTAGTGGTACCATTTGGTGGAAAACCACCCGGTTCAGAGGGCCCCGGTCATAACCATTTACATGCGGTGCCATTTGACGGTGAAATCGCATATTAGAGGACACGTGCCATGTCTTTACTGGCAAAATATTATTTGAGAATGAATCCTAGTGATATTCTCGACCAAATATTAGCTCTTTGTGAGCTGAAGTGATATTTGAATTTATCCACCTCGACAAATTATTACGGAGGGTGGATAGATTTTGTTTTAAGTGTTTGTTGATTAAATTTTAATTTTAAATATTCTAAATTTAGGTATTTTGAATTTTCACAAGCCTCTGGAAGGCATTTCGAATATTTGGAGTTAACTCCTCCAGTTGAGATCTACGTTCAACACACCCTCATCATGGTAGCTTATGGGAAATTTCATTTATGAATTGAACCTTGTCGACTCTGTCTATTTGTCGACAAAGGATTGGATTTTTTGTAGGCTTTATGCCTTTATTGGTAATTTTTTTTTGTTATAGGTCTTGATGGCTTAATATGAACGTATTAAAATAAATATCTCAGTCGACGTTGTGGCCGTATATTTGTTTGATAGTTCAAGCCATATTTACTCCTATCTACTTGCATAGAAGGATCGAACTCAAACTTAAATTTATCATTTGACCCTCGCAACATTCTTAGAAATCATGTGTACCCATAACACGCTCGTCGAGGCCCATGCGAGTATTTGGGTGGCATTTTTATAATTATTTGTTGAACCTTATCGACTCTGCCTAATTGCTGGAGAGGATCAGATTCATTGTCGGCTTTATGATTTTATTCTGAGTTTCTTAATTATAGTCCTTGAATGCCTAATATGAATGTATAAAATATATATATCTGGGTCGATGTTGTAACTATTTATTTGTTTGATAATTCGAGCCGTATCGACTCTTATCTACTCATATAAGAGGATCGGGTTCAAATTTAAATTTATCATTTAACCTACGTAGCATCTTTAGACATTACGTGTGTACCCTTAATACGCTCGCCGGGGCCCATGCAGGTGTGTGCTCATACATTCGCATGTTTGTAAGCATAGTTTTGCATTCTTATGATGTATTTGTATGACTTGTATGTATAATACACACATACATTGGCTATTGTGCCTATATGATACATCTATATGTTCATTTGCTTGCATATACATCTATGCATTTATCTACATGTTTATATGGTTGCGTATACTTGAGTACTTGTGTGTGTGCATAATATTTTACATGTCGCATGTTGACTTAGTGCGACATTGTATGATATGCATGTGTGGGGGAATTTTGAAGACAGTTGTGCGGGCAACCCTTGTTTGAGTGTGTGCAGCATTTCATCTGAGATCTTATACACGCCATCTGTCCGCTTGTATGAGTGTTGCGGATCCAGTAGCATAACGTTGTGGTATATTGGGTCTCATTTGGGAATTTATAAATGCCTTTTATTCGCTTGCATGGATATTGCGGATTCGGTGGCGTGGCATCATAGGTGTAGAATGATTGTTGCTTTGTACAGGTAGACTGTCGTGTACTAACTAGTCTCTTGCTATTATGCATAGACGAATTATATTGAGTGCAAGTCCTCTAGCGTTGCCCATAGGCATTTATATTTGTTACCATTCCTCTACATTCACTCATAGGTAACATGTATGCGTGACGAGTCTCCTATAAGGGCTCGTTGGAGCTTATAATCATTGCAGGTATATTTCCCCTGCTTGCTACATGCATTGTAATTCTCGTACCCCGATCGACTCATTGCATTCGTTGCATGTCAATTTCCTTGATTTGTAGGGAACTCATCTGTAAGGTGCTTAACTGTCGTTGAGTGTGAAGGTAGATTGCATGTTGCTCATTGCTTGTGGGATTTAATGTGCCAATTCATACGTTGATATTGAATGCCTGGTGTTGCTGCATTCGTGGTATACTACTAGTATTTACACCATTTATTATGATTGATGCTTGCTAGCGTTTGCATGATCTATGTATATGATATACATATACACTACTTCTTGCCTGTTATTTCCCTTTGAATTGCGCTTGTGGATAGCGGGCTTTCTGCAACAGCTCGTAAGAGCTTGTATGCTTGTATCCCTTCGTTGCATTTGTTGCATATCCCTCATGCTTCATTTATAAATATCTCTTTTAATTTCATTGTTTGCAAGGTCGGGTGCCTTTGCTTGTACTTTGACATCGACCGCAAAGCGTTATCACATTTACCACTTGTCCTTCATATTCAATGTATATTAGTTGTCATCATTTGCGAGAATCTGATATGCATTAATTTGCTAATTAATTGACGTTGATGGCAAGGAAATTAACTTCTTCACAACTTGCTTGTTTGGCTTTACATGGATGTCGCACTCGTTGCACAAAACCCGCTGACAAATTATTATATTCATTGTATGCCACTTACCACCACCTCTAAAAATTCTTTATGCATAATGCGGCTGTTTCATCATGTCATTGGTTGGTACATAATATGAGTGATAACATTACCATTGTTGCTAATTGGCTTTTGCATTCTAACTGGCATAGCTTTCATGAATAAGCTATAGTATTCATTAAAGAGTTTGCATTTATGGTTCATAAGTTGCATTTGGAATTCCTTGCCCGGCACGAGTTCCATATTCTTCTATTTATGTTCAATTATTCATCACTTGGTGAATTACGGATTCATTTTTATGCATTTATTTAAGTCTGATTTATTGCTTTAAATTCTGTTCCTTATGGTCCAAATCAAATCTCTTGTATTAGTTCAGGTTCACTGCATTTGGGTAGGTTCTGTGCATTTTGGTTCAAGTTAGGTCCCTTGTTCACTTTGAATTTCGGCAACCTCCCAGCATCTCCCCTGTTTAGGGAAAATTTCACGAGTCTGGGCCTTCCCGCCACGCTAGAGAAAAGCGTATACGGTAGGTGTCGGATGACACCGCAGCCATAAATCTTCAATCCCACCATGTCAGAGAAAGGCGTGTATAGATCTTCGAGGTACCCGTTTGAAATGCGCAGTTGTTATCTCGTAGGCGCTGAGGCATCTACGAGTACTTATATTCGTCCCCGCCGTGCTAGAGAAAAGCGTGTATAGGGCCTACCCACCTCACCGTAGGCTTCGCACCGGGTTCCCCTCTCACTGCGCTAGAGAAAAGCATGTATGGGTGATTTCCGGTGCGCCACGAATGCCGAACATGGGATTTTAAGATTTTCTGAGTTTGAGATCATTTCTACCTTTGCAAGTGAAGCAATGACGTCGGTATTGAAGTCGATGGCACAGGGACCGAGGCACAAAAATATATCCCTCTTCTTTTTTTTAAATGCTTCCTTTCCTCTTTTTTTTTTTGAATAATACTAACAATAAAGGATAAAATATTAATAACTAATAGTATTAGTTAATACTACTAATTAAGATAATAACTAATAACAGATAGTGAAAAAACAAAATAATTATTAAAGAAAAGTTGTTGTGGAGATATAAGTGGAGATGGGTTGTTGTAGGTTTAGTTAAAGTTTGTGGATGCCAGCTGCTGTGTTGTAAAGGAGAATAATATGTGTTGTGAAGGTCTCACACGAGAGGTAGATTGCGGGTTGAGGGAGACGGCTGGGATTGTTGTTGGTTTAGGTTGAGAGTGAGGGATTGGAGCTGTGGTTTGGGTGCAGGAGATCAAGGTATCGGATCCAGTTTGGGAGCTACGAGGTGATGTTTTGTGGACGGTCGGCGACTGCTGTAGGCAGAGAGTTGGGCAAGCTCAACCACAGGGAGATTCTGTTGCAACAAGGGGAGGGGGTGACGAGTAGAAGTCGGCCTAGTGCAGGGAAGTCAGGACCCGACTGTAGGTTCAGTCGAGCGAGGCTCAAGGATCGGCACGATAGATGTGCGTGCCTTGCGGCTTTGGAGATCGTTCGAAGGTTGGATCGTAGACAGGCGGTTTGGCTTCGGTGCAGTGACTGGGTTCGACGGCTTTAGGGGAGACGAGATCGAGAGGTGGAGTTCTTTTCAGCTAGAGCATGGGTTACTGCATACAGGAGGAGGTCGGCATAAGGATTCGGTGCTGGAGACAAGAGGGGCTGTGGGTAGAAGGGAAGAAAGTGTGAGGCTGAGTCGTTTGCAAATGAGGGAGGAGGTGGGTTGCGTATGCGTGGAAGAACGACAGGGAAGAAGACCTGCCAGCTTTCATTTGTTTCCATTTTAACGACTGAGTATAGTAATTGATCAAGGCAAAAGCAGCGGGATTTATGAGAATAGACACAAACGTCGACTGGATTTCGAGGATTTGATCGGGGATTTCGACGGTGACGAGGTATCTGAGTGATATTTCTGGGATTTTAGTGGGACTTGAGCTGGATTTTTGCTCTTTGTCCAAAGGTCAACAAGACCTTAAACTAATAACTACCCCAAAAAATAATCAATCAAGTTGCTAAAGAGTTATTACAAGTCACTTTAGTCATCTCTTCTTTAGAATTACAAATATCTATCATTTTAAGAATATAAATAACTATATTATTCGCCGTGATTTTCATCTTCTTTATTATGATCACAGTAGTAAACCTCTTACTCCAACTGGCATCCTTTCTATTTTCATTGATTTTATTATTGAGAAAATATGCTTTGTATTCTACATCATCTTTTCGAGATTTTCTGATCACTAAGCTTCATTCTTGAGGTACAACGAAACACTTTGGCAAGAATTAAACCATTAAGTGAGGAGAATTAACATTTTTTTTTGGCTTTCCCTAAGAAATCATCATTCAAAGTTATTAATGGTCATAACCCAAGAAAACTAATTGATATAAAAAATATTATATATTATTCATTAAATGATGCTACATTCATCTTTGCAAAAAATTTTAAAGATATATATGAACAAGTAAAATAGTAAATCTAATTAAAAATAAGAAATATGCAAATGCAATAAATTCTTAATGACTTCTAAGCATTATCCCACCAAATATAGTAGGATTTATACTCAGGTTTATAGGCCATACAAAATTCTTAAAAAACTTGGATTAACTGCTTTTTTCCTTGAATAATCTTGTAACATGCACATAAAATCTATTTTCTATAATAAGGTCCTGTCTTATCAGAGAATTATTAAGCCTCATGATTTGTAAAATAATTATATTATAAGACATAAAGTGAAGTTTTGCATGTTCCACACACCCCATAGCTCTTAGATATTGATGGATACATTTCAAATAAACACTCCCCACCAACAAGCATATCACTCGAATTAAATAAAAAAAACCAACCTCCTTCTAAGGACCCTTGGCTCCTTGCTGACCTAAAACCTCCATTCGAACCCAATCGTCGACCCCATGTCACCCACGATCACTCATGACCTCACAAACTGTCGCTCCTTACGATACAAGACCCCTCAACCAAAGTATTCGGACTCTCACTCACACAGAATCGAAGGAAATAGGTTTTCAAAGCTTACCGGAGAGACGAACGAAGCCCTAGCCTTTCTCAATCTTCGCACTGCCGAGAACCCATCCCGACCTCTTGTAAGCCACATTTGTAGTCGTCAAACAGCTGACCGCTCCCCGTCTCCATCTCTCAGCCTACGTCGGCCGCAACTTCAACCCGACGCCTGCACCCGTTGTGCACACCCACCAACTCCTGATTGCCGGCCGATTCCTTCATCTGAAGCCTACGCGAACGCTAACCTCATGCGTGACTCTACCCGACCTATGCCCGATCGGCTCTCGCCTCTCTCTGTTATATTAAACAATAAATAATATACATAATATATATTATATTAATATTTATTATTATTATAAAACAGGCACCGCAACAGGAGAAGAATTGAAGGAAGTCCCGGGATTGATACGGTCCCCCAAAGCCCTCGACCGTCGATCTGATCCGACCGAGTGGATTGAAGACTTGATGTGGGCTCCAAAAATTCGGCCCCGGCCTTCACCCGCTTTGACTTTCTTCAGGGGAGTTTTAACGTAATTAAGTTTCGGGATAAATTTTGGAAGGCAGATGAGTTTGTAGATAAAACACTACCCAGAGATTTCGCCCTCATTTTGTGAGGACTTTATGATCTGAGTTCTGGTTTCCTATAGGCGCAAGCCCCTATAGTTAATTACCCCTCCCGATCACGAGAGAGAACATTCGATTAAGGCTAGTCGTCAATCTGATACGTAGGAAATACGCATTATCTGACATATAATAGCAACATAGCATTGAGTAATTAAAAAAATTAATAACAACAACAACAATAACAAGCCTTTGTCCCACTACGTGGGGTCGGCAACATGAATCCTTTTTCTCCATTGTGTCCGGTTCAAAGTCAAATTCTCGTTTAAATCTAATAGAGAAAGATCATTTCTAATATTTTCTAACCAAGTCTTTTTAGGTCTACCTCTACCTTCTTAACATAAGTCAAATCTAATACCTCTACTTTCCTAACTGGGTCATCGGAAGGCCGTCGTTTTATGTGACCAAACCATCTAAGGCGACTCTCTCTAATCTTATCCTCCACTGGAGCTACTCCAACCTTTTCACGTATATGCTCATTTCGTATCCTGTCTCTAAGAGTAAATCCACTCATCCACCTAAGCATCCTCATCTCCGCAACACATAACTTAGTATTGTGCTTCTCTTTTAATGGCCAACATTCTGCACCATAAAGCATTGCAGGTCTCACCACCATCTTATAGAATTTTCCCTTAAGTTTAAGGGGGACTTTTCTATCACACAACAAGCCCGATGCATTCCTCCACTTCAACCATCCAACTTGAATTCTACTGATAACATCCCCATCTATTTCACCATCACTCTGAACAATAGATCCAAGATATCTAAAACGTGTACTCTTATTAATGACTTGATCGCCCAAAGTCACAATCCCCTCACTAGGTCTATTACTGCTAAAATTACACTCCATATATTCAGTTTTAGATCTACTCAAGCGAAAACCTTTAGACTCTAAGGTTGATCTCCAGACTTCAAGTTTACCTTCAACTCCCTCTTTAGTCTTGTCAACAAGAAGAATATCATCAGCAAAAAGCATACACCAGGGTACATCCTCTTGTAAATGTCTAGTGAGAACATCCATGACTAACGCGAAAAGATATGGGCTTAAAGCTGATCCTTGATGTAATCCAACTGAAATAGGGAAATACTTGGTCAAACCACCTTGTGTTTGAACACAAGTAGTAGCTCCTTCATACATATCTTTAATGATTTGAATATAAGCATTATTAACTCCTTTCTTTTCAAGAACTCTCCATAGCACTTCTCTTGGAACTTTATCATATGCTTTCTCTAAATCAATAAATATCATATGTAGATCCTCCTTATTCTCCCTATATTTCTCCATCAAACCTCTCAATAAATGTATGGCTTCCATAGTAGACCTACCAGGCATGAATCCAAATTGATTTTGAGAAACATTAGTATCACGCCGCAGCCTACGCTCCATAACTCGCTCCCATAGTTTTAAAGTGTGACACATTAACTTAATTCCTCTATAATTCGCACAATCTTGTGCATCACCTTTATTCTTATAAATAGGAATCAATACACTCATTCTCCACGCATCTGGCATCTTTTTAGTCTTCAAAATATTATTAAAAAGTTTAGTTAGCCAAGAAATTCCTTCATCTCCTAAGCATTTCCGCATCTCTATTGGGATATCATCAGGTCCAACAGCTTTTCCACACTTCATTTTCTTTAAAGCCTCTCTAATTTCGGTTTTACTAATACGCCGATAAAAACAGAAATCTTTATTTTCATTTAGGATGCTAAGGTCACTAAAGTCAATTGTATTCCTACAATCTTCATTAAAAAGTTTATCAAAATATCTCGTCCACCTTTGTTGAATATCATCTTCTAAGAAAAGTACTTTTTGATCTTCATCCTTAATACACTTCACTTGAATTAAATCCTTACTACTCCTATCTCTTTGTTTGGCTAGCTTATACATATATCTTTCTCCCTCCTTAGTATCTAATCTATTATATAAATCATTAAAAGCTAAGATCTTTGCATCACATATTGCTTTCTTAGAATCCTTACATGCCTCTTTATATCTTTCCCAATTATCAGAATTTTTACATCTAAACCAATTTTTATAACAAATCTTCTTATTTTTTATCTTTTCTTGCACAATTGGATTCCACCACCAGCTATTTTTACTATTAGGGGCTTTTCCCTTTGATACTCCAAACACATCTTTAGCAATATTTTTAATATCACTAGCCACTTTTTCCCACATAACATTAGCATCCTCATGCACAAATAAAATCTTAGAATTTAAAATCTTACTCTCAAAAATATTTTTATTACTATTCTTTAAATGCCCCCATCTAATCCTAGAAAATCGCTTTACTTTATTTTTTATTTTCTGTCCTTTCAACTTAAAGTCTAAAACTAATAAGCGATGTTGGGTACATAAACTTTCACTCGGAATAACTTTACAATCTTTGCAATCTAAACGATCTACTTTTCTTATAAGAAAATAATCAATCTGAGTTTTACTATAACCATTCTTATAAGTGATGAGATGCTCATCTCTTTTCTTAAATAAGGTATTAGCAATTAAAAAATCATAAGCTAAAGAAAAATCTAGTATGGTCTTACCACCTTCATTAGTCATTCCAAACCCATATCCACCATGAATGCTTTTAAAATCATTTACCTCTCTACCAACATGTCCATTTAAATCTCCTCCAATAAAAATTTTTTCTTCGAGAGGTATCTTTTGAATTAATTCTTCTAAATCTTCCCAAAATTTTAATTTTAAACACATATCCAAACCTACTTGAGGAGCATAAGCACTTATAATATTAATAATCTTAGCATCAACAACAATCTTTAAAGCCATAATTCTATCTCCAATTCTATTAATATTTATAACATTATCTTTCAAACTCTTATCTATAATCACGCCTACACCATTTCTAGTACGACTCTTACCTGAATACCAAACTTTAAATCCTAAACTATCAATCTCCTTAGCCTTCTCTCCAACCCATTTTGTTTCCTGAATGCACAAAATATTTATCTTCCTATGAATCATAATATCTATTAATTCCATTAATCTTCCTGTAAGGGAACCTATATTCCAAGTTCCTATCCTAATATTAGTATCATGGACTAGCTTCTTTGCCCACATCCGTCCTTGATGTGGGAACCCTTGCCTATTTAACACTGCACCCGGGCGCCGATGCAGCGGCCCTTGCACACTTTTCACTGTATGCAAGCCGAATCCCTCAGGTAGTTAGGATAGATTATATTAATATTATGTATTAAAAAAATTAATGATTAATTAAAAAAATTAATTAATTATGATTAATTAATCATAATTATAATTAACTACTAATTACTTTTAATTAATAATAATTAACTGATTAGAAATATAATAAATAATAATTAACTATAATTAGTATTAACTAATTATAATTAATTTTAATAGCAATTAAAAAAAAAGTCTTCCTCTCACAATCACACACACAATATATATATATATATATATATATATAAGGTAATACTAATAGTAATGGTATTAGATATTAATACATAATATTAATATAATCTATCCTAACTACCTGAGGGATTCGGCTTGCAGGTGACTGGGAAGGAGATCGGGCAAAGCAATCGGATGGGGAGGAAGAGGCGGCTCGGTCACAGGCTAGGAGAGCTTCGACGAGAGGCTTGCGGTTCTACAGGTAGAGGTCGGCTGCGGCAGTGGAGATCTCGGCTTGGACGTGGGAATCGGGTTCAGGAGCAACGATGGGAGCTCTCGGCTAGGGCTTCGTTTGGGCTTGGAGATTGGACAGGAGGTGGGATTCGGCTAAGGAGGTAGATGCTAGAACTCTCTCTCTCTCTCTCTCTCTCTGCGAAATGAGGGAATCGGGAGGATCGGACAGAGCTTCGCTTGGCTCTGTAGGTTCAGCAGCCTGGAGAAGGAAAGGGGTTTGGAGATCGCAAGAGAGAGGAAGTTCTCTGTCTGGAAGCGCCAACCGAAGGCTTCATTTGGCTCTCATTTTATTAACGCAAGCGGGAGGAGAGTAGGTGCGATCTACATGGCTCTGAAGCAGCGCCGAACTGCAGAGGCATGGGTACTATAGGAGCGGCGTATGTGACACTGTAGCAGGCGACTGATTTGGCAGGGATTTGGGCATGGCCATGAAAGGTAATAATTTTCAAGCATTTTTTTTATTCTTCCCTCTCTTTTTTTTGTTTACACGGCAGAGGTCAACACTTGAAGACATTGATGGGGTCGATTCGCTCCCCCAAATTCCTCGCCGTTGATTTGATCGGTCGAGTCGAGCCAAAAGGGCAAATGCCCTCCCCAACCTCCCCTCGTGGGGAGGGGGCACCAGAAGGCTGCCAGAATTTCGAGGGGAATAAAAAAATTTTATTTTAAAATAAGACCAATAGGAGAAAACTTGAATGAAGTGCTGGGGTTGATAAGGTCCCCCGAAGCCCTTGGCCGTCGATCTGATCCGGCCGAGTGGATTAAAGACTTGAAGACTATTATCGGAGTCGATTCACTCCCCCAAACTCCTCGCTATTGATTTGATCCGGTCAAGTCAAGCCAAAAGGGCAAGTGCCCTCCCCAACCTTCCCTCGCGGGGAGGGGTTTCGGAAGGCTGCCGAATTTTCAAGGGGATAAAAACTACCTTTTAAAATAAAAATTAGGTTACCTAATCAACAGGTCGCGCGCAATGGAAGATTGAAAGACTATTTTCGGGGTCGATTCTCCCCCGAAGTCCTCGCCATTGATTTAATCCGGCTGAGTCGATTTGAAAGGGCAGGTGCCCTCCCTACCTCCTTTTATGGGGAGGGGACGCCAGGAGGATGTCGAAATTTTGAACAAAATAAAGGACCCCAACATAATTAATTTCAAACAAAATTAATCATTTTAAATGATTTAAAATATAATTAATTATCATTCCAATAAATTAAGAAGAAGAAGAAAGAGGGTCTACACCATCAAGTCAAGCAAGAGTTTCCAATTAATTGGAATATATAAAAATGAGAGGGAGAGAAAATATTTCTGTTTACATAAACCATTAAATAAATGATAGTGCACCTAAAAGTGACTTATAAAGTAGATGCTTGTGACAATCAAATCAGAAAACAACATTAAATCAATCTAAATCTGATAATGTAAATGGTGTTAATGGCAAATGATACAATCTTATTTCTATAATTGAAGAAAATTAACAATTTATTTTGGCTTCAATATACTTCTCAAGAGGAATCTTGCAATATACCATTTTGAGATCAAAGCATATTGATTTGATGCATCTTTTAGCCAAATCAGAATCATGCCACGATAGTCTTTGCTTGAAAACATCTATTATGCATCTATTCATGTCTTAGCAATGTATAACTAGAGTTTAGTTCTTTAAGAAATTTGAGAAACTCTATTCAAACTAAGAACCTTAGAAGCGTCATTAGACTCTTTCTATTGGATAAATCTCTTCCTACAGACAAATAATAGTTTTGAGATCTATTCAAAGGGTTATGTCAATGCCAGGAGATGTCTCCTTTGACTCAAATATATTAGACCATTCTTATGCTATTAGCATCTTAATAAGGAGCCTCACTTGACTTCTTTCCAACAATCTTTAATGATAATTATCATTCATTTTGTTAAAAGAAGGCATATCACCAATACAAAAGGAGAAGCAATGAATTTGTAGTGTATATAACTGACCTATAGGAAATAACAGAAGACTCATAGCAATCAATGCAGTTCACTTACAAGCAATAACTCGATCTTCTAATGTCTATTGAATAAACATAACCTGCATGTGCTCCGACAAACGTGTTAAAGTTACAAATAAAAATGTCCGAGAATGCTGCACAGGGTCAAATGCTCACTAATATAACAGTCTATTTACAAACTAAACATGCCCTGCATGTGCTTCGACAAACATGTTAAAGTTACAAACACAAATGTTCGAGAATGCTGCGCAGGGTCAAATGCTCACTAATATAACAATTTATTTACAAACTAAACATGCCCTGCATGTGCTCTGATAAATATCTTATAGTTACAAATACAAATCTCTAGGTAGTGTTTTATCTAAAATCCAATCTTCCTTCTTAAAATTCACCCGGAACCTATGCTTGTTAAAACTCTCCGCCGTTATAAACAAATAAGAAAAGAGATAGTGCAGAGAGGCCGGGGTACCTAGAATTTTCAGAGCCCACACTTCTAAGGACACTTGGAAGACCAAAGAAGATGTGGATAAGCTTTCCTAGATCGTGTTGATGAGTACATAAATTTTAACTCTTTAGAGCTGGGTTCATCAAGATATGATAAGAGTTAATACAACATCAAGATAAAGGCAAAGGACAATATTACAAATCAAAATATTGCATCAAAATATTAGCTATTCCTCATGCAAAACTCTCCATTCAAACTCATGAGTGACATATAATTTTTTAAATTATTAAAGAATAATTAAGACGCTTACTTTAAGGTCTTTTTATGGGCAAATAAGGCATATCTATCAAGTAAAAAATCTTCAAAAATTATTTGATTTCAAGACCACTCTACTTGCCTTCTTTGATCATTTTTTTTTTTTTGAAGCTTTAAATTTTATTTTATTTCTTTCATTTTCTTTCACACTATATTACGAAAAGCTATTAATTTATGTAAGTGTTTTATTGCCTCCTAAGACTTCTAAAAGTTATTTAGGTTTTAAAAAGCTAATAAATAGAACATATTTTGTTCTTTTGAATTCATTGAATAAAAATTATATTTTTTATGCAAATTTCATGTGGAAAATTTTGATGAATACTCTACCCTTTGGTGAAACTTGGTGGTTGATCCCATAGAGCTTTGGTGAGTCATTAAGTATCTTTTATTGCAGTCATTTAGTCCTCATTATCCTGGACCTTTGCACTTCATGTCTATAACGTAACAATTCTTAGAGCTCATACGATCAATGCATTGCTTGAGAATCGGTGACTTCTCCCAAGGATTTCCCACTTTGGGAACATTAAAGTACTTATTTAATTTACAAAAACACAATGAGTTACGAGTGTACGAAAAGAGTGCTCGTGGTACCTTCAAAAGCATTTCTTGCTTCAATTCTAACTTCTCGAGCAATATCCCATAGCTCACTCATAGTAACTCAACAGTCACATTCACAGATTTAGTCAAATGCATCATAGCCATTTCGACTTGGTCAACAGCAACATATGCAAAGGTGTCTTAGCAATACCTTTCTTGGTAATATCCACAAGATCAATCAACACATGATGATGAGGACTAAAACAAATTGAAGGATCAACTGAAGTTCCTTGATATTATGCTTCTTTACTCGCCTCAATAAATTCTAGTATTATTTTCTTCAGAGCATGCTTCGATTACTATAGAACCTCCATGAACTCTGTTGCTGATCCCTACCTTTCTTATAGTTCAGAAAGAGAATGGAGGTAATTTTTGGACTAGAAAGGCCTTCTAACTTTCATCTTATAGGTGTGAAAATTAGAACAAAGGCAAAAGAACCATAAAATGAACCCCGATGCAAATATTTATAGCCTTTCCTCGATGATGATTTGTATGGCAAAAGTAATTGAATACAAACAATCATTGTACTTTATGTGTCAGTTCATCATAGCCAGTTGAGCTCTAACAGATTTATTCTCTTATTCAATTCACCCTCTCAAAAAAGATAACAAAATTGGAGAACTAATGTCCTCCCATAGTTTCCCAGCTCAAGTCAATCAAGTTGGCATATGACATGAACCAAATTCAATAAATCGTTAGTCGAAAACTAAACCAACGTCCACTAAAGTTAAAATAACTTATTGTTACATAGACCTCGCCACAAGCAATCAAAAGACTCGTCAGTTCTCAAAGAGAAGTGCTCAAATTAAACTTGCCTTCTTAATGAAACCCAATAAAAGTCACCAAGTTCATTGAGAGCTATCAGCTAATTAGACTCTTCCATCTCATGGCAAAGCTTTACTAAGTCTTTTTATATAGATTTACTTATATTACTTGATTGTATCAAATCCTGCAGCAGTGAACCTCAACCTAAAGCTATAACTAATGGGGCAGAAAATGAACTTTATCTTCTTTTTTTTTAATAAGTTCATGTCCCATCAATCCTATACTTTCTAATACTAAAATATAATAAGAAACAAATAGATTCTCTCTCTAATTTCATCTTTATCTTCAAGCTCAAACTATATTTGTTAATGAAGTCTAAGGGACACCCATTGACATATTTGAATCCAGCATCTAGCATTTACAGAGATATAAATTTGACCAAATCATTGGGCAGGTTGGCCAACAAGTAGCCCAACTTGGAAAAAAGTCATGAGCCGAACAGCAGGCTCAGAATTAGCTTCATTGGTAAAGGGACTACATCTTTAACAAAATATCTTCTTAGTATAAATATATATATGTGCATGTGTATAAACAAGAGAATAGAATAATTAGTAAAAAAATAAATGAGTATATTCTCAATAAAAAAAATACTATCATAATAAATAATGTATAAATAAATTAGCACATAAAATTATTTAGATATGGTAACACTCTCCCATAAATTCAAGGTGTTATAGAAGATGTCATATATCAACTTGAGTTTAAAAATAATTGTGATCAACGATGTAGTTAAAATTTTTATTGCTTAGAGGATGCTAGTATCATAAGAGGACCTTGACCGATCCACTAAGAAAGTAATGCAAATTTGATGCATAGAGTTAACAATGATTTATGAGTTAGAGGAGGCCTGGATAAAACATTGCAATATAGGTATTGATAAAGAGAGTGTATGGAGTTATCAACAGAGAGCATCAACAAAAAATATTGATGGAGAGCATAAATATATAGGTCAACATAGTAAGAACAAATACATGATTCAGTCCTCACTAGAAAATAACGATATAGATTGCATAGGTGAACTTACCTTGTGAGACATACAGGTGGCCAAATATATCAATGATTGATGAAACAAATCAGTTATAGATAACAACTAAAGAGATGAGAAATGTGGAATAAGAGAAAAAGGTGCACCACTTTTGGAGATTGACGATAACAATACATGATACATCTTATAGGAGGCAAGATCAATGATTTCAAATCTGGGAATTATTGTCATCAATAGGTAGGCGATGCATGTAACATAAGGCAAGGTGGTCTCACCAAGGTTTGGTGAGAGCGTAAAGTCAATGGTAGCAAAATTGGATCCCATGGGATGTTGCAAGAAGGGTGGCAAGCAATATGGATATCTATGCCATAGGTGTCAGAAAAAAGGAGCAAAGAGAGTCAAAGCAGTCAGTGGTTTGTGCACATGGGATGTGTAAAGGGTTGCACGAGGGGAAAACCCTTATGGGTTGTAGAATGGGATGCATAAGTTGAGGTGTGTAAGAGACAATGATCTTTGGTGATCGGAGAAATTTAGGAAGATTGAGTACTTTGATACTACGAATGAAGGGATGGCATTAAAAAGGAGTATATTTTTACTGATTTTGCTTCCTAATACAAACCTATATGTGCCAATATATAGGTAAAAGAATATAATAATCAATGAAAATACAATAAAGAATAATATCCTCAAAAAAGAGAAAATAATATATTAGATAGTGATGCGTGGAGAACAAAGAAAATTGAAAGATCCTAGTGCCAGAATACCAAGAAAGGAGAGTTGAAAAGAACTACATATTTATTAAATTAACTGCCTAGTACAAGCATATATGTGCCTTTATACAGGCAAAAGGATGTAACAATCAAGAGAAATATAATAAAGGAAAAAAATCTTCAAAATGAATAAGGCAATATTATAGTAATAAAGAGTGCAAATTCCTCTAATAAATAAGTTAGCACAGGTGATAAGATATTATAACAAACATTTCATAAAATCCCAATCTAGCATACATATGTTCTGAAACTTGATCTTAATACATCATTTTTACCATATACATATGTTATCATATTTGTAATGAATTTCAAGTAATTTATACAGTATAAATTCATTACTTCTACAAACCTAATTTTGGATTCTCTTATGTTTCATAAACAGCCAAGCTATGATGCCAAGTTACCCGTCCAATTATTTTTTGAGCTTTTCTTCATAACTCCTACAAAACCTATCCATTGACTAGGTCTAATATAGATATGTGACAAGGTAGCATATTGTTACTTTATGTGAGCACGTCTACAGGGTTGTGCCAATTACTAGATAAAATATAGTTCAAGAAAAAATTACCAATTTTGTGGACATTCTAATTCAACTTACATCAGTATCTTAGGAACCTAGTCTCAACAACTTGAATGATTTCCATTATTAATCCATTTTCTCCATTAATTCAAACACAGAAATATGGCTGGCGTAAAATCTAAATAAAATCTATTCTATTAAGTACATCTCTTTTCATACCAAACAATCTCAAATTAAGCTTATCTCTTTATATTATATACGCATCTCTTGCCTTCATTGTAAATGCAACATGTTTTAATTTAAACCAACAGTAAACATTTCTATAGGAGGTTGAAAGTTCAAATTTCTAACCATTTTAGGGCAGTCTAGGATGAGAGCACCAGAATAGCCAAGTAATGACATTATGCATACCCATTCATGAATAAAGAATTCAAGTTCAAAATATTCCTAAAACCTCACTGAAGTAGAATTTTGATTATCAAGAGAGTGGAACGATCGTAAATTTTCAGTTGCCAAAAAATTGAAATTTAGCAATTTTGCATAAATTAAAGAAATATACCACGATATATATGGCGAAAACTCCATGCTTGTCCATGTAAATCTTTTGCAATGAGCTCTTGTGTAGGAGGTTGTTTTGACATATCCTAACATAAAACAACTGTCTAATCAACATGATTAGATTGACAAGCATGTAAAACGAGATGAAGTGTCAAAAAGATAATGCGGCTACAAAAAGAAAAAAGGAAAACAAGAAAAAAGAGAAAAAAAAAAAGAGCAAAATCTCAAAACCAAATTCCTGGCCGTCTTATTTAACATGTATTTCTCGTTAAAATAGTTCATTTTGCTCGTCCTAGAGGAAAAACATACCAGTGGTGGCAAGCAATCGTCAGCATGTCGCTTAAGAACAGAAAACCCTCCATGTGTGCTGGTATCAGATGCTGTGAGAATCTTGCAGAAGGAAAATACTTGCTGATTTAAGACCGAACTCTGCCTAGCCTCCACTTCATTGGTGTCACCCTCATGCTACATTCAGCACAAATCAAAACATTATGTAAAACACAAATAATTCTTCCTCAACTACCCGCTAATCATCCAGAGAACAACTTTCAATTCCTTTTATAAGCGCAAAGAAAAAATCAAATGATTTGTCTGCGAACCTCTGGTTCTGGGAGTAGTGTCACTTGTGCAAACACCTCATCTGTGTCTTTTTCTGCCTGTCAAATGGAATAAAAAACACAGCATACCAGGAAAAACAATAGTCTGTTTTGTCAAACATAGAAAAAGGAAGGCATAAAACAGTAGTACTCATAGTTTGGTAGATAAAGACCTGCAGCAGAACATTAACAACCCGACATAATATTTTAGAAGGTAAGCCATAGATAGGGATACTTCTATTTTCCTGTTGTGATGCGAAAGCCTCAATCTATAAATCAAATAAAGTAAAAATTAAAAAATCAGAATAGCTGTAGGCACGTTTCTCAAAAAAAAAATTAAAGCAAATCAGCATCGACAACAAACCGGCGTCCAATTCTTTCTACCATCAGTAGGATCAAGTAAGATAGAACATAGAAAATTTTCTGAAAGAGATGAACCCAAGCAGCAATTACCTGCTCAATGCAACCCTGTGGAAAGTAGTAAACCATTTCCCCAACACAGGGGACTGACACAAGAGGGCCGGCGCATTGCCGCCATAATTCAGTGTGAAGAAGATCATTGTTACCTAGATTTAAAACAAACATTTGGATTATGTCAGCCATGGTGCCAAATCATGAAAATTACCTCTCAAACAAGTAATGCCAGTAAGAAAAAGGAACGAATTTTTCATAACCTCAAAGCTGCCTAAGCAGCAGGAGGGAAACGACGTTTCTCTAAGTTGAGGGTAGTTAAAACAACGTCGTCCAAAAAATTCCTTCCCAAGAAACAAATGCATGAAAGTAACCAAGTATAGCGTAACCCCACAAGCAAACATTCAAAGCATGAAAGCCCCACCTTCGTTCCGTTTAATAAGAAGATGTCTATACGAAACTAAATCAAGATTTTTTCTTTTTCTTGAAGGCAGCATAAAACAATAGAACAAAAAGGCTAAAATGGTTATCATTCTCACAAAGAAATATGCATCAGCCCCACATCTTCCTCCATCGCAATAGCAGGCTAATGGGGGATATACAGAAACAGGAAAGCAATGCTGTTCACCTTGGACTCTCTCGTTAGAGCAGCTACTGCGCAAGTTCCTGGCTGTTCCACGAGAACCCATCTCTGTGTGAGAAGAAAACTTATGAAGGCACTGATAAGAGAAGCAGCGCTCCACAGATATACAAAAAGAGGAGAAAAGGAGAAAAAGAGGCCAATCAAACCTTACAATAACCAGTATTACAGCAAGCCGGTTAATAAATAGCAACATCAATGTCTCTTCTCTCTCGGCATCTCCAATGCTCCTACCGCCTCAGTACGAGCCAAACAAGCTTCCCTTCTATTGAGCTTCTCTCTCTGGAGGGTTTCACCCCTTTCCATTTTTTGGTGTCCTCTTTGGCTGTCTCGTACTGTCAGTCCAGAAGACAGAGAGAAAGAGGAAGAAATTGTGGAGGGGGGAGAGTGACTGAGTAGTTTGAACTTCGATGCATATAAGCATGCACTCTTCGTACGATGTTATGGCTAAACCCCTAGCAGCGTCGTAGATACAGTCAGGAAAAACCCACGCTGGCGCCCACATGTCCAATACCTGATTTCTTTATTATTTTATTAATATCAACTACAAGTACAATTATAAAAAAAAAATTCAAAATTTTAAGAGGTTATAGGTAGGACTGACAAAATCGAATTATGATGAATATATATAAAAAAAAAAGGGAGCCTCTTAGTTATTCAAAAAATAAAATCTTGCTAATGATATTCATGCTCTAATCCTTTATTATATCAAAAATTATAATAATAAATTAAATCATTGGTGATTAATTCATGGGCAGATCCCCACTTAAATTTAATGTATAAGAGAGATAATTTTGAAATTTTGTCCCCTCTCAAAAATAAAATTTTGCCCTAATATGACCAATCTCACGTTGTTTGCACGTCCATCCGAAGTTTCGAACATTTCGTCTTTGCGAATAAATGATAAAAATTTTCTCATATAAATTTGATAGCATTATGTTAGTTAAATTTTTTTAAAAATTTTATTTTATTATTATTACTATTTATGTTATTATTATTATTATTTTATTTTATTTTATTTATTTATTTATTTATTTTATTTTCATATTTATTGTTGTTGTCGTTTAATTAATTAAAATTTTGCCCACTCTAAAAAAGAAGCTGGATCTACCCCAGGGTTGATTCATATTTAACTCGCATTTTGTAATTCATTCTATATCTTTTACTGAACCATTTTCATAATACAAAGTAAATGTTAAAATATCATTTGAGGTAAGAGTACTGCCATATATTTTATAAGAAAAGTTAGACAAAAATTAAATTAAAATTAATATAAGAGATTGAATTATTCTTTTAATTGAAAAATATAAGAGAAATCTAAAAAAAATTGGCCCAACAAACTATTGTTGCATCTTTGATTTCAAATCTATGTTCGTATATCATATGAATTTTTTATGATACCAAAATATTATTGTACTGATTATTATTTATTCTTAACATTTATTCGATATATTTGGTCTATGTTGTTTGTGTGTACTAACGTTTCAGGAAAATTATACTCCAGACTGACAAAGACTTGAAGACGAATTAGATTAGGATTTCTTGTAAGTGAAGTATGTAAATTTTTATTTTTTTCTGAGAGAGTGTGATTGTAATTGGGTAACCATGCACACACACACTGGGGGAGTGAGATAAAATTTGTATTTTTAAACTAATCATACTGTATGATCCTTTATCGTACGGACGATTTGACTTGTTAATTCCTCCAGAACGGTATTTACAGAGTACGAAATATGGTTCATATTGGATCGTACCGGACGAACCTGTTCATTTTTGAACAATTTGTACAATACGATATAAGTTTGAACAGACCATTCTAGAGTACAAAATCAGGTTCGTAGTGGATCGTACTAAACAAACTTGTTTATTTTTGAATAATTCATACAGTACGATGTCATTTCGTACAGACCATTCTAGAGTACGAAATTAGGTTCTTATTGGATCGTACCGGACGAACCTGTTCATTTTTTAACAGTTCATACAGTACGATGTCATTTCGTATAGACCATTTATAGAGTACGAAATCATATTCGTACAGGATCATACATGAATTTTTGAACTGTTCTTACGTACGAAGTACGATCATACTGTACGATCTATATCGGTCAAACTTAAAATTTTCAATTTTTAGATAGTTTTTCTTGTCCTTTTATATAAGGGTCCTAAAAACTAACTACCTATATTCTTTTTATTTCAAAATTTTCTTGAGTGTACCTTAGGAGTGAGTTTGGGAGAGTGTTTAGAGATTAAAAAGTGAGAGATCTTGTGAGAGGGATTTGTTAGGGGATTCATAAAGGTGCCCAAATAGTGAGGATCTCTTGTCCATTCATCAGAATTCTTCCCTACCCCTTGAAGGCTCTTGAGAGAGGAATTTCAAAGAAGATTCGGTACTCTGCCGTCACCAAGAGGGTGAGAAAGAATGTTGGTACTCTGTCATCACTAGGAGGGTGAGAAAGAATGTTGGTACTCTGCCATCACCAGGAGGGTGTGAAAGGATGGTGGGTTCTCTGCCCTTATCAGGAGGGTGAAAAAGGACAACGGTTCTCTACCGCACCAGGTTGGTGGAAGAGAGGTTTTGTAACGGCTTCTCCGCCTTGCTGTGGGGGCTAAAGGAGAGTCACTTTGGTATAATGCAATACCTAGAGAGGAAGTCTCCAAGGAGTGGACGTAGGTCTTGTTGGACTAAACCACTATAAAATCTGGTGTCTTCTGTTCTTTACTTTTTACCGCATTTTATTTTGTGCATTTATCATTTTCTATGGTTAAAAAATTAATTTCAAAAAAATTATTATTATTATAAATTTTATATGTTAAAATATATTTTCTAAAAATACCAAGAGATAATTTTTAAATTTAGCAATTCACCCCCTCTTGATTAGCCTTGGGACAATTACATTAGGTTTAACAACCTATTTAAACTTTCAAGTGGTATGAAAGCGAGCTTTTAAAAATTAAGGTTTAGACAACTTTTAAAATGATTATGGCTACTTTTGGAAACCGTAACAAACCCGAAGGATATTCGATCACAAGACCCCCATTGTTTGATAACATCCCTTTTAATTTTTAGAAAATACGTATGTCTACTTTTCTTCAATCCCTTGACTATCATATATGGATTTTAGTACAGGAATGTTACATTAGTCCCACTAGACTTGTTGAAGGTATACAAGTTGAAACACCTTTTAATGAGTTGACAGTAAGAGAAAAATAATTTGCTCAGTTAAATGCTAAATGCTTAAATAATTTTTTTATGTATTGAAATCTGAGGACTATATGCTTATTTCAACCTGTAAATCTAGAAAAGAAAATGTGATAGAATTTGCATTACATATGAAGGAACAAATGAGGTGAAATAATTTAGATTGAATATTTTATTACACGATTATGAACTCTTTCGCATGAAATCGAATGAGTCAATCAGTGACGTGTACACACGTTTTATACAAATAGTCACGTTATTGCATGCTTTAAGTAGGAAACTAACGAATGTTAAAAAAGTAAATAAAATTCTTCGTTATTTACCTACTACTTATGATGCAAAGATAACTGCTACAATAGAGTCAAAAGACTTAAATATTTATTCTATTAATAATTTTCTAGGATCACTAATTGCCTATGAGCAAGGAATGACTCAAAGAAAGATTGATGCGGGTGACAAGTGAAAGAAAAAGAATATAACATTGAAAGTGGATGACTCAAAAAGTGATCAGTCACAACCTGAGAATGAAGATGATATTACACTCATGATGAGGTAATTCAAAAGTTTCCTAAGAATGAAGCAAATGAGATGTCAGTAATGGAATAAGGGTAAGTTCCATAAAAATACTAAGGCTTCTAATGATATAATTTGCTATGAATACAGGAAGCTAGGACACATCAAATCTGATTGCCCAAATCTCAAAGTAAATTTTAGCAAGGAGAAAGTTGAGGAGAAAATAAATGTGAAGAAGAGCAAGAAGATATTGCAGAAAGCATTTTGGGCTATTTCTATTCCTCAAAAAAATAGAAGTAAAGGAGGAAGTCACGAACTTGTGTTAATGGTCGATAAGCTTGATCAGTCAGATCAAGAAGAGGTATGTGACTTAACCTACGATGAATTATTTGATATTTATAAGAAAGTTTATACTGCATATAGAAAACTCAGAAAACATCATGCTAAGTTAAACATAGAATTTTTAGATTTATAAAAAGAGCATAAAATCCTTAGGAAAGATCACGCATCAATTGATAGCAACCACATGAGCTTATTGGATGAATTCGATGATTTGAATAAAAAGTATGAACTTTTGAAATCATCACACACAGAACTTGAAAATGATTATAAAGGTTTTTTGGAAGAAGCTGAGCATAGGAAAATTGATTTAAGAATAGATATTTCTATATTAAAAAAATAGAAACTTATATCTAGAATTGTGAATGAAGGCTATTATAAAAAATAGACCATGCAACACCTACACTTAAACAATTCTATAAGTCTAAGAAAAAGAATATGGGTTCAATACCTAGGAAAAGATCTTATAATGCACATAGACTGGTAAACCCCTTTCCTGGAGTGAAATATTTTTCATGTGGGATGATTGGGCATATTTTCCACACTTGCATAATTTATAGTAGAACACATCTAGTATGGAGACCTAAGATGTATAATTTACAGCAAATCAAATATGCATCTAGATTATTTTTGCCAAGAGGAGAACCCAAACTTGTTTGGGTTTCCAAGTCTAACATTTGATCATTTTGTAGAAACACTCTCATACAAGATCTCATAAGAACATGACTAAGGATTTAAATCAATATATAATACTGGAAGCCAAGAATAGAGACAAGATAACACTTAAAGATAATACCATTGAGAGAGTGATAGGTACATGTATGATTGAAAATTTGAACAACATTTTCATTGAAAATGTCTTATTGGTAGAAGGCTTAAAGCATAATTTGTTGAGTATGAGTTAGTTATGTGATAAGGGGTATAGTGTAAAATTTTTTCCTACTAGCTGTATAATAAGTCAAAATGGAATTGATGTTTTGCATGGAATCAAGGTAAATGATGTGTACATGCATGATTTTAATGTTATTAAATCTTCTAATATTATAGCATAGAAGGCTCTGTCACACAAGCATGAAAAATTTTAGGAAGATTACCTAGAAAGAATTGGTTAAAGGAATACCTAAACTAGACTTTACTAAGGATCACCTGTGTGATGCATGTCAATTAAAAAAATAAGTGAATTCCTCCTTTCATTCCATTAAAGATCTTAGAACTAGCAAATCATTGGAAATCATTCATATGGATCTTTTTGGACTAATTAGCACTATAAGTCTAGGAGGTAAAGTGTTTAGATTTGTGATAGTTGATGACTTTTTAAGATTCACTTAGATCAAATTCTTATCTCATAAGAGTGAATCATTTGATGAATTTAAAAATTTTTATACTTGGATTCAGGGAAAGTTAGGGTGTGAAATTATTTCAATTCAAAGTGATCATGGAGGAGAGTTTGAAAATAAAAATTTGAAGATTTTTGTAGAGAATAAGGAGCTGATTATAATTTTTCAGCACCTAGAACTCCTCAGCAGAATGGGGGGTTGTTGAATGAAAAAATAGAACATTAATAGAAGACACTAGAACCATGTTGGCAGAATACTCACTTCTGAAATATTTTTGGGCTGAAGAGGTTAGTACGACTTATTATATTCTGAATAGAGTGAATATTAGATCCAAGTTGAATAAAACATCCTATAAACTCTTAAGGGTAGAATATCAAATCTTTCACATTTGCATGCTTTTGGGTGCAAGGTGTTCATTCATAATAATGTTAAAACTCTTTTAGAAAAATTTGATCAAAATTTTGATGAAGGAATTTTTTTTAGATATTCTAGTGTTGGAAAATCTTATTGAGTTTTTAACAAGAGAGCTTTGGTAGTTAAGGAGATCACACATGTAGTTTTTTATGAATCTGGAAAGAGCCAAGGTTGGAAGAAGATCATATTGAAAATATCTCTCAAGAAATTGAAAAGACAAATTTGGAAGAAAATGTTAAGATGGAAAACCTTTTGCTTAGAGAATGGAGATTTTCTAAGAATCATCATATGGAATTGATTTTAGGTCAACCTAGTGAGGGTGTTAGGATTAGGCATGGACTTAGCAAAGAAGAGAATCATTCTGCTTTTATATCAATGGTTGAACCCACTAATATAAATCAAGCACTTTTGAGTGAATTTTAGATTTTAGCAATGCAAGAAGAATTGAATCAATTTATAAGAAATAATATTTGGGAGTTGATTAAAAGGATTAAGGATAAAAGTGTTATTGAAACTAAGTGGGTGTTCAAAAATAAAATAAATGATTCAGGAGTTGTGATTAAAAATAAGGCTAGATTGGTGGCTAGGGCTTGGTATGAGAGGTTAAGCACTTTCTTATTAGAGAGATTATTTATTAAAGGAAGTGTGGACACCACTCTCTTTTTGAAAATGTTAGGAGAAGTCATACTCCTTGTTCAAATATATGTTAATGATATTTTATTTAGATCTACCAATAAAAATCTTTGTGATGAGTTTTAAAAAATAATAAGTAGTGAATTCAAAATGAGTTTGATAGGAGACTTGAGTTACTTTTTTGGTTTTAGCATAAAGCAAAGTGAGGGAGGAACATTTTTTAGCCAGTCGAAGCATGTTAAGGACATCCTCAAAAAGTATAAAATGGATAATGCTAAGCCAGTAACTACACTAATGAGTTCCTCAGTACAGTTAAATAAGGACTTTAAGGGAAAATCTGCTGATCAGAAGAAATTTAGAAGAATAATTAGATCATTAATTTACTTGACTGCTAGTAGATCAGATATTATATTTAGTATTTGCTTGTGTGCTAGATTTTAATCTGATTTAAAGGAATCACATTTGACAGTAATTAAAAGAATATAGAGATATCTTTTGGGAACTCAAAACTTAGGAATTTGGTATCCTAAGTACAGCTATTCTTTTGAAATAATTGGATATTCTGATTTAGATTTTGCAAGATGAAGGGTAGATCTGAAAAGTACTTCTATAACTTATCAATTCATTGGAAATTCTCTAGTTTCTTGATCCAGTAGAAAATAGAATTCAACATCCCTTTCTACTGCTGAAGTAAAATATATTATCTTAGGTAGTCATGTGGCACAGGTTCTTTGGTTAAAATAATAATTGATCGACTTAGGATTTTCAATTGGCACAATTTCAATTTTCTGTGATAATACTAGTACCATATGCATTTCTAAGAATCCTATTCAACATTCTAGAACCAAGCATATAAACATAAGGCATCACTTCATTAGAGATCATGTAGCTAAGGGAGAGATTGAATTGCATCACGTTGCCACAGAAAATTAACTTGTAGACATTTTCACAAAACCACTAGCTTTTGACACATTTAGCACTTTAATGATCATATTAGGTATGATTAATCTTAATGCTTAAATTGAAATTCTACAAACTTGACTTGTTATGTGATTATATATTTGTTTATTTTCATTGTTAGTTTATTATAATTTGTATGTTTGATTATGTATTTGTTTTTAGTTTTTGCTTATTTTTTGTTTAGTATTTTATTGTTAGTCTTGTTTTAAAATTTTTACATGTCATTGGATTTATAGTGGTTGGTTTTGAAAAAAAAATTTCTGATCTTCATCTCTTGTTTTAAGTGTTCTTTTTGTACTGTATGAAATTCTTTTTTCGTACTATATGAATTCTGCAGCATGTACATGATATGTTTCTGAGTTGAGAATGCGGAACATAGTTTTTCATAGCAGTTCGTACTGTATGATATGTGTTTCTTCGTATGTACGATTGGAGATAGTTTTCCATACATTTCAATTATTTTGTCAGATCGTACATATGAAATCATATTTCATCTATATGATCCCTTTTGTCAATTTCGGATAAGGATAAACCCAACTGTCAATAAAATAATCTTTAATATTTTGATCATCCTATATGAACAGGTGTTTATCTATACGATCACTTGGTCAAAAAATCTATACGAAAGGATGCCTCGGGAAGGGCAGTTTACAAAAAGTCATTTCATTTTTGGCCATTTTTATTCATCTATATGAAACATTGCTCATCCTGTACGGTTTCAAAATCATATGTATGAAGATATGATCGTACTATATGATCAACAATTTTCTTTAAATAACAAGACATTTGATGGTTTTTATTCACAATCACTTTCAATCTTCAAACCCTCTCAAGTCCAAATGGTAGAATGGCTAGTAGTAATAAACACACATGAATTTCTAGGGTTCTTCCTCTTGAGGTGATAGGGATGATAACTTTTTATCCAAGGAAAATGAGGAAGCGTATGATAGGTATTGTGCAGCAAAAATCACTCCTTCTCGAATTCTCATTCAAGGAGATATCAACTTTTCTATCATGCCCTTATTCGCCTCGACTCAATTATCCTTTATCCTGACCCTAATCCATGCCTATCACAAAGAAACCTTTCAAATATTTCTGTAAAATATGAAAGTAAATGAGGATCACAGTAGGTTGTCTTCCTATATTTTTAAGCAAAGAGTCCGAATCACTAAGGAAGATTTAGGGAACTTCCTCCGTCTTAGAACTCAAGGGGTTAGGGCACACTCGATGACCTCTAGATCTGACTTTAATTGGACTGAAGTTAACTAAACTCTTTGAGGTGTTCGTCAAGTCAGCCACCTACATAGTGTGTATATCCTAAATCAGAATGCTAGGTTCATCCAGCATATTTTGAGAACCTCTATCATTCCCAAAGCTGGTGATAGCATAAACATGACTCCTCTTTTATCCACTGTCACTTATTTGATATTCACTGAAACTTCTTTTAATAAAGCCCAACTTATCATGGACTATATTCACAATCTTTCTGATATTGGACATCCTCACAGTAAGAGAAAGAAAAATGTGGCTTTAGGATATTTAATCACTTACATTTTGGAGAAGAAATACAACTTGATCCATCCTAATCCCCCCACTGAACTTCCTACTTATTTTACCAATGCCTCTTTTTGAGCACTTTTTAATCAAGATCAAGGATCGATTAGAGGGAGATGATTCAGAGGGAGAAGGAGCCCCTGTTCTAACACCTACACCTAGACCTGGACCCGAACAGAACTACTATCAAGAAATGGTCCAGCACTTTGACAGACTTGGAACTCACTTTGATCAGTATTTTGATCAAATTGAGAATCATTTAAATCAGTAGGATGCAAGGTATCAGGAAGACATGAATTGGATTCATGGCCTGTTTGACTATGTGAACACTAGTGTAGCTACGATCAGTAGCTACTTCACTGCATTCAACCCTCAGCCACCTCCTGACCAGGGTCCTTCAGAGGTTTAGTAGTGATCTTCTGATGTTTTAGTTTTTGTTTATGTGTTGCACTTGTACTTGAGATATTTGAGAGTAGTTGTTCTTTTGTTAGGATGTGATTTTATGATTTCAGTTATTTCAGGTGTTATTCCTGCATGATGTTGTTTTTTCTCTAGTTCACGGGTGATGATGTTTGTATATGGCTATTTGTTCAACGAAAAGATGAAATGATATTTTGTTATAGTTTGAATTTTCTCTTCTTGAATTGTTTATGTTTATAGATTCAAATCTTTTGTGTTTGATCTTTAGAATGGGATTTTAAATTTCATTGCTCTACAGATTAACTTTTTTGAAAAATTTAATCTCTCAAAATTTTAAATTATAATATGACTGAATAAAGATTAAGATCAAGTTCATGTTTCTATAGACAAATATTACTTTGTGATAATTGTTACAAAATAGATGTCTTATTTTTTATTTCATTTTCTTTTCAATATATTTATTTTTGTTAATTATTGGAATGTGTACTTTAGATTTATTGATATTTGAAAAGACAAAAAATGTAAAAATATGCATAAAGTGCTAAATTTGAAAAGATGCACAAAGTGTGCCACATGTTTGAAAAGATGCACAATGTACGCCAAAGTTAAAAGAGGCATAAAATTAGCCCAAACTAAAAAGATGCATAAAGTATGCCACAAACTATTGAAAAGATACGCAATATCGCCAATTAATACTGGTCTTTCCTTTATCATCTATCTCACTTACATATCCAAATAATTGGCAATAATCTTCACTATTGAATTGGAAAATAATAAATCTTTAATTCATCATTTTTGCAATAACCATTTTTATTTGATATGTGTAGAACAAAATAGTGAACCTAGTTGACTTTTCTTTTTTAAGTTGTTCTTTGATTTAAAATTTGAACTTTTCTTTTTAGCATTAGAAAATTAATGTTGAGCTTTGTAATTACTTTAAAATCTTCTTCTTCATCAACTCGATTGATTTATTCATAGCAACTGATTCCTTCAAGAAGTTTTTCCCTTTTTGTTGTTGTCAAAAGGGGGAGTTGTAAGGTATTGTTTGTTGTTATGTTATTATTTTTGTGTTAGTGTTACGGTATTGTGTGTAGTGTGTTATTATAGTTTTTAATTTTTCTTGACTTTATTGGAATCCCTTATGTTAAATTGGTCATTCATTTAGGGGAAGCTTAGGAGAAAAATTGGCTTAAGTGTTAACTCAAATAATAAGGGTTTTGCCATCATCAAAAAGGGGAAGATTGTTGCATCATAGATTTCAAATCTATATTTGTATATCATATGAGTTTTGGATGATACCAAAATATTATTGTATTGATTAATGTTTTCTCTTAACATATATTGGATATATTTGGTCTTTGTTGTTTGTGTGTACTAATATTTCAGGAAAATCATACTCCAGACTGACAAAGACTTCAAGATAAATTAGATTAGGATTAGGATTTCTTGTAAGTGAAGTATGTAATTTTTTATTTTTTTTCTGAGAGAGTGTGATTGTAATTGGGTAACTATGCACACACACACTAGGAGAGTGAGACAAAATTTATATTTTTAAACTAATCGTACTGTACAATCCTTTATCGTACGGGATGATTTGACTTATTAGTTCCTCCCTCCAGAATGGTATTTATAGAGTATGAAATCTGGTTCATACTAGATTTTACTGGATGAACCTATTAATTTTTAAATAGTTTGTATAGTATGATGTAAGTTCGTATAGTATGATGTAAGTTTGTATAGATAATTCAAGAGTATGAAATTAAGTTTATACTGGATCGTATCAAACGAACTTGTTCATTTTTGAACAGTTCGTATAATATGATGTCATTTCATACAGACCATTCTAGAGTACAAAATCAGGTTCGTACTAGATCATACCGGATGAACCTATTCACTTTTGAACAGTTCATACAATACGATGTCATTTCGTACAGGCTATTTATAGAGCATGAAATCATGTTCATATAGGATCATACATGAATTTTTAAACTATTCATATGTATAAAGTATGATCATACTGTACAATCCACATCCGCCAAACTTGAAATTTTTTTTGGATGATTTCTCTTGTCCTTTGTATATAAGGGTCCTAAAAACTAACTGCCTATATTCTTCTTGCTTTGAAATTCTCTTATGTGTACCTTAGGAGTGAGTTTGGGGGAGTGTTTGGAGATTAAAAAGTGCGAGATCTTGTAAGAGGGATTTGTGAGGGGATTCACAAAGGTGCCCAAATAGCGAGGATCTCTTATTCGTTCATCAAAATTCTTCCCTACTTCCTTGAAGGCTCTTGAGAGAGGAATTTCAAAGAAGATTAGGTACTCTGTTGTCACCAGGAGGGTGAGAAAGGACGTTGGTACTCTGTCATCACCAGGAGGGTGAGAAAGGATGTTGGTACTCTGCCATCACTAGGAGGGTAAGAAAGGATGGTGGGATCTCTACCTTCCCAGGAGGGTGAAAAAGGATGACGGTTCTCTGCCACACCAGGTTGGTGGAAGACAGGTTTTGTAAGGGCTTCTCCGCCTTGCTATGGGGGATAATTGAGAGTCACTTTTGTAAAGTGCAATACATGCAGAAAGAGTCTCCAAGGAGTGGACGTAGGTCTTTTTGGACAGAACCACTATAAAATCTAGTGTCTTATGTTCTTTACTTTTTACATCATTTTATTTTGTTCATTTGTCATTTTCTATGGTTGAAAAATAATTTCAAAAAATCTATTATTGTTATAAATTTTATTTGTTAAAATCGATTTTCTAAAAATACTAAGAGATAATTTTTAAATTTACCAATTCACCCCCCCCCCTCTTGGTTAGCCTTGGGACAATTACATTAGGTTTAACAACATACTCAAACCTTCAAATTTTTATGTGGATTCTTTTAAGTAAAGCTTCATGGGCTATTTGGTTGGGGGTGTTTAGGTGTAAAGTAAATTAAACTAACAAATTTTGATAATTCATTTGTTTAGTTGAAAGAGAACTAAATTCAAATTATTTCATTCATGAATTTGAAGTTCATCATTTAGTTCATTTTTTATGAGTTCAAAAATCACAAAATTTAGTTGATATATAAATGCATTAATCAATCATTGCCAGCCAAAATTTGCAGCCACTGCCACCTCTACTTCCCTTGATGCCCTAAAACTAATGATGTACTCATTTTTTTTGTAATAATACGAACATGAAAAATTGATATCCAGATTATTTTACAAATAACCAAATATCAAAAAGTATTTCAAATACAATAAATGTATTTTGAACTACATTTAATATGTATTGAAATTCTAAATACTTCTAATCAAAAGACCCCTTACTATTAAGGTAATATGCATAACTTTTTAATTGAAAAATAACTTGTCAACTTTTTTTAGTATCTATAATTATGTTGGCATTACTTTTTTAAAACAATATGAATTAATATACTAACTTGATCTTACAAATAAGTATTAATTGGCCTCAAAAGTCATTCATATGCTCATGAATGTGAGCCTTGCATGAAAACCCTTTAACATGGGTTAAGGAGAGACATGCTTTAATTGGAAGATTAATATATGTTAACTCAAATGAGTATAAACCTATATATATTCAATATTTTCATGATAACAAATATAATTTATGCAACATCTGTCATATTTAAACTTAGGTGATTATTTTAATTTTGTGTAAATCCTTATCTAACATTTGTTTAATAATGAATAGTAGGTTTTTTTAGCATTTAAATAATCTTAAAGAGGTCAAGAAATCAAAATGGGGCAGTCAAATTCAATGTGCCAAAATAGTTCTGGGAGTGCCCGATGTTTGGAGAGGCGGTGCCACAACATTCAGCTCTTTATTTGTGAGAGGATTTTAAGGGGACACTATAGCACTAGGTAGCGCCCCGGCCGAGCCAAGCTCTCTGTTTGAGGATTCCAGGGGAATATAGAAGATTTTGGTCAGCACAGTGGCGCTAGGGAGTGAAGGGTCATGGCACTAGGGAGTCGTGCGCCCTGGCATTAGGCTAAATTAGTGATTTTTAAATATTAAAATATCTTAACCCATTTGACAAACTCATTTCCCCTAGCTATTTCTAGAGAAGAGAGGAGGAGATGGGAGATGAGAAGAGAAAAGAGAAAGAAAGGAAGAGATTATGAAGGTTGAAGCTCAGGTTTTTTCCGTCAAACTGGTTCAAGATATTGTAGAGCACAAGGTAGACCTAAACTCCAATCTCTGATTTTAATTCTAGTATTTTTATAAGAAGATATGGATCAAAATTTATTTTTCTAGAGCTTTATGATGGTTTTACCATTCTACTTTTAGTATATTGTTATGCCCCTTATTATGAACAATTTAACTATAAGAAATTAGATTTTTATCGGTTAATTTTTTCTAGGTAATTTTTTGAGTGGGATAGGGGTGTCAATTTTTGACATGACCCAAAACCCGACCTGGACCCGACCTGAACAAATCTGGGTTCGGGTTGACCTGATTAGCAAATGGGTTGGGTTTGGGTTTGAATTTTTGACCCATTTTAAATACGGGTCAGGTTTGGATTAACCCAGAAACCCAAAATCAACACGACAATGATCCAAATGTCAGAGTCCATTCCAAATTTCTGCTTGCACTCGCGTAGTCCCGTGGACTCTGACCCCTACTGCGCGCTCTTGACTCCGCTCGCACTCGCAGTCTCGCAGACTCCGCCCGCACTTGCGGTCCCGCAGACTCTGCCCCCTACCGGGAGCTCATGACTCGGACTCTGCCTGCACTCGTGGTCCCACAGACTCCTTTTACGGTTCCATTATTATTGTCGCTATGGACCTACCCGCTATGGCGCTACCCACCCAGGCGCTCAGCTTGCTCTTCTTCAACCAAATCTACTAAATTTGGGTCGGGTCGGGTCAACCTGGCAACCCAAGTGGGTCGATCGGGTCCTAGTTGAAATATCTGACCCATTTACAAAAATTGGTCGGATTCTGGTTGACCTGTTTAGATCCAGGTCAACTTGGGTTCGACCGAAACCCGACCCTTCGACCCAAATTGGCACCCCTAACTGAGGCTTATTTGATAATTGTATTAATTATATAGAAGTCTTAAAATATTTATGTGAATAATCCTCTGAAGTTGAAATTTGAATGAAAAAGTCCAGTATGTATAATATTATGCCAGCACAATATGGCTTCTTACTGGTGATTCTGGCAATTCATGCATCAACCTAATATTGCATTAAAATTATAATTAATTAGTATTTCATTTACATTTGCACTACCCATAGCATGACATTAAAGATATTTTGATATATGAGAAGTACACTCACTGATATGTTACAATGGCCCTATATGTTCTATTCTAGCCCCATATGGCTTGTATGGATGTGGGAGGGATTCTAGCCCCACTTGCTAAAAGCTGGTGTTATAAATAAATATTGGAAGATGTGCATTATAATCATGTATTGCATATTTTGATAATTTTAATGAATTAAGTATAAGCAAGGTTGTGAAAATCAGACCAAAGATGAACTAGAAGAATGAGATGTTCAAGATTCAATGGTTCGATCAGGTTGAACCGGATATGATGTAATAAATTTTAAAATTATTTAAATATTATCTAAATGAAAAAATAATGGTATAATAATCATGCATAAATTTTTGACTAAAAAAATCATACATAAACAATAATTTCTATAATTTTAAATTTAAACACATTCACTATTTAAATTGGATTCACATTTAATATAAATTTAATTTACATATAAATTTATAAATTTAATATAAATTATTATTAATTTATATTTTAAGCTTGGATATAATTTACATCTATATATAGGTTATATACCAAATTTATATTACAAATTTACATCTATAAATTATTTATGTTAAAAAATTATCATTAATAAATAGATAAAACTTATTTTTTAAGTGTATTAATGAATAAATTATTATTATCAACTAAAAAATAAATATTATTCACATTATAAAGAATTAATTAAAAAATTATTTAAAAATATATAATATATATGTTATGAGCTTTATGACATCAACTCATCTATTTAGTCTCATATCACTTGAAAACTTTCTCTTTTTATTTTTTATATAAATTTTTTTGTTAGCATGTGTTAAGAACTCACAAAGAGTGGTGGGGCCATGTGAAGATGCCCCATTGGTATTTTGGGGGTAGATAACTATTTTAAAAATGTCATGCTTATTAAAAAATTAAGTATTTTAAATTTAAATTAATTTTTTAAATTGTGAATATTATTTAATATTTAGTCCTTAATTTAATAAATTAATTTATTTTATTATTTAAATAATTTGGCAAATTGAACCAACCGGTTCAATGGAATCGGGATCAGTTTGCTAGTTGAACCGGCAATTCTAGCCTATTTAGTCTGGTTTGATGAAGAAATGATTTTCAAGATGGAATTGACCGACCCTATGACTGGTTCACAGTTAAATCAATCAGAAAAGTTAGTCTAGTCTGATTTTTAAAATCTTGAGTATAAGTAATATTCTAAACTAAATGTTATATATCACTCAATTTCTTTATGAACCCTGATGAAATATGAAAGTCAAAATGCAAAATTGATGTATTTATTTTTTAATCTTATATTATTATAATTTTTAGGTGATGAGAATACCATGATGACCATCACACACACAAAAGATAATCAAATGCTAATTAAAATCTAACACTAAAGTAAGAATGAGAAAATTATAACTAAACAAACTATACAATTTGGTTTACATTGTACAATTGAGTATAACAAAAAAGTCAAGTGCTAATCATAATGAACGATCATTGATTGCTTTGTGCAATTGCGGTTAAATTCAAACTTAAACAAATATGCAAATTTATTAAGATTACAAGATATGTAATTAATGAAAATTGATCTTAAGATGGTACTATATAATGTCATAGTAATGTATGATCTATATTTTTAAGAACATATTAGCATGATCAATTTTCATTAATTAAAGTTATTCAAATTATTAATAAATGTACTCTATGATGTGGATCATATTGTATGATATGCTTGATTATCTCAATCAAATCCTTAATACTTATTCAAAATTTAAACTAATTTTATTGCATGATTAATATCATACTGCAGGACCTCTTTTTTGTATTAACTATAGTCAAGTTACATGATTGTCTCAACACCTAGTATGGCCAAACTTTAATTGATTGTACTATATTTTGGATCGTTCAATATTATCAACTTGCAAATATTTTTTTTCTATGAAGGGCCTTAGGCATTAAACATATAAGAAAAGGCATGTGGTATAGAAGCATATGTAACAACCTAAACAAAAGTAGTTGCTAGAAAAGAACAAACTACTATTTAAAAATCTTTTGAGAGAGAATTTTTAGAGAGGAATGTGAGAATACACAAAGGTCATCTTCCTTCTTTCAACACCTTCAGATCCATATGTTTTTGCATCTAATTTGGGAAACCTTGCTTATTTTTCTTGTAGAGTTCTTGGATCTCAAAAGCAATGTTAAGAGCTTGATTATTTAGTGAGTTGTGCTAGGAGGAGTTGGCCAATACATAATATCATTAAGAAAAGAAAACAAATTTATTATTTTAATGATTTTTTGAGTCAATACATAATATTATTAAGAAATATCCATAGGATAAACTATCAATTAACATCTAAGGATGCCACTTGGGCACTTGCTAAGATATATTAAAGGATCTTAGACTTCCTGAGAATAAAGAGGACAATACCTTTAATTAAACTTGGAGGAATCATTAGAGTAGTTACCCTAATAAGCTAAAAGGGTATTTAGGGATTCTCTTAAAACCACCAAAATTATATGGAGCCTGTTTAAACTTGAAATATGCTTTAAGCTTTGCTTAATGAAAGCCTATATTTATTTAAAATTATATAAGGTGAGATTACTAGAAGGTAGCTAAAGTTATCAGCACTGAACTCATTGTGGACTAGAATAATTGAGGATTATTTAAGTTAAGGGTTAACCTAAGTGGTTTTGACTAACCTAACTTGTATTATAAGCTTATATGGTTTACTTAGGCTCTTAAGGTAATGTCTTAGAGCTTTATCTAGGTTTGATGTTAATTAAGGATAGCTAAGGCACACCATAATTTATAAGTCCTGTTAGGAGCTAGCCACCCTAACCTAAGCAATATAGGAGAAATAAGTATTTTCAGCCAAAAAAAATTCCCAGAAATTTTCTAATTTTCACTATTAAATTTATTTTTTGATGGATACACACTAGCTGCTACAAAACCCTATAACAAAGTGTTTTAAACATTTTTTGTTGGAATGTTTTTTCAATGGAATATTTAATGGTAATGCTGATGGATAAAAAAATGTCACAAAAGAGGAATTACTAGTGGTTGTACCAGATTACTATAGTTATTGGTAAATTTGATCATCACTCGACTGGTAACACCATTAGATTTTCTAGCAAATGTGCTCTGGCAGTATAAGTACCGTAACTTGTTCAATGGTTTTCTTTGCCATTTTTTAATCAAAACTAGGTATTGTAAATTTTGACAATATTTTTGCTAAAATTCATCAAAAACCTATTGGAAAACTAAAAATTAATAATTCCTATGCAATTTGTCATCCATACCAACACAACAAAACAATTTTCACTAATTTATTTAAGTAGTATATTCAAAAAATATATTCCTAACTATTTATGTCAATTATAAAATATATCGAAAGGAGACCATTTCAAATACAATCACATTATCAAAAAAATTATAAGATCAACAATTTATTTTTCTTTAACATTAAACATAACAAACATAAAGTAGAAAAATATAAATCTAATCCTCCTTTGTCTCCTTACTACCTTTATAGTAAACAACTCCTTAGTCATGCTATCCCCGAAGCTTGCTGTGATTGAGGATTGATCTTCCTATGAACATGCTTGTAAGCCTACGCCACAGACCCTCCCCTTCTTATTTATTCCTTTTACTACTTGGGACAATAAATTATAGTTCAATTGGTGCATTTATCCAATAGAGTATCTCTCTTTTGTAGAAGCCTAACTTTGTGCTTCTTTAAGCCATATGTAGTCTGCTTGAAATATTTGAAATTTGGTTAGAAGGTACTTTATACAAAAATAAGTTTTAAATTTTTTTAATTCTTACCTAGGTTTTTCATGAGTTGAGGTTAACCCACTTTTGATCTTCCTGATGCTAATGCATGCATGTATGTAGTGCCAAAGTAGTGGGTTCTCTTTCAAGTGAATGTTTTTACAAGAATAAAAAAAATTTAATGGAATAAATTTGAATTATTTTCTTAAAAAAAAATATTTTGGCAAAAGGCATCTATGGTCAGTGTGAGGACTACGATGCTTGTATGGAAGGAGCTAGCCATGCCCCATGTTTATAAGCCTAGTTTTGTTTGTTCTACTCCCTCTTCCTGGTATACGTGGTAACAAACTAAATGTTGTAGCATGAGACACTCCATAAACATGTGATAATTGTGACTCTTCATTCCAAATAAACTTCTTAATCTCATGTTGACACATCTACTTAAATTTGAGGCATATCAATCTAGCATCTTAAATAATTAGATCCTTTCACACACTGCACTTCTTTGATCTAATGTGAGAGAGTAAGTAGCCTTAAACTTTAACATTTAAACATTTTTCTCTCGATTGCAACTCCAAATGTCTTCTCCTATAGTTCTCTTTTTAGTACATTCTTTCTTTCAAATTATCAATTTTTTAATCTTTTATAGCTATCCTATTGTAGAATTGAATATTCAAAGATATTCTTCTTTATATGTGCATAACATCTAAATTGTATCATATCTTCAAGCATGATAAATCCCTTTTAATTCTCTTCTTTATCCACATTTGATCAACTATATAACTGGAAGTCTATAACTTGATAGTGTTGGAGAATCAGTAATATTTGGTATTATACTCACTCTTTCCAAATCCACTCAATCTAGACAGAGGCATTAATTTTATTACTCTATTCTTCATGAAAGCATCTTTATTTCTCCTAAATGGATGATGCAGAGTAAGAATATACGAACAGAATCAAAATATATATTTTGCCTTCCTTTTTTAGTATAAATTCCTTGCTTAATTTCATGCAGTATGGGCAAGATAACTTCCCTTAAGTACTACAATCTAATAACATCCCATACAATAGAATGTCACTAATTATCCATAGTAGTGTTTTGTTTATTCAAAATTTCTATTTAATTAAAATGTCATGAGCTAGTGTACATTCTTCCAATAAAATCTTTAGAACATCTATTAGCAGTTATAAGAATACATTAGTTTTAGCTTTTAGATTATGAAGTCCATGTATGATGAGCATGAGAAACATGTACAGAGTGGTTATGTACATCTATGTTGGAAGATTATATGGTGTTAGGATTATTGGACAACATGAATAAGGTGAAGTAGCCTTATTATATAGAGTAAAATCTTCAGTGCATAATTCCAACATAATCTAGAGTAGAAGTTTCCCACTTAGAGAGGAAGAGACGTGCTAGCTTTCTGTAATACTTGATAAGGAGAGGTCTTCCTTTTGTAGTTGCGGCCAAGGGAATGGACAATAGAAATCTTGGGTGGAGGATTCAGGACATGGATGTACATATTAATGCCATACCATAATAAACGATATTGTGTTTCTCTTTTCTTTTTAATTATTTTACAATGCTAGTTTACTTTACATGATCTTTTCTCTATGTGACATGATGAATATTTTCATAATGTTAATTTTTCATATAATGGAAATGTTTTAATTGGCAGACTCATCTTCTCAAGATTGTAAAAGCATTTTCAGCAAAACAACTAGTTAAGTAGAATTTAATAGAATTGCTATTCTTTTCTCTATGTTTTTCTTAATTTTTATTTATATTAAAAAATGTTATTTTTATTTTCAAAATTAGTTGCATAATTTAAGATTACAAACCAATTGACAACCACGACCCCCCCCCCCCAAAGTTCTTTTTGATGTGTCATACAATTTAATTAGTGTTAGAGTGAGAAACTCTTGTTAGATAATGCAGTGCTTGAAGTAGACTCACACATTTAATGCAGCCTAACAATAAATGCACCATGGAATTGTAGTCTCTTGTTCAAGCACCTTTATTTAATAAAATTCCTTTTTATTTTTGGCAAGTTTGCATGGTTATATTTGTATAATCTTTTAATTACTGCATATAGAACCGAGTTCAAATAGGATATCCACCTCCTCACAAAAATGAAAATAGGAAACACGGTTACATTCATTTTGATAGATAGGAATAAGAGGAAAGGGTAAAGCCACTCATCCACCTGAGCATCCTCATCTCTGCAACACTTAACTTAGAATTATGCTTCTCTTTTATTGGCCAACATTCGGCATCATAAAGCATTGCAGGTCTCACCACCATCTTATAGAATTTTCCCTTAAGTTTGAGGGGTACTTTTCTATCACATAATAAGCCCGATGCATTCCTCCACTTCAACCATCCAACTTGGATTCTACTGATAATATCCCCATCTATTTCACCATCACTCTGAACAATAGATCCAAGATATCTAAAACGTGTACTCTTATTAATGACTGATCACCCAAAGTCACAATCCCCTCACTAGGTCTATTATTACTAAAATTACACTCCATATATTCCGTTTTAGATCTACTCAAGAAAAATCTTTAGACTCTAAGGTTGACCTCCACATTCTAGTTTACCTTCAACTCCCTCTCTAGTCTCATCAACAAGAAGAATATCATCAGCAAAAAGCATACACCAAGGTACATCCTTTTGCAAATGTCTAGTGAGAACATCCATGACTAAAGCAAAAAGATATGGGCTTAAGGCTGATCCATGATGTAATCATACCGAAATAGGGAAATACTTGGTCAAACCACCTTGTGTTTGAACACAAGTAATAGCTCATGCATACATATCTTTAATGATTTGAATATAAGTTTTATTAACTCCTTTCTTTTCAAGAACTCTCAATAGCACTTCTCTTGGAACTTTATCATATGCTTTTTCTAAATCAATAAATATCATATGTAAATCCTCCTTATTCTCTCTATATTTCTCCATCAAACCTCTTAATAAATGTATGGCTTCCATAGTAGACCTACCCGGAATGAATCCAAATTGATTTTGAGAAACATTAGTATCACGCTGCAACCTAAGCTCCATAACTCGTTCCCATAATTATAAAGTATGACACATTAACTTAATTCCTTTATAATTCACACAATCTTGTGCATCACCTTTATTCTTAAAAATAGGGATTAACACACTCATTCTCCATTCATATGACATCTTTTTAGTCTTCATATCAGTATTAAAAAGTTTAGTAAGCTAAGAAATTCCTTCATCTCCTAAGCATTTACACACCTCTATTGGAATATCATAAGGTCCAACAGCTTTTCCACCCTTCATTTTCTTTAAAGCCTCTCTAACTTTGGTTTTACTAATATGCTGATAAAAATAAAAATTTTTATTTTCATTTAGGATGCTAAGGTCACTACAGTCAATTTTATATTCACATTCTTCATTAAAAAGTTTAGAAAAATATCTCATCCACCTTTGTTGAATATCATCTTCTAAAAAAGTACTTTTTGATCTTCATCCTTAATACACTTCACTTGAACTAAATCCTTACTACTCCTATCTCTTTGTTTGGCTAACCTATATATATATCTTTCTCCCTCCGTAGTATCTAATCTATTATATAAATCAGTAAAAGCTAAACTCTTTGCATTGCATATTGCTTTCTTAGATTCCTTATGTGGCTCTTTATATATTTTCTAATTTTTAGAATTTTTACAATTAAACCAATTTTTATAAAAATCTTCTTATTTCTAATCTTTTCTTGCACATTTGGATTCCACCACCAACTATTTTTACTATTATGAGCTTTTCCCTTTGAAACTCCAAGCACATCTTTTGCAATATTCTTAATATCACTAGCCACCTTTTCCCATATAACATTAGCATCCTCATGCATAGACAAAATCTTAAGATCTAAAATCTTACTCTCAAAAATATTTTTATTAATATTCTTTAAATGCCCCAATCTAATCCTAGAATATAATTTTACTTTATTTTTTATTTTCTGTGCCATTATCTTTAAGTCCAAAACTAATAAATGATGTTGGGTACATAAATTTTCACTCGGAATAACTTTACAATCTTTGTAATCTAAGCGATCTAATTTTTTTATAAGAAAATAATCAATCTGAGTTGTACTATATCCATTTTTATAAGTAATGAGATGCTCATTCCTTTTCTTAAATAAGGTATTAGCAATTAAAAAATTATAAGCTAAACAAAAATCTAAAATGGACTTACCACCTTCATTTGTCGTTCCAAACCTATGGCCACCATGAATGCTTTTAAAATCATCTACCTCTCTACCAACATGCCCATTTAAATCGCCTCCAATAAAAACTCTTTTTTCAAGAGGTATCTTTTGTATTAATTCTTCTAAGTCATTCCAAAATTTTAATTTTGAACCCATATCCAAACCCACTTGAGGAGCATAAGCACTTATAATGTTAACAATCTTAGCATCAACAACAATCTTTAAAGCTATAATTCTATCTCTAATTCTATTAGTATTTATAGATTATCCTTCAAACTCTTATCTAAAATCATGCCTACACCATTTCTAGTATGACTCCTACCCGAATACTAATGTTTAAATCCTAAACTATTAATCTCCTTAGCCTTCTCGCCAACCCATTTAGTTTCCTGAATGCATAGAATATTTATCTTCCTATGAATCATAATATCTATTAAGTCTATTAATTTTCCTGTAAGGGAACCTATATTCCAAGTTCCTATCCTAATTTTAGTTTCATGGACTAGCTTCTTTGCCCACATCCATCCTTGATGTGGGAACCCTTGCCTATTTAACACTACACATAGGTGGCGGTGTAGCGGCCCTTGCACACTTATCATTGTATTCATGCCATACAGCGCGTCGCTTCCAGGGGACGCCTTAGCATTAACATAATTTCTTAAAGGATTCATGTCATTATTATTCGACAAGTTTTATGCTGGTTGTCGACTACCTAACGCAACCCTCCAGTTTTCTCATCCAGGACATGGGACCTGGCAACGACAGTGTTAAAGCATCTACTTCATTGCAAGCTATTAGAAAATAATATACTAATGAAAAAATGATTAAAATTCAAGCATCTACTCATGTTTTATGATGCAATGGTTATGATAACATTTGAATAAAAAAAATTATCAACATATTGTATAAACCTTATTCTTGGTTCTTCTATTTCTTATGAATAGAAAATTACATAAAGGATTGCAAAAACTATCGAGAATAAAACATAAAAGTAAATTGCTTTAAAAGTTGATGAATATGATTGTGGTGAGATGGATGGCTCTAGTAATGATGATGTGGCTTTACGGATGATGAAGTTTAACTCCTTCATAAGAAAAAAATAGAATTAATGATAGAAAGAAGGCTAAGGATAAACATAAATGTACTTTGAAAGTTAATCCAAACATTATTTATTTTGAATGTAACAAACTAGGGCATATCAAGTTAGCATGTCAAGTAATGTTAGAATTCATGTTAGAGGAAAATATTTAAAGGCAAAGTTGATTCCATGAAATTCAAAAATAAGAAAAAATAAGGCTCTTAGATCAATTTAGTCAATTACTCAGCTGCTAGCAAAACTAAGGAAGAAGTTAATAACTGATGATTGATGATTCTTAATGGGTTGATTCAAACACAAAACATGTATGTGATCTTCCTTTGGATGAATTACTTTCACTAACTAATAAAATGCATAGTAGTTTAACATTACTTATAAAGAAGCATTTTTCATTAAAAAGAAACTTTGCATGTCTAGTAAAGGAGCATAATATAATGTAGAAAGATTTAAAATAGGTTAAGAGAGATTATGAAGAAAATAATGCTTGGTGCATGGATCATATAAAAGAAAATAATTTAATGCAAGAAGGGATCCTATCATTGCATCAAATCAAACATGAGTCACATGTTAGAATAAGGCCACTCATACGTGCAAGTGAAGGTTTGAGACAATAAGTGAGAGAGTTAAGACTTCTCTTAACCACTACTTCACACATACATTGACCATACATGCAACCATCATATAGTGCATCTATCTTTGGTCATATTTAAATCAAATAAAAAAATTTATGGTTTTCTTATCAAGCATTACATGCTATTCTTATGGTTCATTATGGGCATATATCACATATGTGCACACATAAAATATAAATGAACACTGAGTATGAATAGGTTACTTGATTCAGGACCCTACAACATGGTGTTTCTATAATTGTTAGTGAACCCAAAGCCATTTTAGCCCAAAAATTAAACTTTGTATATTCTTAGGTATGTCTCCACAATAGGACTAGTGGAAGTATGTGGTGCTAGGAAAATAGGTTTTTGACGTATATGATTGGAGACAAAATAAAATTTATAATACTTGAATCCATGGAAGGGGTTTAAGGTACACTTAGTGATAACACTACAAGAAAGGTAATCAACATCAATGATGTTACTAAGAGAAGTCAATATATAATTAAAAAGGTCTTATTTGTTGACTGTTTGAAGTATTAGTTACTTAAGATAAGTCAAATATGTGATAATGACTTTGATGTTAAAATTTTATTTATAATTATTTTCTGAAACTGAATGGTAAGATCATTTTAGATGGCCATAGGATACATAATGTTTGCATGTTAGATATTGACATTACAAGATTTTGATAAAATTGGTTATATGAAAAATACATCAAGTGAGCTATGGTTGTGGCATAAGATTCGTATTACACTAAGATGCATTTAGTTACAAAAAAATCACTCATCTAAATCTAATTAGTGGAGTACTAAGATAGAAAAAATAAGGATCTTTGATTAGATTTATGCCAATTAGGAAAGTATACTAGATCATTATTTTACTCCATGAAGTCTATTATTACATCTAGACAACTTGATATTCTTCATATGGACCTATTTGGTCCTTTTAGCATAACAAGTTTATGACTAATGTCATATGGATTTTTTATAGTGGATGTTTACATCATATATACTTAGGTGAAGTTTCTTGCTCATAAAATTGACTCCTTTAATGAATTTAGTGTATTTTCAATCTAAATCCAAAGAAAAATAAAATAGATACTTGATCTTTAAGATTCGTAGTGACCATGGAAGATTTTTGAAAATTTGAAAAACTATTACAAGAAAGTAAGGATTACCCACAAATTTTTAGCACCTAGAACTCCATAATAAAATGATGTTGCTGAAAGGAAAATTATGATATGAATTAAGGTTGTTGGATCAATGTTAAAAGAACCTATAAGTATTTATAAGTAGTTAATATACACCATAATTTTATTCTAAATAAAGAAAATATTCACTCTTAGTTAAATGAAACCCCTTATGAACTTGTTAAGGGTGGGGCACTAAATTTACCACAACTTTATGTGTTTGGGATTTAAATGCTTTACACTAAATAATGTAAAAACAACTTAAGAAAATCTAATGTAATATGTCAATGTACTACTATTTGGATATTTATAAGTAGGGAAATCTTATAGAGGGTTCAATAAAAGAACCCTACACAAGTTATCTTTGATGAATCAAACAACTTATTTAGACTACAGGAACAAATAAAAATTATGAAGTCATACCTCGTATTGAAAATTTGTAATGAAAAGAGAATGTAAAATGAAAACTATCTAAATAGTGAAAGTATGCATATAATCAAATTGGGGACTTAACTATTAGAGAACCATATGAAAGAATAAGGACTAAATTAAAAGTGCACTATTTGTGCTCTGATAGTGAATATGACACATCAAGAGGGGAGTGAATTGGTGTTTTAAAAAAATTTCTTCAAAAATCCTTTTTGAATAAGGACCAAAATTTAATTTTATATGGAAGCATTTGAATAAATGAAATAACATGACTTCAAAGTAAGTGGAAATTTTTGTGTTTTTAGATTTTGTAGAAAACTAATAATAATATTTTTTTTATTTTTCTATTTTTTTTTGTTTTTTTTTTAATTAATATGAATCACAATCAATCACAACAATATTCTTTCACAAGTGCAATCACAATCAAACCGAAGTGGTTAAATAAAATTGTAAGGGAATAAAAGTATTGAAAGTAAATACAAAAAGTAAATAGATGCAAACTAATTTTTATAGTGGTTCGATCAACTTGACCTACTTCCACTCCTCAAAGGTCCTCTTTTCAGAAATTGCTAGGTGGAGAAGCCCTTCCCCCTTTCTACAGGCAAAGAATGCAACTTTACAAACTCTTCACACCCAAAGAATCCCTCCTTTCACCTTCTTAGTCTAACAGAGTCATTGTATCCTCCTTTGACCTCCTCAATCTAATGGAGTCATCGAGTAATCCTTTCAGCTCCTTGGTCCAACGGAGTCACCGAGTCACCGAGTCCTCCTTACACCTCCTCAGTTTAGTGAAGTCATCGTACTACTTTCCTCCTTGATTAAAAGGCCTTTGGCACCAAAGGCTTTCCTTTATAAAGCTCCTCTCAAGAGACACACCAATACAACCGAAGGACCTCAGGTACAGGTCTTCCTGAGAAACCATGTGAAAACCCCTCTTATACTCCCTTGTATCCCTCAAAGGTCATCTCCCTCTCACAAAACCTCGCCCTCTATCTCCCTTTCTCAATGCTCTCTTGTTAAGCTCTCTCACAGAAGAAATATAACCCTTGGTTGCCAAAAGAACTTTCTCTTAAATTAGGAAGAGTTTATAAAGAGGGCTTTTAAAAACCCTAGTTTTCAATTCAACTGCCTTTGATCATACAACATGATACTCATATTATATAGTACGATTAGTTCATTCGCTTCTATATGATCCAAGATCATCCAGTATGATTAGTTCAATTGAATAGTGTTTCAAACAAGATAAACCTTACGATGATTATTTATCATCCAGAATATTGCTTTGTTGATCGTCCAATATTATCAAGATCATACCATAGGATCATCAATCATAATTAATCTTAATTTAATTACTTAATCATAGAGATTAAATTAGGTAAGATTTGATGGCACATATACTAAATGTAGCTGATCATCTTATATGATATGGTGGTCATACAATATGATTAGTTATAAACCATTATAAATTAATCACAATTATTTAAATAATTTAATTAATTTTTTATTACACTTGTTTTATAGTACAATCAAGATCATCCTTGTACGATCTTCAAAAAAATTAAATATTCACTTACACTTGCCTTTATGTGTGTGTGCACGGTTGCTAAGCCAACACACATCTATTACAAATATAGACTTAAGAAAAATGAAAATTATAGAGTCTTTGAGATAAAAAATAACTCACACACTAACACAACATAATCTTGAGCCTTGAATCCTTAGTTTTGCTTCATATATCTTATACCTGAAAGGATTAGTAGTGCACCAAAAAAATAAGATATGTATAAAGTAGGAGAAACTAAATAAATATTCAATAATATTTGTAATTATCAAAACATAAGGTCGGGCTGTAGGATTGCAACAATTCCTTCCTTTTTTATTATGACAAATATTATTGGTTGGAATTTTAAATTGTAAGTTAATTTTTAATTTCCTACTAAGCTCTCCCTCTTACTAAGTGATTTCTTTTAAAAATAGGAAGAAACTTTAATAATAATAATAATAATAATAATAATAATAATAATAATAATAATAATATTATTATTATTATTATTATCATTATTCATTTATTTATTTTTAAATGAGAAAATATAAATAACAATTATAAAAATAACAACATAACAAGTATTAGAAGCATAAATAAATTACATTAAAAAGAAAATAATATAACCAAAACACTCACTACTCCCCCTTTTGACATCACCAAAAAGAGGAACTATAGATAAACTACAGAATAAAAAAAAAGAACTAAAAACATAAATAAATACAATTAACGTGAACATATAATTACAAATAAACATACAATCATAACTTCACAAACCACCACCCCAATTTTTTTAATCACTAATATCAATGACAACAAGTCTAGTCCTAAGTGTGCTAAATATGTCATAGTTTAGGGGTTTGGTAAAGACATCTACCAATTGGTTTTAAGTATTAACATGCAGTAGTTTTACATCTCCCTTGGTTACATGATCCCTAATAAAGTGATGTCTAATATCTATGTGTTTAGTGCATGAATATTGAATTATATTTTTTGAAATATAAATTGCATTAATTTTATTACACATAATAGAGATTGTACCTATAGGTAGTCTAAAATTAAGAATATGTCACTTTAGCTATAGGAATTGGGCAACACAACTTCCTATATTTATATGCTCTGCTTTAGAGGTGGGTTGGGCTATAGAGTTCTATTTTCTACTTGACCAGAAAACTAATGACTATCTTATACATTAGTAAGTTTTAAATGTGCTTTTCCTATCTACTCTACACCGAGCAAAATTCAAATCTGAGTATCCAACTAAGTCAAAAGTAGAACTATTCCTAGGATACTAGATGCCTAAGTTTTACATGTCTGTAAGATATCTTAAAAGTATTTTAACCACAGTCAAATGGGATTCCTTAGGATTAACTTAAAACCTAGCGCATAGATAAACACTAAACATAATGTCAAGCCTACTAGCTGTCAAATATAGTAAGGATTCTATAATACTCCTATATTTCTTTTAATCTATAAATTTGCCACCTAAATCTTTATCTAACTAGGTGTTTAGGTTTATCAGTCTATTCATGCTTTTACAACCTTCCATATCAAATTTCTTTAAGATTTCTTTAAAATATTTAGATTGGATTAGAAAGGTACTATCATCTCTTTATTGGACACTAAACCTAAGAAAAATGTTAATTTATCCATCATACTTATTTCAAATTCCCTACTCATCGTGGAAAAAAATTCATTCATAGATTATCATATGATCTAAAGAGAATATCATTAACATAAATTAATATTATATGTTTATCTTCTTCAACTTTCTTAATTAATAAAGTGGTGTATGCACTATCCTTAAGAATGATTTCTCTAACAGAAAGTTGCTGAGCCTATTTTACCATGCCCTAAGTGAGTACTTCAACCCATACAATGCTTTCTTAAGTTTATATACATGATTAGGAAAAGAAAAATTCTCAAAGCCTGGGGGCTATTGTACATAAACATCCTCTTTTATGGCACCATTTAAAGAAAACACTTTTGACATCCATTTATTATAACTTGAATCCTCTAAAGTATGCAAATGCTAATAGAACTCTTATGGATTCTAACCTAGCTATCGAGTAAAAAGTTTCCTCAAAATGAATACCCTCTACTTGATTATACCCCTTAGCTACTAACCTTACTTTATTTCTTACTACTGATCCATAGGCATTCAACTTATTCTTAAAAACTCATTTGGGGCCAACTACACTCTAATCATTAGGTCTACTAACTAACTCCCATGCATCATTTCTAATGAATTAGTTAAGCTCTTCTTGTATAGCCATAATCCATAATTTTTTACGTAAGGCTTGATTTACACTAGTGGGTTCAATCATTGAAATAAATGCAATGTGGCTAACCTCTTTCCTAAGACCTTGCTTGGTTCTAACCCCTATGGATGGATCTTTTAAGATGAGCTCTCTAGTATGACTATATAAGTCATCCATTCTCTAAGAAAATGATACTGAGGTTCTATTCTATTTTTTAGGTCAACACTCTCTACTCTACAAGTTATTTTAGCCTCATCATCATCATCTATCTTAGTCTTCATAGTTCTATATAATTCATCAAATCCCACATTGGTGAATTCTTCTATAACTAAGGATCTTTTATTAAAACCTATAGGATTTTCCTATTGAGGAGTATCCTAAGAAAAAAAACTTCATCTTCCTTAGAGTCAAACTTTTCTAAATGAGATTTTCCATTAACAGATATAAACCATTTGCAACCAAATACATATAGATGTGATATATTTGGTGTCTTACCCTTTAGTAGTTTATATGGTGTCTTATTCAGCTTAGATCAAATATTTACCTGATTAAGCACATAGCAAGCAATATTCACTTCCTCTACCCATAAATATTTAGGTAGACTATATTCTCCTAACATTATTCTAGTTGCCTCTACCAATGTTCTATTCTTCCTTTCAGCAATTCTATTTTTTGTGGAGTTCTAAAGGAAGTAAAATTATGACCTATATTAGATTCTTTATAAAATAATTCAAAATTTTTTATTTTCAAATTCTCCACCATGGTTAGTAGGAATTATTGAGATTAAGCATCCTAATTTCCTCTAAATCCAAGCAGAAATAGTTCTAAATTCATTGAAAGATTCACTTTTATGAGCTAAGAATTTTACCCATGTAAATCTTAAAATGTCATCCATATTTACAAATCCAAAAGTCTTACGCCCTAGACTAGCTGTACTGACCTGTCTAAATAAGTCCATATGGAGAATTTTAGTGGTCTAGTGGTGACTATGTATTTGATTGAGTGAAAGGATGATCTAGTCAACTTTCCTAATTGACAAGCATCACATAAATGATATTTATTGAATTCTAATATAGGAATGCCTCTAACTAAGTTAAGTTGAGGAATTTTTTAAAGTGTTTTCATACTATCCTTAACCATGACTCATCAATAGTAGTTTCCAAACAAGAAATATCATATGATTTATCAAAATAGTTTAAATCAAGGATATACATATTATTAATTTGCATTCCTTCTAAAATAGTTTTTCCATTAAACATGGTTAAGCATTTGTTAGAAAAAAATTTTATATTAAAGCCTTTGCCACATAGTTGGCTAATGATTAACAAGTTATGTTTTAAACTTTCAACTAATAAAATATTTTTAGTAGTAAAGCTATTAGTTTTACCAATAATACTTGTACCTATCACATTCCTGGTAGTATTACTCTCAAAGTGACTTTACCTACACTACTGGCCTCCAATGTAATGGACTGCTTCATATCTTCTTTTATATGCCTTGAGAAATCATTGTCCAAGTACCACATACTCTCATTGGACCTCTTGTGAGAGCATACCTATAGAATAATGACAGGTTAAGTTTAGGAACCCAAGTTGGTTTGGGTCCCACCTTATGCTTGAATTTATGAATGAGATGCTATAATGGTAATGCTTTGGGCCTCAAAATTATATGTATTCTATGATGTAATGTGTAAGTGCATGAATTATGTCTTAGTATGCCACACAAATGTACCTACTCCCTGCAATTATATTTATTAATCTCAATGGGGAATGAGGTCTCCTTCTAGAGAAGGATGATGCATATTGTGTTTTAGGTTGTGGCTTTATTTTGTGTGTGGGCCTTGGTGCATTTCCTTTAAGTATTGTTACTTTCTTTGTTAAATGTTCATTTTCACTTTTATTCATTCCTACTTCTACCTTTAATACATGATCATAGTTATCTAATTATAATGCTAGCTCTTCCAAGTCCTTAAATGTTAATTCCAGCTAAATATGATCTTTATTAAAGGATTCGTATAACTTTAGTAATTCAAATGTTATTTGTTTACTGAGTCAAACTCTTCCATTAGTGATTCATGCTCCTTAAATAATGCAATATACTTAATTGTTGAACTTTAAGGATTACTAGTTGAGTTCTCAAGCTATTCTTTTAATATTGAAAATTCTTTTTTTATAAATGTGAGTACTGCTTTTTCAACTTTTTGTATAGGTCATGCCTTTATTTAAATAAGGAAAAAAAATCATCATATAAAAGCTCACATACCTCATCATTTTTGGAGTCTTCAATGCTATCCTTAGATATTAAATAAAGGTTTTTTACCTCCTCTTCTGGTTCAATTTTTGAGGAGTCAAACTCTGAGTTTACCCAAAATGCCTTTTCTAGCTTTTGCTTACCCTTTATAGAATTAGATTTATCCCCACCCTTTTCCTTTATAGGAAGGCTATTGATTTTGGGGAAATTTGATCATAAGTGTCCTGTCTTTCTGCACTCAAAACAAACCACATTATAAGAAAACTTATTAAACTTATTAGTTTTACCTTTACTCTTATCAAAGTGGTAGTTGTGTTTAGATTTCAGGTAGCTCTTAAATTTGCATGTCATCAATTCACTATCTTCTCTTCCACTATCTCCTGAATCACTACTCTCAATATCATCTATTGCAAATATGGGTTCAAGCATTGTAGTTTTGATGATATCAAACATTCCTGCTTCTTTACTGCTACTACTACATATCTATTTTAGTTGCCCATGCCTACTAACTTTTTAGATTCACAAAGTAAATTACAATCCAAGCCAACAAAAGATTGGGTAGATTAGGACTGAGCCAATCTATAAGTTTAAATTTTAATGGTTTTTACCTTTTCTTGAGTCAAATGTAAGAAGATGAATCCTGATGCTAAGTAACCTTGCACACACACACTATGGGGAGAAATTTGGTGAGTTTGATAGTCTTCTGAATTTTGAGCATATCGTACAGGATGATCCAAAATTGTCCTAGATGATTAGGTCAAAATAAAAACCCTAATTAGGGAATCTGGGCTAAGTAAATTTGATTAGGCAAATCATCCTAGATGATCCTCTCATCATCCTAGATGATATGTTTAAACTCAGAAATCAGTCGCCAATCATATTTTAGAAAATATTTTATTTTAAGATTTTGTTCTGATTGTACTGGATGATACTGGTATCATCCTAGATGATTCACTTCAATTTTCCTAAAAATGATCCTTTGATTAGGAGAACAATTATAGTTTAATTGATCAATCACCTCGTATAGGACGATCATCCCTGATCGTCCCGAACAATCCTTTATATTTTGTGGGACGATCTCCAATCATCCAAAAAAAAATCATGATTTTCTTCTGATCATCCAGGATATTGTCATGGACGTCCTGAGATGTTTTCGGGATGATTTGTCAATTGCCACCCAAAATGAACTGATCGTCCCGGACGATTTTGAAATCATCCAGGATGAAAACCCTTATTCTCTTTTGATCGTCCAGGACATTATCCTGACGTCTCAAGAACTTGTCAAGATGAATTATCATTTTCCACTCAAATTGAACTAATCATCTTGGACGATCGTAAAATTGTCCTGGGCGATAAGTAGAAAATATTTCTTCTGATCGTCCAGACCATGACAATCATCTTAGCAAAACTGCTGATTTTGTACTGATTATACAGGACAATCTATAGATTATCCTAGATGATATAGTCAATAAGTTAAATTTTATGGCATTTTTTGAGGCCTTCTAGTTAAGCTCTATAACCATCTCTTCAGTAATCTTTTGCTGATTTTTCAACTCCAAGAGAGCTTAGAGGAGAAGGAGAGTTTGGGAGAGAGAGAGAGGTCTTATAAGGGGGAGTTTATGAGGGGATTCACAAAGGTTTCTCCAAGCAAGGATTCGATCATTATTTTCCTTCTTTGTCCATAGTTTTGTGGTGGCTCTTGGGAGACTATCATTAGTATCAGATCTAGGTTCTTTGCCTACTTCAGGAAGAAGCAAAAGGAGCCCGAGGTTCTCTTCCTGCTTCAGGAGAAAGCAAAAGGATTCTAGGGTTCTCTACCTACTTCAAGAGGAAGAAAAAGGAGTCAAGGTTCTCTGCCTCATCGGTGTCGGTGGAAAGATTTTGTAAGGGCTTCTTCGCCTTACCGTAGGAGTAAAAGGAGAGTCACTATAGTATTTTAGTGCAATACCTGGAGGGGAGGCTTTGGGGAGTGGACGTAGGTCAAGGGAACCGAACCACTATAAACCTGGTGTGCCCTTTTCATTTATTTTTCCACATTTTAATTTTTGCATATTTTCTATGATCTGATCTGTGGTTGAAAATCTGATTTTGGTTATCTGCTTCAGCTTTCATTGTTCATTATAATTTTTGCATATTTTCTATTTGTGCAAGAATTTTTTAAAATACTAATTTACCCCCTCCCTCTTGGTTAGCCTTGGGACTAGTTCATAAGGGCTTAATTACCCTAACAAACTTTCAAGTGGTGTCAAAGCTAGATTCATAAAATCAAGTTTTGAAAAACTTTTGAATTCTGATTCAAGGCTAATTTTGGAAATCATAATACTATGGAAGGTTATTTAATCACAAGACCACCTTTATTTGATAATATTCCTTTTGATTTTTAGAAAACTTGCATGTCTACCTTTTTACAATCGATTGATTATCACATGTGGATGCTTGTTAAAGAAGGTTATGTTGTACCCTATAGACTTGTTAATGGAAAACTGAAATTCCTTTTATTGAATGAACAATTGATGATCGTGATCTTGCTCAATTAAATGCTAAATATTTGAACTGGTTTTTCTATGCATTGAAATCTTAAGGTTATATGCGTGTTTCAACATGTGCAACTGGTAAAGAAATTTGGGATAAATTGTGCATCACTTATGAAGGAACTAATGAGGTTAAACAATCTAGACTGAACATTCTCTTATATGATTATGAACTCTTTCGCATGAAACCCATTGAATCAATTTCTGAGATGTATAATAGATTTACACAGATTGTCACTTCCCTACATGCCTTATGAAGAGAGCTTACTAACTATGAAAAAGTGAACAAAATTTTGTGATTTTTGCCTTCTTTCTTTGATGCTAAAATTACTATAATTACTGAATCAAAAGATTTGAATAATTATTTAATTAATAACTTGGATAACTAATTGCTACGAGCAAGAAGTGAACCAAAGGTAGCTTGATGCAGATGAGAAAAAGAAGGAAAAAGCCATAGCCTTGAAGGCTGATGATTCTGAATCTAGCCCTTTAGGTTATAATGATGATGACATGGCCTTAATCACAAGGCAATTCAAGAGCTTTTTTATGAAGAAAAAAAAGCATCATCAGAAGTGGAACAAAGGTAAATCTGGTAAGAATTTTAAAGGCTCATCTGATGATATTTTCTATGAATGCAGGAAGGCTGGACATCTAAAGTCTGATTGCCCTACACTTAAGTCTCACCCAAGCAAGGAGAAGGGTGAGGAGAAACCCAAGTTTAAGAAGGATAAGAAGAAGATCCAAAAAGGATTTCTGGGCTGATTCAGCATCTGACTCCTCTGAAACTTAAGCTGAAGAGGAGGTAACCAACTTGTATTTGATGGCGGATGATCATTATGGTCACTCTGACCAAGAAGAGGTATGTGAATTAATGTACAACCAATTGCTTAAAGTTTCTGAGAAAATTCATACATAGTACATGAAGTTAAAAAAAATTGTATGCTAGCCTGAAACTATAATTTTTGAACTTATAAAAAGAGCATGAAATTTTGATTAAAGATCATTCAACCTTGGATAGCAATCATATGGCATTACTTGATGAATTTGATGAATTAAATAAAAAGCATTCTGATTTATTTACTAAGCATGATTCATGAAAAATATCACATATTGAATTAAAAATTACATTCAAGGAATTAGAAACTCATTTATTTAATGTAGAGAGTAAGGAGCATGAATTGAGAGTGGAAAATTCAATTCTTAAAAGTTCAAATAAATTTTTTGACATTGAATTAACTGCTTTCATGAAAAATAAACAACCACCATCACTTGAAGAATTTTATACACAATCATCAAAGCATGTATCATCCAAAGCTAGGAAGAGGCACTATCACCCACGTAGATTAGTAAATCCTTTTCCTAGTATTAGATATTTTTCTTGTGGCATGCTAGGATATATCTCCCACACTTGCACTATTCATCATAGTGCATATTGGATGTGGAGACCAAAATTACAAAATCTACAGCATAACATGCATGCATCGCATTCTTCTTTTCATCACAAGGGGCCCAAACCTGTTTGGGCTCTTAAATATGACATTTGATGATTTTGTAGGGATGCTCTCAAAAAAGACCTCATGAGAGCATGTGGTACCTGGACAGCAGATGTTTAAGGCATATGACTGCAGATGCAATTCAATTCATTTCACTGGAGACCAGAGCAAGAGGAAAGGTTACACTTGGAGATAACACCACAAGGAGAGTGGTGGGATCAAGTATAATTGGTGATTCAAAAAATTTCATCATTGATAATATTTTACTTGTAGATAGATTGAAATATAATCTGCTCATCATCAGCCAGCTCTACGATAAAGGCTTCAACATAATATTTCTACCAACTTCTTGCCTTATAAGCTTAAATGACAAAATTATTTTGCAGGAAAAAATGATCAATAACATCGACATGCTTGATTTAAATTACTTTAAAGCTGATATTGCTATTTGCTTAAAATCAATTGCTAATGAATTATGGTTGTAGCATAGGAGAATATATCATGCAAGCATGAAAAGCCTGAGGAAGATAACCCAAAAAGACTTAGTAAGAGGTGTCCCCAAGCTAAAGTTCACTAAGGACCACCTGTGTAATGCCTGTTGGTTAGGGAAGTAAGTAAAATCCTCCTTGTACTCGATCAAAGACATAAACACTAGCAAACCCTTAGAAGTCCTACACATGGATCTCTTTGGACCTGTCAACATTTCAAGCTTAGGAGGAAAAGTTTTTGGGCATGTGATTGTTAATGATTATTCAAGGTTCACCTGGGTTAGATTTCTATCTCATAAAAGTGAGTCATTTGAAGAGTTTAGATCTTTTTCCACTTAGATTTAGAGGAAGCTAGGTTGTGAGATTGTGACTATTCATAATGATCATGGGGGAGAGTTTGAAAATGAGAAGTTTGAAACCTACTATAAGGAGCAAGAGATAGATCACAATTTTTTAGCTCCTAGGACCCCTCAGTAGAATGGGATAGCTAAAAGGAAGAAAAAGACACTAGTAGAAGCCGTTAGAGCCATTTTAGCTGAGTACTCACTTCCTAAATACTTTTGGGTAGAAGTGGTGAATACATCCTATTATATTTTAAATAGGGTAAATCTTAGATCTAAGCTAAACAAAACACCCTAAGAAATTCTTAAGGGTAAGAAACCCAACCTCTCTCACCTCCGTGTCTTTGGATGTAAGGTGTTCATTCTGAATAATGGGAAGTCTCAACTCGGAAAGTTTGACCCAAAATTTGTTGAAGGAGTGTTCCTAGGTTACTTAAGTGTTGGGAAATCCTATAGAGTATTTAATAAAAGAACCTTGATTGTTGAGGAGACCACTCATGTTGTGTTTGATGAATTTGATAATTCTGGAGGGTCTAGGATAGAAGAAGAGGAAGTTATAGAAGTCACTCGAGTAGAATCTATCAATATGGAGGAAAGGGGAGAACATAAAGTTTCACTGCCTAGATAATGGAGATTTTCTTCGAGTCATCCTAAAAACCTGATCTTAGGAGACCCTTCTGAAGGTGTTAGAACTAGGCATAGACTTAGAAAAGAAGTAAATCACTCTGCCTTCATTTTAATGACTGAACCCACTAGCATCAATCAAGCCCTTTCTAATGAATTTTGGATCCTATCCATGCAGGAGGAACTAAACCAATTTATTAGGAATGATGTTTGGGAGCTGGTAGAAAGACCTAAGGACCAAAGTGTAGTAGGAATCGAATGGGTCTTTAAGAATAAAATGAATGATTCTGGTGTGGTGGTTTGGAATAAGGAAAGATTAGTGGCTAAGGGGTACAACCAAATAGAAGGGATTGAGTTTGAGGAAACCTTTGCCCCTGTAGCCTGTTTGGAAGCCATTAGAGTGCTACTAGCCTTTTCTTATTATAAGGGATTTAAGCTTTTCCAAATTGATGTTAAGAGTGCCTTTTTAAATGGGATAATAAAGGAAGATGTGTTTGTAGAGCAACCCCCGGTCTTTGAGAATTTCCAATTTGGCAATATCATTGAGTCTTCCTTTCACGTCCTCAATCCACCTCCTTTCACCTCCTTGATTAGGCAGAGTCACCATACCACTAGCCTCCTTGGTTAGGAAGCCTTTAGTACTAAGGGCTTTCCTTCATAGAGCTCCTTATAAGAGACACACCAAAATAATCAAAGGTCCTTAAGTGCAGGCCATCCGGAGCAATCATGTGAAATCCCCTCTCACACTCCTTGAATCCCTTAAGGTGAAAGTTCGAAAGGGATGTTAAGCCCTAGTGAACTAGTCCCGAGGCTAACCAAGAGGGGGGGTGAATTGGTTATTTAAAAATTTCACGATAACTACAAAAATCTTTTCGATACTTAGCAGCGGAAACAAGTAAATAATAACGAAAAGATCAACCAACGATATTCACCCAAGCAGTTTATATTGAAAAGTAAAGTGCAAAACTGAATCAGAAAAGCAAACCAGATTTTATAGTGGTTCGGTCAACTTGACCTACGTCCACTCCCCGGAGCCTCCCCTCCGGGTATTGCACTAAACGAAAGTGACTCTCCTTTTGCTCCCACAGCAAGGCGGAGAAGCTTGTACAAAACACCTCCTTTTCACCACACGGTGAGGCAGAGAACCTGACCTCCTTTCGCTTCCTCCTGAAGCAGGCAGAGAACCTTCGAACTCCTTTTGCTTCCACTTGAAGCGGGCAGAGAATCCTGGATCTTCTTGCGAACGATCCTCCCACGACGAACACTGACTAGACGAAAGATGACGAGCTGAGAAGACGACTCTGATCCGTGCTCGGAGCAACCTTAGTGAATCCCTCACTAACTCCCCCTCACAAGATCTTCTCTCTCTCTCCCAACTCTCTCTCTCTCTCTAGGGTTTCTCAGGGAAGGAAGGCAGCAAAAGATTTTTCCAAAATTTGGAAAAAGTTCTTTTAAAGGAGGGCTTAAAATTTGCCCTAAATCTCAACTGGTCGGCCAAGATCGTCCAGGATGATCGATATATCGTCCTGTACGATCAGTTCAAATTCAGCTGTTTTAGCCTGGACGATCTGGCTCTTCTTGACGATCAGTAGAAAAAGTTGTTCATATCGTCCCGTACGATCCTGCGATTGTCCGGGACGATTAGTTCAAATTGAGGGAAATCGTCCAGAAGACAGTTCGGGTCGTCCAGAGAAATCTGTGCTGGACGACCAAAAAATGACTTGATCGTCCCAGACGATAGGGTCATCATCCGGTACGATTAGTTCAAAAAGGCCCCAAATCGTCCTGTGCATAGTTCTGGACGTACAGCTTAAATGCACTAGACGATCAAGATCGTCCGGGACGATCCTGCGATCGTCCAGGACGATATGATCGTATCAACCAAAAATTAATTGCTTTCCTTAATTACCAGATTAAATTAGGTATGATTGTACTGGATCGTCCGGGATGATACACGTATCGTCCGGGACGATCAGACCAAGTATCTAAAAATAAGAACTTGCCTAACTTGATCTGGCGGCTGAGAATTTCTGATTTGGGAATATCGTCCCGTACGATCCGTAGATCGTCCAGGACGATCGGCTCAATCAGACCCTCTTAACTTAGTCGCCCTAATTAGGGTTTCTGTTTTAACTGGATCGTCCAGGACGATCTGAACAAATTTTTACCAGAAACTCTAATTCACTCAATCTCTCTCCATGAGTGTGTGTGTGCAAGGTTACTTAGCTAGGGAATCAGTTACATTACAATTGACTCAATAAAAAGAAAAATCATACATTTGACACACTTGGACCCGATCTTGAGTTGGCTTGAGTGGCTCGCAGTCTTTTGTGCCTGAAACAGATTAGCCAAGCAAAACACACTGGAAACATGTTTGTCATCATCAAAACCAGATTTGCAACAATCTCCCCCTTTTTGATGATGGCAAACATTTGTAAAGTAGTCTGAAAATAAAAGTAAACTAGGAGATCCAACAAACAAACATTTTTTTTTTATTTAACAGCTAAAACAATACATGAAGCATGACTCAGAAAACAGAAACATACAGAAACAGACACGACTACAACTGACTCCCCCTTTTGACATCACAAAAAGGAGGAGCGAAAAACATAACACGAAAATAAAACATAAAATAAAACAACTACAAAACAGGAAAATCAGAATTTTTCCTTGATTTTAGATTCAAAAATCAATGACAGGATGATTGACAGCGCTGAAATCCAAAAAAGGTTAGAAATAATCAACTTTCGTAACTTCGACCCCGGGCACCCTATCGATGCAAACCTCTTTCAACACAAAAATCCGATTCAAAAGAAGAGATATTAGATTTGAAAAGAGATCCTTTCAAGCCTCGTTCCAGAAAAATATCTAATATAATAGTGTTACAAAGTAAAAAATCAGAAATCATGATTTTCAAAACTCAAGCTTTTGAAAATATTAAGTGGCGCACAGATTCCTCTAAGACATTTAACAATCTGAAAGGAAAGAAAGCTTGTTTTGGGCTCATTTTGTGCCTCTTTTTCAAATTGGTTGGTGCTTTGCGCATCTTTTGATTTTTGATACACTTTGTGTATCCAATTTGGCAATTTCGCATCTTTTCAGTTTTGGGCTCATTTTATGCCTCTTTTGCAAATTATCTGGCGCACTGCGCATCTTTTATAAGCTTTCTCCTTTTCATAATCATTAAAGAGTCTCAGCTGTGAGATTATCTTCCAGACATAGGAGATGACTCTCCGCAGTAAGGAAGAACGATTCACAAAACAAAATCCATACAATATATGATAAATGCAATCACTTGGTTTAGAAAATCAAACTAATGACTCAAGACTTTGAAAAACACTATTGATATGAGGCAGATACTGTAGGAAGATAAAATAATCTCTATTTCAAAAAACTAACATTTTAATTTTGAAAAGGATTTTTATTCAAAAGAAACTACACACCAGTAAAGGAGTTAGAGGAAGAGAAACAATTATCAATGTTTCTTCCCTTTAACAGATTCAGCGAAGTCAATCACTGCTTATCAGCTTCCAAACCAAAACAAGGTAAAAACTCCCAGTCAAAAATTCAGATCACCAGTGAGCGGTGATCAGATCTTGAAAAGCATAAAACAGTAAGTGCAAGATATGAACCCGTAGATAAATAAAAACAGGTAGAAAATCATAGCAAAGTAAATACTCAAATCAAACTAACAAAAAGGGTAACACAGAAATCAGCAGAAGAAATAAAATCAACTGAAAGCAAATAATCAAACCAAAACTAACTAACAGAAATTAGAAATCAGAATAAAAAAAAACTAACTAACATAAATCAGAAAATAGAATACAAAAAACTAACTAACAGAAATCAGAATACCAATCATAACAATCATAAATCAGCAGTCATCAGAATCAAGCATTTATATCAATCACTCCTAATCTGGTTCTCAAAATGCTGAATGAGTCAAAGGCCAGTGGTTTAGTGAATATGTCAGCCAGCTGATTTTCAGTTGCTACATGGTGTAGCTCAATGTCCCCTTTTGTTACATGGTCCCTAATGAAGTGATGCCTAATGTCAATGTGTTTGGTCCTAGAATGTTGGATTGGATTCTTAGAGATACAGATGGCACTAGTATTATCACACAGAACAGAAATTGTGCCAACATGTACTCCTAAATCCAAGACTTGCTGTTTCAACCAAAGAACTTGGGCCACACAACTCCCTAAGGCAATGTACTCAGCTTCAGCAGTGGAAAGTGCAACTGAGTTCTGTTTTCTACTGGACCAGGAGACTAACGACTGTCCTATAAATTGACAAGTCCCAAAAGTACTCTTCCTATCCACCCTACACCCCGCAAAGTCAGAATCAGAATATCTAATGATCTCAAAAGAGGTGCTGTGCCTAGGGTACCAAATTCCTAGGTTTGGGGTTCCTAAAAGATATCTAAGAATTCTCTTAACAGCAGTCAGGTGGGGCTCTTTAGGATCAGCCTGAAACCTAGCATAAAGACAGACACTAAACATGATATCAGGTCGGCTAGCAGTCAGGTAAAGCAGTGAACCTATTATCCCTCTATACTTCTTCTGATCAACAGATTTTCCATTTGAATCCTTATCTAACTGAACTGAGGAGGGCATGGGAGTATTGATTGGCTTGGCTTTGTCCATTTCATATTTCTTCAAAATGTCCTTAGTGTATTTTGATTGATTGAGAAAGGTTCCATCATCCGTTTGCCTTATGCTAAACCCCAAAAAGTAGGACAATTCTCCCATCATACTCATCTCAAACTCTTTACTCATTATTTTAGAAAACTCTTCACATAAGTATTTATCAGAAGATCCAAAAATTATATCATCAACATAGATTTGGACAATGAGTAAGTCATCTCCTAATTTCCTCAGAAAAAGGGTGGTGTCTACGCTCCCCTTAACAAACTCTCTTTCTAACAGGAATGTGCTAAGCCTCTCATACCAAGCTCTAGGTGCCTGTTTCAATCCATATAAGGCCTTTTTTAATTTATAGACATGATTTGGATATTGGGAACTCTCAAAACCTGGGGGTTGTTCTACGAAAACATCTTCTTTAATTACCCCATTTAAAAAGGCACTCTTAACATCCATTTGAAACAACTTAAATCCCTTATAACAGACAAAGGCTAGTAGCACTCTAATGGCTTCCAATCTAGCTACAGGGGCAAAAGTCTCCTCAAAATCAATCCCTTCTATCTGATTATACCCCTTAGCCACCAATCTTGTCTTATTTCTCACCACCACACCAGAATCATTCATCTTATTCTTAAAGACCCACTTGGTTCCCACAATACTTTGATTTTTAGGTCTTTCTACTAACTCCCAAACATCATTCCTTACAAATTGATTCAATTCTTCCTGCATAGCTAAAATCCAAAATTCATCCGACAGGGCTTGATTGATGTTGGTGGGTTCAATCATTGAGATAAAGGCATAATGGTTTACTTCCTTCCTAAGTCCATGCCTAGTCCTAACACCTTCAGAAGGGTCTCCTAAGATCAGTTCTTTAGGATGACTCAAAGAATATCTCCAATCTCTAGGCAACTCTATTTGAGGTTCTACCCTTTCCTCCAAATTTATATTTCCAACTCCTTGGGTAACCTCAATAATCTCTTCATCTTCTACTTTAGATCTAGACTCCTTAGGTTCAGATTCATCAAACACTATATGGGTTGTTTCTTCCACCACCAAAGTCCTCCTATTGAACACCCTAAAGGATTTCCCCACACTTGAATATCCTAAGAACACTCCTTCATCAGATTTGAGGTCAAATTTTCCTAAGGGTGACTTCCCGTTGTTCAGAATGAAAACCTTACAGCCAAAGACATGGAGGTGGGACAGATTTGGAGTTCTACCCTTAATGATCTCATAAGGTGTCTTGCTCAGTTTGACTCTCACATTCACCCTATTCAGCACATAACAGGCAGTGTTCACCGCTTCAGCCCAAAAGTATTTTGGAAGTGAATACTCGGCAAGCATGGCTCTAGCGGCTTCCACTAAGGTCTTGTTCTTCCTTTCAGCTACCCCGTTCTGCTGGGGGGTCCTAGGAGCTGAAAAATTGTGACTATGTTTGATTGAAAAAATATATAGTTTGAAAATGTGTTTAATTTTCTTTGGGAAAGTTAAATTTCTGGAATTTGAATATTTGAAATCGAACACTTATTATGAATGATATATCACCTCGAAAGGTGAACATATCGTTCCCTAATAGGTTCAGATTACAAATCTTTAGATTTATCTAATTATCGTAATCAAACTCAAGGAGAAATAATATTTGATCCCGAAGAATCAAAATAATGTTTAATCCATTGTTTGATTATAATAATCAAGATAAAAGATCATTAATTTCATAATCAAAGTTACGATTGTAATTGATATATCTATCAGAAGAAAGAAGATATCAATCACTATCGATGGTTTGAATATGACGATAATGATCGTCAGGTTTGAATTTCCCAAAGATAATCAATTGAAGGTTTTGAAAACTTGATTTTGAAAATCTGGTCTGGGTTTCTAAATCTCCTACGAGCGCAAGCCCTCGTAGTTAATTACATCGTAGGAAACCAGAAAATTTTCTACGAAAACTCTCGATTAAAATAGCGATACGAATTTCATTTAAGAATTCAAAGATTGATATCAAAGAAGGTAAGGACTGGAATTTTCAACCGGGAATGGTTCAATGTTGAACAGTTCTTTCTGGAGTCAAAGGAAGAAGAGTAGGAGGTGTCTTGAGATTCTGAATTACTTCAGAAACACCTCAACCTGTCCTAAGTGTTGGGCTTGAATTTGATTGAAAGATATTTTAATTTGAATGATCAATTTTATTAGAAAGTGGGAGTCAGATTCCCAGAAGATTGAGGTCTTAAGTTTGAAGACATGCCTCAGAACCTAAGTCTAAAATTGGGTACTGAAAATCAGTGACCCGAATCCTAGCTAATGCAATGCAATCTGGACTTACCCCGGCCTGGATTGGGGAGCCAGCTAAACCACCTAAACGCTTTTAAAACCATGAGTCAAAGTCTTTAAATGTAGAGTGGTTAAGGACATTGATTAAGATTGGTTTAAAGAATTGGGGTCGACATCTAGAGCAGATCCTAATTGACCCCTTAACATATGTTGGGTTAAATGTCTAAATAAAATGCAATTAAGATTTAGACTCGATTTTTAATTTGTATCTAATGCAATGCATGCTAGTTGACTCGATGAAATGCTTAAATCAATATGAAGCAGTTTTAAAATAGGCTTAAAAATAGGTTTTATCCTAGAGATTGCACAACATCCCCTTGGACAGAACTGCACCCTAATAGGTCAGGTGGTCTGCCAAAACCCGCAGGCGGGGAGGTGCCTAACAAGGATGAGAAAAGTCAAGATGTATGCATGAAAAACTCCCGGCGAGTCCGGGCTTACTTCTTAAGAGCGTTAGAGTTTCTATCTGAGCTTAAATATTTTAATTTTGTTTAAGTAGAAAAGGTTAATGGCCGTACCCTCACGAGCCTCCGATCGGGTTCCAGGCTAAATCAAATACGACATGCAATAAGCGCCAAAAAAATTACTAAAAGCATGCAAGTCCTTAATCGCAATCAACATCAAGTAATCAAATCAATCAAATAATTAAATTAATTAAATAAATGCTCAAACTGAAAGTCCATAGGCAAGTGCCCTTAATTATACAACCCGGGGTCTGCAGGAAAGTAAAGTGGCCGGGTACCACTGACTACAACCCGGATTCTACTCCTAAGACTTAAGTGACTTTGAGATTTGAGATTCTTCTCGTTCTTCACTTCTTCGTCTTCTTGGAACTCCTTGGATCGTCGGGTTTGGATATCCAAATGAAAAGAAACTCCCCCTGGATAGGGGTGTTATCTTTTCTCTTTGGATACTTGAACTTCATCCTAATTTGGATCTCCAAATGGATAGGAACTCTCCCCTAAGGGATGTTCCTTCCTCTTTGGATTCCAAATTGGATTTTAAATGTCTCAATCTCAAAGTACTTTAAATAATACAACTCAAAATCAAATCAAATTACATTAATGAAAATTAAAACTCTAGACTCAACAACCTGCAAGGTTATCCTAATAATAAGCAGTTTATATTTGACATCCCAAGCAGTTAATATATTTGAAATTTAAATGCTCAAACCAGCCACACTTGGCCATGCTCTTTTTGATTTAAAGGGGGACTTAAGCATGCTTAGCACCTGTGCAATTTAATAATCATGATTTTTGCCCCCTTTAATTTATACCCTGTATGAGCATGGCCACCTGCATAAGATTGAATTAGTACAAATCGTTCCTAGCCTAGGGGTAGATCTAATCGTACAATCAATCACATCACAGAGTGCATTAAATAAATAAACAATCACATCAATTCTACTACTAGCAAACAGCATGCAGTAAAAGCTCGAAAACCCGGCACACAGCAGAAAAGTAAACACCGGCCTAGCCTAAGACTAGAGTTGGTTGTCCTAGCAAACCATCTAAAGTGTGTGAGGTAGGCTGTGTGGCTTTGATGTGTCCTAAATAGGATGATTTGATTGAAGTTGTTTAAAATTCTAGTTGGTTGAAGGCTTAAGGGAAGATTTAATTTGAATTTAAATATTAATGACTTGAAATTAATTTTAAATTTGATTTTAATTGTTTGTTGGATATCACCTTTGTTGCACACCGAGGCCGTGAAGTTTATTTCACCTTCCTTGGGGCTAATTTAACAGCCTCGTAGGCCTGGGTTACCCAGTGGTACCCGATATAATTAAATGATTTGAGTTTGATTAAGGTTTAAAGGTTGGTTAATTTTAATTAAGATTGGTTGGTTGCTGGTTTTAAGTTCAAATTGATGTTTTCTGGAATTTTTGACAATTTATTGAATTTTGGAAATTTTTGATTATTTTAATGATTTAATTAAGGGGTTAAAAATTGACTTTTTGATTTAAAGGGTTTTCTGGAAAGTTAATATTTTATTAAAATACTAGACCTTAATACGATCAGTTAGACAGTAAGTATGCTGAAATTGGATTTTTCTACATTTTATTATGAAGGTTTGAAGTTTTGATTTGATTTTGAACTAAGTTGGACTAAAAGTTGACTTTTTCAAAATTAATTGATTTCTGAAAACTTGATATTTTTAATAAATACTAGAGCTTATTATGAGTTGTATGCCTTTGAGTTTGCTCAATTTGGAGTTTATTTGAATTAGTTACGAATTTTTGAAGTTTTGAGTGTTTAATGAATTATTTAAATTGTTTAATTAGAGACCCTTTTTGTGGTTTGAATCCAAATGATCTCCAAACTCCTTGAAATCAACTCCAAAGGTCAGGAATGACTTAAGGAGTGATTTCCAAGTGTTTGGAAATTTTCTGGAATTTTTAATTATTTTTAATTAATTAAATTAATTAAATTTCAGATTTCAATTAAAATTAAATTAAACTTAATTTTGAAGTCCAGTCAAGGGGCTTTTATTTTTCATTGATTAAGGGTTTAATTCTGGTCAGTTATAGAGGTTAATTGTATTTTTTGGATTTAATCTTGATTTATTAGAATTTTTGAAAGTTTTAAAGGCTTAATTAAGGTTTAAGTTTGATTAAGTTAATTCAGGGGCTTAATGATTTTAAAATCCAGTGAGAAATTTTCTTAAGGTTGAGGGTGTCACTAAGTTCAAATGTTCAAAGTTTTAAGTCATAAGGAAATGGATCCTAATTTTTAGAATTTCTCTAAATTTTCTAATTAGGATCCTTAATTATTATCCTTAATGACACTAGGTTTTGTAGGTTTAAATCAAAGTTTTGCTAGCCCTCAAACATACATATACATAATATGCACACATAATCACAATGAATTCCTAAATCTAAGAGAGCCCTAAAACTAGGTGGTGTGTGCACCTACACATGCAAATCAATTTAAAGCTTAATTAAATGAAGGATTAATCAATGAATAATTAGCAAAGTAATTATTCATCGGTTAATCATCACTCCCCACTAATCATGTTCAAACACACTTAATCTATGTCTATAATTTCAAGGGATCTCTCAAAATTTAAGAATTTAAGTATGTATATAGTTTTTAAAATATGCTTTAAAATGTATACCCATATATATAATCCTATATCTAAATATAGATTTTAAAATTAGAATACTTAAAATATCATTAAAATAAACTTAAAATTTGAATGAGAGATCCACCACTCAACTTTAAAAATAAATTTTAATATCTTGAAAATACTTAATATAATATTAAATATAGCATTAGATAAATATTGAAAATATTAAGATAATTCAAATTATTTGAAATAATTAAGGTTTTAATTCTTAAAGTTAATTTTAAATTAAAATATTTAAAATTCTAGAAATTTTATGATATTATTTATATTTTTATAAATTAATTTGAATTTTATTTGAATATTTCAAATTTGAGGTTAGTTAATATATTTAAATTAATTTAAAATTAATTGATGTTTAAAAATAAATCTTAAAGTGGATTAAGTTAAAATTTCAACCTTTTTGGAGTTTTAAAATTATTCTAAAAAGAATAAATTTTCTTAAAATTTTAAAATTATTTCAATTTAACTTATATTAAATATTAATCAACTAGTTAAATCTTAATCAATTAAAGAAAGGATAAAATACTTAAAAATATAAAATATACTTTTAAAATAATTTTTTTTTTAAATTTTATTTTAAATAGTTTCTAAAAGAGTATTCTCTGAATATTTTTTTTTTGAAATAAAATTTTAAATATTTAAGAATATTTAACATAATATCAATGAAATAATAATTAAAAGTTTTAAAATTAATTAAAGTATATAAGGTATATCAAAATATTATTATTATTACTTTTGTTAAGTTAGAGATTTTAAAATTCTGAATTTTTATATAGAATATATGTATTTTGAGTTTAAAATTATTTTTAAATTAATTTTAGCATTTTCTGTAATTAAAAATGAGTTTAAAAAAATAATTTAAACCCACCAAATTCAGCTGGCGGCGCACCTCCCACGTGGCGGTATCCGGATGAACCACGCGTCAGCGCGTAGTTCATCACTTAACCACGTCACTGAGGACTGTGGCCGTTGGATCCGCGCAGATTCAATCCGACGGTGGAGATCAGAACCCGCAAGTTTAAACTAGCTATGGAGGATCTGACGGTGAGAAATCGATCCCGTGGGTTTGATCTACGGACCAGATTACGCCGAACAGATAAACCAGCCGTAGAATAGGATCCGCTTTTTAAAATAACTGCGGAACGACGGGATTTGAGCCGTTGATTTGCGGATCAACGGTTCAAATTGGTTCTAGCTCATGCAGAATGAAGCTTGAACCCTAGAAACAAAAAAAAGACTCGTTTTCTTGACTCAATGGATCAAAATGCTTGAAATTTTAAACTGGAATCATGCAGATGAACAGAAATCCTGGGGAGTTATTTTTAACGTTTTAAAAACACTTAATAAAAAGCCATTTTAAATATAAAATAGTGACCTAGATCTAGGGATTTTGAGAGATTTTACCGTTGGATCTGGGAAATGTTTGAATATCTGAGCTTGTGGACTGTCCACGCTAATATTTGATGAAGACTTCACGAGCTGGTAACGTCTGGATCAGATGGAATACGTCTTGGAGGAAATTCACACTTAGTTCGCCGGAATCCACTCGCTAGCAAGCTTTGGCCGGTGTGTTTTAAGTTAGAATGGATATCTCAGAAGAATGGAGCTCAAGGGTGTTGAAGATTAAGTTTGGGACGGCTAGAAAAGGAGAGAGGAGAGCTAGGTTAGAATGAGAGCTCATTTTAGCCCTTTACCCTATTCAATCCATCCAAGGATGAATGAAGGGCTAAGATTAACTAGGAGTAACCTCAGATGATTGACACCTGCCCCTGGAGTGGTTAAAAAGTTGGGAGCAAGGACAACTCAAGGACATCCAAGTGGAGGGGTCTTATTGGCCTCATATAGACCTTGGGACCACCTGTGCTGATTTAGCTCTAATCTAAAGATCAAAATAGCCTTAAGAACCTTCCAGAAGTAGATCAAGGTTGCTGGGATATCCAAGAGTGGATGTCATTAGCTTAAACATAGAGATTTAACTATTTAGAGCCAAATAAGCCATTTGTTGACTGAGTTGACTAGTCAACCAGTCAACTTGACTGATGAGGTGGCATGGAGGAGTCTTCAATGCTGATTGGATAAATTGGAAGAGGGTTAATGTTGTGTATTTGAAGTTTGAATGGATTAGATGAGTTTAGGGAGGGATTTAACCATATTTAAAGGTTTGACTAAGTCGAAATTCATAGCATTTGACTTATGATGTATTTAAATGAGTTTAGATCATGTATGAAATTGAAGTTAGGAATTTGATAGAGTTTGAATGAATTGATTCATTAAGAGTCATTAATTTGATCCAAATGAGTTAATTTTGAGTAGAGCTGGACTCAGTTGACTAAGTCAACTGTTGACTGGGTCAATGGGTCCAGTCAAATCCAAATCATTGGGGAATGTGATCAAAGTAGTTTAATATGGTTTTGAATGCAATCAAAATTTGATTTAAAATGTAAAAACTTAAGGGTTGAACTGGTCAACCTGGTTTGACTTGGTCAACCAGGTTGACCCAGGGCCAGGATCTGGACTGAATCAATTTCAAATAATATTTGAAGTCTGGTAGAAGTGGTTTGAGAGTTTGAATAGGTCATTTGGGTCAAATCACCTATTTGGGCCCTTAATGGGCTTAATGGGTCAACTGGGTTGACTTGGTCAACCAGGTTGACCCAGGGTCAAGGATTGGGCTCAACCAGTTCAGAATGACATTCTGAGTCTACTGGTGGTGGTCTCAAGGTTTGGAGAGGTTATTTAGTCAAAATGACCTATTTGGGCCCTTAATGGGCCTTTTAGGTCAACCCTGGTTGACTTGGTCAACCAGGTGGGTCCAGGGGCTGGAAATGGGTTCAACAGATTTGAAATGACATTTGGAGACCAATGGAGGTGGTCCCAAGGTCAGAGGAGGTCATTTGGTCAAAATGACCTGTTTTGACCCTAAAGGGGCCTGTTTGGTCAACCTGGTTGACTTGGTCAACCAAATTGACCCAGGGGCTGGTTTTGGGTTCAATAGATTGGGTTTGATATTTGAAACTTGCTGGAGGTGGTTGCATTCAATTTGGAGCTCATTTGACCAAAGTGACTATTCACACCCCAATAGGGGTATTTTGGTCATTTTGACCCCTGGTCAACTAGGGGTCAAATTGAGTCCAACAAAATGCAGTTTAATGCTCAATGGATCATAATCAAGGGTCTGGAAGTAATTTGGAGCTTTGGAGAAAGCTCCATGATCAAAATCTACTGGGTGACAGGTCCAGTGGCATGGACTGTAAATATTTGAAGGTTTTACAGCCTTTGGATTTCAATTCAAATTCTGGGGTTAGAGATCTCAAAATGAGCTCAAATTTGGAGGGTTATCTCTAGAGACATGTCACATCAGTGTGGAACTGACAGATCTTGAATCAGAGGTCATTTGATAGGGTTTTGAAATGTTCAAAGATTAACTGGAAAAGGCTTTCAGGACTTAGACCTTTAGCCTTGGATTTGAATCTGGAAATCTGGTTTTGAATTGGATTTTGAGCTTGAATGATATGGTTTGAATTAAGTCTAGATTGAATTGAAGCTTGGATTGATCTAGAAGAATCCTAGGGTTTAGAATAGGTTCTAGGGTCCAAATCAGCTTAAGGGAATCCTAAGGTCTAGAATTGATCCTAGGGACTGGAGTCTGGGAAGATCTTAGAATCTAGAAGTCCTAGGGAGATCCTAGGATCTGGGGTCTGGAAGAATCCTATAATCTAGAAGAATCCTAAGATCTAGGAATCCTAAGATTTAAGATCTAGAAGGATCTTAGGATCTAGAGTGGATCCTAAAGTTTGATTTCTAGGAAGATCTTAGGGTTTGGAAGTCCTAGGGCCTGGGATCTAGAATAGTCTTAGGATCTAGAAGAATCCTAAGCTCTAGATGGATCTAGGAGAATCCTAGGGTCTAAGAGGATCATAGGATCTAGAGTCAGGTAGAATCCTAGGGTCTAGAATAGATCCTAGGGTCTGAAGTCTAGGAGAATCCTAGAATCTAGATTTATCTTAAATTATATTGATCTGGGGGCAGGATTGATTTGAATCTGGATTGATCTAGGATTAGATTAATCCTAGGGTCAGGATTAAATCCTAAGGATTGGGATGATCCTAAGGTCTGGATTGGTCCTACTGAGCTCATACAAAAATGAGGTCAACAAATGGACCCCCAATATGTGTAATAGAATGAAGTTCTATTGCACATATTGGTGTTGACCGAATAGAATGGTCAAGTTTGGAGTTTTGATCCTAAGGGAAAAGTAAATTTATCCCTGGGGAATCAGAGTTTGAATAGATACTAGGGTAGTGCTAGAAAAAGCATACTCTACCACTAGTGGGTCTGGTCCTGAGGATAGGAGAATCCTAACCTTAAGGGTAGAGGAAACTGGGTGATCCTGTAGGAAAGAAAAACTCCTAACTATAAATGATTGAATCTAGATTTGATTCTAAGGGAAAGAAAATCCTAACCTTAGAAGATTGAATTTGAAATGAATCTAAGGGAAGGAGATCCTAAACTTAGAAGTTTGAATTTAAAATGATGCTAGGGTAGTGCTGAGGCAGCGTACTCTACCACTAGTGGGTCTGGTCCTAAGGGAAAGGAAGAATCTATCCCTAAAGGAGAAGGAAGTCTGGATGATCGTATAGAAAGGAAGAATTCCTAACTACAGAGGATCAAGTTTGAATTTTGATACTAGGGCAGTGCCACGAAGGGCGTACTCTGCCACTAGTAGATCTAATCCTAAGGGAAGGAAGAATCTAGCCCTAAAGAAAAGAAAGCTTGATTGAGATTGATTCCAGGACGGTGCCATAGAGGACTTACTCCATCACTAGGAAGTCTAATCCTAAAGGAAGGAGAAAAGCCTAACCTTGAGGAGAAGAGAGTTTGATTTTGGAGTTGAAATTGAATCCAGGACGGGGCCACAAGGGACTTATTCCATCACTGGGGAATCAAATCCTAAGAGAAGGAGAATACTTACTCTAAGGAACTGAGAATTGGATGATCTCATAGGAAAATAGTATTGCTCCCTATAGGAGATCAGGCTTAAAGTTTTGAATTTTGAAACTAGAATGGTGCCGCAGAGGGCGTTATCCATTACTAGTAGATCTAATCCTAAGAAAAGAAAGCACGATGACTCACATCTATCCTTAAGGAAAAGAAAACTGGAAGATGCTAGGATGGTGCCACGAAGGGCGTACTCCACCACTAGCGGATCTAATCCTAAGGGTAGAAAGCACGATGACTCACATCTAACCTTAAGGAAAAGAAAACTGGAAGATGCTAGGATGGTGCCACGAAGGGTGTACTCCACCACTAGCGGATCTAATCCTAAGGATAGAAAGCATGATGACTCACATCTAACCTTAAGGAAAAGAAATCTGGAAGATGCTAGGATGGTGCCACGAAGGGCGTACTCCACCACTAGCGGATCTAATCCTAAGGATAGAAAGCACGATGATTCACATCTAACCTTAAGGAAAAGAAAACTGGATGATCCTGTGAGAAGGAAGCATTGCTTTGCACAGAATCGGGTCTGGATTGATCGTATGTAAAGGAAACTTGCTTTACATAGAGGATCGAGTCAGGATGATCGTATATAGAGAAAACTTACTCTATATAGAGGATCAGATTAAGAATGATCATATGTGAAGGAAACTTACTTCACATAGAGGATTGAGTCTGAGATGATCATATACAGAGGAAACTTGCTCTGTATAGAGGATCGGGTCTAGATGATCATGTGTGAAGGGAACTTGCTTCACACAGAAGATCGAGTCTGGAATGATCGTGTATAGAGGAAACTTGCTCTATACAGAGGATCGGGTCTGGATTGATCGTATATAGAGGAAACTTGCTCTATATAGAGGATCAGATCTGGAATGATCGTATATGAAGGAAACTTGCTTCATACAGAGGATCGAGTCTGGAATGATCGTATGCGAAGGAAACTTGCTTCACATAGAAGATCGGATCTGGATTCTGGAACTTAAGAATTGAATGATTTTTGAATTTGAATTGATTGAGTTTTGAATTTGAAGATGTGTTTTGAATTTGATTTGAATTATTCTGAATTTGAAAATTTGAATTTGAAAGTTGATTTGATTTTGATTCATCTTGAATTTGATTTCGGATTTTAAAAACCTGAACAAAATTGAGCTGAATAGATTCAAAATTTGAAAATTTTATTGATTCGAAATTCGAGCTACATCAAGCATAGTATTTTTTTAGGAATCGCCCGTTTACAGGAAGCATTGGGTGATTTCCTTTACAATCCACTAGCTGATACGAGCCTCCTTCGTAAACTGTTTCCACTACGAAGGGTCCTTCCCAGGTTGGTTCAAACTTTCCACCGAGCTTTCGGTGGGCTAAGATAGGCCTCCGAAGAACCAAGACCAAGTCGCCTACTCGGAAGGTTCTAGGTCGCACTAACTTATCATGAGCTTAAACCATTCTGGCTTTATAAAGTTCTAGATTTTGCTGGGCTTGGAGACGACGTTCTTCAAGACCCTCAAGTTCTTCAAGTCGAAGTTGTGCATTCTGTTCTGTTGTGATCTGATTCTGGACTGCAGTTCTGAGTGAAGGGATTTGAATTTCCAGAGGGAGTACGGCCTCGGACCCATACACTAGTGCAAACGGTGTGGATTGGGTCGGGGTTCGATATGTGGTCCTGTAGGCCCACAGAGCTTCCACCAACCTCTCATCCCACTGACGTTTATTGTCATCCAGGGTCTTTTTGATGATTTGTACCAGAGTTTTATTGAAGGCCTCAGCCAGTCCATTAGCCCGTGGGTAATAGATTGTTGAGTATCTCCAATCAATACCGTGACGACTTGCAAAGTTATTGATTTTTGTAGACTTGAAAGCGGACCCATTATCGGATATGATTCTGCGAGGCACGCCGAATCGATATACGATATGGTCACGAAAGAATTTCATTACATGATGTGATGTTACATTTCTTAGTGGTACTGCTTCTGCCCACTTTGAAAAGTAATCAGTCACTGCTAAAATGAAGCGATGACCCCTTGAAGAAGGAGGGTCAATTGGCCCGATGATATCCATGCCCCAACTTTCGAAGGGCCACGAGGCTATCGTAGGATGCAACACATTAGGCGGCTGATGTAAAACCACACCATGAACTTGGTATTGATGACAACATTTTGCAATTTTCATGCAATCGTCAATCATCGTAGGCCAATAATAACCAAGTCTTTTGATTTTCATTTTCATCTTAGGACCCGATTGATGAGCACCGCACAGTCCAGCATGGACTTCGTTAACGATCTTCAGGGCCTCTCGTTTGTCTAAACAATGGAGCCACATCTGATCGAACGATCGTCGGTACAACGTATCATTGACTAGTGCATATGATAGGGCACGTTTCTTAATTTGATTGGCAAGAGACCTGTCGTGGGGAAGCTTGCCTTCTTGCAAATATTTGATTATTGTTTGTCTCCAATCTTGTTCTTCATCGACTGCTGAAGATGTAAAGAGGACCTGGGAAGATTGATTGTTGAGGTATTCCATGTCTACAGGGGACAGGACTTGACGACCCTGAACTTCTATAGGGATGAAATCTTCTTCTGGGCAAGCAAATTCCTTTGCAAGCTTTGCTAGGGCATCCGCCGAGGAATTGCTTCCACGAGGAACCCTATACATAGTTACAATGGGAATTTTCTCTAGTAGGTGCATTGTGTATTGATGATATTTCAGGAGTTTAGGATTCAAAACCTTATAGGTCCCTGCAACTTGGTTGATCACCAGTTGAGAGTCACCATAGATCTTAATCTCTTTAATCTCCATTAGGATTGCAAGTTGCAGACCAGTTATCAAAGCTTCGTACTCAGCTTCGTTGTTCGTACAAGGTTCTGATAAATGGTAGGAAAAGTACATCATTCCCTTATCCGGTGTTATGAAAACCAGACCGACTCCGGCTTTCCCAGGAATAGTAGATTGAGGTGTTTTGCCCCTTTGAGAGGACGCTGCACCATCAAAATACATTTCCCAAGTTTGAACATTGGATTCCTCGAAACTCATGATTTGCTCGTCAGGTAAATCATCATTTAGAGGAGATTCCGCCGGTAGCGGATGTGCCGCAAGGAAGTCGGCGACGGCCTGCCCTTTCACAGCACGTAGGGGAATAAAAGTGATTTCAAATTGTAACAATATCATAGACCAACGAGCTAGACGTCCTGACAACGTGGGCCGGGTCATAAGATATTGCAGGGGGTTGACACTGGAAATCAGACTGACCTGATGAGAAAGCATGTAATGTCTTAGTTTTTGTGCTGCAAAGACTAAGGCAAGGCAATGTTTCTCAATTGTAGGATATCGGATTTCCGTTGGGAGTAATCTCCGACTCAGGTAGTAGAGGGCATTCTCTTTCCCATCGTCATTGATTTGAGCTAGAAGAGCCCCGAGAGATTCGTCAAGGGCTGCAGTGTAAAGGATTAAAGGTCTTCCCGGAATGGGGGCTGCTAAAACTGGCGGATTTGTCAGGTATTGTTTGATATTTTCGAAAGCATTTTGACATTTCTCGTCCCAAATAAATTTGGCGTCCTTTTTAGCTAAGACAGAGAATGGTTGACATCTTCCAGAAAGATTAGAAATGAATCTTCTTATATACGCCAGCCTGCCCTGGAGGGATCTCAGTTGAGTGAGACTCTTAGGAGGCAGCATATTTAAGATAGCTTCAATTTTGGCAGGATCAATTTTGATTCCACGGTGCCTGACTACGAAACCTAAGAACTTCCCTGACGTGACGCCGAAAGCGCACTTCAAGGGATTCATTTTAAGGTCATAGCGGCGCAACCGCTCGAAAATAGTTCTTAAATCATAAAGATGAGCCTCTTTCACCTTACTCTTGACAACTAAATCGTCGATGTAACATTCGACTTGATTATGTATTAAGTCATCAAAGATATGAGTCATGGCCCGTTGGTAGGTTGCACCAGCATTTTTAAGGCCAAAGGGCATCACTTTATAACAAAAGATCCCTATAGGACTTCTGAATGCAGTGTTTCTCTCATCTTCTGGGGCCATCTTGATTTGATTATAACCAGACGAGCCATCCATAAAGGAGAAAACAACGTGCGAGGAGGCAATGTCTACCATGAGTTCTGGGATTGGCAAAGGAAATTCATCCTTAGGACATGCCTTATTCAGGTCTCTATAGTCAACACAGACTCGAATTTGACCATTTTTCTTTCGAACTGGCACGACGCTGGCTACCCAAGAAGGATATTGTTCTTCTCGAATAAATCCAGCCTCTGCCAACTTCTTGACTTCAGAAACGACTTGTTGTTTGATCTCCAGACGCATGCGTCGTGGAGCTTGCTTGACAGGAATGGCATCATGCCGGATTCCAAGTTTATGGACTGCTACGTCAGCGGACAATCCCGGCATTTCGTCGTATGTCCAGGCGAAGCAATCTTTAAACTCGGATAGAAGTTGAATTAGATCCTTAGACTCATTCTCACTCAACAAAGAACTTATGAAAGTGGGGCGAGGGTCATCCTCTGTTCCAAGGTTGATTTCTTTAAGTTCATCGACTGTTGATTTAATTTCTTCTTCGAATTCAGGGGGTGCATCCCGAACCTGAAGTTCGTCAGAATCATCAAAAGTCTCCAAACAAAGTCCATCGAATGAATCAATGACTTCAGTAGGGATATTTTTAAATTCAGGACGACTAGTTATCATTAAACAAAATTCATCATCGTCAAATGATCTAACGGTACTAAAGCCGATACCACTAGTCCAATGTTTATTAAATTTTGAATTCCAAAGTCTTTCGTGGTATCTAGCCTGACCCTTTGTCCATTGACTCGGAGCAAAACCTTTAGAAATAAGAGATCTAACACTAGCAGGAAAGTAGCCAAAAGGTAATTCCATTAATTCATTAAAATTTGCCTCTTCAAGGATTACATCATCTTCATTCCTTGAAGAGGAAGAGCCAGGGAAGAACTTCTTGGCTTTCCTTACTTCTCCATCTAAGTTCGGAGCATCCTTAATTACTAACCCTGGGACCCTGTCAGCAGACAGTGGGGTTAAGGTTAAGGATTCAACCGTTCTATTAAGCTTTTCATATAAACTCAATTCAGGCTCGTCATTTTGAATATTTAATTTTGTATCCTCCTGGTCGCTATCCGATTCTAAAGTGAGATCAAACTTCGGAGGAGGATTGATTTTTGTATAGTCAAAAGCAAATCTAGCACCCCTTTTTCTTGAATCTTCATCAGAACTTGTTTCAAGTTCGACGTAGATCGGGGAATTTCTTTTTTCAATTGAAGGGCGACCTCGACCGCGTGCTCTTTGGGCCATCCTCCCACCTCTTTGAGGTACAATATTTGGAGGCCTGAAGATCACACGCTCGACGTCGTCTTCACTACTTGAGTTTTGTCTCTTTTGATTCTTAACTTTTTCTTTTCTCAATCTTTGAATTACTTTTGAACTTTGATTTTCTGCTTTTTCCTCCTTGACGTTGATCTCTACCTTAGAACAAGTAGTGGACCCTTTAGGTACGTAGTACGCCGCATCCTCGTAGATCCCGATCTCGTGAATAGAGAATGGTTGCAGATCACCCTTAATTTCAAACTCAATGCCATCTCGTTGGTATTTGATGCATTGATGTAGGGTAGAAGGAACCATCCTATATTCATGGATCCAGGGCCTTCCTAGGAGCGCGTTAAAGGACGTTGCCGAATCAATTATATGAAATTTCGCTTCAGTTTTCAATTCTCCTATCTCTAGAAGAAGGGTAACTGAACCTAAAGCCTTCTCGCCCTTTTCATTGAACCCGCGAAGTACTAACTTGTCAGTTGAGAGCTTGCTAGTATCAATTCTAAGGTATGCGAGAGTCTTTATGTTCATTACGTTGACCGATGCACCCGGGTCAACTAGAACTCTTGATAACTTGAACTTACCCACATTTACTGTGATGTAAAGTGGACGATTATGGTCGGCAGTTCCAAGGAGTAAATCTTCGTCAGAGAAGGTAACCCCAGGGATTTCCTTAAAGTACAAAGCTTCTTCCTCGGAAGTTGAGGCTAATTGAGCTAAGCAAATCTCTGGGTCGAGAAGTGCTTTAATTAGAGTCTCCCTCATCTCTTTTGAAAGGACAAGGGCATCATAAATGCTCAATTTGGCGGGCAACTTTCTAAGGTGAGCTAAGACATTTTAATCAACACTTGGAACATTAACGTTGGGACCTGGTGGATTTGAAAGAATTGGAGTTGATTGTTGAGCGGGGATTTGAATTGGATCATCAGAAACAACTTGTTTTCCTTTATCCTGAGGAGGTAGCCTAGGGGGTAAGACCTTCCCACCACGTAGTTGTACTTGCACGACTTCATCGGAAGAACAAACTACAGGGGAGTCTACGCTCTCCTTAGGTGATTGATTGTCGTTATCTGAGCGAGAGTCTGAATCTGAAAAGTCTATCACGACAGGACTCCCTTGAAAGTTGATTTCAGGGGTTTCACTATCTGATAAGACATCAGATTCGTTTCTCTCTCGAAGAGTCAAATCTGGAGAGTTGAGTGTTTGAATTTCTTGATTGATCTCAACTTGTTCTTGATTATTTTCAACAGAAGAGTCATTAACATCTTGATTCTCAATATTAATCATCAAAATATGGGCAGAAGGATTAGACTTTTTATTTAATTTTCGACCCTTTGCCTTTGATGGGGCAAAGTAAAAGTCAGATAATTTCAGTGGTGACAGAGGTTTTGAGCCACCATCAACCACTTGTACAGATCTCTCATCAACAAATTTCCTCTCTACAGAAAGTTCACTCTTTTCATTTTTATTCAGTACAGTAGTTCTTAAGACTACTGGAGAGGAAACTGTCCCAACGTCCTCCTGCGAAGCCTCGAGGTCAACCTCCCAGATCGGGTCCCGGGCTCTCGTCGGTAACTGTTGAGAAAGATGAAAAGATTTATTAATCGACTTTTTAAATGCCCGGGATAGTGCTATATCCCAACCATCTTCAATGGACAAAGAAGAGTTAGAATTCATACCTGAGATAGATTTGACAGACCCCTGATCCGGATCGACCAGGTACTCCTTTGGAATTATAATATTACCTTGACGAAAGTTCTTTTCTAGCCAATCTTTGAAGACGATGCAGTCTTCGATTGTGTGGCCTAACATGCGATGGTAGGGGCAAAAAGTTGGATCATCCTTCTTATTTGCCTCTTCCGGCTTCTTGGCCTCCGGCAATCGAAAATCTGGCTTCTTCTGAAGACTTTTAAAGATCTTTCTCACCGACTCCCTTTTAAATGGATATGTACGAGCCAATCTCTCTTTAAAAGAAATCGGGTGAGAATCTCTTGTAGGTTGAGAAGTTACCTGAAAAGGTGGAGATTTTTGAGTTTGTTGTATTGGAGAATTACTGGACTGAATATTCATTGGTTTCTTCCCCTTATCAACAGCTGAAACCATTGCTGTTCTCTTTTCAAAGGATTTCAATGGTTTGCTAGCTTTCTTTTCCTCGGTAGAATCCTTCAGGAATGGCATTTTGGAAGCCTCTTCCTGTAGATTACTAGCCTTATTCAAAAGTTTTTCGAAGGTTTTGATAGTGAAACCCTTCAGGAGAAAAGCAATAGGCCCGTGGATGTTCTTTAAAAGAATCTCCACTGCATGTTGCTCTTGCAACTGGGGTTCACACTTCATCGAGAGATTTTGCCATCTCAAGATGTACTCAACCAAAGACTCTCCCGATTTTTGTTTTTCGATGACGAGATCACCAACGGTTACACGCTGCTGAGCTCCTGAGAATCTCTTTAAGAATAAACTCTCGAGCTCTGTGAATGTTTTCACTGAACCATTAGGTAAATCTGCGTACCACTCAAAAGCAATACCGGATAGACTACTCACAAACTGGCGAAAGAGTAGAGCATCTGACCCTCCTGCGTTGCAACAACTCGCTCGGAAGTGGGCCAGGTGCTGTCTTGGGTTTTCTAACCCACTAAAAACTTTGAATGAAGGTGGCACAAAGCCTTTAGGATAAGAAACTGAATCATATTCTTCAAGATAGGGTCTACCCTTTGGAATGGATACAGTCCCTTGAGAATGGGCTAAGGCCTCCCTTACCTGGGTTTCAATCATCTGGCGGATATCTTTGTCGGCTGGAGAGGTTGGGGAAGCAACCTCTGGAGTTCTAGGACTTGATTCTGTTTTCCTGCTGTGCTCACCCACTGTGTGTGTTGTAGGTTGCAACTGCTCGGATTGAGATTGCTGTGCCTTGATCATCTGATTTTGCATCTGTTCCATTCTGAGCATCATCTGTTCAATTTTGCTCTCCAGACTCTTGATGTATTCATCTTTCTCATTCAATTTAATTGATCCATCAGAGTCTGAATCTACTGCTGCAGAGGCTTCTTCTTTACCAGATCGGTGTCTTGAAGGCTCAGCATCTTTATTTGATGCTCTGGTCTCAACCATACAAATGTTCCCAGCTGAATCTTCTTCCATCAGATCATCTGCTTCTGGATCAAAGGCTTCAATTGCCTTGTTTTTGAGTATGTCCCTTATTTCTTGTACCACCTCATCGACCGGCCTACCCTCAATTGATTCAAGGTCGATTGGTAGGTACCCCTTATAGTTAATCATCTCTTCAAATTCCTCATCTCCGAACTGGGTGAGGACCTCTTGAATTTTCAAGTCATCAGCAGTAGGTTCTGCCACTAACTGATCCAACATTTCTTGATCATCCTCAAGTTCTGTCCCCTCCCCTCCGACTGTCCCGGGGTCGGTAGTCGTGAGGGTGACATCCTCAATAGGGTGAGGGATATCTAACTTAACAGGTGACGAAGGAGTTTGACTTGTAGGAACTCCAACATCAATCCGAGGAGAATCCTCACATCCCTGAATAAAGAGTCGGGGGACCTTAACAGGTGACTGGACTGGTAACTGAGCTGGTGACTGAACTGGTGTCTTAACTGGTGTTTCTCTAATCTGAATCCCAACATTTCTGCTTATCTTCATTGGCACATAAGGTTCATCCAAAGGTATGGGCCTCTTGCCCTTAACATCAACTGGTTGTAAGTCTCTAACAATTTCTTTTGCTTTGGCTATCACAGGGGCCAACTTTGAGAGTCTTGAAGGGGGAACTGGAGGTCTACCACTGAGAGGGTGACTCCTACCAGACCCAGTTAAAACTATCTCCTCAGTCTTGGCAGTTGGGAGACGAGGCACCCAATGATATCCATCCACTAATACTGAGGCAACTGGCTGCTTAACAAACTTTTTGTTTCTCCTCACTGGCTGAGGAGTCAGGTTTCTTGCTTCAGATTTTTCTTCTTTCAGAACTTCTTTCTCAAGTTTATGTGAGATCACCCCCTTCAGGTGTCTTACATATTGTTCTTTGGTCTGACCTGTCTCAGCAGCACAGGTATGAATGATGTTCCTTAACATCCTAGTTCTCAAAGTGTTCTTCTCCTTGGTGGTTCTCTTAACAGTGTAGTCGACTGGGCTAGGTGGAGAGCTAGCAATCCGCGTGACTCTCTCCTCCCCTGCAGCAGCTGCGAGGGGGTGAAAACGACTCCCTTTCAGGAGTGGAGAAGAGGCAGGGATAGGCAGCTCCTCAACAGCCTCAGGCTCAACTAAACTCAGGGCTTTTTGTTCAGCTATCTTCCTTGACTTAGTAATTTTCTTCCTTATCCTTCTCAGGTAGTTCTTCCTAGCACTCTTAGTGCCAAACAGTGCTGCAGAACTAGAAGACCCTTTTTCAACAGTAGATTTTATTTCAATTTTCTTGTCCTCACTCTGGACTGAGGGTGCATAAGGTGTAAGGGTAGCACCTGCTGCCAGTTCCAACACTGGGGGAAGGTCACTCGTAGCTCCCACAGTTAGTTCCACTACTGGACCATTCTCGCCCTCAGCAGCGAGATTGATGATTGTTCCACCATTAACAGACAGTTTCAGAGTCTTGAAACCCATCCCAAACTGAATCGCACTGCTATGAATTAACTCTTCAACTTGGAGGTCTCGGTCAACAGAGAACAGAAGTTTCCCAGCCATTGCAGAAGGTTTGATTGTCTGAAATTTAAAAGAGAAGACTTGAATCAAATTTTTGAATTTGAATTTTGACAAGAAATTTTCTATATTTTATCGCATAAATCGAATTATAGGAATTATAATCCGATATGTAGTGATAAAATATAGATATCAATTTCGACTTGAAGAAAATTTGAATTTTTATTGTATATGTTCAACTACAAGAGAATGTTGTAGAGAACGTATAACAACAATGGTCTGGATTTGATTTGAAAGAATTTGACGGGGATTTGAAATTTTGAAAATTGAAAGATTTTCTTTGACTATTTGAAACCAATAAGTCGGATTTGATTTCAACTTAATAGTTAACAAAATATCACAGAAAATCAAGGAGTTTTGACTCGACTCTCTTATCCCACTGATCAGGCTAGGGATAAGATGTCAGAGATTTAACTTGATGAAAAGACTAGATGATTAAATTTGAATCTGGAAATAGTACATGTTATACTACAAGAGAATATTGTAGTGGTACATGTGACAGTGAAAATCGAATTTGAATTGAAAGGGAATTTAAATGACTCAAAAATCCGGCAGCATCTCCCCTTATTTTTGAAACTTGAGGTGTTGAATTTGCATTCAACAAGATAGTTTACAAACATTAGGAAAAATTTTACAGGAAGGAACTCGACTCTTTATATCTTATCAAAGATAAAATGTCAGAGTTCAAAATTTGAAAGACACTGAAAATGAACGTTGAATTTGAATTATCAATGTTCATCTACAAGAAGTATTGTAGAAGAACATTCGACACGTGACGATTAAAACTTGAAGAGAATTGAACTGGTATTTTCTAAAAATTTGAATTTCCGGCAGCACCCCCCCTTATTTTGAAACTCGAGGTGTTGAATTTGCATTCAACTTAACGGTTTACAAATGTTAGGGAAAGCTAGGGAAAATCACTTGACTCTTTACATTTCAAAAGAATGATTTAAAATGAAATGTCAAAGATTGATTTATCCGAATAAATTTGAATAAATATTGCATATATTAAGCTACAACGATTGTTATAGAAAAATATATAGCAATGCAGTTTAAACTTGATTGACTTTGAAAAGGAATTTGGAAAAAAAATTTTTTTTTTTGAAAATCCGGCGTCATCTCCCCTTATTTTTGAAACTTGAAGTGTTGAACATATGTTCAATATAACGGTTTACAAACCTATAAGAGGGAGATTCTAGGAAATCAGCCTGACTCTTTCATTCTGATGAGTGATTCAAAATAGAATGTCAAGGACTGAAGCGACCAGAGAAGTTGAAAATATCTTAACTATATACAACTACAATCATTATCGTAGAATATATAGTTGCATTGATTATTATGACTTGAAAATAGATGTTTGAAAAATTTGAAATTTCGGCAGCATCTCCCCTTATTTTGAAACTCAAAGTGTTGAACGTATGTTTAACATAACGGTTTACAAAAACAGGGGGGGGATGTTATAAGCTAACCCGACTCTTTCATTCCGACTAGTGATTTGGGATTGAAATGTCGAAGATTAGATTAACCAGAAAATTTCAAATTTTGGGTTAAAATTTGGAAGAGGAATCTATATCCTATCACACATATTGAATTATAGGAATTACAATCCTATATGTAATGATAAGATATAGGAATTGATTGAGATTTGAAGGCAATGGAATTTTGCTAGACATTTGAAATTATGACTTTGAAGTTAGAGAAATCTTCTGTAAATCGTGAAACTTAGCACGATATGATTTATTTGCATGCAAGTTTGCAACATGTACAGAAAGACTTTAAAAAGCTCAGCTTGACTCTTTCGCTCTACCGATGAACTTGGAGGCGAAATGTCAAAGCTAGACTGGGAGGGAGGTTTCCTACACTCACCTCTCTTTTCACATGTTTTAATTGAGTTGGCCACACTCCCCCAAGGAAGAAATGGGTAGAGAGACCAACGGAAGAAAGGTAGTCAAAACTACCGATGCAACAAAATTCGTACCGCTATTAAAGATGGAGAGAGAGATTTATTCCCCAGTGGAGTCGCCATTTTTTTTGTTTGATTGAAAAAATATATAGTTTGAAAATGTGTTTAATTTTCTTTGGGAAAGTTAAATTTCTGGAATTTGAATATTTGAAATCGAACACTTATTATGAATGATATATCACCTCGAAAGGTGAACATATCGTTCCCTAATAGGTTCAGATTACAAATCTTTAGATTTATCTAATTATCGTAATCAAACTCAAGGAGAAATAATATTTGATCCCGAAGAATCAAAATAATGTTTAATCCATTGTTTGATTATAATAATCAAGATAAAAGATCATTAATTTCATAATCAAAGTTACGATTGTAATTGATATATCTATCAGAAGAAAGAAGATATCAATCACTATCGATGGTTTGAATATGACGATAATGATCGTCAGGTTTGAATTTCCCAAAGATAATCAATTGAAGGTTTTGAAAACTTGATTTTGAAAATTTGGTCTGGGTTTCTAAATCTCCTACGAGCGCAAGCCCTCATAGTTAATTACATCGTAGGAAACCAGAAAATTTCCTACGAAAACTCTCGATTAAAATAGCGATACGAATTTCATTTAAGAATTCAAAGATTGATATCAAAGAAGGTAAGGACTGGAATTTTCAACCGGGAATGGTTCAATGTTGAACAGTTCTTTCTGGAGTCAAAGGAAGAAGAGTAGGAGGTGTCTTGAGATTCTGAATTACTTCAGAAACACCTCAACCTGTCCTAAGTGTTGGGCTTGAATTTGATTGAAAGATATTTTAATTTGAATGATCAATTTTATTAGAAAGTGGGAGTCAGATTCCCAGAAGATTGAGGTCTTAAGTTTGAAGACATGCCTCAGAACCTAAGTCTAAAATTGGGTACTGAAAATCAGTGACCCGAATCCTAGCTAATGCAATGCAATCTGGACTTACCCCGGCCTGGATTGGGGAGCCAGCTAAACCACCTAAACGCTTTTAAAACCATGAGTCAAAGTCTTTAAATGTAGAGTGGTTAAGGACATTGATTAAGATTGGTTTAAAGAATTGGGGTCGACATCTAGAGCAGATCCTAATTGACCCCTTAACATATGTTGGGTTAAATGTCTAAATAAAATGCAATTAAGATTTAGACTCGATTTTTAATTTGTATCTAATGCAATGCATGCTAGTTGACTCGATGAAATGCTTAAATCAATATGAAGCAGTTTTAAAATAGGCTTAAAAATAGGTTTTATCCTAGAGATTGCACAACATCCCCTTGGACAGAACTGCACCCTAATAGGTCAGGTGGTCTGCCAAAACCCGCAGGCGGGGAGGTGCCTAACAAGGATGAGAAAAGTCAAGATGTATGCATGAAAAACTCCCGGCGAGTCCGGGCTTACTTCTTAAGAGCGTTAGAGTTTCTATCTGAGCTTAAATATTTTAATTTTGTTTAAGTAGAAAAGGTTAATGACCGTACCCTCACGAGCCTCCGATCGGGTTCCAGGCTAAATCAAATACGACATGCAATAAGCGCCAAAAAAATTACTAAAAGCATGCAAGTCCTTAATCGCAATCAACATCAAGTAATCAAATCAATCAAATAATTAAATTAATTAAATAAATGCTCAAACTGAAAGTCCATAGGCAAGTGCCCTTAATTATACAACCTGGGGTCTGCAGGAAAGTAAAGTGGCCGGGTACCACTGACTACAACCCGGATTCTACTCCTAAGACTTAAGTGACTTTGAGATTTGAGATTCTTCTCGTTCTTCACTTCTTCGTCTTCTTGGAACTCCTTGGATCGTCGGGTTTGGATATCCAAATGAAAAGAAACTCCCCCTGGATAGGAGTGTTATCTTTTCTCTTTGGATACTTGAACTTCATCCTAATTTGGATCTCCAAATGGATAGGAACTCTCCCCTAAGGGATGTTCCTTCCTCTTTGGATTCCAAATTGGATTTTAAATGTCTCAATCTCAAAGTACTTTAAATAATACAACTCAAAATCAAATCAAATTACATTAATGAAAATTAAAACTCTAGACTCAACAACCTGCAAGGTTATCCTAATAATAAGCAGTTTATATTTGACATCCCAAGCAGTTAATATATTTGAAATTTAAATGCTCAAACCAGCCACACTTGGCCATGCTCTTTTTGATTTAAAGGGGGACTTAAGCATGCTTAGCACCTGTGCAATTTAATAATCATGATTTTTGCCCCCTTTAATTTATACCCTGTATGAGCATGGCCACCTGCATAAGATTGAATTAGTACAAATCGTTCCTAGCCTAGGGGTAGATCTAATCGTACAATCAATCACATCACAGAGTGCATTAAATAAATAAACAATCACATCAATTCTACTACTAGCAAACAGCATGCAGTAAAAGCTCGAAAACCCGGCACACAGCAGAAAAGTAAACACCGGCCTAGCCTAAGACTAGAGTTGGTTGTCCTAGCAAACCATCTAAAGTGTGTGAGGTAGGCTGTGTGGCTTTGATGTGTCCTAAATAGGATGATTTGATTGAAGTTGTTTAAAATTCTAGTTGGTTGAAGGCTTAAGGGAAGATTTAATTTGAATTTAAATATTAATGACTTGAAATTAATTTTAAATTTGATTTTAATTGTTTGTTGGATATCACCTTTGTTGCACACCGAGGCCGTGAAGTTTATTTCACCTTCCTTGGGGCTAATTTAACAGCCTCGTAGGCCTGGGTTACCCAGTGGTACCCGATATAATTAAATGATTTGAGTTTGATTAAGGTTTAAAGGTTGGTTAATTTTAATTAAGATTGGTTGGTTGCTGGTTTTAAGTTCAAATTGATGTTTTCTGGAATTTTTGACAATTTATTGAATTTTGGAAATTTTTGATTATTTTAATGATTTAATTAAGGGGTTAAAAATTGACTTTTTGATTTAAAGGGTTTTCTGGAAAGTTAATATTTTATTAAAATACTAGACCTTAATACGATCAGTTAGACAGTAAGTATGCTGAAATTGGATTTTTCTACATTTTATTATGAAGGTTTGAAGTTTTGATTTGATTTTGAACTAAGTTGGACTAAAAGTTGACTTTTTCAAAATTAATTGATTTCTGAAAACTTGATATTTTTAATAAATACTAGAGCTTATTATGAGTTGTATGCCTTTGAGTTTGCTCAATTTGGAGTTTATTTGAATTAGTTACGAATTTTTGAAGTTTTGAGTGTTTAATGAATTATTTAAATTGTTTAATTAGAGACCCTTTTTGTGGTTTGAATCCAAATGATCTCCAAACTCCTTGAAATCAACTCCAAAGGTCAGGAATGACTTAAGGAGTGATTTCCAAGTGTTTGGAAATTTTCTGGAATTTTTAATTATTTTTAATTAATTAAATTAATTAAATTTCAGATTTCAATTAAAATTAAATTAAACTTAATTTTGAAGTCCAGTCAAGGGGCTTTTATTTTTCATTGATTAAGGGTTTAATTCTGGTCAGTTAGAGGGGTTAATTGTATTTTTTGGATTTAATCTTGATTTATTAGAATTTTTGAAAGTTTTAAAGGCTTAATTAAGGTTTAAGTTTGATTAAGTTAATTCAGGGGCTTAATGATTTTAAAATCCAGTGGGAAATTTTCTTAAGGTTGAGGGTGTCACTAAGTTCAAATGTTCAAAGTTTTAAGTCATAAGGAAATGGATCCTAATTTTTAGAATTTCTCTAAATTTTCTAATTAGGATCCTTAATTATTATCCTTAATGACACTAGGTTTTGTAGGTTTAAATCAAAGTTTTGCTAGCCCTCAAACATACATGTACATAATATGCACACATAATCACAATGAATTCCTAAATCTAAGAGAGCCCTAAAACTAGGTGGTGTGTGCACCTACACATGCAAATCAATTTAAAGCTTAATTAAATGAAGGATTAATCAATGAATAATTAGCAAAGTAATTATTCATCGGTTAATCATCACTCCCCACTAATCATGTTCAAACACACTTAATCTATGTCTATAATTTCAAGGGATCTCTCAAAATTTAAGAATTTAAGTATGTATATAGTTTTTAAAATATGCTTTAAAATGTATACCCATATATATAATCCTATATCTAAATATAGATTTTAAAATTAGAATACTTAAAATATCATTAAAATAAACTTAAAATTTGAATGAGAGATCCACCACTCAACTTTAAAAATAAATTTTAATATCTTGAAAATACTTAATATAATATTAAATATAGCATTAGATAAATATTGAAAATATTAAGATAATTCAAATTATTTGAAATAATTAAGGTTTTAATTCTTAAAGTTAATTTTAAATTAAAATATTTAAAATTCTAGAAATTTTAAGATATTATTTATATTTTTATAAATTAATTTGAATTTTATTTGAATATTTCAAATTTGAGGTTAGTTAATATATTTAAATTAATTTAAAATTAATTGATGTTTAAAAATAAATCTTAAAGTGGATTAAGTTAAAATTTCAACCTTTTTGGAGTTTTAAAATTATTCTAAAAAGAATAAATTTTCTTAAAATTTTAAAATTATTTCAATTTAACTTATATTAAATATTAATCAACTAGTTAAATCTTAATCAATTAAAGAAAGGATAAAATACTTAAAAATATAAAATATACTTTTAAAATAATTTTTTTTTTAATTTTATTTTAAATAGTTTCTAAAAGAGTATTCTCTGAATATTTTTTTTTGAAATAAAATTTTAAATATTTAAGAATATTTAACATAATATCAATGAAATAATAATTAAAAGTTTTAAAATTAATTAAAGTATATAAGGTATATCAAAATATTATTATTATTACTTTTGTTAAGTTAGAGATTTTAAAATTCTGAATTTTTATATAGAATATATGTATTTTGAGTTTAAAATTATTTTTAAATTAATTTTAGCATTTTCTGTAATTAAAAATGAGTTTAAAAAAATAATTTAAACCCACCAAATTCAGCTGGCGGCGCACCTCCCACGTGGCGGTATCCGGATGAACCACGCGTCAGCGCGTAGTTCATCACTTAACCACGTCACTGAGGACTGTGGCCGTTGGATCCGCGCAGATTCAATCCGACGGTGGAGATCAGAACCCGTAAGTTTAAACTAGCTATGGAGGATCTGACAGTGAGAAATCGATCCCGTGGGTTTGATCTACGGACCAGATTACGCCGAACAGATAAACCAGCCGTAGAATAGGATCCGCTTTTTAAAATAACTGCGGAACGACGGGATTTGAGCCGTTGATTTGCGGATCAACGGTTCAAATTGGTTCTAGCTCATGCAGAATGAAGCTTGAACCCTAGAAACAAAAAAAAGACTCGTTTTCTTGACTCAATGGATCAAAATGCTTGAAATTTTAAACTGGAATCATGCAGATGAACAGAAATCCTTGGGAGTTATTTTTAACGTTTTAAAAACACTTAATAAAAAGCCATTTTAAATCTAAAACAGTGACCTAGATCTAGGGATTTTGAGAGATTTTACCGTTGGATCTGGGAAATGTTTGAATATCTGAGCTTGTGGACTGTCCACGCTAATATTTGATGAAGACTTCACGAGCTGGTAACGTCTGGATCAGATGGAATACGTCTTGGAGGAAATTCACACTTAGTTCGCCGGAATCCACTCGCTGGCAAGCTTTGGCCGGTGTGTTTTAAGTTAGAATGGATATCTCAGAAGAATGGAGCTCAAGGGTGTTGAAGATTAAGTTTGGGATGGCTAGAAAAGGAGAGAGGAGAGCTAGGTTAGAATGAGAGCTCATTTTAGCCCTTTACCCTATTCAATCCATCCAAGGATGAATGAAGGGCTAAGATTAACTAGGAGTAACCTCAGATGATTGACACCTGCCCCTGGAGTGGTTAAAAAGTTGGGAGCAAGGACAACTCAAGGACATCCAAGTGGAGGGGTCTTATTGGCCTCATATAGACCTTGGGACCACTTGTGCTGATTTAGCTCTAATCTAAAGATCAAAATAGCCTTAAGAACCTTCCAGAAGTAGATCAAGGTTGCTGGGATATCCAAGAGTGGATGTCATTAGCTTAAACATAGAGATTTAACTATTTAGAGCCAAATAAGCCATTTGTTGACTGAGTTGACTAGTCAACCAGTCAACTTGACTGATGAGGTGGCATGGAGGAGTCTTCAATGCTGATTGGATAAATTGGAAGAGGGTTAATGTTGTGTATTTGAAGTTTGAATGGATTAGATGAGTTTAGGGAGGGATTTAACCATATTTAAAGGTTTGACTAAGTCGAAATTCATAGCATTTGACTTATGATGTATTTAAATGAGTTTAGATCATGTATGAAATTGAAGTTAGGAATTTGATAGAGTTTGAATGAATTGATTCATTAAGAGTCATTAATTTGATCCAAATGAGTTAATTTTGACTAGAGCTGGACTCAGTTGACTAAGTCAACTGTTGACTGGGTCAATGGGTCCAGTCAAATCCAAATCATTGGGGAATGTGATCAAAGAAGTTTAATATGGTTTTGAATGCAATCAAAATTTGATTTAAAATGTAAAAACTTAAGGGTTGAACTGGTCAACCTGGTTTGACTTGGTCAACCAGGTTGACCCAGGGCCAGGATCTGGACTGAATCAATTTCAAATAATATTTGAAGTCTGGTAGAAGTGGTTTGAGAGTTTGAATAGGTCATTTGGGTCAAATCACCTATTTGGGCCCTTAATGGGCTTAATGGGTCAACTGGGTTGACTTGGTCAACCAGGTTGACCCAGGGTCAAGGATTGGGCTCAACCAGTTCAGAATGACATTCTGAGTCTACTGGTGGTGGTCTCAAGGTTTGGAGAGGTTATTTAGTCAAAATGACCTATTTGGGCCCTTAATGGGCCTTTTAGGTCAACCCTGGTTGACTTGGTCAACCAGGTGGGTCCAGGGGCTGGAAATGGGTTCAGCATATTTGAAATGACATTTGGAGACCAATGGAGGTGGTCCCAAGGTCAGAGGAGGTCATTTGGTCAAAATGACCTGTTTTGACCCTAAAGGGGCCTGTTTGGTCAACCTGGTTGACTTGGTCAACCAAATTGACCCAGGGGCTGGTTTTGGGTTCAATAGATTGGGTTTGATATTTGAAACTTGCTGGAGGTGGTTGCATTCAATTTGGAGCTCATTTGACCAAAGTGACTATTCACACCCCAATAGGGGTATTTTGGTCATTTTGACCCCTGGTCAACTAGGGGTCAAATTGAGTCCAACAAAATGCAGTTTAATGCTCAATGGATCATAATCAAGGGTCTGGAAGTAATTTGGAGCTTTGGAGAAAGCTCCATGATCAAAATCCACTGGGTGACAGGTCCAGTGGCATGGACTGTAAATATTTGAAGGTTTTACAGCCTTTGGATTTCAATTCAAATTCTGGGGTTAGACATCTCAAAATGAGCTCAAATTTGGAGGGTTATCTCTAGAGACATGTCACATCAGTGTGGAACTGACAGATCTTGAATCAGAGGTCATTTGATAGGGTTTTGAAATGTTCAAAGATTAACTGGAAAAGGCTTTCAGGACTTAGACCTTTAGCCTTGGATTTGAATCTGGAAATCTGGTTTTGAATTGGATTTTGAGCTTGAATGATATGGTTTGAATTAAGTCTAGATTGAATTGAAGCTTGGATTGATCTAGAAGAATCCTAGGGTTTAGAATAGGTTCTAGGGTCCAAATCAGCTTAAGGGAATCCTAAGGTCTAGAATTGATCCTAGGGACTGGAGTCTGGGAAGATCTTAGAATCTAGAAGTCCTAGGGAGATCCTAGGATCTGGGGTCTGGAAGAATCCTATAATCTAGAAGAATCCTAAGATCTAGGAATCCTAAGATTTAAGATCTAGAAGGATCTTAGGATCTAGAGTGGATCCTAAAGTTTGATTTCTAGGAAGATCTTAGGGTTTGGAAGTCCTAGGGCCTGGGATCTAGAATAGTCTTAGGATCTAGAAGAATCCTAAGCTCTAGATGGATCTAGGAGAATCCTAGGGTCTAAGAGGATCATAGGATCTAGAGTCAGGTAGAATCCTAGGGTCTAGAATAGATCCTAGGGTCTGAAGTCTAGGAGAATCCTAGAATCTAGATTTATCTTAAATTATATTGATCTGGGGGCAGGATTGATTTGAATCTAGATTGATCTAGGATTAGATTAATCCTAGGGTCAGGATTAAATCCTAAGGATTGGGATGATCCTAAGGTCTGGATTGGTCCTACTGAGCTCATACAAAAATGAGGTCAACAGACTAATCCCATGATCCTCACAAAAACTTCCAAATCTTTCATTTTCAAACTCCCCTCCGTGATCACTATGGATGGTAATAATCTCACATCCTAACTTCTTCTGAATCCAAGTAGAGAAGGATCTAAACTCATCAAATGACTCAGATTTATGTGATAAAAACTTAACCCAAGTGAACCTCGAATAATCATCTACAATCACAAAACCATAAACTCTCCCCCCTAAGCTGGCAGTGCTAATGGGTCCAAAGAGGTCCATGTGAAGAACTTCTAAAGGTCTAGAGGTGCTAATGTCCTTAACAGAGTGAAAAGAGGACTGGACTTGCTTCCCCAACTGACAGGCATCACACAGGTGATCCTTAGTGAACTTAAGCTTGGGCACACCTCTAACTAAGTCCTTTTGGGTGACTCCCCTAAGGATTTTCATACTGGTATGACACAATCTCCTATGCCATAACCAAGACTCATCAGCAGCAGTTTTTAAGCAAATTGAATTATCAGATTTAATGCTACTTACATCCAGCTTGTAGACGTTGTTGATCCTTTGCCCCTGCAAAACAACTTCATCATTTAAGCTTAAAATGTAGCCAGTGGGTAGGAATTTGATGCTGTATCCCTTATCATAGAGTTGACTGATGCTCAGCAGGTTGTGTTTCAGTCCATCTACAAGCAAAATATTATCAATCATAAAGTTCTTTGAATCACCAATTATACCTGTGCCTATCACCTTCCTGGTGGTGTTATCTCCAAGTGTAACCTCGCCTCCAGCTCTGGCCTCCAGCGAAATGAACTGATTTGCATCTCTAGTCATATGTCTAGAACATCCGCTGTCCAGGTACCACATGCTCTCACGAGGTCTTATGTGAGAGCACACCTATAAAATCATCAAATGTCAGTCTTAGGAACCCAAACAGGTTTGGGTTCCTTCTTATGAAAAGAAGAATGCGATGCATGCGTGCTGTGCTGTGAAACAGGCAGTTTGGGTCTCCACACCCAATGTGTACTACGGTGAACAGTACAAGTGTGTGATATGTGTCCTAACATGCCACATAAAAAACATCTAACACCAGGAAAAGGATTAACTAAACATCGTGAGTGATAGTGCCTCTTCCTAGTAGTGTATGAAACATGCTTTGATGAACTTGCAACAGAATTTTTAAAAGGTGGCGGTGCATAAAACTGTTCAAAGGTAGGTGGTGTTTTGTTCTTTTCAAAAGCACTGATTTTTACTTCCAAAAACTCATTCTCTTTCTTTAAACTTGCAATTTCAAATTTTAAAGCGCCATTGTTACTTTCTACTTCACATGCCATTGTATCTAACTCTTTAAAAGCTTTTTCTAAATCAACATGCGTGGTTTTCAAAGAATCATGCTCATAAATTAAATCAGAATATTTTTTGTTCAATTCATCAAACTCATCAAGCAGAGACATGTGATTGGAATCAAGTGTGGAATAATCTTTAACTACAGAATCATGCTCTTTTTGTAAAGTCAAATAATCTAATTTCAAACTAGCATGGGTTTTCTTAAGCTTCCTATACGATGTATGAATCTTTTCAGAAACTTCAAATAACTGATCATAAGTAAGCTCACATACCTCTTCCTGGTCTGACTGACCAGGGTGATCATCCGCCATCAGACACAAGTTTGTTTCCTCCTCTTCGGCTTCAGTCTCAGAAGAGTCGGATGCAGAGTCTGCCCAGAACGCCTTCTGAATCCGCTTCTTATCCTTCCTGAACTTTGGTTTCTCCTCACTCTTCTCCTTGCTTGGGTGAGCTTTAAGTGTTGTACAATCAGCCTTAATGTGTCCAGGCTTCCTGCATTCAAAACAAACCGATTCAGATGAACCCTTAAAGTTTTTATTGAACTTACCCTTGTTCCACTTCTGATAGTTCTTATGTTTCTTCCTTAGAAAGCTTTTGAATTGCCTTGTGATTAAGGCAACTTCATCGCTATCAGACCCGGAAGTGCTAGCATCTGAATCTTTGGCCTTTAGTGCCACAGTCTTCTCTTTCTTGCATTCACCTGCATCAAGTTGCCTTTGGTTCACCCCTTGCTCGTAAGCAATGAGTGATCCAAGTAAGCTGTTAATAGAGTAAGTATTTAAATCTTTGGATTCAGTAATAGCAGTAGGTAAACATCTAAGAATCTTGTTCACTCTTTCGTAGTTGGTAAGTTCTCTACCTAAAGCATGCAAAGAGGTAACAATCTGAGTGAACCTTGTGTACATTTCTGAAATAGTCTCACTAGGTTTCATGCGAAAAAGTTCGTAATCATGTAACAAGATGTTTAACCTAGATTGTTTGACTTCAGTTGTACCTTCGTATGTTATACATAACCTATCCCAGATTTCCTTTCCCGTTGTACAAGTAGAAACACGCATATAGTCTTCAGATTTCAAAGCATAAAAGAAACAGTTCAAACATTTTGCATTCAACTGTGCTAAATCACGATCATCAAACGTCCAATCAGCAAATGGCAATTCAGTTTTCACATTGTTAATCATTCGAAAAGGTGGTTCGTATCCGTCCTTAACTAACATCCACATGCGATAATCAATAGATTGCAGAAAAGTAGACATGCGTGTTTTCCAAAAATCAAAAGGAATATTATCAAACAACGGTGGTCTGGTAATAGAATAACCTTCAGCAGTATTACGATTGTTACAGTTAGCCATTGGATCAAATTCAAAAGTTTTTAAACAGAAATTTTGAATCCCGCTCTAATACCACTTGAAAGTTCGAAAGGGATGTTAAGCCCTAGTGAACTAGTCCCGAGGCTAACCAAGAGGGGGGTGAGTTGGTTATTTAAAAATTTCATGATAACTACAAAAATCTTTTCGATACTTAGCAGCGGAAACAAGTAAACAATAACGAAAAGATCAACCAACGATATTCACCCAAGCAGTTTATATTGAAAAGTAAAGTGCAAAACTGAATCAGAAAAGCAAACCAGATTTTATAGTGGTTCAGTCAACTTGACCTATGTCCACTCCCCGGAGCCTCCTCTCCGGGTATTGCACTAAACGAAAGTGACTCTCCTTTTGCTCCCACAGCAAGGCGGAGAAGCCTGTACAAAACACCTCCTTTTCACCACACGGTGAGGCAGAGAACCTGACCTCCTTTCGCTTCCTCCTGAAGCAGGCAGAGAACCTTCGAACTCCTTTTGCTTCCACCTGAAGCGGGTAGAGAACCCTGGATCTTCTTGCGAACGATCCTCCCACGACGAACACTAACTAGACGAAAGACGACGAGCGGAGAAGATGACTCTGATCCGTGCTCGGAGTAACCTTAGTGAATCCCTCACTAACTCCCCCTCACAAGATCTTATCTCTCTCTCCCAACTCTCTCTCTCTCTAGGGTTTCTCAGGGAAGGAAGGCAGCAAAAGATTTTTCCAAAATTTGGAAAAAGTTCTTTTAAAGGAGGGCATAAAATTTGCCCTAAAACTCAACTGGTCGGCCAAGATCATCCAGGACGATCGGTATATCATCCTGTACGATCAGTTCAAATTCAGCTGTTTTAGCCTGGACGATCTGGCTCTTCTGGATGATCAGTAGAAAAAGTTGTTCATATCGTCCCGTACGATCCTGCGATCGTCCGGGATGATTAGTTCAAATTGAGGGAAATCGTCCAGAAGACAGTTCGGGTCGTCCAGAGAAATCTGTGCTGGACAACCAAAAAATGACTTGATCGTCCCGGACGATAGGGTCATCGTCTGGTACGATTAGTTCAAAAAGGCCCCAAATCGTCCTGTGTATAGTTCTGGACGTACAGCTTAAATGCACTAGACGATCAAGATCGTCCGGGACAATCCTGCGATCGTCCAGGACGATATGATCGTATCAACCAAAAATTAATTGCTTTCCTTAATTACCAGATTAAATTAGGCATGATTTTACTGGATCGTCCGGGACGATACACGTATCGTCCGGGACGATCAGACCAAGTATCTAAAAATAAGAACTTGCCTAACTTGATCTGGCGGCTGAGAATTTCTGATTTGGGAATATCGTCCCGTACGATCCGTAGATCGTCCAGGACGATCGGCTCAATCAGACCCTCTTAACTTAGTCGCCCTAATTAGGGTTTCTGTTTTAACTGGATCGTCCAGGACGATGTGGATATCATCCAGGACGATCTGAACAAATTTTTACCAGAAACTCTAATTCACTCAATCTCTCTCCCTGAGTGTGTGTGTGCAAGGTTACTTAGCTAGGGAATCAGTTGCATTACAATTGACTCAATAAAAAGAAAAATCATACATTTGACACACTTGGACCCGATCTTGAGTTGGCTTGAGTGGCTCGCGGTCTTTTGTGCCTGAAACAGATTAGCCAAGCAAAACACACTGGAAACATGTTTGTCATCATCAAAACCAGATTTGCAACATAAGGCTCTTCTCCCTCTCACACAACCTCACCCTCTCTCTCCCTTGCTCAATGCTCTCTTTCTAAGTTCTCTCATCGAAGAAACATAATCCTTGACGGCCAAAAGTCTCTTCTCTTAAATTAGAAAAGAGTTTATAAAGTGGTCTTTAAAAAATCCTAATTTTTAATTCAACTACCTCTAATTGTACAATATGATACTCATATAATACAATATAATTAGTTCATTCTCTTACATACAACCCAAGATTGTCTAGTATGATTAGGTTAATTAAATAGTATTTCATATAGGATGAACCCTAAGATGATTAGTTATTGTCCAAAAGGTACTCTATTGATCATCCACTATGATCAAGATTGTACTATACATTCATCAATCATTATTAATCCAAATTTATTTTTTTAATCATATAGATTAAATTAGGTTTGATATTTAGACTTCATATAATACGAACTAGTTCATATAGTTAATATAAATGATGATAGGCATGATGTTATGGTTGTATAGTACAATTAGTTATAGGCCATTATAAATTAATTCATTAAATTAAATATATTAATTAATTTATGATTAATGATCATATAATACAATCAAGATCATCTTGAATGATCAAAATTATCCAGTATGATCTTCAAAAAAATTTAAAATATTTAATTAAATTCTCCTTTGTATGTGTGTGTACGCTTGCTAAGCCAATATACACCAATTACAAATATAGACTCAGAAAAAATAAAAATTATAGTCTCATTGAGACATAAATTATCTCACACACTGACATAACACTGTCTTGAGCCATAAATCCTTAGTCTTGATTCGTGTATGCTGTACCTGAATGGGTTAGTAGTGCATAAGAAAACTTATATAGTGACTAAGGTAGGATAAAAAAATATTCAATAATATTTGTAATCATGAAAATACAAAGTCTGGCTCATGGACTGCAACATAAATATACTTGGTAAGATATAGGTCACACAACAGTCATCTCTTTGATAGAGCTAACATAAATGGATGATGCATGCTCAATTAATGTTGGATATTGATTATGTAGGAGGAGCTAAATCAATTTGTAATAAATGATATTTTAGAGTTGGTGGCATGACATATTCATGAAAGTGTGACTAGAATGAATGAGCTTTTAAGGGTAAATAAAATTCCTTTGGAACTATAGTAAGAAATTTGGAAAGTTTAGTTGAAAAAGGGATTAATGAAGTTAAAGGAATGGAGTTTGGATACTTTTATTGCAATGGCTGCACTTGAGGCTATTTGATTACTACTTGCATTTGCATGCTTTAAGGTCTCAGACTATTTGAAAGGTATATAAAAGTCCCTTTCTAAAAGGTGTTATATAAGAAGGTGCCAATGTTAAGTAGAAACACAACTTTTAAAGCTCATTGTACCATGATCATAATTAATAGTTGTTAAAGGCCTTGTATGGAGTAAAAAAATCTCCTAGAGCATGGCATGATAAGCTTAGTACATTCTTACTATAAAGTGTGTTCACTAAGGGAACATTACAAGTTACCTTGTTTATTAAAAAAATTCATTTGATATATATATATATATATACACACACACACACACACAGACACGCATACACACACATACACACACACACATAGATGACCTTATGTGTAAACAATTCTCTCAAATGATGCGGCATGAGTTTGAAATAAATATCATAAGGGGGTGATATATTTTCTAGAATTTCAAGTTAATCATGAGAATAATGGAGCATTTCTATTTTGAATTATTTATATAAAAGAACTTATTAAGAAATTTGACATGGAATGTGAAAGTATAAATAACTCTAATAGCTAAAGACACATTTCAATAGATATCCTAGTGTTACACTTTACATTTAATGCATTATCATGGTAGAGTTGGATAGTTGTTATATCTTATAACGAGTTAACTAATGTTATTTTTGGCATCAAATTATGTGCATGTTTTCAAGTTGATCCAAAAGTGTCATCTTTAATAACTATTAAGTGGATATAGAGATATTTGATGAAGTTTCAAATTTAATAACTGTTAAGTGGATACTGAGATATTTGATAAGAACACCAACATGTGGTATTTGGAATCCTCAGAGTATCATATCATTTGAACTAATAAAATATCTAGCTTCAGACTTTGCTAGGTTAAGGTTAATAGGAAGAGCACATAAATAACTTGCTAATTCATAAGACATTCACTAGTTTAATGGTCTAGCAAAAAAAAAAAAAAGTAAAAAAAAAAAAAGAAAACAAAAAAAAGAACTTGATTGCCTTATGTATTGTTGATGATGAGTATACTAAAATGGGGAGTTGTGTTGATTAAGTATTAGGCAATAACTTTTGAAATTTTAGTGATAACACTAATGCCATCTATATAAAAATGGTCCTATACAACACTCTAAAACTAAATAAATAGATATTCACCACCACTTTATTGTTGAACATGTATTTAATTTATAGATAAAAAATCATTTGGAGAATATCCTTATAATGCCACTGAGTCATGACATGTTTAGTACCCTAAAGGTGAAGCTAGGGGTCATAGATATTGGTACATGTACTTTTTCTATTAGAAGTATATTTTCTTTGAAGTGTTGTGTGATTATTTTATCATTTTATTATTTTATTTATTATTTATTTGTATTTAACTTTGTTTCATTTTATTGTGTTTTGTTAATAACTTATTGCATGTTGTTTTTGTTTATTATTTTTTGTATTTTTTTATTAAGTGTTTGCATTGATTGAGGAATGATTTTTGGGGCAAATTGCAAAAGTTTTGTGAAGAAATGAAACATTGAAATTGCAAATGAATTATTATTTAATCATATACAATCTAAATCATACTACACAAACCAATTTGTATTGTATGATCCCCCTTGTACTCCAATTGCACAAATTTTTTTCATAAATCATTGAGATTACTTGTGTTATCAAAGTGAATTTGTATTGTATGATAGTCAAATTAGCTAAATTTGGAGCCATCAAGATGATTAGTAACCATTAAGAAATCACATTAATGTGTTGATGATAATTTATGATTAACATCATACTTTAAGATCTCACTCAACTAGATTTGCTTATAAATAGTTCTTGATTTCCCTTCTCTTTGCTCACTATTGCTACATTCCATTGATTTTATGATGATGCTTGAGGCATTGTAAGCATGTTAAGAAATGCACTACATGGATAAAGAGTATCATTTTCCAGTTAGCAAAGAGACTTATAACTTTAGACATATGAGGATGTGGTAGCATCAGTGATATCAAACTTCATCAATCATTGACTAGAAATTGAAATTATAAGTATGTCCTCCTATTGTAATCGATACTAATTCTAACTAGTATACCCTAAATAAAGTTCTACATGACAATCCTCTAACCCATCGCTAGCTATCATTAGTGGCCTTATGCAAAACACTCATATATAATCCAACAAATGCTTTGATATAATGTAATTCCTAAAGATAGTGATTACATTGAAATTAATCCTCTCATATATATAATCCTTTTCTATTACAGGACATGCACCTAATTCAATGTTACAAACATGATTTTCCAAATTGTTGAAAACTTACTTCTATTAATAGCCCAAAAGTTAAGCATTAGCCAAACCTAGCACTTGGTCATTTGATTTCAAGTCTTCTTGATCTGGCCCCACCCAATCATATTCCTACTCCTTTTCTATTGACCTCTCACACCCTCATTAACATAAAAAAAGCATGCCATGTGAATTGCTAATAGCAAAGAAGAAGAAGAAGAGGAAGAAGAAGAAGAAGAAGAAGAAGAAGAAGAAGAAGTTGCATTTACTACACCACAACCCATACTCCTCTAGTTGAGTATCCCTGGATGCATGGAGAAAATATTTCACCTAAATTACTTAGGAGAATGAGCTGTGCATGATCGAACAACAATAGTATGACTATTGGAGACATTAATAGCCACATCATGATGATGATTGAGCCTAGTTTCATATAAAGTTTCTATAGCTCAAAGACAATATCAAAAAGGCTATTGATCTCAATAAATGCCCTTCAGATGCATGAGTTCATGTTTGTACTTCTATGCTTGTGTTTTTGCAGTTTTACATTTTCTCTATTTTGATATATTAAAAAGGAGTCGACTATGGTTCTTTTATTCATTATAAGATTTTATGTGTTTTTGTTTCAAACATATTTTTATGTATTTTCTATTTTTTCTCATGTATCTTTATTTCTATTAATTTTTTTATGTTGTATGTATGTGTTTCTTCATACCACAAGAAAATTAATTAAAAGGAATTTAAGAACCATGTATGCCTTATTTCTTTTAAATTATCATACATTTTAATTATTCTTGAGCCTAGAGCACTACTATACTATTTAGTTGATTAAAACATAATTTCCTTGACCCATTTTTCATGGACATAACTTTGTGTAGGTTTTGAGTAGTAACATTATATGTACACATTGGAAGGAGATTTATAATTGTAAGTGCATCCTTTGGATTATAGACAAGTCTTAAAGGTTATCCACAACACTAATTTATAAAGCAAGCTTGAATTCAAAGCAATTACAAATTCCATAATTTTAGGAAAATTAAAATGGCTAGAGTAAACCATAAGCGGAGCTATAAGGGGGTAAATTTTTTTTTGTTATTAATTCATTTTTATTTAGTTTTAGAGGAAGAAGATAGCATGCACACATACTAAAGGATTAAGCTAAAATTAATAATTAATAAAAATTTTAATTAATATAAATTGATCATATTAGATTATTCTATATGATACAGATTGTACCATATAATATGCCTTTATCTAAATGTTAAGAAAAGATTAAGTTGGACTAATAATATATTTTAAAAATTGGATTAATCATATTGTATGATATTTATTATTCTGCTTAACCATCATTATTTCAAATGGCTTAACTACCTATTTAATTTTCTTAATTTGATTAATTCAAAAAGTAAACTTATCACATTGAATGATGAACACTATACCATATGATGGGTTTCTTTAACTAATCTAATTAGTTGGCTGAGATTAAGCACTAAATAGATATGAATAAGTTGAACTAATTATATTATATGATTGTATCATACCATAAAATTATACAAAACCCTTTTTATTTTATAGAATAAGGGTTTGTGGTTAAGGCATTTTGTTTAATTAGATTTTTTAACCCAAAATTTATGATTTAGAGGAGATACTAATGGAAGTAGTGAGAGAGCTTAGAAAGTAGAATTTATCCAAGGAGAGATCTTTTGTGCTTTGATTTGAAAACCACAAAAAGTTTCTTACAAGTGAGTATGCATATAATGTTATATTATTATTCTATAGCACCTTATATCCTCTGATTTGAAAGTTATGGTTAAGAGGGAGATGGAGTTTTATATGTGTAAGGGGTACTTTTAATCTCAAGAACTTGTGTATAGTTTGTGGATGGTGAGTTACAGTAGTAGCTTCTCTCTTGGAGAGGAAGAGAAGTGTAAGGTTTCTCCAATACCCATTATAAAGATGTACCTCTCTGGCCACTAGCAGTGAACTTAGGATAGGGTAGTGGAAGTCTCATGCAAAGAACTCGGGGCATGGACATAGGTGTTATTGCTAAATAAGAATAAGTCCAGTTATGCCAATCTTCTATTTTTACTTTTTGTATCATTATTTTACTCTATATGCTCTTTGCTTTGTCGTGTAATGAACATTTGTATAATGTTGACCTCACATGGCATGGAAAAATTTTAATTGTAGGATTATCTTTCTCATGATTATAAAATCATGTTTGGTGATAATTAATTGAGTAGAATTAAATATAATTGCTCACCATTGACCCCATTGCCTTAGAATAATTTTTGTTTGTTGAAATATCTTATTTAAAAAAGAAAAAATAAGAATATTATTTCATTATATTTATTTATTTAAAACAAAAAAATTATTATATAAAATTTTGAATGTAGTTTAAAATATCACATAAATTTATGCCCCTCTTAGGTGCGTCGTACTCTAATTAATAAGGTATTATGCTCATTTTAGGTTTTGATCCTTGTTAGCAAAGAATATGGGTAGGAGTAGGGTTTCAAGCTAAGCTAAGCTAGGGTATCTCCTAGGAATGAGCCAAAAATTTGAATTGATTTAATTAGATAATAGTTGGATTGAATCTTCTCTACAATAAGTTAGAGGATCAAGCAAGAATTATAACCATTACATTGCATTTGTATTAATAATATAAGTATATGTAATAATCTAATATGAATGTTTGAATTTCTAAAACTTTATATGAGTTCTGATGAAATATGAATGTCAAATGCAAGTGAATCTCTAATGGCAAGTATTCTGTGAATTATTTAAAGATCTTTGTGAAAGTGGCTTTACAAGTAAGTGAACTTCAATTTTGCACTAAACCCCATGGAAGTTGTGTTTCACTATTTTACTAGTACTTCATTTATGCTTTACTACCATTTTAATTATATTACAATTTCATCCTTTAATTTGGATATTGATATTTGTGATGGGTTAGGGTAAGAAGTCTATTGAGCTTATTGTACTCCTTTCATTCTTTCTTATAATTCAGTGACAGGGAAAGGCCTAGCGGAGTAGATCAAGGGTAGTTGAAGGTTCCTTAGGTTTTGTGTAGCAAGGTACTATTTTATATTCTAGTATTTAATTATTTTGATGAATAGACTTTCTTAATCTAGATTAATGTATATGAATTTTAATGAAATGAATTGTGTTTGTACTGCATTATTATTTGGATTTTGTAGTAGCTCTAGTTATTTTTGTGATAGTTGTGTAATAATTATAGGTTTTGGCATTCCAACCTTCCATTAGATCTTAAGGCATCACAAGGTGGTATTAGAGAAATGGGTTGGAAGGATCAAAAATTATAACTAGAGCTATATGACATAATTTTTAATAGTTAAAGAAAGAAGCTAGGGCTAAGTTTGGAAATTTTTTATCAGTTTGTCATAAGTATCTAAATAATTGAACCCTTTTGTTTTCATGCAGTTTAAAGTGTTGTTGCAATCATGAAGCCCGAAGAGTAAGAGGCAGTTGATGGATAGAGTTCCAATAAGGTTGCGACAATTAAGTGGGGGTGATGACTTCTGATTCAATGTTGCAGTTTACTGGGTTGGTGGCCTAACTAATGAGTGAAGCTAAGGGTTAGATGGAAAAACGTTATGGGAGATGAGGTTGATAAGCATTTGAAGCTATTTTTTGAAACTGAAGCCATCTAATTTTCAAGGTTTCATAGAGCCTAAGACAGCTGAGGATTAGTTGATAAGAGTAGAGAAGTCATTCGATAGCATGCAGTTCCTAGAGGATTAAAGTGTTTCGTAGAAAATGTTTTTATTGGTTGGAGAAGTAGTGCATTAGTGGAAAGATCAATAGAGAGAAAGATTCCAAGGTAGATTGAATATAGATATCAGTTGTTGTAGAATTTCTAGACTTTCTTTATGCACCCCCTTCTAGGTAATAAATGCAAGAGTCCTTTTTGTGGTTAATATAAGGGAGAAAGATAGTGATTTAGTATGAAGTAGAGTTCACTACTTTCTATAGGTATGTTCCCTAGTTGATCAATATTTAGAGAATAAGTGTTATCATTTTCTACATGGTCTAAGAGATAGTTTGAGGCTTTCCCTGGTTCTATTTCACATCCATGATTTTTTTAAGATCATGGAGAGAGCTAGATTAGTGGATAATGATCTTATATCCACCTATATGCAGTGGGATCTAAATAGGAAGATGTTAGGAGGATAACCCTCTAGGAGTGCATTAAGTGGGAAGAAGTTCAAAGTGGAGACTAGTGATCCCATGAGGGGAGGACCTATAATATATGTAAGCATTGTGGGGTCTATAAAAATTAGCAATGATCCTGTATCTGGTTTCTAGAGAAGGAGACATACATGTTAATGTTTTTTGCATACTATTCATTTCTACTTGTGTGGCCAAGCATGTCACAAAGTGGCGCAGTGTCCATTGAGTGCACCAAAAGGTAGGCTTGAAGCCAAGGCAGCAGAGTCAGAGGTAGTAGCTAGCCACTTCTAGAGTTGTCAATGAGGCTTCTTAGACACATAGTTGAGGTAGATTTGGAGGGAGATCATCAGGTGGATCAATAAGCAGAGTTCGAAGAGAGTCCATTGTTATGGCCAGTGTAGCTAAGAGTGTATAATATGACTTCGTAAGAGGTGATGGAGACACCCGATGTGGTGACATACAAAGAATTTATTTTTATATTATCTTGTTATATTTTGTTCGATTTTGGAGTGAGTCATTCATTTTTATTTAAGTATGTATTGGATGATTTAATTTTGACTCTAAATCTATTAGCTTCTAGTTCATCTGTTTTGTTGCCCATTGGAGATTTTCTAGTAACTAGCCAAACTATAGGTATGAAATTAAGATTGTGAATAGGAAGTTGAAATCTAAACTAAAAATATTGCCTATGAAAGAATTTAATGTGATAGTGGGTATGGATTGGTTGAGCGAGTATTGGGCTCAGATTAATTGTAGTAAAAATTGAGTAAGTCTATGTGTAGATAGGGAAGTGTTTTACTTTTTGGGTGCTTGGAGTGCCTTATCATCTCTGGTTTTTATGTTGTAGGTAGATAAGGCCTAGTAGAAAGGGAATTCTATATTATTAGTGTATGTGAAAGATTTGAACAATTCTGTTAAGGTCCATAAAGATGTTCCAATAGTGAGGAAATTTTTTGATGTTTTTTTCTAACGAGTTTTTTGGCTTTCCTCTAGAAAGGGAGGTGGAGTTCTACATTAAAGTGGTGCCAGGCACGACCCAGATAGCAAAAACTCTTTATTGGATGGCACCAAGAGAGTTACAAGAGTTGAAGGTACAGTTGGAGGAGCTTTTATATTGAGGTTTTACCAAGACGAGTGGTTCTGTTTAAGAAGCCTCTATGTTGTTTATAAAGAAGAAATATGGATCTTTAACAATGTGCATTGATTATTGAGAGTTGAATAATGTGACAGTGAAGAACAAGTATCCACTACCTAGGATAGATGATCTATTTGACCAATTTGAAAGTGCAGCCATATTTTCTAAGATCAGTCTAATATCATGTTATCATTAGTTAAGAGTAAAGGCTAAGGATGTGACAAAAAATAACATCCAAAACTTGATATGGATAGTATGGGTTTTTGGTGATGCTATTTGGTGTGATGAATACACCATTGTGTTTATGGATCTAATGCATTGGGTGTTCAAGGAGTACCAAAATTAGTTTATTATTATATTCATTAATGATATCCTAGTGTATTCAAAGTTTGAAGAGGACCATACAATCCATTTGAGGTTGACTCTAAAGATCTTGTAGGAGCAAAAGTTATATGCTATATTTTCAAAGTGTGAGTTATGGTTGACCTCAGTGGCATTTTTGGGGCATAGGGTGGGCAAGGAAGGAGATCTTCAGAAGGTACAGGCTATGGTAGATTAGCCGAGGCTAACATTCATGACTCATGTTTCTAGTTTTTTAGGCATATCATGATATTATATGAAGTTTGTTAGAGGTTTTTTTTTATTGATTTCAACCTCTTTGACCAAGTTGACCTAGAAGTCTATGCTATTGGATTTGACACTAGAGTGTGAAGAAAGCTTTCAGAAGTTAAAGGACTATTTGGTGTCATCTCCTAGGTTAATTACTTCTTTGGGTGCAAAAGGATTTCAGTTATACATGTTTGATTAAAAAGTTATCACTTTTAAAAAGATTAACTATCTTTGGGCAATTTAATTTCTTAAATTTTAATTTTGAAATTGAATGCATCATTATGAATGATATATCATCTCAAGAGACAAGCATACCATTCCTTAGTGAGTTCAATTTACAGGATTAAAATTTCATCATATTTATCGTAATCAAATTTGAGCAAGAACTAAATATGATCTTGGAGAGTCAAAATGATTATTCACATAGGTATTTAACTATGATAATTCAGAAATTTTTTTATTAATTTTATAATCAAAGTTATAATAATAATTGATATATCTTACAGAGAGAAGAAGATATTAATCATTATTAATTGTGTGGAAATGACGATAATTATCATTAATTTCAACTTAAATTTTCATAAAGATAATTAATTAAGGTTTTGAAAAATTGATTTTGAAAATTTGATCTGGGTATCTACATCTCCTATGAGCACAAGCCCTCGTAGTTAATTACATCGTGGGAAACTAAAATTTCCTTTGAATACTCTCAAAAATAGCTGTAGAAATTTTATTTTGAGATTTCAAAGCTTGATGTCAAAGTAAGCATGGATTGAAATTTTCAACAGAGATTAGACCAAATTTAAACACTTATTTTAGAGACCAATGGATAAAAGGTAAGAGATACTTTGAAATATTGAAATAGTTCATAAGTACCCCAACCTATCCTAAGTGTTGGACTTAAATTTGAATTGAAAGAGATTTAATTTTGATTTATCAATTTTATAAGAATGTTGGGATTATATTTCCAGAAAGTTAAGGTCTTATAGTCTGAACTTGCCTCAGAACCTAAGTCTATATTGGGTACTTAAAATCAGTAACCCGAACCTAGCTAATACAACGCAGGATTTAGACTTACCCCGACCTGGATTGGGGATCCAGCTAAATCACCTAAGCGCTTTAGAACCATGTATCATGTCATTTAATGGAGAGTGGTAGGGACATTACTTAAAATAAGTTTTTGAGAATAGGGTTGACATCTAAAGTAGTCCTTAATTAGCCCTTTGACTTATGATGGGTAGTATGAAGCTTAAATTTAAATATAATTAAATTTTTGACTCATTTTACTTTGTTTTTAATGCAATGCATGCTAGTTGACTCAACAAATGTTTAAATTAAGTATAAAGATATTTTAAAAAGGCTTAAAAATAGGTTTTTTCCAAGAAATTGCACTGATTCCCCTTGATAGATCTGCACCCTCGTAGGCTAGGTGGTCTACCAAAACTCACAAGCAGGGAGGTGCTAAACAAAGGAAAGAATGTGCAACAAAATATAATGCAAACTCCCAATGATTCGGGGCTTACTTCTTAAAAGTATTAAAGTATCTATATTATCTTAAAAATTTTAATCTAATTAAAGTTGAAAAGTTTTAATGATCCCTCACGAGCCTCCGATCGAGTTCTAGGCAAAATTAAAGATCGTTATGCAAAATCGCCAAAAAATTACAAAAGCATGCTATCCTATATCGCAATCAACACATCAATCATTAATCAAATCAATTAAATTAATATTCAAATAGGAAGTCCTTGTTATAAGTGCCATTTAATATTATAACCTAGGGTATGCATAAAGTAAAAAGTGACTGGGTACTACTAACAACAGCCCAGATTCTACTACTAAGGCTCAAGTGAATTTGAGAATGGGATTCTTCTTGATCTTCACTTCTTTATCCGTCTGCGAGGCTTCTTGGATCATCGGGTCTAGATATCCAAATAAAAAGAAACTCCCCTTTGAATGGGGTATTTTCTTTTCTCTTTGGATTCATAAAGTTTCCTAATATAGATATCCAAATAAAGAGGTACTCTCCCCTAGGGGATGTCTCCCTTCTCTTTGGATTATAGATTGGATATTTATCTCATCTCAAATTATAACTTTAACATTATAACTCAATTAAAATTAAATTACATTGAATAAAATTGAAAGTCTTTACTTGGATCACCTACAGGGTTTTTCTAAGCAATTATATTTAAATCATCTCAAGCAGTTAAAATGATAAAATTTAAAATGCTCAAACCAGCCACACTTGACCATGCTCTTTTAATTTTAAAAGAGGGACTTAGTGCAGCAGCAGTACTTTTGGCAATTTAATATTTATGATTTTACCCCCTTTTATTTTAAATACCCTGTATGAGCATGGCCAGCTGCATAAGATTGAATTAACATAAATCATCCCTAACCAAGGGGTAAATATAATGCCCATTAATCACATTATAAAGTGTAGAAATTAAATAAATAAACACATAAATATATACTTGCAACCAGCATATAGTAAAAACCATAAAAAACTTGGCACATAACAAAAAAGTAAACACTGTCCTAGCCTAAGACTAGAGTTGGTTGTCCTAGCAAACCATTTGAAGTGTATGAGATAGGCTGTGTGGTTAGGATATGTCCTATATTGGTCAATTGGTTAGAGTTGTTTAATGTTCTGGTTGGTTGAAAGGCTTTAGAGAAATTTTAGTTTAATTTTAAATATTAATGACTTGAGATTAATTTTAAAGTGTGTTTTAAAGGTTGATTGATTACCACCTTTGTTGCTTACCAATGCCGTGAAGTTTATTTCACCTTCCTTGGGGCTAAGTTAATAGCCTTGTAGGCCTGGGTTACCAGTAGTAACCGGTATAATTAAGTGATTTGATTTAATTAAGGTTTGAAGGTTGATGAATTTTAATTGAGATTGACTGATTGCTGATTTTAAAGTTGGATTAAGGTTTTCTAGATTTTTAAATGATTTTTGAATTATTTAAATATATTAATTTAAGGGGTTAAAATTTAACTTTTGGGTTAAAGTTAAATTCTGAGTAAATAGACTATAAGTTTGCTAGAATTGGATTTTTTTACATTTAGTTATGCATTTTTAAAGTTTGAGTTTAAATTTAAATTAGAGTTGACTGAAAATTTGACTTTTTAATTTTAAGTTATTTTTTATGGTTTAATATTTTAGATAAATATTAGACCTTACATGGAGTTCAATGCCATTGAGGTTGATTAATTTTAAATTTTTTGGAATTAGTTATGATTTTTCAAAGTTTAGTTAATTAATTGATTTTTTAAATTATTTAATTAAGAAGGTTTTGATTGTTTTGATCCAAACTTATCTTAAACTATATGAAATCACTCTCCAAGGTCAGGGATGACCCAAGGGAGTGTTTTTAGGTGTTTAGAATTTATTTAAAAATTTTAATTATTTTACTTAATAATTATTAATTTTTATTAAAACTTAAGTTAAAGTTAAATTAAAAGTCCAGTGATGGAGCTTTTATTTTTTCTAGACATTGGATCAAATTTTGGTCAGTTTGATATAATATTTGTTATTTTTGGATTTAATTTTGATTTATTATAATTTTTTTTGAAGTTTTTGGGTCCTTAAATGGGCTGAATTTTAACTTGCTTAAATTTCTAACCTAATGACCTCCAAATCCAATGAAATTTGGAGCTAAGATGTAAGATATCACTAAGTTTAATGTTATGGAGTTTCTCTCTTATTGGTTGTGTGTATAATTTCCTAGAATTTTTCTAAGTTAACTAAACATTTTCTTTAATTATTTTTCCTAGGTGTCATTAATGTTCAACTAGGTTTGAAATTTTGGTCACCTAACCCTGGGACATATGCAAGCACACCACAACAATGAAATAACCTAGTTCTATCAATTTGAAGAGTTATAAATTTTCAAAGTTTTGTGTCTAAAATGGACCCATTACTTTGTAAATTCATCGCACATCAATCCCTTAAGCTTCTTGACCTAGAAAAAATGTAGGGAATTCCTAAGATGCTCAAAAATATTTCATCAAAATTTGGGTCCAATTTAACTATTAGATTGTGAGAAAATTGAGGAATTTGGATTTTGAACAAATCTAAATAACTCCTAATTCAGTAATAAAAATATCTTAATTTTAATTTTAATAAATAGTAGGGCTTATGCCCTTTTCAATGAGCCCAATAACATTCAATTTGGTGAAAAATTAGACTTTCTATAAATTTTTTAAGTTTCTGGCATTTAAAATGATTTTTTCCACCATTATTGGATGCGTTTCATAAATGTTCTTTAGGGATGTTAAGCCCTTGTGAACTAGCCTGAGGCCAACCAAGAGGGGGGAGGGGGGGGGGGGGGGGTGAATTGGTTCTTTTAAAAATTCTTAAGCAAAACAGATTTTAAAAACCTTTTTCGATGTTTTAAGATAATTGTAAAAGAACATTAATGTGGAGATGTTTAATCAAACAGAATAACAACTTTATCACACAATCATCCACAAAAAAGTAAAGTATAGAAATTAAAAAATAAAACAGTAAAGAACGAACACACCAAATTTTATAGTGGTTCGGTCAACTTGACCTACATCTACTCCCCACAGCCTCCCCTCAAGGTACTGCACTAAAACTCAGTGACTCTCCTTCTACTCCCACAGAAAGGCGGGGAAGCCTTTACCAAACTCTTTCTACCGACCCGGTGAGGCAGAGAACCTAGACTCCTTTTGCTTCCTTCTGAAGCATGCAGAGAACCTTGCCTCCTTTTACTTCCTCCTAAAGCAGGCAGAGAATCTTGATCTTGTTATAGACGATCCTTCCCACAGAGACACCAAGGGACAAGGGACGACGATTGGAGACGATGACTTGAATCCTTGCTTGAAGTAACCTTTGTGAATACCTCATAATCTCCCCCTCATAAGATCCTTTCTCTCTCCCAAGATCTCCCTCTCTCTTTCAAGAATCTCTCAGGTGAGGAGAGCGACAAAAGATTTTCACATAAACAAGAAAGAGACCTTAAATAGAAGGGCTAAAAAATTGCCCTAAATTTCAACTTATCGTCAAAGATAGTCTAGGATGATCCTTTGATCGTTCTGTACGATCAGTGTAAATTATCACCTTCTGGCCTTGACGATCTAGTTCATCTAGACGATTAGAAGACTTAGTTTATGCAGGTCATCCGGGATGATTTTGTAATCGTCCTAGACGATTAGTGTAAATTGGGAATATCGCCTAGCAGACAATTCAGGATGTCTAAGAGAAAAGCCTGGACAACCAAAATAAACTGACTTGATCGTCCATGACGATATGTCATCCTGTACGATTAGTTTAAAAATGACTAATATCGTCCAGCCCATAATTCGAGTCATCCAGGAAAACTATGCTGGATAATTTTAAAATGACCTAATTGTCCTGGATGATATCTCTATCGTCCTATATAATTAGTTCAAAAATGGCAGTATCGTTTGACAGACAGTTCGGGTCGTCTAGGTGAAATGCATTGGATGATGAGGATTTTTAATTGATCATCCAGGACGATGTGATCAATCCATCAGGCCTTAATTACTTTCCTTAATCACTTGACTAATTTAGGCATAATTATAATAAATCATCCAGGAGATACACATATCGTTTGGGATGATTAGACCAAAATTTTAAAAATAAAAACTTGCCTAACTTAGTCTGGAAGTTGAGAATTTCTAATTTGAGCATATCGTCCTATACGATGTGTGTATCGTCTAGGATGATTTGCTTAATCATACTGACTTAACATGGCTATCCTAATTAGGGTTTCTATTTTTAATGGATCATCCTGGATGATATTATTATCATCTAGAATGATATGAATAAAATATGAACAGAAACTCTAACTCACTAAAGCTCTTCCCTTGAGTGTGTGTGTGTAAGGTTACTTAGCTTGGGGATCCATTACATTACTTTGACTCAAGAAAGGTGAAAAATTACATTGAACTTGAAAAATAACCAAACTGACTTGGTCTTGAGCTGGCTTGAAATGCAATTGATCTTGTGAACCTAAAAGATTAGGCACTCAAAAAGAAACAAAAATTTTTGCTATCATCAAAATCATAATCCTTGAATCTAGATTTACAACAATCTTCCCATTTTTAATGATGGAAAATATTTATTAGATAATTTCAAATTCAGTAAATAAAAACATAGAGCATTAAAACTAAGGAATGCAATTTTTATTAGCCAGGCAAACAGTACAAGAACACTGAATACTGATAACTCAAAAGTACAATGACCCATAATGCTACTAACAACCAAATTACTCCCCCTTTTGACATCTCAAAAAAGGGAAATACAGAAAAGAAACATCACAGAGAAATAGGGAAAGATAGTACAAAAACATTACTGAAAATAGGAAAGAAATCAAACTAGAAATAAGAGGGACCCTAATCAGATAAAGGAGGTGGTGGTGGTGGCTGAAACAGACAGTGAAGGGTGGCAAATTATTCTCCAAACCAGGCTATGTCCTGGTCGTGCTGCTGCTGCTGTTAGGCGACATAGGCATTGAATCGATTCACATCCTCAATGTGATGTTGCTCATGGGAAACCACGTAGGAGTTAAAGTGGGCCTCCCACTAGTCAAACCTGTGCACCAGGTGATCAAATGGTGATTCCATACAGAGAGGAGCAAGTATAGCAGGTTCAGGAGCAGCTTCTTCCTCTTCTCCCTCAATATCCATGCTGGGCTCTGGATGAAGATGAGTACTATGAAGAACATGGAAAGAGTTGCTAGAGTAGAAGGAAGAGGGGACATTTGCTAGAACTGGATATTGAAGATTATATTTTATTTCAAGAGCATAGGCAATGAGGTGTCCTAAGGCTAGGTTGGGACGCCTCCTGTGGCCTGGATCCCTAATGCTAGTTAGGTGTTTCATATAGTGAATAAGAGATCAGTTTCATTGAAGTCATGACAGGCCATGATGTAATAGGTAGTTATTGAGAGCAACGGAGTAATGTGGATGTAGTCCCCAACCTTTAGAATGATAAAGGATCGAAGGACATGCTGGATTGTCCTAACATCCTTAACTAAGGAAGAGAAAGCATTATCGTGGTATAGGGCATTGATGTTCCTAAGAAAGTGATTGGCAACACTACAGTTAAAATCAAGGTAAGAGGATAAAAGATAGAGCTTATCTCCATTAATGGACAATTGGAGAATATCATGAAAGTCCTGGTTTGTTAATTCTATGGGGTGTCTATTAACATAAAAGTAGAGGGAGGGGTAAGTAGAATTAATGTAAATATTCACAAAGAAAATATAAAGAAGCTCAGTGCTAAATGGAAAAGCCAGTATCAGAATGAAAGGGAGATGTGAACTAAAAGGTCCAGTACCAGATAGGTTAGGATGCATGGATTCACAATTTTGGATTGGGTAATCCTCACATCAAGATAGCATTGGATTGCAGCCTAATCGGCTACATCAGGAAAGCGGGGATCGATACTCCCCTAGAGGAACTAGCACTTTGATGTCTTGATTAGTTGCCACTAGCCATGAGAAGAGGATTGAATAAGGATAGAAAGAAAGTGTGGTGAAATAATGGTTGAAATCAGTTGTTTAAATAGAAATCGGCCATATCATCTAGGACGATCGCAGGATCGTCCAGGATGATAGGTAGTAATAATTATGTCTAGGACGATTGATCAAAAAGGCAGTCAGATCATCCTAATGAGTCTGATTGGATAACTTTTGACTAAAGGTATTGTCTAGGATAATTAAGTGGATCGTCCAGGATGATATGTAATAAATGAATCAAACGGGCTGAACTCAAGTCGTCTAACTTCTGCCACGTGGATCATCCAGGATGATGAGCTATCATTCAAGATGATCATCAATAATTGGTGCATATCATCGGATCATAATATGGATAATTTGATCAGATCGTCTAGGATAATGTGGGGATCATCCATGACGAGGTGACTAAAAATTAAAAAAGATGAAGGATGGAGAGGAATGATCAGGGGACCCAAAAATCACAAAAAAATTAAACCCAAACTAATGAAAAAGAAAAATAGAAATGACAAAACAACATTAAAAATATATATTTTTTAATCGATCTGCTCGAGCAAATCAAAATTTTTTCTTGATCTTCAATTCAAAAGCCAATAAGAAGAAAATTGACAACGCTGAAATCCAAAAAAGTTGGAAAATTAATTTTTGTATCTCCTACCTCAGACACCTTATAGGTTCAAATTCCCTTCAAATAAAAATCTAATTCAGAAGAAAAGAAATTAGATAAGAAAAGTGATCCTTTCAAAGTTAGTTCTAAAAAAATATCTGATAAAATAGTATTATAAATTAAAGAACCAACTATCATAATTTTTAATCTCAAGTATTTGAATATATTAAAGATACATAAATTCTTTTAAGATTTTTTAAAGATTTGAAAGAGGAGGATTCTTATTTCTTTGTGGACTCATTTTGTGCATCTTTTTCAATTATTTAGTGCACTTTACACATCTTTTGATTTTGATATACTTTGTGTGTCTTTTCAATTTTATTGGCGAATATTGCGCATCTTTTTAGTTGGGCTCAATTTATGCCTCTTTTATTTTCAGTTGATTGGCACACTTTGTGCATCTTTTGCAAGCTTTTTTTCTTTCAAAACCTCTAAAAGACTCTCAGTTATGAGATTATCTACCAGATATAAGAGAAGAAAAATTTACTCTCTTAGATAAGAAAAAGTAAAACACAAATAGAACCATTTTTATATGATAAATGCAATTACTCGATTAAGAAAATATGAAAGTGATTCAATGATTTAGAATACTACTCATATGAGATAGATTCCTATAGGAAGATAAAATATATCACTATTTCAAAGTCCAACTTTTAAATTTTGAAAAAGATTTTTATCCAAAAGGAATAATACACTATTAAAGGAGTTTGAGGAAGAGAAACAATCATTAATGTTTCTTCCCTTTAATTATTTCAGATGAGTCAATCAATGCTTACAAGCTTCTAAATAAAAATAAGGCAAAACTCTCAGTCAGAAATTCAGTTTATCAACAGTAGTGAGCAGTGATCTGATTTTAAAAAAAATAAATAGTAAATCAAAATCCAAGAGGAAAGCTCATGAAAAATAAATAACCAATTTTGATAAGCAAAAAAAAAATGAAAATCATCAGAAAAATAAAAGATCTAAAAAGAAACAGACAATCAAATCAACCAAAAGCTAAAAGAAAAATAAAAAATAGAAAATTCAGAAATTAGCAATCATCAGATTCATGCATTTATGTTAATCACACCTAATATGGTCCTTAAAATAATGAATATGTCAAAGGCCAGTGGTTTAGTTGCTACATGATGTAGCTCAATGTCCCATTTGGTAACATGGTTCCTAATGAAGTGATGCCTTATGTCAATGTCTTTGGTTCTTGAATGTTGGATAGGATTCTTAGAGATGCAGATGACACTGGTGTTATCACATAAAACTAAAATTGTGCCAACAAGTAATCCTAAATCCAAAATTTGTTGCTTCAACCAAAGGACTTGGGCCACACAACTTCCTAAGGCAATATATATAACTTCAATAGTGGAAAGTGCAATAGAGTTTTATTTTCTACTGGACTGAAAGACTAAAGATTATCCTATGAATTGGTAAGTTCCAAAAGTGCTCTTTTTAGCCACCCTACACCCTATAAAATCAGAATCAGAATATCCAATAATTTTAAAAGAGGTATTGTGCCTAGGATTCCAGATTCCTAAGTTCTGGGTCCCCAAGAGATATCTAAGGATTATCTTAACTACAGTCAAGTGGGATTCTTTAGGATCAACTTGAAATCTAGCACAAAAATAAATACTAAACATGATATCAGATCTACTAGTAGTCAAGTAAAGAAGTGATCCAATTTTTTCTCTATACTTCTTTTGATCAATAGATTTTCCATTTGAATCCTTATCTAACTGAACACTGGAACTCATGGGAGTATTAATTGGCTTGACTTTATCTATTTCATATTTCTTTAAGATGTCCTTAGTGTATTTTGATTGATTAAGAAAAGCTCTGCCATCCATTTGCCTTATGCTAAACCCAAAAAAGTAGGACAATTCTCCTATCATACTCATCTCAAAATCTTTACTCATTATCTTAGAAAAATTATTATATAATATTTTATCAGAAGGTCCAAAAGGTATATCATCAACATAGATCTGGATAATGAGTAAATCATCTCCTACTTTCCTCAAAAAAAGGGTGGTGTCTACGCTCCCCTTAACAAACTCTCTTTCTAGTAGGAATGTGCTAGGCTTCTCATACCAAGCTTTGGGTGCCTATTTCAATCCATATAAGGCCTTTTTTAATTTATAAACATGATTTGGATATTGGGAACTCTCAAAACCTAGGGGTTGCTCCATAAAGGCATCTTCTTTTATTATCCCATTTAAAAAGGCACTCTTGACATCCATTTAAAAAAAGCTTAAATCCCTTATAACAAGCAAAGGCTAGTAGCACTCTAATGTATTCCAATCTAGCTATAGGGGTAAAGGTCTCCTCAAAATTAATCCCTTCTATTTGGTTGTACCCCTTAGCCATCAATCTTGCCTTATTCCTAACCACCATATAAGAATCATTCATTTTATTCTTAAAGACCCATTTGGTTCCCACTACACTTTAATTCTTAGGTCTTTCTACTAACTCCCAAACATCATTCCTCATAAATTGGTTAAGTTCTTCTTGCATAGCTAAGATCCAAAATTTCATCAGAAAGGGCTTGATTGATATTGGTGGGTTTAGTCATGAAGATAAAGGCAGAATGGTTTACTTTCTTCCTAAGTCCATGCCTAGTTTTATCACCTTCAGAAGGGTCTCCTAAGATCAGTTCTTTAGGTTGACTCGAAGAATATCTCCAATCTCTGGACAAGGTGTTTTGAGGTTCTACACTTTCCTCCAGATTAGCATTTTCTACTCATTGGGTAATCTCTCTTACTACATCAGTGTTTCGAGGCTCTATCCTTTTCTCTAGATTTATATATTCTACTCCTTGGGTAATCTCTCTTAATTCATCTTCTTTATCAGCTCTAGATTTCTTAGGATCAGATTCATCAAACACTATGTGAGTAGTCTCCACCACCACCAATATCCTCTTATTAAACACTCTAAAGGATTTCCCCACACTTGAATATCCTATGAACATTCCTTCATCAGATTTTGGGTGAAATTTTTCTAAGAGTGATTTCCCATTATTAAGAATAAAGACCTTATAGCCAAAGATATGGAGGTGGGATAGGCTTGGAGTTCTACCCTTAATGATCACATAGGGTGTCTTATTTAGTTTGGATCTAACATTCACCCTATTCAACACATAACAGGCTGTGTTCACTGCTTCTGCCCAAAAATATTTTGGAAGTGAATACTCAGCAAGCATGGCTCTAGCAGCTTCCACTAAGGTCCTATTCTTCTGTTCAGCTACCCTGTTCTCCTGAGGAGTCTTAGGAGTTGAAAAATTGTGGCTAATCCCTTACTCCTCATAAAAAGTTTTAAATTTCACATTTTCAAACTCTCCACCATGATCACTATGGGTGATCAATATCTCACAACCTAACTTCTTCTGAATCCAAGTGAAAAAAGATTTAAATTCATCAAAAAACTCAGCTTTATGTGACAGAAATTTAATCCAAGTGAACCTCGAGTAGTCATCGATAATCACAAATCCATAGGCTTTTCCCCCTAAGCTGGCAGTGCTAATGGGTCCAAATATATCCATGTGAAGGACTTCTAAAGGTCTAGAGGTGCTAATGTCCTTAATGAACTGGAGAGAAGATTGGACTTGCTTCCTTAGTTGATAGGCATCACACAGGTGGTTCTTAATGAACTTAAGCGTGGGGACACCTCTAACTAAGTCCTTTTAGGTTATTTTTCTAAAGGTTTTCATGCTGGCATGACATAACCTCCTGTACCACAGCTAAGACTCATCAACAGTAGTTTTCAAGCAAAATGATACAACACACTCAATATTATTTAAATCAAGTATATAAACATTGTTGATCCTCTTGCCCTATAAAATAGTGTTATTATATAAACTTATAATACAAGTGTTTGCCAGAAACTTTATGCTGAATCCTTTGTCATAGAGTTGACTGATGCTGAGCAAGTTGTATTTTAGTCCATCTATAAGCAAAATATTTTTAATTAAAAGGTTCTTGGAGTTTTTGATTATACCTACACTCATCACTTTCCTGGTGGTGTTGTCTCTAAGAGTTACCTTGCCTCCAGCCCTGGCCTCCAATGAAATGAATTGATTTGCATCTCCAGTCATATGTCTTGAGTATTTGTTGTCCAGGTATCGCATGCTCTCATGAGGTTATGTGTGAGAACATCCCTATAAAAGTATCAAACATCAGATTTAAGAACCCAAACAAGTTTGGGTTCCTTCTTATGAAAAGAAGAATGTAATGCATGTGTGTTATATTGTGAATCATGTAATTTGGGCTTCCACACCCAATGTGTACTATGTTGAATAGTGTAGGTGTGGGAGATATGTCCTAACATGCCACATGAGAAATATCTAATGCCAGGAAAAGGATAAACTATTTTATGGGGGTGATAGTGCCTCTTCCCAGGTTTGAATGATGCATGTTTTGATGATTTTGATTGAAATTCTTTAAGTGATGGAGGTTTATAAAATTGTGCAAATATAGGAAGTATTTTGTTATTCTGAAATGTACTAATTTTTACACTTAGAAATTCATTTTTTTTAAGACTTGTAATTTTTAATTTCAATGCATGATGATCATTATCTAAATCACATGTCATGGTGTCTAGTTCTTTAAATGCTTTTTCTAAATCAGCATGTGATATTTTCAATAAATTATGCTCAACAATCAATTTAGAATACTTTTTATTTAACTCATGAAATTCATCAAGTAATGACATGTGATTGCTATCAAGTGTGGAATGATCCTTAAGAAAAACTTCATGCTCTTTTACAAGTTTAAGAATTTCAATTTCAGACTAGCATGCATTTTCTTAAGTTTTCTATATAACGAATGGATTTTCTCAGAAACCTCAAGTAATTGATCGTAGGTTAGTTTACATACCACTTCTTGGTCAGACTGACCAAGATGTTCATCCGCCATCAGACACAAGTTTGTAGTCTCCTCTTCAGCTTTAGTCTCAAAGGAGTCAGATGCAGAATTTGCCTAGAAAGCCTTTTGGATCAACTTCTTATCCTTCCTAAACTTAGGTTTCTCCTCACCCTTCTCCTTGCTTGGGTGAGCCTTAAGTGTAGGACAATCAGCTTTTATATGTCCTAGCTTCCTACATTCAAAGCAAACTGTATTAGAAGAAACTTTAGAAATTTTGCTAGACTTACCTTTATTCCATTTCTAATAGTTCTTGTGTTTCTTCCTTAGAAAGATTTTGAATTGCCTAGTGATTAAGGAAATATCATCGCTTTTAGATCTGGAAGGATCAGTGTCCATATCATTTACCTTCAGTGCCACAGTTTTCTCCTTCTTCTTCTCACCTGCATCAAGTTGTCTTTGGTTCACTCCTTGCTCGTAAGCAATGAGTGATCCATGTAAGTTATCAATAGAATAAGTGTTCAAATCTTTGGATTCAGTAATTGCAGTTATCTTGGCATCATAGGAAGATGGTAAACATGTCAATATTTTGTTAACTTTTTCATAGTTGGTGAGTTCTATTCCTAAGGCATGTAGGGAGGTGACGATTTGTGTGAACCTAGTATACATTTCAGATATTGACTCACTAGGTTTCATGCGAAAAAGGTCATAATCGTGAAGTAAGATATTCAATCTAGACTATTTAACTTCAGTTGTGCCCTCATAAGTGATACTTATTTACCCCAAATTTCTTTGCTAGTGGTACACGTTGACTTACGCATATAATCTTCAGATTTTAGTACACAAAAAAGCAATTGAAACATTTTGAATTTAGTTGTGCTAAGTCCCTATCATCATTAGTCCATTCAGTAAATGGAAGTTCAGTTTTAACACCATTAACAAATCTAAAAGGTGCATCATAGCCATCTTTAACAAGCGTCCACTATTTTATAATCGATTATTAAATAGTGGACATGCGAGTTTTCTAGAAATCAAAAAGAATGTTGTCAAACAAGGGTGGTCGAGTAATGGAATACCCTTCTACAGTGTTTCTTTTACCAAAGTTAGCCATGGATCAAATTTAAAAGTGTTTTAAAACTTGATTTTTTGAATTTTGCTCTGATACCACTTGAAAGTTCATTAGGGATGTTAAGCCGTTGTGAACTAGCCCGAAGCTAACCAAGAGGGGGGGGGGTGTGAATTGGTTATTTTAAAAATTCTTGAGCAAAATAGATTTAAAAAACCTTTTTAGATGTTTTAAGATAATTATAAAAGCACGTTGATGTGGAGATGTTTAATCAAACAGAAAAACAACTTTACCACACAATCATCCACAGAAAAGTAAAGTGTAGAAATTAAAAAATAGAATAGTAAAGAACAAACACACAAAACTTTATAGTGGTTCGGTCAACATGACCTGCATCCACTCTCCAGAGCCTCCCCTCTAGGTATTGCACTAAAACTGACTGACTCTCATTCTACTCCCACAGTAAGGTAGAGAAGCCTTTACAAAACTCCTTTCCACCTACCCCATGAGGCAGAGAACCCAGACTCCTTTTGCTTCCTCCTGAAGCAGGCAGAGAACCATACCTCCTTTTGCTTCCTCCTAAAGCAGGCAGAGAACCTTAATCTTATTACAGACGATCCTTCCCACAAAGACACCAAGGGACAAGGGATGATGATTGAAGATGATGACTCAAATTCTTACTTGAAGTAACCTTTGTGAACACCTCACAAACTCCCCCTCATAAGATCCTCTCTCTCTCTCTCTCCCAAGCTCTCCCTCTCTCTCTAAGAATCTCTCAAGTGAGGACAATGGCAAAAAATTTTCATATAAGCAAGAAAGAGACCTTAAATAGATGGGCTCAAAAATTTCCCTAAATTTTAACTTGTCGTCAAAGATCATCCAAGATGATCCTTCGATCATCATGTATGATTAGTGTAAATCATCACCTTCTGGCCTGGATGATCTGGTTCCTCTAGATGATTAGAAGATATGGTTTATTCAGATCATCCAGGATGATTCTACGAGCATCCTGGATGATTAATGTAAATTAGGAATTTCGTCCAGCAGATAGTTTAGGACATCCAGGAGAAAAGCCTGGAGGATCAAAAGAAAATGACTTTATCATCTAGGATAATATGCATATCATCCTGTACAATTAGTTCAAAAATGACAAATATCATCCGACCCATAGTTCGGGTCATCCAGGACAACTGTACTGGATAATTTCAAAATGACCTTATCATTCAGGATGATATCTCTATTGTCTTGTATGATTAATTCAAACGTGGCAATATCATCCGATAGGTAGTTCGGGTCATCCAGGTGAAATACACTTGATGATGAGGATTTATAATTGATCATCCAGGACGTTCTTGCGAACATCTAGGATGATGTGATCTATCCATTAGGCCTTAATTACTTTCTTTAATCACTTGACTAATTTAGGTACGATTGTAATGAATCGTTCAGGATGATACACGTATTGTCCGGGATAATTAAACCAAAATTCTAAAAATAAAAACTTGCCTAGCTTAGTCTAGCGACTGAGAATTTTTTATTTGAGCATATCATCTTGTATGATATGTGTATCATCCAGGATGATTTGCTTAATCAGACTGACTTAACATGGCTACTTTAATTAGGTTTCTATTTTTAATGGATCGTCCAAGATGATATTACTATCATCCAGTATGAACAAAATTAGAACAAAAACTCTAACTCACTAAAGTTCTCCCGTTGAGTGTGTGTGTGCAAGGTTACTTAGCTTGGGGATCCATTACATTACATTTGACTCAAGAAAGGTGAAAAATTATATTGAACCTGAAATACAACAAGATAAACTCGATCTCGAGCTAGCTTGAAATGCAATTGATCTTGTGAACCTAAAAGATTAGGCACTCAAATAGAAATAGAAATTTTTTCTATCATCAAAATCATAATCCTTGAATCGAGATTTGCAACATGTTAGACACTTGTCACACGGTCGAGCTACCACTTATCCATGTGGCTGGAAATTCGGGCCATCAAATCGACGGTGAGATAATAAAGGGCTTTAATTTAGCTATGTGTCCCTACCTGAATAAAAACGGTGTGCATTCGAGTCCTACAGTCATCTGTGGTTTCAATTCAGGTGACGTGGTAGATTGTGGGCCATCTGATCACACTTTCTGCGAGACCAGACGATCCTGATTGAACTAGAAGTTTTTAGTTCAAAATGCACTAAATTTTCAATTTGCCATAACTTCAAAAATACTCAACCAAATCAAATGAAATTTGAAACATAGGTTGATGACAATGGATAGAATTGATTTAGGATGGAGGGTAGTGCTTAAATAAAGGGATTTGACCACTTTGACCACTCCCCACCTCTTTGTTGATTAAATTTACTGGTCAACAGTCAAGGGGCTATTGAGGTGGCATGGGAGTAGTCTTAAATGCTGGTAAAATGTTTTGAAAGGGATTATAAGCAATACACTTAGAGTTTGAGTGAGTAAACACACATATGTGGGAGTTTGACCAAGTTAGATCAAGTTGACTTGATCAAATCCATCATGATTTTACTCATGATGGGATTAGAAACATTTGAGGTATCAAATGGGATAAAGTTGAGGGGTTGAAAGCATTTAGTTTGATTACATAGGTTGGATTGTCCTATTTAACCCTTAAAGGGTTATTTGGTCAGCCTAGGTTAACTTGGTCAACCAAGTTGATAGATTCAATAGGTTTGGTTTTATATTTTAAGTATGTTGGAGGTGGTCCCAAGGTTTGGAGAGTTTAATTCGGACAAAATTAGAGGGCATTTGGGTCAACTACAATGATTACCTAGGTTGACTCAGGGGCCGGGATTGGGTCCAACAAGTTTATTTTAACATTTGGAGTTAAATGGAAGTGGTTCCATCCAAAAATAGGGACATTTGATTCAAAATGACTATTCATACCCTTAGGGGTATTTTGGTCATTTGAGTTGACCTGGTCAACCAGGCTTGACCAAGCTCTGGGTTTGAGTCCTATGCAATTATAATAATGATTAGGATGTATTGTAAGAGTTTTTAGGGTTTGATTTGAAAAGGCTATATTGGAGTTTAGAGAAAACACCAAAATTGCCTTTTAGGGGCATTTTGGTCATTTTGACCCCGGGTCAACTAGGGGTCAAAGTGGGTCTACCAAAATGCAGTTTAATGTTCAACATATGATAATCAAGGGTTTAGATGTGATCAAAGGGTTTGGAGAAGGCTCCAAGGGCAAAGTCCACTAGGTGGCAGGTTTAATGGCATAAGCCATAAATACTTGAAGGTTTTATAGCCATTAGGTTTCAATTCAGTTTCTGGAGTTAAAGACCTTAGAATGAGCTCAAATTTAGAGCATAGACCCTAGGGACATGTCTAATCAATATGCAATTTATAGATCATGAATCAGGGTCATTTGACTGGGGTTTAAAGTGTTTGAAAAATCATTAGGAAAGGCATTTAAGACAGGGCCTTTGAACCTTAGATTTTGATATGAAAATCTAGAATTGATCTGGATTGATCTAAAATTTGGGTAGATCCTAGGGTCTGGGTTGATCTAGGGTCTAGGTAGATCCTAGGGTCTGGATTGGCCCTAGTAACCTCATACGAAAATGAGGTCAATAATATAGTGATGTTTTTTTGAAATATTGTGATGTTTTTTATAATAGAATTAAAAGGTAGTGGCATATGCTTTTTGATAGTTAAATCCATATGAGAAGAATTATTTGATCCATGATTTAGAGCTGGCAGCTATTATATTTGCATTGAAGATCTGGTAGCATTATCTATAAGGTGTTAGATGTGAGACTTATACCAATCACTAGAGTCTGAAGTATATTTTCACCCATAAAAATCTGAATTTAAGGCTAAGAACATGGCTAACTGATCAAGGATTATGATTTAGAAATTGTTTACTTTCTATGTAGAGAAAATGTGGTTCTTGATGCCTTGAGTAGGTATTCAATATGATCAGCAGCCAATTTGATTACTCTTGAGCATATATTGATTAGAGAGATAGAGAGGTTGGGAGTAAATATGGTGCCTTCCTTGGATGTGCCAATTGGAGTTATTTCTCAAATGGGAGTCCAACCATCATTGCAAGAGAGGAATAAAGAAGAAAAAAAGTTGATAAAGAATCTAAAAAATTAATAGATCAAAATAAGTTTAGGAAGAGGTTGGAGTTATAAGTAGCTGATCACATCATAATTTTCTATGATAGCTGATTATGGGTTCTAGATAATGATGATCAGAGGAAGGAGATTCTGCATGAAGCCCACTATTTTATATAAACTCTTCACCTAAGCAATAATAAGATGTATGATGATCTAAAGTGCATATTATGGTGGCCTGGTTAAAGAGAGCAATGGCAGTGTTTGTTTTTAAGTGTGAAGTACGCTAAATGGTGAAAGCTGAACATCAGAGAGTGATGTATTATTATAGCCGTTACATATACATGAATGGAAATAGGAGGAGTTCACTATGGATTTTCCTATGGAGTTTCTTAGGTCTAGGCAAGGTCATGATGTAGTGTGTGGTTGTGGATATATTAATTTAGTCTGCTCCTTTTCTACTATTGAGGCAAACTATTTGTTTTGATAAGCTGTCTGAGCTGTATATGAAGGAGATAGTCAGGCTGCATGGAATTCTTAAAGTTATAATTTTTTATCATAAGGGTAGATTTACCTTAAACCTTTGAAGAGGTATTCAAGAAGGTCTTGGGATGAAGTTGAATTTCAATATGACTTTTCACCCCTAGAAAGATGGACAGTTTTAGAGATTCATTCAAAATTTAAAAAATCTACTGAAAATTTGTATTCTAGATTTTGAAGGAAGCTAGGAGGATCATATAACTATGATTGTGTTTGTATATAATAATTACTTCCAGGAATGTATTGGTATGGCTTCATATGTGGCTCTGTATGGAAGAAGGTGCATAATGTCATTGTCATGAGCTGAGGTAGGAGAAAAGAAGCCGATAGGTTTTGAACTAGTAGATAGTGCTATAGAGAAAATTAGATTGATTAGAAATAGGTTGGAAGTAGATCAAGATAGGAAAACTAAATATTTTAATCCAAATAGCAAGTCTGTGGAGTTCTACGTTGGTGATTTTGTATATCAAAAAGGTCAGCTTGATGAAGGGAGAAGAAGATTTCAAAGGTATAACAATTTAAGTCTTAGGTATATAGGATTTTTTGAAGTGATTGAAAGAATTAAAAAAACTGCTTACAGACTATTCTTTCCATATCATGTCAGATTTTCATAATGTGTTTCATATGTCAAAGCTGAGAAGTAGGTATCATATGTAGATCAGAGAATTCTTAAAGCCAAATTAGAAGTGCAGCTTGATTTGACCTGTAGAGAAGAACATGAGTGTATTCTAGAATTTGACATATAATATCTAAGGAATAAATGGATTATGATGGTCATAGCTCAATGGAAGAATAGGTTAGACAGGGAAGAAACTTTGAAGAAAGAGGCTGAAATGAGGCAACTATCTATAGATCTATTCTGATTGGCTATACTGTATATTGGAAATGGTAAGGATAACATTTTCTATGAGGAGGGGAGGATGTAATACTAATTATCTAAAAACCCTAGTAATTACAATCTATGTTTATTTAATTTTTTTTTAAATGATAATTATGAGTCTTAAAATGTTTAAGGAGCTCTTGAGTCAGGAAGTAACTGGAGAACAAAATTTTTTAATTTAATAAATTTATTTAGGAGGGCTATGACATTAGGTTGATAGCACTATAACATTATGCTCTCATGTGAAGGAATCAATTTTGAACATTCACTATGGAACTAGGTGGCACCGGCATGGTGACATGGTCTTGTTTGGAAAGTTGCTAAGGGAATCTAGAAGATTCGGCTCAGCATTGTGGAACTGAGAATCTAGCACTGTGAAATTAGGTCAATTAGTGATTTTTATAATTAAAATATCTAAATCCATTTGTTAATTCCCCTCACTCCAGCCATTTCCAAAGAATAAAAAATTATAAGAGGGGAGGAGAGGAGGAGAAAGGGAGAAAGGGAGAGGTTTTGGTGGCCAAAACTTAAGATTTATCTAGCATGCTTGTTGGAGAAATTTAAAGCATGAGGTAGACTTTTGAACTCCTATCTTTTATTTTAATTTCAATGATTTTATAAAAAAGTTATGAATTAAGATGTGTTTTTCTTGGATTTTACAAAGTTTCATCACTAACTTTTAATATATTTTTGCATGCTGTACTCTATAAACATTTTGACTATAAGAAATTTGATTTTCACCAATCAATTTTTCCTACTCAAAATTTTGAGAATATGATTTGATTGAGGCTTTTTTGCAATTACAATAGTTATATAAATGTCTTAAAATGTTCATGTGAATATACCTCTAAAGTAGGAAGTTGAACATGAAGAGTTTAGTGTGTATAATGTTTTATATGTAATGTGGCTTTTACTGGAAATTCATGCATTATCTGAATAGTACACTGAATTTATAATTTAGTTACTATTGCATTTGCATTTACATTGTTCATAGAATGGCATTTGAGATATCCTAATATGTAAAGAAGTATACTCTCTGATATGTTATAAGGGCCCCATATATTCCATTCTTATCCTATCTGCCTAGTATAGATATATAAGGGATTTTAGCCCCACTTGCTGAAAGTAGGTGTGGGATGTTGTATAACATTGTTTTATTCTAAATTTGGCCCCACTTTCTGTATGCAGGTGTTGGAGGAAAATGGAGGTATAGTGAAAGTGGAGTTATAAGCAGGCATCAGAATATGTGCATTATAACCATTACATTGCATTTGTATTAATAAAATAATTATAAGTAATAATCTAAAATGAATGTTGGAATTTCTAAAACATTTTATGAATTCTAATGAAATATGAAAGTCAAGTGCAAGTTAATATCTGATGAAAAGTATTCTATGAAGTATCTTGATATCTCTATCAATGAAGCTTTACAAGTAAGTGATCAATTCAATGATAAATTCAAGTATGCTTTATAGTAGCAGTGTTTTTCTAATCAATAAATTCAAGTACTAATAAAATAATAAAACACAACTTCCCTGTAAAGCAAATGCAAGAAAAACCCATAAAAAGTATGAGTTTTCTAAAGCATAATTAATGTTAAAAAACCATTCACCCAACCACCATAACACACAAACCTTAACAGGTAATAATGTCCAAATGTGGAAAGTGCTACTTATTTACAACTATTTACAAAAAAGTGGCAACTAGGAAATGCCTTAATTTACACATCAGATTCTACTCTTAAAATTGATTCATGTCATATATATATATATATAATGAGTTTCTTTGTAGGTCTTCAATTTTCTTTCAACATCGATCATCCTCCAAAATAACTTTTAAAAGAGGAAAAAACTTCAAATGAAAGTTCTTTTCTTTTGGATCCTTTCTCCTTAAGATGTGTAATCTTATGTTTTTTTACTTTCACATTATTGCATATATTTACATGTAAAAGGAGAAAAAGATTCCATATAAGTAGCATGGTTAGCAAAAAATAGTTTAAATTAAAAAAAAAACATTTCAAACATTCATCCATAACACACATAACATAACATTTGCTCAATAGCTAAGTAATTTGTAATTTGGCAATTTTTTTATATTTAGGGGGGCTATGTAGCTTTAGCTACTACATAAAATTTATCTGTTTAAGATTTAATGTTTATTAGCCCCCTTATTTAATATAAGCCTACATAATCATGACCACTTCCAAGAAAAATGATTAGTAATTAAACATCTAGAGAGCTCTTAATCATATGACATCTAAACATTTATCATAGATCATATTATCATTATCACATCATCATAAAATCAATTAATCATCACAATATTTACACACATCCACCAAATGCATTCAACCATTTGTATGAAAAAATAAACACGAATAGAAAATAATTCATTGATTAGAAAAATACTCCTAACTAAAAGATAGATATGTGTTTAGATCCTTCAACATTAGTTAGGCATTTGTATTTTTGTAAAGTCTAGATTAAAATATGAATCAAGATCCTTGATTCTAAGTAAATGATGAGCTACCTACCTTGCATACATTAGACTTAGCATGAATTTTGAATTATGTGCTTTAGATGGTTTGCTAGATACCCAATCTAAAATGACATAAGTCCAAATTGCATAAACACTCTCAATATCTCCTCTCCATGAGGGTTATCAAATCTAAATAAGTTGTAAACTCAAATCAAAGCTAAATTTTGATCTAAATATTAAAGTCAAATAATAGACTAGGTTAGAGTGTTTCTAGTAAACTAGAACCTTAAAAACTCTACACCTCCCTTTCAATTGATTTAATAAATAAATCTTTGACCTTTATTCGTTTCCCATTTTGTAGGTTGAAAACTTAAATCCTTGATTGAATATTATAAACCTAAAAATATATAGTCTCCAGTTTAATTGAATGTTTTCTCTTTTGAGACATAATTGACTATAGAGGTTTTCCTCTAGAGGGATCCTCTAATCAAATTTAATGTTAACCCTTATTTAGTTTGTTAGAGTAGGGGAAAAATCTCTGGACGTAGATAAAGCTTACCCATTATAAATTTTATTTTTAACACAACCATTGCCAGGTCCTAATTCCTGGATGAGAAAAGTGAAGGGTTGCGTTAGGTAATCGACAACCAGTGTAAAACTTATTGAATAAAAATGACATGAATCCTTTAAAAAATTGTATTAATGCTAGGGCGTACCCTGGAAGCGACGCGCTATATGGCCTGAATACAGTGACAAGTGTGCAAGTTCCGCTGTACCGGTGATCGGGTTCAGTGTTAAATAGGCAAGGGTTCCCACATCAAGGACTGATGTGGGAAAAGAAGTTAGTCCATGAAACTAAAATTAGATTAGGAACTTAGAATATAGGTTCCCTTACATGAAAATTAATGGAATTAATTAATATTATGATTCATAGGAAGATAAATATTCTATGCATTCAGGAAACTAAATGGGTTGGAGAAAAGGATAAGGAGATCCATAGTTTAGGATTTAAACTTTGGTATTCGGGTATAGGAATGGTGTAGGTGTGATTATAGATAAGAGTTTGAAGGATAATGTTATAAAAATTAATAGAATTGGAGATAGAATTATAGCTTTAAAGGTTGTTATTGATGCTAAGATTATTAATATTATAAGTGTTTATGCTCCTCAAGTAGGTTTGGATATGGGTTTAAAATTAAAATTTTGGAATGACTTAGAAGAATTAATACAAAAGATACCTCTTGAAGAAAGAGTTTTTATTGGAGGAGATTTAAATAGACATGTTGGTAGAGAGGTAGTCAATTTTAAAAGTATTCATGGTGGCCATGGGTTTGGAACCACAAATGAAGGTGGTAAGACCATATTAGATTTTTGTTTAGCTTATGATTTTTTAATTGCTAATACCTTATTTAAGAAAAGAAACGAGCATCTTATCACTTATAAAAATGGATATAGTACAACTCAGATTAATTATTTTCTTATAAGAAAATTAGATTGTTTGGATTGCAAAGATTGTAAAGTTATTCCGAGTGAAAATTTATGTACCCAACATCGATTATTAGTTTTAGACTTTAAAATAAAGGGGCAGAAAATAAAAAATAAAGTAAAATGATATTCTAGGATTAGATAGGGGCATCTAAAGAATAATAATAAAAATATTTTTGAGAGTAAGATTTTAGATCTTAAGATTTTGTCTATGCATGAGGATGCAAATGTTATGTGGGAAAAAATGGCTAATGATATTAAGAATATTGCAAAAGATGTGCTAGGCACATTGCAGGGAAAAGCTCCTAATAGTAAAAATAGTTGGTGGTGAAATCCAAATGTGCAAGAAAAGATTAAAAATAAGAAGATTTTTTTATAAAAATGGGTTTAATTATAAAAATTCTGATAATTGGGAAAGATATAAAGAGGCACATAAGGAATCTAAGAAAGCAATATGTGATGCAAAGATCTTAGCTTTTAGTGATTTTTATAATAGATTAGATACAAAGGAGGGAGAAAGATATATGTATAAGTTAGCCACACAAAGAGATAGGAGTAGTAAGGATTTAGTTCAAGTGTATTAAGGATGAAGATCAAAAAGTACTTTTCTTAGAAGATGATATTCAACAAAGGTGGATGAGATATTTTGCTAAACTTTTTAATAAAGAATGTGATTATACGATTGACTGTAGTGTCCTTAGCATCCTAAATGAAAATAAAGATTTCTATTTTTATCGACGTATTAGTAAAACCTAAGTTAGTGAGGCTTTAAAGAAAATGAAGGGTGGAAAAGCTGTTGGAACTAATGATATTCTAATAGAGGTATGGAAATGCTTAGGAGATGAAGGAATTTTTTTGCCTACAAAACTTTTTAATACTATTTTAAAGACTAAAAAGATGCCAGATGAGTGGAGAATGAGTGTGTTAATTCCTATTTTTTAGAATAAAGGTGATGCACAAGATTGTGCAAATTATAGAGGAATTAAGTTAATATGTCATACTTTAAAACTATGGGAGCAAGTTATGGAGTGTAGGTTGCGACAAGATACTAATGCTTCTCAAAATCAATTTGGATTCATGCTAGGTAGGTCTACTATGGAAGCCATACATTTATTAAGAGGTTTGATGGAGAAATATAGGGAGAATAAGGAAGATCTACATATGATATTTATTAATTTAGAAAAAGCTTATGATAAAGTTCAAAGAGAAGTGCTATGGAGAGTTCTTGAAAAGAAAGGAGTTAATTATGCTTATATTCAAATCATTAAAGATATGTATGCAAGAGCTATTACTTGTGTTCAAACACAAGGTGGTTTGACCAAGTATTTTCCTATTTCGGTTGGATTACATCAAGGATCAGCCTTAAGCCCATATTTTTTTGCTTTAGTCAAGAATGTTCTCACTAGAAATTTGCAAGAGGATGTACCTTGGTGTATGCTTTTTGCTGATGATATTCTTCTTGTTGATAAGACTAGAGAGGGAGTTGAAGGTAAACAAGAATTGTGGAGGTCAACCTTAGAGTCTAAAGGTTTTCACTTGAGTATATCTAAAATGGAATATATGGAGTGTAATTTTAATAATAATAGACCTAGTGAGGGGATTGTGACTTTGGGCGATCAAGTCATTAATAAGAGTACACGTTTTAGATATCTTGGATCTATTATTCAGAGTGATGGTGAAATAGATGGGGATATTATCAGCAGAATCTAAGATGGATGGTTGAAGTGGAGGAATGCATCAGGCTTATTATGTGATAGAAACATACCCCTCAAACTTAAGGGAAAATTCTATAAGATGGTGGTGAGGCCTGCAATGCTTTATTGTGGCGAATGTTGGCCATTAAAAGAGATGCATAATTCTAAGTTAAGTATTGTAGAGATGAGGATGCTTAGGTGGATGAGTGGCTTTACCCTTAGAGATAAGATATGAAATGAGCATATTCGTGAAAAGGTTGGAGTAGCTCCAGTGGAAGATAAGATTAGAGAGAGTTGTCTTAGATGGTTTGGTCACATAAAACAACGGCCTCCCGATGACCCGGTTAGGAAAGTAGAGGTCTTAGATTTGACTTATGTTAAGAAAGGTAGAGGTAAACCTAAAAAGATTTGGTTAGAAAATATTAGAAATGATCTTTCTTTATTAGATTTAAATGAGAATTTGACTTTTAACGAGACACATTGGAGAAAAAGGATTCATGTAGCTGACCCCACGTAGTGGGATACAGGCTTGATGATGATGATGATGATGTTGTTAAAATTATAGGTGAATATTATTTTAACCTTCAGAATGAATAATATATTATCTATGCTGAGTTTGATTTTAAAAATCAATTTATTTCTATCTTTAGATCAATAATGAAGCATCAATCTATCTTTTGATTGGTTTGTTGGAACTATGCAAATTTCATAATAGAAATATAGAATAAAATTGATCGACACAATTAATTTTGTCCATATGGACTAAGTGGGCTAACTAGATCAAATCATGGGTACATTAGGCTTAATTATAGTTTTATGAAGTTATTTAAGGTGATTGTTCCTAGTTGTTTAATTAATTAAATTTAAATTAGTTAAAATGGCCAAGTGAACCTTATAAGATCAGTGGGGCTAAGTTGGGTTAATAAGGGTTAATTGACCTAGTTTCATTTAAGTTAAATTAGACCCAATTAGCTAAATAGCCAAATTTGTTTTAGACAAGAGTTAGTTGGGATCATATCACATATGGCTAATTAATTAAAAGGGATTCCAACAATTTTCTTAGCTTAATTTGGTTAAATTAGACACATTTGCCTCAAGGTGGCAAAGTGTAGCAACTCAAGCTAAGTAAGCCAATTTGGGATAAGTTATCTATTATTGATCAGTTGAACTTTGTTTAAAGCCATTAGGATAATCAGTTTAATTAATTTGAGAGCATTGGTCCTATAGAATTAAATTGGTTCAATTGGGCATGATGGTGTTAAAGGGTCCAATTAAGATACTCCAAATTTTATTCACCTCTAATATGTTAATTGAAACCAATTGGGATCTATTGAAACATTTAGCTGAGTGTAATCTATCCAACTTCAATATATGTGCTTTAGTGGCCTAATTGGGTCAAATTAGTTCAAGCAAGGGTTCATAGTGGTTCTGCATAGTTCATGGGTAAAATATTTAAAATTCATGTATGATTTGATAATCTTAAGCCTATGAGAGAGGGCTGGCTAATCGATTTAATCATTTGGTTGAAATGACTAAATGAGTCGAAAGTTTTAGGGGATATTAGGAAAGGTTTCACCATAGGACAAATTTGTGACAACGATCAAGCTTAAAGGTCATATGGTCAATTTTAATGTAAATGCTTGTGATCAAACCAATATAGAAGCAATTAATTACGATTGAACTAATTGAGTCCAATGGGGGTTAAGTCTAAAAAGAGGTCTCTTATAGGGTTGTCTATGAACAAACCTAATTGAGATTGAATTTAATTGATATGATTTAAACTTCAATGATCTATCATGTCCTCTTTTAGTCTTCAATCAGTATAATAGGATTTAATAGTCATTTAATATTCTAATCCAATTCGACCTAAGTTAAAGGTTATGGTAGGTTTTTAGTTAGGTTAATCCTTGGCATGTAAATCAGATGTTGAAAGCCAAATGATATAGGTTGCATTACTTGGATCAATAAAAGAAAAAAAAACTTTCAAGGAAATGAGAAGTGCAAAGAAGAAAGAACTTGTTATTTTTCTTTTTATTAAGTTTTTTGTATTTTACAGTAAATGATTTACAAAGCAGCCAAGCACAAACACATATGAGTTAATAATAAAAAAATTATCATTATTAGTAATTAAAACTACTTGTTAATGGTAATTTTTAAATTTAAATTTACAAAACTAATCATGTAGAATGATACAAGTTTGATCGTACGATTAGTTATAATCAAATCAAATAACTTTAATAGTTGTTTCTTTAAATATATTAATTTAAAATAGAACTAATCATGTGATAAATATGAATCATACTTGATAATTATTTATATAATTTACATAATTAAAGGCTGAGAATTCATAAGAATAATTAAAATTGTATCACTGAAAATATCATACTATTTGAACCGAATTATATAGTTTGATAAAAATAAGAGCATCTTTGTTTGATTTCTAATCATATGGAGATTCAATGTTCTGAAGGTGACAAATTAACTAGAAAGAGAGAATTTGAGAGTTTTTAGTAGGATTGTCCCAGTTGTACTATATGATCATAGGATCAGACTATACTATTTGACAATCATAATTAATAATTAGTAATTTCTAGAGTTCTTAACTAATCATAAGAAACATAATATAGAAGAAACACTACGAAGGCTCTTGCAAAATAGAGCCAGCCTAAAAAATTGAGATATTCAAGTGAGAAATATTTTTTAGCATTCTCTTTCTTTTCACTCAAAATTTCAAATTTTTTTGAACTATTCGATCTTATACGTGAGGTTAAACTTTTTGGTTGTTCTTATAAAATGTCACGCTTTTGATGACCTTGTTAAGAGAATAAATGTATTAAATCTAGCATATGTTATAAAATATAGAAGTAAACCTAAAAAGACTTGTTTAGAAAGTATTAAAAAAGGACTTTCTATTTAATTTAAATGAGAATTTTACTCTTAATAGGCATAATAAAGAAAAAGATTTCATGTAGCTAACCCTACATAGTGGGATAGGGGATTATTATAGTTGTTGTTGTCAAATTATATCCTTATGATCCTCTACATTGAGAATCTCAAGCTTTGAGGTTGAGGGCTTCTTGATGATGTGATTGTAGAGATCAAGGATATCTCAAGATGTTCTTATATTTTGTGGATCTAGTTGATGTGCATAGGGATTGGTGAACTTTTTGAGGAGAATAGTGTGGTAGGGATTCTTCATTACACATGAAGGAGATATGCTTTTCCACCTTATTTGGAGTAGAAGAAGAGAGTGATACTGAAATTATTTGGTATGGGACTTGGGGAGTGGACATAGATCGATAGATCAAATCTCTATAAATTGATTTGCATTTCTTGCTCTTCTCTTTTCTTTTTTTAATCTCTTTTTTCATTTTATCTTTTTTTGTAACACAATATTATCTATGATAATGTTAATTTTTTGTTTGATATTTAAATAGGTAAATTCTTGAGAATATTTTCTAGTAAAAAAAAATTATTTAGAATTTATATCATAAACAAATTAAATTTTGGTGTGTTTAAGCTTCCACATAGGTAATTACAACTTTTTTTAAGACACATAAATTAACTACCCTGCTCCCTCACAGAATTATTTTATAGTATGAGATAAAGGTCAATTTAAGGGAATTAATTTGTTTAAGTTTAATTGACTAAGGTTGGGTATGGAAAACACAAACTCTACTTAAAAGGAAACTTGAATTAGCATAAAAATATTGACACTCTTGCTTTAAGAAACGTATAACAACTATCACATCTTAATTAATGTGCAATAAGTCTTAAAAAGGACTCAATTCTACCTCTTTCTTTTGCATGCTAAAGTTAACAACTAATAATCTAATTAACATCATGGGATAGGCCAAAAATTTATAAGAAACTTATCTCGACCTCTCTAGTCATAAGCTAAGCTCAAGGGGTGATACCCTTGTTAATAATTATGAGTTAGTCTAACTTCTTAATGATTTATTATAGCTGTCCTCATCGTTGATTAATATTAATAATTTGATGAGCTTGGTTAAACCATATATAGAAAAGAAATAACCCACAAGTTTGCTGATAAGGAAATTTTGATGGGTAGTTACTGTTTGGATAAGGTTCTTAGTAGAAAAACCTAATATAGACAAGTGGAAAATAAGTTTCTAATTATAACCCTTAAAAGGCATGATGATAAGGAAGTTATAAATGGTATCTTGCATTAGACAAATTCTTCATTATAAAGTCTCTATAAGAACAAGTTATTGATATTATCTATACTCATCAAAAAATATCTATAGCATTAATTTTTAGATGGTATTTCTATTTATCTAAAAATCTTAGATGGCATAAGTCTTAGATAGTACAAGGTATCCACTCATCTAAAGACATCATTGATATATGTTGATTTAGAGGTATTCAAAGGTGTTTAATGGTGGATAAGGTCAATATTATAGTACTTTATATGGTTTATTATTAAAAGGCATCAAATAAGTACAAAACTTTGTTATGCATAGATATAAATTCACTTAATAGGGTAATACCCCTTTGTGCCATCTTGGATGTCTTATTTTAATAATTTGAAATTCTAAAACTACATGATAGTCTAAAATGCCATGTAAGTCTAAAAGATATCTATGTGGCTTAACCTCTTCTTGGGGAAGTTCTTGAAATAATTTATCACTATCATATAAGATATTAGGTGTTATAGGATATCACGCTCATTTGATCACTAGAAAGAGCTTCAAGGCATCACATATGGCTAACAAATGATACATCCTCTTTTAAAAAAGTTTGAGGTCATTAAAGATATTTTTTAAATTCAAAGAACAAATGGTTACCTCAAGATTTTCAATCATATTTCCAACATTAAAAATATATTTATTTTACAAAAGCCATTATATAATTAATAAGTATAAATTTCTGTTAAGGTTTGTTTCAACATCACCAGTTATATATAATAGAATAATGAATTCCATAGCCATTCTTCTTACTCTCATTGAATAATGTATCAACATGACATGCAACAATGTGCAGTTAATTAGAGGACGTGCTAGAGATAACTTCTAACCTTAACATACTTCCCCCTCCAACATAAGGGTGTTGTGATAAAATAATCATGAATTTTATCATGACTTCTATAATACCATGAAGATTAAAGATATAAAAATTTAATACACATCTGGAAACATATTGATCAAAGAATTCTCTTTCAAGGAATATCTAGAAGCTCACTCATCTAAAGCATGATTAAAGTTTTTTATTAATCCCTCATAAGTTTTAATTCTATGCAAAAAGGAGATTTGATAAAATATTTGGGTAAATAACAAAGTTGACCATACAGAATTTATGCCATGACCCAACGACATAACACATATAACAAATAATTTAGATCGTATTGGATTGCAGCAAGACAATTCCAAAGTTCTATTTGGAAGAAAATTCTTTTCAATTCATTTATCAGTAGAAACACAACCCACTAAACATCATATTGAGTAATAGAAAAAAAAACTCATCAATATTGTTCATTCATCTCCAAAAATCTATATAGTCAAAATATCCATATACAATAATCATGGTTTAGAATGATTGTAAAATCATTAGAAATACACCACAATTGCCAAAATAATCTACTAACAAAAAGACATATCTAATACCTGAAATCTATAACCTCTATCTACTCAACCTACCCATTTTGCTTTCTTTGGCCTGAAATTAAAACATACAAAAAGAGTAGGAATGAGCAAGCCATAACTCAGTAGCTACATGGATCGTACCCAAATTCTTAATAATAAAAAAATATTAAATAAATATATAATTTTATCTTAATAGAAATTGAAAAACATACTTGTTGCAAATCTGGTTTTGATGATGACAAACATGTTTCTAGTGTGTTTTGCTTGGCTAACCCGTTTCAGGCACAAAAGATCACGAGCAAATCAAGCTAACTCAAGATCGGGTCCAAGTGTGTCAAATGTATGATTTTTTTTTATTGAGTCAATTGTAATGTAACTGATCCCCTAGCTAAGTAACCTTGCACACACACACTCAGGGGGAGAGCTTGAGTGAATTAGAGTTTCTGTTCATTTTTTGTTCAGATCGTCCTGGACGATATTCACATCGTCCTGGACGATATTCACATCGTCCTGGACCATCCAGCCAAAACAGAAACCCTAATTAGGGCGACCAAGCTAAGTGAGTCTGATTAAGCAGATCATCCTGGACGATCTTTGGATCGTACGGGACGATATGCTCAAATCATAAATTCTCAACCGCCAGAACAACTTAGGCAAGTTTTTATTTTTAGTTATTTGGTCTGATCGTCCCGGACGATACGTGTATCGTCCTGGACGATTCAGTACAATCATGCCTAAATTAGTCTAGTAATTAAGGAAAGTAATTAATATTTAATTGATACGATCATATCATCCTGGACAATCGCAGGATCGTCACGGACAATCATGATCGTCTAGTGCATTTCAGCTATACGTCCTGAACTGTGTTCAGGACGATTTGGGCACTTTTGAACTAATCGTACAGGACGATACCCGTATCGTCCTGGACGATCAAGTCATTTTTTGGTCATCCATCACAAGTTTCTCTGGACGACCCGAACTGTCTTCTGGATGATATTCCTCGATTTGCACTAATCGTCCCGGACGATCGCAGGATCGTACGAGACGATATGAACAATTTTTTCTACTGATCGTCCAGAAGAGCTAGATCGTCCAGGCTGAAACAGCTGATTTTGAACTGATCGTACAGGATGATATATCGATCGTCCTGGACGATCTTAGCCGACTAGTTGAGATTTAGGGCAAATTTTAAGCCCTCCTTTAAAAGAACTTTTTCTTGAAACAAGAAAAATCTTTTGCCACCTTCCTTCCCTGAGAAACCCTAGAGAGAGAGAGTTGGGAGAGAGAGAGAGGATCTTGTGAGGGGGAGTTAGTGAGGGATTCACTAAGGTTGCTCCAAGTACGGATCAGAGTCATCTTCTCCGCTCGTCGTCTTTCGTCTAGTCGGTGTTCGTTGTGGGAGGATCGTTTGCAAGAAGATCAAGGGTTCTCTGCCCGCTTCAGGTGGAAGCAAAAGGAGTTCGAAGGTTCTCTGCCTGTTTCAGAAGGAAGCAAAAGGAGGTCGGGTTCTCTGCCCCACCGTGTGGTTAAAAGGAGGTCTTGTACAGGCTTCTCCGCCTTGTTGTGGGAGCAAAAGGAGAGACACTTTTTGTTTAGTGCAATACCCGGAGGGGAGGCTCCGGGAAGTGGACGTAGGCCAAGTTGACCGAACCACTATAAAATTTGGTTTGCTTTTCTGATTTAGTTCTGCACTTTATTTTTTGATATTAACTGCATGGGTGAATAACTGAGATTGATCTTTTCGTTTATGTTTATTTGTTTCCGCTGCTTAATATTGAAAAGATTTTTCATTGTTGTTGTGAAATTTTTAAATAACCAATTCACCCCCCCTCTTGGTTAGCCTCGGGACTAGTTCACTAGGGCTTAACATCCCTATCGAACTTTCAAGTGGTATCAGAGCGGGATTCAAAATTTAGGTTTAAAAACTTTTGAATTTGATCCATGGCTAACTGTAACAATCGTAATACTGCTGAAGGTTATTCTATTACAAGACCACCGTTGTTTGATACTATTCCTTTTAATTTTTGGAAAACACGCATGTCTACTTTTCTGCAATCTATTGATTATCGCATGTGGATGTTAGTTAAGGACGGATACGAACCACCTTTTAAATTGATTAACAATGTGAAAACTGAATTACCTTTTGCTGATTGGACGTTTGATGATCGTGATTTAGCACAGTTAAATGCAAAATGCTTGAACTATTTCTTTTGTGCTTTAAAATCTGAAGACTATATGTGTATTTCTACTTGTACAACGACGGGAAAGGAAATCTGGGATAGATTATGTATAACATATGAAGGTACAACTGAAGTCAAACAGTCTAGGTTAAACATCTTGTTACATGATTACGAACTTTTTCGTATGAAACCTAGTGAGACTATTTCAGAAATGTACACAAGGTTCACTCAAATTGTTACCTCTTTACATGCTTTAGGTAGAGAACTTACTAACTACGAAAGAGTGAACAAAATTCTTAGATGTTTGCCTGCTTCTTATGATGCTAAGATTACTGCTATCACTGAATCTAAAGATTTAAATACTTACTCTATTGACAGCTTACTTGGATCACTCATTGCTTACGAGTAAGGGGTGAACCAAAGGCAACTTGATGCAGATGAACGCAAGAAAGAGAAGACAGTGGCACTAAAGGCCAACGATTCAGATGCTAGCACTTCCGGGTCTGATAGCGATGATGTTGCCTTAATCACAAGGCAATTCAAGAGCTTTCTAAGGAAGAAGAATAAGAATTTTCAAAAGTGGAACAAAGGTAAGACCAGTAAAAACTTTAAAGGTTCATCTGAATCTGTTTATTTTGAATGCAGAAAGCCTGGACACATAAAGGCGGATTATCCTACGCTCAAAGCTCACCCAAGCAAGGAGAAGGGTGAGGAGAAACCAAAGTTCAGAAAGGACAAGAAGCATATTCAGAAGGCGTTCTGGGCAGACTCTGCATCCGACTCAACTGAGACTAAAGTTCAAGAGGAGGAAACAAACTTGTGTCTGATGGCTGATGATCACCCTGGTCAGTCGGACCAGGAAGAGGTATGTGAGCTTACTTACGATCAATTATTTGAAGTTTCTGAAAAAATTCATACATCGTATAGGAAGCTTAAGAAAACTCATGCTAGTCTGAAATTAGATTATTTGACTTTGCAAAAAGAGCATGATTCTGTAGTTAAAGATCATTCCACACTTGATTCGAATCACATGTCCTTGCTTGATGAATTCGATGATTTGAACAAAAAATATTCTGATTTAACTGTTGAGCATGATTTGTTAAAAATATCGCATGTTGAATTAGAAGTTGCTTTTAAGAAAGTGAATGATATGGCATGTGATTTAGAAAGTAATGAAAGTGCAAGAACTTTTGAAATTGCAAGTTTAAATAAACATATTGAGTTTTTGAAAGTGAAAATCAATGCTTTTGAAAAGAACAAAACACCGCCTACTTTTGAACAGTTTTATGCACTGCCACCTTTTGAAAAATCTGTTGCAAGTTCATCAAAGCATGTTTCATATACATCTAGGAAGAGACATTATCACCCACGTAGATTAGTTAACCCTTTTCCTGGTGTTAGATCTTTTTTATGTGGCATGTTAGGACACATTTCCCACACCTGCACTGTTCACCGTAGTACAAATTGGGTGTGGAGACCCAAACTGCCTGTTTCACAGCATAGCACGCATGCATTGCATTCTTCTTTTCATAAGAAGGAACCCAAACCTGTTTGGGTTCCTAAGACTGACGTTTGATATTTTTGTAGGTGTGCTCTCACACAAGACCTCGTGAGTGCATATGGTACCTGGATAGTGGATGTTCTAGACACATGACTGGGGATGCAAATCAGTTCATTTCGCTGGAGGCCAGAGCTGGAGGCAAGGTTACACTTGGAGATAACACCACCAGGAAGGTGGTAGGCTAAGGTATAATTGGTGATTCAAAGAATTTTTTGATTGATAATATTTTGCTTGTAGATGGACTGAAACACAACTTGCTGAGCATCAGTCAACTCTGTGACAAGGGATACAACATCAAATTCCTGCCCACTGGCTGCATTTTAAGCTTAAATGATGAAGTTGTTTTGCAGGGGCAAGGGATCAACAACGTCTACAAGCTGGATGTAAGTTGCATTAAATCTGATAATTCAATTTGCTTAAAAACTACTGCTGATGAGTCTTAGTTATGGCATAGGAGATTGTGTCATGCCAGCATGAAAACCATTAGGAGAGTCACCCAAAAGGAATTAGTTAGAGGTGTGCCCAAGCTTAAGTTCACTAAGGATCACCTGTGTGATGCCTGTTAGTTGGGGAAGCAAGTCCAGTCCTCCTTTCACTTTATTAAGGACATTAGCACCTCTACACCTTTAGAAGTTCTTCACATGGACCTCTTTGGACCCATTAGCACTGCCAGCTTAGGGGGGAGAGTCTATGGGTTTGTGATTGTAGATGATTATTCGAGGTTCACTTAGGTTAAGTTTTTGTCACATAAATCTGAGTCATTTGATGAGTTTAGATCTTTCTCTACTTGGATTCAGAAGAAGTTAGGATGTGAGATTATTACCATCCATAGTGATTACGGAGGGGAGTTTGAAAATAAAAGATTTGGAAGTTTTTGTGAGGATCATGGGATTAGTCACAATGTTTCAGCTCCTAGGACCCCTCAGCAGAACGAGGTAGCTAAAATGAAGAACAGGACCTTAGTGGAAGCCGCTAGAGCCATGCTTGCCGAGTATTAACTCCCAAAATACTTTTGGGCTGAAGCGGTAAACACTGCCTGTTATGTGCTGAATAGGGTGAATATGAGAGTCAAACTGAACAAGACACCTTATGAGATCATTAAGGGTAGAACTCCAAATCTGTCCCACCTCCATGTCTTTAGCTGTAAGGTTTTCATTCTGAATAACGGGAAAATAACCCTTAGGAAAATTTGACCCCAAATCTGATGAAGGAGTGTTCTTAGGATATTCAAGTGTGGGGAAATCCTTTAGGGTGTTCAATAGGAGGACTTTGGTGATGGAAGAAATAACCCATGTTGTGTTTGATGAATCTGATCCTAAAGAGTCTAGATCTGAAGTAGAAGATGAAGAGATTGTTGAGGTTACCCAAAGAGTTGGAAATACAAATTTGGAGGAAAGGGTAGAACCTCAAACCACGTTGCCTAGAGATTGGAGATATTCTTCGAGTCATCCTAAAGAACTGATCTTAGGAGACCCTTCTGAAGGGGTTAGGACTAGGCATGGACTTAGGAAGGAAGTAAACCATTCTGCCTTTATCTCAATGACTGAACCCACCAACATCAATCAAGCCTTGTCTGATGAGTTTTGGATTTTAGCTATGCAGGAAGAATTGAATCAATTTGTAAGGAATGATGTTTGGGAGTTAGTAGAAAGATCTAAAAATCAAAGTATTATGGGAACCAAGTGGGTCTTTAAGAATAAGATGAATGATTCTTGTGTGGTGGTGAGAAATAAAGTAAGATTGGTGGCTAAGGGGTATAATCAGATAGAATGGATTGATTTTGAGGAGACTTTTACCCCTGTAGCTAGATTGGAAGCCATTAGAGTGCTACTAGCCTTTGCCTGTTATAAGGGATTTAAGCTATTTCAAATGGATGTCAAGAGTGCCTTTTTAAATGGGGTAATTAAAGAAGATATTTTTGTAGAACAACCCCCAGGTTTTGAGAGTCCCCAATATCCAAGTCATGTCTATAAATTAAAAAAAGGCCTTATATGGATTGAAATAGGCACCCAGAGCTTGGTATGAGAGGCTTAGCACATTCCTGTTAGAAAGAGAGTTTGTTAAGGGGAGCGTAGACACCACCCTTTTTCTGAGGAGATTAGAGGATGACTTACTCATTGTCCAGATCTATGTTGATGATATAATTTTTGGATATTCTGATAAATATTTATGTGATGAGTTTTCTAAAATAATGAGTAAGGAGTTTAAGATGAGTATGATGGGAGAATTATCCTACTTTTTGGGGTTTCGCATAAGGCAAATGGATGATGGAACCTTTATCAATTAATCAAAATACACTAAGGACATTTTGAAGAAATATGAAATAGACAAAGCCAAGCCAATCAATACTTCCATGCCCTCCTCAGTTCAGTTAGATAAGGATTCAAGTGGAAAATCTATTGATCAGAAGAAGTATAGAGGGATAATAGGATCACTGCTTTACCTGACTGCTAGCCGACCTGATATCATGTTTAGTGTCTATCTTTGTGCTAGGTTTCAGGCTGATCCTAAAGAGTCCCACCTGACTGCTGTTAATAGAATTCTTAGATATCTTTTAGGGACCCCAAACCTAAGAATCTGGTACCCTAGGCACAGCACTTCTTTTGAGATCATTGGATATTCTGATTCTGACTTTGCGGGGTTTAGGGTGGATAGAAAGAGCACTTCTAGAACTTGTCAGTTCATAGGACAGTCGTTAGTCTCCTGGTCCAATAGAAAATAGAACTCAGTTGCACTTTCCACTGCTGAAGCTGAGTACATTGCCTTAGGGAGTTGTGTGGCCCAAGTTCTTTGGTTGAAGGAACAAGTCTTGGATTTAGGGGTACCTGTTGGCATAATTTCAGTTATGTGTGATAATACTAGTGACATCTGTATCTCTAAAAATCCAATCCAAGATTCTAGGACCAAACACATTGATATAAGGCATCACTTCATTAGGGACCATGTTACAAAAGGGGACATTGAGCTACATCATGTAGCAACTGAAAATCAGCTGGCTGACATATTCACTAAACCACTGGCCTTTGACTCATTCAGCATTTTGAGAACCAGATTAGGAGTGATTGATATAAATGCTTGATTCTGATGACTGCTGATTTCTGATTATTCTGATTGATATTCTGTTTTCTGTTAGTTAGTTTTTGATTTGATTATTTGCTTTCAGTTGATTTTATTTCTTCTACTGATTTCTATTTTTAGCTTTACTGTTAGTTTGATTTGACATTTACTTTGATGTGATTTTCTACCTGTTTTCTATTCACTGGTTCATCTCTTGCACTTACTGTTTTATGCTTTTCAAAATCTGATCACCGCTCACCACTTCTGATAATCTGAATTTCTGACTGGGAGTCTTTACCTTGTTTTGGTTTGGAAGATGGTAAGCAGTGATTGATTCCACTGAATCTGTTAAAGGGAAGAAACATTGATGATTGTTTCTCTTCCTCTAACTCCGTTACTGGTGTATAGTTTCTTTTGGATAAAAATCCTCTTCAAAATTAAAATGTTAGTTTTTAAAATAGAGATTATTTTATCTTCCTACAGTAATCTGCCTCATATCAATAGTGTTTTTCAAAGTTTTGAGTCATTAGTTTGATTTTTTAAACCAAGTGATTGCATTTATCATATGCTGTATGGCTTTTATTTTGTAAATTATTCTTCCTTATTATGGAGAGTCATCTCCTATGTCTGGAAGATAATCTCACAGCTGAGACTCTTTAATGATTATGGAAAAGAAAAAGCTTACAAAAGATGCGCAGTGCTAAATAATTTGAAAAAGAGGCATAAAATGAGCCTAAAACTGAAAAGATGCGAAATTGCCAAATTGGATACACAAAGTGTATCAAAAATGAAAAGATGCGCAAAGCGCCAATAAATTTGAAAAAGAGGCACAAAATGAGCCCAAACCAAGCTTTTTTCCCTTTCAGATTGCTAAATGTCTTAGAAAAATCCGTGCGCCACTTAATATTTTCAAAAGCTTGAGTTTAGAAATCCTAATTTCTGATTCTTTACTTTGTAACACTATTATATCAGATATTTTTCTGGAACGAGGCTTGAAAGGATCTCTTTTCAAATCTAATGTCTTTTCTTCTGAATCGGATTTTTGTTTTGAAAGAGGTTTTGCATCGATAAGGTGCTCGGGGTCGGAGTTACGAAAGTTGATTTTTCCAATCTTTTCGGGATTTCAGCGCTGTCAATCGTCTTCCTATTGGTTTTTGAATCTAAAATCAAGGAAAAATTCTGATTTACTCGAGTAGCTTGATCAAAAAAAATGTTGCTTTTATGTGTTTTTGCTATAAGTTTTATTTGTTTTTATTTTATTTTGATTTCATGGTTGTATTTTTGGGATCCTGATCGATCATCTTCATCCTTCATCTTTTTCTGTCTTCTTCACATCGTCCTGGACGATACACCGATCATCCTGGACGATCCTCTTCATCCTGGACGATCCAAACATTGTCCTGGATGATTCATTCAAAATCATCCCCACACTGCTCCTGCTGCTGAAAAATCCCAATTATTAGTGATCGTCCTGGATGATCCTTACATCGTCTTGGACGATATGATCCATATCTTCCTGATCTGATCAAACAGCTGACATTGCACCAATTATCGTCCATCATCCTGGACGATCCACCTCATCGTCCTGGACGATCCACGTGTCAGCCGCTGGATGATTCGAATTCAGCCCGTCTGACATATTTATTGCATATCGTCCCGGACGATCCACCTAATCATCCTGGATGATACTTTTCATCAACGGTCATCCAGCCTGACTCCTCGGGATGATCGCCTGTGTCTAATCATCCTGGACGATCGGACTGCCTTTTTGACCAATCGTCCAGGACGTCATAAATGCCCATATCGTCCCGGACGATGTCGCGATCGTACGGGACGATCAGGCCGTTTTCTATATAAACAGCAGTTTTCTTAAGGATTTTCCACACCTTTTTTCTTCCACTCTCCTTCTACTTCCTTACACTTTGGATTCCTAATGGCTGGTGGCAAACGGTCCCGTCAAAAGGGTTCTAGTTCCTCCCAGGACCGGTTGATCCTCGCTTCCCCAATGCAGTCGATCAGGCTGCCTACGAGCGATACTGCGAAGTGGGGATCACACCATCGAAAATCGTAAATCCCCGCACTCTCACTTATCATGTCCTTGACCTCTTCGCACACACCTCCCTCACGTTTATCATGACTCTTGCATTTCCCTTTAGCTCGAAACTTCTCCGTATTTTCTTTGCAAACTTACAGATTTCGACTGATTATTCCACCCTCCGCTCTTATGTAAATCAACGCCCTGTTGAACTTACCTACCAGGACTTTCATAACATTCTCCAACTTTTCGTTACCGACGACAAACTCCACACCCTTATCACCGACCCAGACTATGATTGGAGTGTCGCCAATCATTTTCTTCGAAATACAAATGCCCCTTATCATGACAATGCCTGCTCCACACTTATTAAGGACGCCCGGACTATTCAGCATGTTCTTCGTTCCTCCATCATTCCAAAGGTGGGGGATCGAATTCACATCACCCCACTCCTGTCCTTGACCACCTACTACATCCTGGCCAATAGGGAATTCAATGCCACAGACCTTATTATCCGGTACCTCGAGCACCTCACCACCATTTGGGATCTAGGTCATCGCCGTCGTCCAAATCTAGCCTTAGGACACATCGTTGCCTATGCCCTTGAAACCAAATATGACCTGTAATATCTCGTAGCTCCAGATGTTCCTCCTTCCTTCCTCACCAACAATGCCTTCCATGTCCTACACAGCACCCGACTACATCCGGAGCCCACCCCGGATGTTGAGGAAGAGGAGGAAGCGGCCATTCCAGCTTCTGCTGCACCCGAGGCACTTGCTCCCCTTCGTATTGCCTCTCCCTTTGACCACCTGGTGCAGCGTTTCGATCAGTGGGAGGCCAGATTTGACTCCTATGTGGTTGCCTAGGAGCGGCGGCATGCCGAGGACATCCAGCACTTCACTGACTATACTGCGCAGCAGCAACAGCAGCATGACCAGGACATCGCCTGGATTGGAGCCCACTTTCAGGCTATTCACCATTACTTCAACCCTCCACTGCCACCTCCTTCTTCCGATCAGGATCCGCCTTAGTTTTAGTTTCCTGTATTGTAGTTGTTCTCTTTTATGTTTTGTACTTGTATTTCCATGTTCTGCTTTACCCTCCTCCTTTTTGTGATGTCAAAAGGGGGAGTCAGTTGTTGTCGTTTCAGTCTTTGTTATGTGTTATGTTTTCTGTATTAGTTTGATTGTTAAATGAAAATTTGGAAAAAAATATATCTATTTTTCGATCTCCTGTTTCTTGTTATTTTCAAACTACTTTACAAATGTTTGCCATCATCAAAAAGAGAGAGATTGTTGCAAATCCGGTTTTGATAATGACAAACATATTTCTAGTGTGTTTTGCTTGGCTAACCCATTTCAGGCACAAAAGATCACGAGCAAATCAAGCTAACTCAAGATCGGGTCCAAGTGTGTCAAATGTATGATTTTTCTTTTTATTGAGTCAATTGTAATGTAACTGATCCCCTAGCTAAGTAACCTTGCACACACACACACTCAGGGGGAGAGCTTGAGTGAATTAGAGTTTCTGTTCATTTTTTGTTCAGATCGTACTGGACGATATTCACATCGTCCTGGATGATCCAGCCAAAATAGAAATCCTAATTAGGGCGACCAAGCTAAGTGAGTCTGATTAAGCAGATCGTCCTGGACGATCTTTGGATCGTATGAGACGATATGCTCAAATCAAAAATTCTCAGCCTCCAGAACAACTTAGGCAAGTTCTTATTTTTAGTTATTTGGTCTGATCGTCCCGGATGATACGTGTATCGTCCTGGACGATTCAGTACAATCATGCCTAAATTAGTCTGGTAATTAAGGAAAGCAATTAATATTTAATTGATACGATCATATCATCCTGGACGATCGCAGGATCGTCCCGGACAATCATGATCGTCTAGTGCATTTCAGCTATACATCCCGAACTGTGTTCAAGACGATTTGGGAACTTTTTGAACTAATCGTACAGGACGATACCCGTATCGTCCTGGACGATCAAGTCATTTTTTGGTTGTCCAACACAAGTTTCTCTGGACGACCCGAACTGTCTTCTGGACGATATTCATCGATTTGCACTAATCGTCCCAGACAATCGCAGGATCATACGGGACGATATGAACAATTTTTTCTACTGATCGTCCAAAAGAGCCAGATCGTCCTGGCTGAAATAGTTGATTTTGAACTGATCGTACAGGACGATATATCGATCGTCCTGGATGATCTTGGCCGACCAGTTGAGATTTAGGGCAAATTTTAAGCCCTCCTATAAAAGAATTTTTTCTTGAAACAAGAAAATTCTTTTGCCACCTTCCTTTCCTGAGAAACCCTAGAGAGAGAGAGTTGGGAGAGAGAGAGAGAGGATCTTGTAAAGGAGAGTTAGTGAGGGATTCACTAAGGTTGCTCCAAGCACGGATCAGAGTCGTCTTCTCCGCTCGTCATCTTTCGTCTAGTCGGTGTTCGTCGTGGGAGGATCATTCGCAAGAAGATCCAGGGTTCTCTGCCCGCTTCAGGTGGAAGCAAAAGAAGTTCGAAGGTTCTCTGCCTGCTTAAGGAGGAAGCAAAAGGAGGTCGGGTTCTCTGCCCCACCGTGTGGTCAAAAGGAGGTATTGTACAGGCTTCTCCGCCTTGCTGTGGGAGCAAAAGGAGAGACACTTTTTGTTTAGTGCAATACCCGGAGGGGAGGCTCCGGGGAGTGGATGTAGGTCAAGTTGACCGAACCACTATAAAATCTGGTTTGCTTTTCTGATTCAGTTCTGCACTTTACTTTTTGATATTAACTGCGTGGGTGAATATCTGAGATTGATCTTTTCGTTTATGTTTATTTGTTTCCGCTGCTAAATATCGAAAAGATTTTTCATTGTTGTTGTGAAATTTTTAAATAACCAATTCACCCCCCCTCTTGGTTAGCCTCGGGACTAGTTCACTAGGGCTTAACATCCCTATCGAACTTTCAATACTATCCATATAGAATTTATTAATAGAAGTTTTAGAATAATGTTACTAACTACAATGTCTCACACATCATATGTTTAACTATTTTTAGTTTAGAGTCAACATAATATTTCAATCAAATAGTTAAAATAATATACACTCATAAATAACAGAAATAAGCACATTAAATTATGTTCTAATGACACATTACATCAGTCTCCCCCTTAGGCCTTTATATCTCCCAAATATTTCACATATGTAAAATAAAGCCCTTATGACTCATGCACAATACATTAGTATCAGGCTCTTATATCAAATAAAGCCTTTATGACTCCTTATGTAAAATAAAACCCTTATGACTCCTTAGATTGTTTTTCTCAAGATACTTCTCTATCATATCTATACCTCCATCATACTTTCACCTTTGGAATTTATTTAATTCTTAACTACTTAACATTATAAGCCACAATACGATCAGGTTCTTCTCTACAACTCAGATTAAGTTATACTTCTATTTCATTTTTGAAACTCTTTTTTGGACATCTATAACCCATTTTCTTAGAGATGAAATATGGAACGTCTTGAATATATGACATATGACTTAACAATAGCAAATGATAAGAAGACTTCATAATTCTCTCTATCATCTCAAAATGTCTAAAATAACTTGAACTTAACTTTTCATTTTGCCAAATATATTCACACCCTTCGTATGGTTAAATTTTACATACACAAATGCTTTAGTATGGAATTCCACATTCTAACATCTTAAGTCTTATTATTTCCTCAATCTATCTTGAGCTAATTTCATTCTATTTTTGTTTAGTCTAATCTTTTCAATAGCATCATCTACTAGAGCTAGTATAAACAATCTTCTTTTTCCCAACTCTATCCAAGAGAAAGGTATATTGCACTTATGACCATATAGAGACTCATGCAATGCCATTCTGATGCTGGGTTAGAAGTTGTTATTATAAATAAATTCAATCACAAAAATTTAATCTTCCTAGCTTACACTAAAATAAAGTACACATAGCCTCAGTAATTCTTCTAGTACCTAGATAGTCATTTTAATGTGACCATCTATTTTCCTTATCGAAATACGTAGATTTTATCAATTGATCAACATGAACCTAACGGCATCATGACCCTATCTAGATCTAAAAAACCCCAAATCAAATTCTATAATAATCTCTTCTCTCTACCACTAGGGAATGGGTAAAGGCTATAATAAACCGCTAAGCCACTAATGCTCAGCTTTCACCTTTTAACAAGCCTTACATTCAAATATTAAATTTGATATCTCTCTTATAAATCCAAGCTACATGAATATTAATTTTAGTTTATGATACATTTTATTACTTGTAGGTTGAATTGCATATCTAGAGTATTGAGCTACATGAAAATTTTTTTTCCTTAAGCCTGAACCACTAATAACCCATAATCAATCTTTACATTTTAACACTCTATGATCATTTACTTGAAGTTTAGGTTTCCTTCTAGACTGAATATGATCTATCAATTTTGTATACTACTAATCAGACTTTTGAGAGTCCTGAATCCTTTCTTGTTGAGTAGGTTGTACAATCATCTGAGAATACACACCAAAATCTGTATTAGTTGCTATGAGGACTTCCAATTCTAACCTTCCATATCATGAATTGAAAAAGCATTAGTTGTAATCATACAAACAACTACTCCTACAGATTTTGTACTCAATTTAACTGCATTAGCCTTACCGTGCTTATACTAAATATTGAGATTATAGTCTTTAATCAATTCTAATAATCTCCATTGCCTTAGATTTAACTCCTTTGGATTGAAAATATATTTTATACTCCAGTGATCAACAAAACTTTCACATCATATTTTCCATATTGATAGTGCTTTTAAATCTTCAATGAAAAAATAATAGCTGCCATTTCCAAATTATAAGTAAGATAGTTCTTTTCTTGTGGCTTTTGTTGTCTAGTGATATAAACAATCAGTTTACCTGGCTACATTAGTATACAGCCCAATCCCTTCAATGAATATCATTTAACACCTAAAGTTCTTTAATATTAGACATATTAGTTAGAATAGTAGCAAATACCAACCAATTCTTTAATAAATAAATAAATAACTATTTTTAAACTCAAATGTTCATTCAAATGGCACTACTTTCTAAGTCAGCTTAGTTAGAGGAATTATAATTGATGAAAAATGTTTTATAAATTTTATGTAAAACTCTAGTATACCTAGAAAGATATTGACTTCACATATAGTTATGAGCCAATTACACATTTATAATGTCTTGTATTTTCTAGTGATCTACAAATACTTCATTAACATTCATAATATGCCCCAAGAATAAGATACTCCTTATCTAGAATTTTTATTTAAAATTTTTTACCTAAAATTTATGTTCTTTTAGTATCTCTAGTATGATTCTTAGATGTGCTGCATGATTCTTCCTCAATCTTTTGTAGAATATCATTGATGAAAATAATCACAAACTAATTAAAATATACCTAAAATGTTATTTTTATTAGATCCATAAACATAGTAGGTTCATTAGTTACACCAAAAAGCATAATTTAAAACTCATAGCACCATATTGAATGTTAAAAGCTACTTTTGTCAGATCCTCTTGCTTCACTTTAATCTTGTGATACCCCGACCTTAATTCTATTTTTGAGAATATAGATTCACCTTCTAACTAGTCAAATAGATCAGCAATCCTAGGAAATGAATATTTATTTTTAATAGTCACCTTATTTTGTTCTCTGTAATCATTACATATTCTCATTAAATAATACTTCTTTTCACAAAAAGTTTCGGTGCAACCTACAAAGATATAATGGGTATAACAACCACTAACTCCTGCAATTGGATTTTTAATTCTTGTGACTCTTTAGGTGTCATATTATATGGAGTCTTAGCAATCTGGGATGTACCAGGTAACACCTCAATATTGAACTCTATTTTTTTTATCGGGTGGTAGGTGCACAGTACAAACTATAATCGTATAGTATGCTCTGTGATCAATTCAGATTCAATTTAATTCCTCAATTACCTTACTTAAATTAGGTAATAATTTAAAAGGTTGTACAAGATGAATTGTTTCATATAGTACGAACAGTTAAAAATTTGAAATTCAAATTTGCCTATTTTCAGTAAGTTAGATTTGATGGAAAAGTTTCTGGTTATAGTTGATCATCCAGCATGATGTAGTTTTTATACAGTACAATTAGTTACAATTCAAATTTATTATTATAAATTTTTTATTTAAATCAAATATTTTTTATAGATTTTATTTGAATTATCATATAGTATGATATGGATCATAAATATGATTTAATAGAAAAATTAAAATATTTATTTTTCATTCCCCTTATTTGTGTGTGCATAGTTGCTAAGCTAACATACACCTTTTATATACATTGACTCAAGAAAAATATAATTACAAACTTTAATTTTGTGGCACAGATCTTTATGACACAAATATTTTTATAGATAATTAAATTTTAATAGGTTAAAAATGGCAATTATTTTGTCACAAAGAATTTATATATCAAGCATAAATCTTGATGTGAATATTTTAACTAAAATATTCTTAAATAAACTTTTAAACTACCTAAACTCTTAAAAAAAAACTTATGAATAAAATATGCATCTTGATGAGGGGAATCTAATGAGCTCATGATCATCTAATTCTAATATTAGAAGGACACATAAATTCTTAAATTGTTTCTATAATAAGGGGAGATCAACATGAATCATCTGATGGAGTGTTCTTATTTGTAGTCAAAATGATTAGAATATTCCTTTTGAAAATCTATAATTAGAATTTATTTTCACATGATTAGGGACATCAAGATCAGGCCCAAAGAAGGATCCCAAAGGAGATAATTTGGAGAAACGCATGCAAGCCCTTGATGTTGCCATCTCACCCAAGGAAGGTGCCCATCGTCGCCATAAAGTGGTACACCCTTTGTACCCATCAAGATTGATTCCCACTTTCGCCAAAAAGTCGACCACACATACTTTCACCAGGAAATTCATCTTTCATAATTTATTTCTATTACATTGTATCAATGCATTTTATAGTGGTAGGGAAGGGCATGAATTGTAATAGAAGATACGCACTAGTAGAATCATTTAAACTAAGTCAGACATTGATTTTTCTTTTGCTTGAATTTTCACATATAAAATCTAATATGTTATGAGGTACTCTGAAATTTCTACTTATGAGTGCCAAATTTCTTTGATTGTTGAGACAATAACACTATGTCTATCACCTCAAATATTCTAACAAGCAAAACAACTATTAAGCTTTCTCATTTTCACTATTTTATCTTAGTTTCAATTCAAAAAATTAATTTTAAGTAAAAGTTTGACATTATACCAATATTTTTATTCTTATAAAGAATTCCCTTTGGATTGTAGCAGTTATCATATATACTTAATATAATGGGTCCAAATTATATAAATGACATAACTCAACTTGGTCTGTTGGTGAAAAATGTTTTACAAATTTTCTATAAAACTCTAGTAAAGCTATAAATTTCATATATAGCTACGAGTCAATTTCCAATTTATAATATCCTATATTTTCTAAGGAGCTACAAAGGTTTCATTAATGTTCATAATATGCCCCAAGAATGAGATACTCCTTATCTAAAATTTGCATTTCAAAAATTTTAGAAATAATTTATGTGGTCTTAAATATGTAGTACGATTCTCAAATGAGCAGCATGAAACTCCTTATTCTTTGATTATATTAGAATATCAACGATAAAAATAATCACATACTAATTTAAGTATACCATAAATATTCTTTTTATCATATCTACAAACATAGTAGGCGCATTAATAACACCAAAAAGCATAATTTAAAACTCATTGTACCAAATTGAATGCTAAAAGCTACTTTTGTAACATCTTCTTTATTCACTTTCATCTTGTGATACCTCGACCTTAAGTCCATCTTTGAGAATATAGATGGACCTTCTAATTAGTCAAATATATCATGAATCCTAGGAAATAAATATTTATTTTTTATAGTCACCTTATTTAATTCATTATAATCAATATATATTCTCATTATGCAATCCTTCTTTTCACAAAAATTATAGGTGCAACCTCTAAAGATATAGTGGGTCTAACAAAAGCCATATCCATAAACTCTTGCAATTGGATTTTTAATTCTTGTGACTCTTTAGGTGTCTTATTATATAGAGTTTTAGCAATCTAGGATGTACCAGGTAACACCTCAATATAGAACATTATTTTTTTTATCAAGTGGTAGGTTCACCAATTCTTTAAGAAAAATATCATGTAATTCTTTTACTATAGAGATATCCTCAATTACTTTAGAATTTATTTTCTTATCTCTCACATATGCTAGATATACCACATTTCCCTTTGTTCATAATTTATGAAGCTGTAAAGATGATATTAGTGAAGTTAACACTCCTCTAATCCTTGAAAATAAAAACTTTCACCACCCAAAAATAAGGTTGCCATTTTTTTCTAAACATTTAATATGAGAACTAAATTTATTTAACCAATTCAATCATAGAATAACTTCAAATTCAGTTAAAGGCAACACTATCAATTTAAATTCCATTCACTTATCAAAAATTTTTATTTCACCAACACATGCAAAACTTGCTACCATATAGTCCCCAGTATGTAACTTATAAAGCAAAAAAATGTAATATAATTGGAGATAAATTTAACAATATAAAAGATTTCTTAGCTACAAAAGAATGGCTAGCTCCATAATAATATAAAACTCTATAGTGCTGAGTAGAAATAAATGTCATACCTTTTACCATATCACATGCTTCTTTATCCTCATGCTGAGTTAGACTATACACTTTGGCCTATACTAGAACTAAACCAACTAGAGCAGTAGGTTATCTCTCAATTGACTGTCCCCCACCTCTACTAGAAGATCCTTCACTAAAATCTCTATGTGGGGCTACACTCTATCTCCCCATCTATAAATAATATCATTTCTCTGGTCTAGTCTGTGGGCAATCTACTACTTTATGATAGGAATGATCACATCTATAACATTGCCTTATAAATGTGTAACATCAACCCAAGTGTCTCCTTCGACATGTCAGGAATTTAGGTGCCCCACTAATAGACCAACTAAACTACCATTGATAAATATAGTCTTGCCCCTCTTGGAATCTCCAAACTTGAATATACTCTTCTTCCCACCAAAATTGCTTATAGAAGCTTCTCTACCAAATTTTTTCCTACTAGCAGTCCAACGCTGTTCAGTTACTATCATATTATTTTCTACCAATCATGCCCTCTCCACTACCTCAATAAAATTAGAAATTCTAAATAGATTAAATGGTTGCCTCAATTTATCTGAAAGTCCTCGAAAAAATCTATAACACGTTTCCTTAGAATTATAAATAAGTTGTAGAGCAACTTTGCTAGTGCGATAAATTCTACCTCATACAATATTATTATTTTATTTTCTTGCACTAGCCTCAAAAAAGATTCTTCATTTATTGTTTAATGAAAGGAGGTACAAACTTCTTTTTGAATGTATCAGTAAATTCTTTACAAAAATTTAGAGCATTTAGTACCTTATGGTCCTTTAAATAATGTATCCCATCAAAAGTCTTTTCCAACCACATTTCCTAGTCCTTTGTTTCTTGAGGTTCTATAGTACCTTCAAAATGAGGAGGCTTCAATTTCAAGAACATTTATATATGCTTATCTACATCCTCTATCTTGATAACACACATCTTACTCTAGGCATCACCACTTAATTAAGCTACCAAATCAAAAAAATATTGGTACGGTATCAAAAATCATAACTCCTATTATACTCAATAATAACAAAGCCTGACTAGAACTCTAATGATTAGTCATATCTAGCTCTTGCTAATTCATCAGTCTCATAATAGAAATTACACTTCTAAATAATCACATGAAAATACAAATATAAAAATATGTAACCTTAAGGTACCAAATTTGTACCACCCTTCTACAGATTAGTCCTATATATGGCTCTGTCACAATCAATTCCACTAAACCATTTCTTTGATACAAATTTATTATCACGAACCTATCTAATATAACTCATGTACTGAACATGTCACATCTTATCAAATCACAGTAGGATAGTTTCCAAGATCTATTTGGAAAAAAATTCTTTTCATTTAATTTATTAATAGAAACACAAAACCATTAAGCATCATATTAAAGTACACAAAAAAAAAATCCATCGACATTTTCCATTCTTCTCAATCAAAATATGCATATAGAATAATCATGGCACATAATCAATGTATAATCATCAGAAATAAACCATGATTGCCAAAATAATCTTCTAATAGAATGACATACCTAATACCTAAAATATGCAACATTTATCTACTCAACCTGCCCCTTTCCCTTCTCCATTCCCTAGCCCAAAATTAACACATGTAGAAAGAACATGTATGAGTAAACTTCAACTCAGTATGCTACTTTAAACCGACTAAATTCTTAGCACTAAACAAGGTAGTAAACAAATAGATTATTCAATCATCCAAAAATAATAAAGCATACAATCCATATAGAAATTTTTAATAGAATGTGCAGAATAGTGTTAAAAATTACATTGTTTCGCACATCAAATGTTTAGCTAATTTTAGTTCATAGTCAGCATAAAAATTCAATAAAGTAGTTGAAATAACACACATTCACAAATAATAGAAAGAAGCACAACATATCAATTTTCAATGACACATCATATCAGTCTCCCGCTAAAGCCCTTATACCTCAAAAATATTTTACAATTATAGAATCAGATCCTCATACAATAAGAAATACTTGTTGAAAAATTTATAATAAGCTTATCAAAATGTGTAGAATAATGAGAATAATAATATATCAAAACTTACATGACCAAAATTTTCTAGATATCAATATATCCCAATTTTTTGTCATTTGTTCAATTAAAAAATAAGGAATTTTATAAAAATCCATATTATTAAAAATATTGGTAGGGTAAATATTACCTATCTTGATCCAAATAACATTCTCAAATGATTAGACAGACGAAAACGGCCCAGAGACCTCTGAAATAAAATTTTTCTCTCTAAAATCCTCCTCCTCTACCTCTCTAGCCACCAGCTCAAAGGAGGAAAGTGGATTTTAATATTTACATTTTAGTAGATTTTGATATTTGTATAAAATTTAGAATGCAGCACCCTGACATCCATAACCCCACATCGCGACATTCCCAAGAACCTTAAACTTATTTAGAATATAGAAAATCAAGCATTGTAGCACCTAAAATCCAACACCTCAGCTCCTACAATATAAATAACCCAGTGCCATAACACTCTCCATGAACCAATATAGAGAGCTCAACATTGCATTGCGCAGAAGTAAAGCCCGTAGCGATCCCAAAGAATATTGTACACCGATTTTTTATTCTAATTTAAACCCATTGAACCTTGAGGACTCAAACAAAATATAGTACAAAATTATTAAAAAAATTTAAAAAAATGCAAAATTTTAAACATATTGCTTGCCAAATTAGTTAAGGTCATTATAGATAATTGACTATTATAAAAGTGGTTATTATAATTTAAATCCTAGACAATCCCTTTATATTTAGTTTGCATAGTGAGGATTGTTTAATCCTTTGTTAGAGTAATATTGGAGCTTAACTATTAAAGAATGTTAAACTTTAAACACCTTTCCTCGAATGTCATATATCCTAATGATAAAAGTTAATCCAAATTTAGGTGAAAATTAGAGCCTCACCACATAGAATTTTAATTTTGGAGACTTGAATCAATCCATATAATGAGGATAATAACTGCTTTTTTAAAAAAGAAGGCTAGAGACTCATCGTAGAGATTATGAATGTTGATTATTGTCCATAGTTGTTCCTCATATGGGATAAAATTTTCTTCTTTTTCCAAAGAAAAATTAGAGCATAATAGAAAGAAACAAATATGATCTCTCTCATGCTCTCTGGGTGAAGTTATAGGATTAGCAAGAAGAGAAAGGTGGAATTTTCTTAAAATTTCTAGGGACCATTATTTTTTATCTTTTGCATTTTAAATAATTCATTCCATTTCTTAGAAAATAATGATTAATATATATATAAAAGGAATATCGCAGTTGAGGGTCCATTTCACGAGAGATTATTACGTACGGAGTCCGGACATAAAGAATCATTCGGTTTTGTAACTGTGGACAGTAAAAACGCAATTAATGTTCACCACAGAATTTTTACTATTCACTCCTGCATTTTTATTATGTTTTTACTATTCATAATTACAAAATTGAATAATTCTCTATGTCTAAATTCCACATATAATAATCTCCTATACTTCTTTCACCCAAAAATATAGAAGGCGTCCGCATGATTCTGGACGACAATAACTGTACGGTTTCTAAATGTATACCGGCAGATGCTTTAGTGTTCGCGGAGATGCTGCAATCTGAAAAATTGGTCGACCATGCCTTTGTGCTGTCGGCCCTACCGGCACCAGGCCCACAATCAAGCGGTGAAGGTCACGGGAGGTTATCCTACTCTTCAAGAAGGTGATGATATCACATCAATATTGGCTCTGTGTGTCCTAGTATGAGTACAGCCACACCAGGATGGCAATTAAGCTATATGGAAAAATTAATATGTCCTTGCCGAACCACTTATGATATCGTGTACCCGCTGCTCCGTCCATCTGCCACCGAATTGATGGACGGTCTCGATTTGATTGCGCGGTCTTCGAACGGACTAAACTTAAACTTTAGGTACGTACCATACCGTTTATATATTCGGCAATTAGAGTTGTGTCCATCTGTTGAGTAATTTTATTTATGATCATATTAATGGAATCAAGAAATCAAATTGTTAAGAGAATAAGAATTTTTGTTAGATTATTCTAAAATAAATAATCTTGTAATAAAATTTAAATTATTAAATTTATTTTAAAATTAACATAAAAAAATTTTAATACGCGGCTCTAGCGCAATTATATCGGATATCCTATTATAACTTTTTTCTATAGCAAAATTAATTTGGTTAAAAAAATTTAGGGCAAGAGGCGATGCGCCTTACATCTGAATTTTTCCAATACAAAACAAGGAAAAATTAAGTCCCCTTACCAATGCATCATTGGTGAATAAAGAAAATAAATTAATAAAATCAAAGTTTTAATTAGGAAAAAGTAAGGGTTATTCTTAATCATTCTCATTAATAATAAATATTTATATTTGAATACAATATATCAATTGTTGAAACAACAACAACAACACAACAACATCAAGCCTTTGTCCCACTACGTGGGGTCGGCTACATGAGTTCTTTTTCTCCATTGTGTCATGTTAAAAGTCAAATTCTCATTTAACTCTAATAAAGAAAGATCATTTCTAATATTTTCTAATCAATTGTTGAAACTACTTGAATCTAAATTTGTTCATAGATGACACACGACTATAATAACAGGCTGACTAGGTGAATAGACAAATATAATATGTATAAGAATGAAGAGTTGAGAGTAGAGAGAGAGAGAGAGAGAGAGAGAGAGAGAGAGAGAGAGCGAGAGAGAGATTTAAAAAAATGCTTAGAAAGAACTTGAGCACTAAAACTGGCAAAGTTATCATAATATTGGTTAAAGAATACAAGTGTTAAAGGCCCCCGCAAATTGTTCCTCATTAACCCCTATTTATAGAGATCCAAGGGCTATAAAATTGAATACAGATAAAAAAAGTAAAAAATACAATACTACATAGATCACATATATAACACTACACCCTAGGCATATGTCACCACCTGATTGGCTAATGGGGAGGTGAGGCTAGCAATTCATCTCTGGGTGAGTCTGATGGTGTCGAGTACGGGTTTAATACGTAGTGAGTCTGTTGTATCAGGTAAGTTTGCGGGCTAATGCAAAGCACAGGTAACTTGGTGAGTTGACAATGTTAGCAAGTCATGGGTATATGTGTTAAGCCTTAGGTTGCAATGAGGGAATTGGTGAGTGAGATGAGATAACTATGAGGACAAGCTATGATTGATGTGGACAGGGTGAGCTGAGGGCCCTAAGTAAGCTCTTTCTTATAGTTAACTTTGGATGGTGGTATTGTCACCTAGGGAGAGAGCAAGTGAATGAAACAAAATCCGAGACCATGGTGGGTGCCGAGTCATTGATTTGATGAGGAATGTCCAAGTCGCTCCATTGAGGGAGAGTGATGCCCATTAATCTAGTTGGGATTAGTCTCTCTTTAACTTTAAGGTGAGTATTGCTCACCTTAATTTGCTCAAGAAAGTTCCTCCTTTAACCCTCCTTAAAGGGCAAGTTCCTCTATCATAAACTACAAGCCACATGCTAAATACCTGAGAAGGCCTATGCAAGTATACATTTAGTTCTCCGATTCACTTAGCCCTTTGATGAACAAGTGAAGAAAAGAATGAGTGAATGAAAAGATGGCAAGCATTGAATAAGGCTACCAAATAACAAGTGCGAAGAGTACGTGTGAATTTACTCTTCTATTTACTGTAGCCTTAATGAACATGATGACCTCATATTGATGATGGTGTTATGTCAACACCTTCTAATTGAATCTCTATAAATATGGGATGTGTATTGAGAAATGCTTTTCTCCTTAGTTTTCATGAAGTGAGAGCCTATGAATTCAATGAGTCTTTGAGGGAATTGACCCTATGGTTGTTATTCATTCTTACTTGAGAGCATCTAAGATGGTAACCTTTTATTAGGGGAAAGCTGAGTTTAGGATGATTATGGTTTCATTGAGCAAAGAGTTGGTTGGCAGTACTTAGCCGGCATAGGCAGTCCACAAGCACTTCATTGCCCTACCTGTAAACAAGGTTAGGGTGGACTTTAGGGTGCCAACTAAGATTGATAATGTGTCAGCGGTAGCTATTATATAGATTTTTATAAGAGAAGTCAATGCTCTATGTTTCCTCCAGCAAGCAATTGAAGCACCTATCGAGTGAGAATGATATGAGGGCTCTGGAGCATTAGGTCACTTTATAGTATACAAATTAGACTATCTAGTGATATTTTCTTCTAGCTGTTCCATTAAGTTTGTTGGATTTATCTATTAATGAGCATTTAGAGTTAATTTTAAGGGTGCTACCTTAGAAGAGGTCCATGATGTCGAGCTATTAAGGGTGGTCAAATCTGTTGGAGCCTATGAGCTGGTGGTGTAAGTGGCAGCTAAGCTGGCTTAAAATACTATTAGAAAAATGGGAGGAAAACACCAATGAGGATTAGAATGAGAAGCCTATAATCTTGCTTCACACAAATACATTATCATTGGGTCTATCTACGACTATCTTTTTGCCCCAAGGGGATGTCCACCAGAGGAGATCATCGAGCAACTGCAGGTTGTGGAACAAGTGCTAAACCTCCATGGCGTGGGTGAGCCTAATAGCTCATGAGAGGCTGTGACTTCAAACAAGGTTTTTGAGTTGAAGAAGGAGATTATCAATCTAAAGGCTGGCTTCATCAAGTTGATGGGAAAGTATAGTGAAATAAGGACATTGGTTAGCTCTTTATGATTGGAGGTTAAGGTGATACTTTACTCAATGAGTACTACTAGCTTTGTGAATGGAGACAAGATTATGTTGTAGTACTTGGAGAGTGTAGGGTATTGATGCCCATGATAGTGAATGAATTTATTTGTAAATTTAATCATTGTGATGAGTAGCTTAGCACCACTTAATATATGTTTTAATTTTTCATTTGTATATATGTGTGTGCCCGTGTGGGTAATTTATATATATAATACGAAATTTTCTTTTATGTGAGATCATTATTCTCAAAGTTTTACATTTTTTCTCTTTTTGAGCATGGAGAGTATTATATGAGTGGCATTATATGAGTGGCAAGTGAGAATGCCTCATGAGTATTCAAGCTCTTGTCACCATGATGAGCAACAACTTATGTACTGTTGAAGTGGCATGCAAAATGCATAGTGGAATTTTGATGTTTTGGACATCGCCTCAATTGTGGAAAGTTATTTATTGTGATAGAAGATGATATTTTGACTTAATCTAGGTAAAGATAAGATTTTGATGAGTGATGCTTTGGATGATCTAGGTGTGCAAGATGCTTTGATGGAGACTACTTAATGGGTGAGTAAGAGACAGCTACCAAATCTTTTAAAAATTTATAGAAAAATGATCAAGTGAGAAAAATCAAATCTATGCATTTGGCATCAATTTAAGTGTAACACAATATTCATATACCATATTATTTCTATAAATAGCCCCGATATGCCACTCTTGCTATGATCTTTCACATTTGCCCTTTGTCTATTCTCTAGTGATCAAATCTATGCATTTGGTATCAATTTGAGTGTACCACAATATTCATATACTATAATTTTTCTATAAATACCCCTGATATGCCACTCTTGCTATGATCTTTCACCTTTGCCCTTTGACTCTTCTCTAGTGAGTGTATTCTAAGTGAAATGGCTACTTTTGCAAATGTGCAGCCTCCTACACTTGTGCTATCAATCTTCGTAAGGTTTGAGTGATAGTTGATCATGTTGACCTAGTCTATTAGGGATATTACTTTATGCTAAAAGATTTCATCATGCGAGTACCAGGAAAAGACATTCACTTGAACACTTTTAGTGATGCTGAGCATAACATTCACATTACCATTTTAGTATGGGGCTACAACTTCTTCTCTGCTACAAGTTAGTTCAGATCTTCAATTATTATGGAATCATCAATATAGTGCTTTATGTGTGTTGTCCTTTTCTTCTTTTCTATGTGAGTGGAAGTTGCCATAGTCCCTGAACCTTTTTAAGCATGCCTTCACCATGAAGGCACTAAAGGATAGCTTTGTGTAGTTATCACTGATAGAGGTGAAGCCAATAGGGCTAGCACCTAAAATGTGAGATTGGAAAGTAAATTTCATCTTCTTTCATATCCTGAAACCATGGCCTATGCCTAAGCTCACTTAGAAGGAGGAGGGGATGTTGATGCTAGTCTGCAGGTAACTGTTGATTATCCACCACCACCTCAACTTCTAAAATATTCTTAAAAATTTGTTTGGTGAGAAACCTACTTAATTTTTAGGTGAATTTATGAAGATTTTGTAAGTCATTAACTCACCTCTACTATGCTAGCTCTTTGTGCTACTGAGAATATTTAGAGCTATGAGTTTCCGACAAGCACTACATTCCACAATTGCATATGAGAGTCCTTTAATATGGGAGGTGAGAAAAGGAAGGTAATGACTACTGAGGAGCCTGTCAAACCCTCAAAGAAGGAGAAGGAGCCGCTGCTAAAGAAGGTGAGAGCTAACAAGGGTGAGGCCTCTCAACCTAAGGCTCAAACCAAAATAAAAGTGTAAGTGGTCAGAGAGCAATGATCTACACCCAACAAGGTGCATGTAGTGATGGATAAGGGTATAATTATTAATGAAGTTTGATTAAGAAAAAGCCAAGTTAGGGATGGCTACTCCACCACTCACCATTATGGTGCTTAGTAAGGGAAAGACACTAGCTGTGGAGGAGCCAGTGGATGTGAGTAGCACTAATGAAGTATTGTTACTAAGCTTCAATCATCAAGGTAACTCAGAAGATTCAGTGGAGGAGGTGGTGAATTCTTGTCATGTCTTGTGATGATGATTCAGTAAATGGTTTGAGATCTTCCCACAGAATATCAAGGATCACTTATTATCTCCAAATCAATGTGATCACATACTTAAAAATGAATGCAGTGGCGTGAGCCTGGCAGAGCACTTTCTTCCTTGGTAACCACCACCATAAATTATTGAGGAAGTTTCACATTCTGGAGAGGATCTACTTGGAGGTCCAAAAATGCAAGATGAGTGCACTAAGAATCTTGATGCACATAACAAGATGAAGGAGTTTGGAGGTGAACTTGCTAAAATGAAGGAGTTGCTTCAAGCATAGGTGGACAAGGAGTGTGCCCTACAGAACGCAACATTAGAGGCTAAGAAACAAGCTATGGAAAAGGCTACCAAGGTTGCTATTTTAGTCAAATTGATTGAGGAGAAATGAGATGTCTTCATGATCTATGGAAAATTTGACTAATTATTGGGTGAGCGCTATAGAAGGGCATCAAATGTTGTAAGAGGAAGCTCAATTCAAGGGGAGCAGAACCCTAGAGTTCTGTAGTCCAACCAACTTCTTCTATGAGTTCTCAGAAGGATAAGATGGCAATGGCGCATGTGGGACTAATGGTTGAGTATCACTTAACCATTTTGTTATTTTTGTTTTCTTCTTATTTTAATTTATCTTTTCTTCTTTTTTTCTATTTTTATTTTCTTCTTATTATGATAAAGAGGTGATTGTAATTATAACTATATTTACATGCACTAAAATAGATTTTTTCATCTTACTTGTCTCACATTGCTCTTTATGCAAGTATGCTTGCTAATGATAATCTTTTAAAATTTTCTTAAGTTTGTAACTCATTAGGCTATGAACTCTATATTCTAGGAAAGTAGTAGTATTTGAGGGTGCTTGTCCATACTATGCATTAATAAGAATATAGATGGCTTTCACCATTATACGAATATGAATTTCTAAATAAATTTCTAAGTTCTTAATTAGGACATAAGGTAATGTAATAAAAGACTTAGGAAAGTAATTTAGTCATTTATGCTGTTTGAAACTCCTAGAGAAATTAATTAAATTGGAAAGAGTTAAGTAAATAACTTGGTAGTTGATGAGTAGATGTGTTGGTTGACAATTCTGAGCTGGGCATTGAAGCTATAGCGACACAATTGATCATAAAAGTATAACACCAAGACTCAATGCTCTCATTGTGCCATGTAAACCTAACTTGTAGGTTAGTGTAAGTTCACTTGGAAAATCAAGAATGGGCTCGTCAATAGAATTTATTTAAAATGATTGCAAGGTACCTTGTTGAGTTCTCATTATGGCGTTCACTGCACAATTTGATTTAAGTCATGGAATCGACTTCTTTGTTTAGTTTTGAAATTTACAATATGCATTAGTAAAAAAAGGTACAAAAAACTACGTGTGACGTGACCTCTAATATCAACAAGCAACTACTCTATAAAAGTTAAGAGAAGGTTTGTAGCATCAATGCCCTTCCAAAAAAAAAGAAATTTTCTAAGGTAGCTTTAGCACAAAACTTAGCTGCTTTACTACAATGCCTTGAAATAAAATGAAAAATAACTCTATGAAAGTTAGTAAGAATGGCATTATCAACCCCATCTTGAGCATTCTAATACTAACTAGCATCATTCATGCATTGTTGGAACCATTATATCAAATTGGTGTTGTCACCTTTGATAATAATGCCATTGACCACATTCATCCAAGTTTCAATAATATTTTGGAGAAAACAATTGGTTAAGATTTCAACCTTGGTAGTATCCCACTGCTTCAAATTATTCCATGTAACCAGAATTAATTCACATCTAAAATTATGAAAGATAACACCCCTTCAATCATTGAGATAGGAAAGGCAGGCTCCATAATATTTAATTTGATTCATCTCAAATAAGAATGGAACAAACCTCTAGAATAAATCAACCTACTAGGTCAATTAATGCCTCATTGCTCTGAGAGAGGATAAATGTGAGAATGAATTAAAGAAGAAAAAATAGAGTGGGTAGAATCAATAGTGTCCCAAATAATCTACCATGCTTCTTAGAGTATCTAGCTCTCCATATTTGTTATGCCACATGGAAATAAACTTTGATTTTAGCAATATTCTCCATTCCTTTATTTTGAATATAACCTATAAGTTAAATAAAATTACTAAAGTAGGGAAAGGAAATGCCCAATTACCAAAACACCTGAATAACCACCATTAGCTTGTCGAAAATTATTGTAATATGATTCACATGTTCAAGCTTCTAGCAATCCCATAGCCGTAGCACAATATCACTTACCGCATGATGACGAAGCCATTCATTAGATGGAATTACATTACTAGAAAGTCTCCACCAAAACTATCTTGTCGATGCAAATGAGGTTTTTTTCTTTAATCCAATTAACCAGGTCTCTATTGGCTAGAAATTGATTGTCAAAAACCATAGCTGTAATAGTCTTCCCAATTGTGCTTATCTAAATCTTGAGGGAATCTTCCTCAATCTTGGATTGGATTTATATAGTAAGAATACATTCCATCAACTCCTTTCTAAACAATTTTTGAAGAGAAACAATATTCCATGTTGTTAAATTTGTAATTAAATTCATGACCATGGAATTCTTAGGAATGCTAATATTTACATAAGTGGGCCATTTTATTGATGGAAAATAAAAAATCCAAACCCAACAAAGAGTATTAACCTTCTTTCCATTAACTATTAACTTATTGCTAGTCACCAATTGACATATTCAGCAAGTTGGCTATGATTCTCTATGGAGAAATCTCATTGCTATTTAACTTTAATGTGAAGTTTCCTCAAGTGGGTTGTGCCTTATGCTAAATTTTATAGTCTTCATGGGGATATCAACTTAGACTCATCATAATAGGAGTTATGAATCTTATTACGAAGGGGGGAGTCAGCCTATAGAGCTGTTGACATTTTCTTGTGTAATCACCATCGCCTTTATTGTGTGACCACTAAGACTCTCCATGTATAAGGGGATTACGTGCGACACATTATGGATTTTATAGTAAAGGAGGGAGTCGATCTATGGTGGCTCGGTGATTTGTAGTGGCTTGATAGCTTGACTTATTTTTCTTAGTGGAATCACTATCACTTTTAGTTTGTTAGCACTTAACTCACCATGTATAGGGGATTCATTTGCTACTCATCACAAAATTTTTCACAAAAGGGGAAGGCATGCTATAATGGCTCAACATTCTGACAACTTATTATGATGATCATCTTATATTGACAGACACCTATATATGAGTAAGTTTAGTTAGAGTTTTATTTGATTGGAACATATCCCTTTTTATGCAACTCATTATCATTTTATCTTTTATGATACACTATCTACATTCATTAGGTTTTTAGTCACCTAAATGTTACTCACCTAAGTAGCCTGATGGGGAATAGAGGAGTGACCTCATCTAAGTTGAGACTTTCATTCCTTCATGGGGTTTTGGTTGTCTATAGATCTTTGAACCTAGGGACCTTGACTCTTCTATAGGGATTAGTCTGAGTTACTTATAAGCTTGAACCTATGTGAAATTAATCATATCTCCTCCAAGTTCGTAAAATTCAGCTATTAAAAAACTAATTTTCTAAGGCTAGTGAGTTTTGGTTTCTATAAATTAGGAGCTTTCCAAAAGTTTGGGGTGACCACCCAATGATTTGGCGAGTGTGAGCTCTCCTTAGGGGACTATTTTTCTACTCATACAAGTTCCCTTAGTATAGAGCAAGAAAAGGTAATGAAATGAGATATGGAGGTTAGTAGTTTTAGTCCCTATGACAATACATAAAAATTAAAAAAACAAAAGTGAAGGAAATTGAATGAAAGAACACTTAATGCAACTACAAAATGTTAATATAAGAAAATAAATATGAAATTACTCCTCTATCATTTTATTATTACATTGAAGATGATTAGACCTTGTAATTGATGATAGTGATGAGACAACATCTCCCAAAGTTTCTATAAATAGGGTGTGTATTGAGAGGGTTTCACCTATTTATTTCATGAGCTGGGGGTTAGTAGGTATGTCGAGTCTTTATCATACTAACATGGGGATCGCTCATTTTCATTAGGGGCAAGTTGTATTTGGGCTTACTGAGATAGAGGCAAGTTCTCAAGAGTTTTAAAAGTCTCAAACTATGGAAGGTGAGAAAAAAAGAAACACGAATGCTTTTTTAAAGTAGCTTTCTTAGAGAAGAAAATATCCACTGTGTGGGACAAGATGCTGAGTCACCCATGAGTGAGCAAAAGATGAAGGCTTCAAAGGAGTGATGTAACTTCCGTGCTATACTTTTTCACCCACTTTACTTTTTATTTCTTTGAGAAAATTATCCTCTTCAAGAGAATGCTAAAGGGGAATGTTTTAAGAGTCACTTCATTTAATTAGAAATATTTGAAGTGAAACCTTTTAGTAAGTATCATAGAGCTTGGGCTAACTTTTGTTTGAAATAATCTCCCTTGTTGTAACTACTTTCTTCAATGAGTTTCCTGAGGAAAGAATTTGTAGTGGTGTGAGTGGGACATACGATTGAGTCTTACTTGCTTGTTTTATAATTTTATTTTTTTTGTTTACTTTTTTGGCCATAAGGGTGATTGAATATGTAATCTTTTTCAAATGTATATTTAATCATTTTTTAATGTAAATATAATCATTTATAAATGTAATGAAATGTAATAGAAAATTATTTGTTTGTTTATTATTATTGTCATCAGTTCATGTTTAAGTATTTTGTTTTTATTTTACCTTTCTACTATTTATTAAGTAAATTTGTCAAATGAAGTCATGGGATATTAAATGTTACTCACAAAAGTGGCTCGATAGGGAATACAAAAGTGACTTTGCAAAAATGATGACTTTTCTTTCTCTGTGAGGCTTTGGCTCACCTACATGTGTTTGTGCTTCGGGGCCTCTGTTCTCCTATCAAGAGTAGTTTGGTTTACTTTTTTTATCATGAATATAGGTAAGAACTTGGCTAGTCCTCATCCCAATTGGTCACATTAGGTCACTGCAGAACCAAGTAGCTATGGCTAGCAAGTTTTATATTCCAATATATAGGAGCACACTAAAAGCTTAGGGTGATTCACCAAAATGTTTGGTAAGTGGTAACACCCTCCTAGGGAACTTGCATGAGTTTAGGGAAATTTACTTATAGAATGGATTAAGAGCATGCACGTTCCCCATACTTTAATTTTTTATAGAAATTTTCAAAGCCTTTTTATTTGTACAGATGAAAATGGAACTCCCTTATACAAAATAATAAAAATAAGTAAATTTGGGGGGAGAAGAGATTCTATTCATCTTTAATTTTGACATGAAAATAGAGATGAAATATGCAAGTGGAAGGACTTACTCTATGGGTAGAAGATCTTCAAGACATTGGTGCTCCATGTCCTCAAAGCCGCCTTTCATGAGTGAGTTTTATATGCACCGAGGCTAACTTTTGCATTAATGATAAAGGGTCCTTCCCATGTAGTCTCCAACTTATAATGTATATAGTGCTAAGTAGCTTCTTTTTCTTTCTTTAAGACTAGGTTATTGGTCTAGAAGGTCTTGTCCTTGACATGAGAGTTGTAGTACTTATCCATTATTCTCTATATTTCCTCCTACTTTAAGGCATCTTGTACTCTAAGTTCATGTTGAAGATCAACTAAAACCTTCAAGCCATCCTAATTGGTCCTTTCCCACTCATGGGGTTCATCTTCTTCAAAATTTATTATGGCAAGTACTCATGGGATGTACAGGTCATGCTCGATAGGTTGTAGTGTCTTGTTGCCATGAGAGAGTGAGAACAATGTTTGCCCAATTTCTAAAGATGGATTTGTCCTTAGTGACCACAAGACTAAAGGGATAACGTCCACCAATTTGCCCTTTGCTCCTACTTTTTTTCCTCAAGAGGTTGAGGATTTGCTTGTCGGTGGCTTCAATACGCCCATTGATCTGCATGTGGCATAGCAAAATGAACTTAAAGTTAATGCCTTAAAAGTTATATGACTCCTTCATTGTCTTTTCGATGAATTATGGCCCATATTTTATAATAATTGTGGGACACCATGTCCACATATAATATCTATCCAAATAAAATTTCTTACTATGGTGGAAAGTGTTTTGGAAAGTGCCTTGGCTTCTATCCACTTGGTAAAATAGTTAACCATCACTAAAATGAACTTCCTTTACCTTATGGAAGGCGAGAAGGGTCCCATCACGTTAATTCCTTAAATTGTGAATGACTAAGGGTCATTGATGGGTTGTAGTTTGTGTGAAGGTTATAATTGCAAGGGAGAGAGAGAATATGTTCCATTAAATAAACCTTTTTGAAAATTCATCTAAGCCTTTCCTCAGAGTTTAACAAGAAGTATCCTTGCCAAAGAGTCTTATGGGAATGTGATCTTCCTCTTGAGTGATAGCTGCACTTATCCTAGTGGACCTCCTTGGTTACTTCCTCTTTATTTCTTCTTTAAGAAACCTTAAGCTGATAGAGAGTGCTGACCTTTTAAACAATTTACCTCCCATCATCAAGTACTTCACCTCCTTGATCATGAATCATCATTGGTCATTAAATTCCATGTTTGTAGAGCCTATCTTCAAGTATTTTATGATTGGTTCTATGTAAGTTATTGTGTGATTGGCCTTTATATGCATGAATTATTCTTCTTCTTTAATAGTCATCCTAATGATCTTCATTACTGTTTGCTAGTCGAGGATCCCCTACTTGGATAAGATGTTGATGAGTTAGTCTTAATCTTTGAGTATTTGGGATATCTTGAAATACTCCATCTTACTAATTTATAATTTCACTTTAAAGAGGTACTTTAAGAGTAACTCATCTCTTACCTCATACTTGCCACTATATAGTTAAACATAACCTGTAAGTCTGATTGCACTATCAGTTGAGTCACTCCATGTCCTGTAATGATTCATAGGCTAAGAAACTAAAGCTGCATACTTGACTTGATTGTTGGTAACTATTAAGTGTAAATTGTGTACAATTTATTATTTTAAAGTTTAGTGAAAATGTATTATTTCAGTTATATTTATGCATGAATTATTAAGTAAAAGGTAAAAAATTCTTAAGTGTTGAATGAGCATCGCAACGCTTACATATTCTATACTGCAGCATTGGCATCTATAATACCTCAGCGCCTAATTCAAACATTAAAACACCAGTTGCTCTAAAACTTTTAGAAGATTAGTATCGTGACTAATTCAAGGTCTGCTATGCTGTGCCAGAAATTAGCACCGGAGCACCAATCATCACAAAGCTGTAGAGCTAGATTGCACTTTGAAGAATTGCAACACTAAATTTTTTATAGCACCATGGCAGAGCAGTTACTGAAATGAGGGGCTATGCCAACTCAGCCAGATGACATGCTAGTTCGACCAAAAGATGTGAAGGTCAACCAGTGCCATAATAGAATAAACATTATAACACCAAAGCACTAGTTCATATTATACCACCATAGTGCCACCATGTCAAGCATTGCTATACCTGAGTTTATTTATACACTTATATAAATAGTTTTTTAGTTCTTTTGTTTAAGGAGTTTAGCCATTCTAAGTGGAGTCTTATACTTTTGAGTATCTTGATATAGTTCCCTCTTAAAGCAAAGTCTAAGGGAGGCTATGGAAGTGTTATATATTTTTATTTGGAGATCTTAGCCTGTATTGTGTAAGAAATTCTATTGTTAGAGGGAGGAGTATGGAGAATATCAATTAATTCTTTTGGGGTGACATTTATCTTTACTAATTCTTTCTTATCTTTTTACTTATATGAATAAAATGAACATGAATTTACTTTTTAGGTTATCTATGTCTGGCTAATTCTCTATGTTTTGGGCTAATGATATAATCACATAGCAAGTGTTACTATAAAATCATGTGCCTTGAATTAGATTAGAGATGTTTTCAATATCTCTTGCTCTTAATTTAATGCATATAATGGCCATGTGTGTAGTTAATATTTAGTGTGATATATTACCTTGATAGAGGATTATTAGAATAAATAAGATTATTAAAATGAAATGTTGTCATACCTAGACCTAGGATATTAAACTTTATAAGTTCTATGTAGATAATATAATTATAGAAAGGCCATAAACCTCCCTTTTCACCCCTACAAGCTTTATAGAGATCTAGGGATACATTTATTATAATCAACATCTAAAATTAAGAGTCTCATTAGAAAAATTATATTATTTTGCATTCAGTAACCCCAAATACTTTATTTCTAGTAGTATCAAATTTTCTTACAAGCCTCCATTAAGTGGAAAAAAACTCAAAAGCATTCATTTTACATTTAGTAGGTGTTGACCTCATTTTTGTATGAGGTGTTTAGGATCCAATCCAGGTTTCAGATTGATTCTGACCCTAAATTAGTCTAGCTTCCAAACTAATTCAAATCCTAAGATCTATAGAGACCCTAGGATTCTTCTAAGACCCAGACCCTAGCACTTCTAGACTCTAGGATTCTCCTAGATTTCAAACCTTAAGATTTACCCAGGGTTTAGATTTACCGAGGTTCTAGATCTACCCAGGTCCTAGATCTACCCAGGTCCTAGATCTACCTAGGTCATAAATCTACCTAGACTCTAGATCAATCCAGACCCTAGAATATATCTATATCATAGATCAATCCAAATTCAAGTCAATCATGACCTCAGATCTATTCAAACTCCAAATCAACCCAGACCTTAAATTAGTTCATTCAAGATTCAAACTAATTCAGATCTCAAGTCAATCCCAGCTTCTGGTCAATCTAGAACTTAGTTTAATTTAGATCCAGGTTAATCCTGATCTCAAATTCATCTAAATTTCAAACCAATTCAACTTCAAATCAATTCAAACCTCAATCAAAATCCAGACTTTAGTCCAGTTCAAAATTCAAACTCTAGTTCAAACCTTGATTTTACCTCTGATTAAGCTTCAACCCTATCCTATCACTTATGATCTATAAATGATTATAAATGATTTGGATAATTCAAATCCAATCATCTAGATTCAAAATCCAGATTAAATCTAGAAATCTAGGCTAAAATCCAAGGATAAAGGGTCATGTCTTGAAACCCTTTTCTAGGGATTTTTCAAACCTTTCAAACCCCAATCAAATGACCTTTGATTCATAATACATAACTTACACATTGATGGGACATGTCTCTAGAGGTAACCCTCCAAATTTGAGATCATTCTAATATTTCTAACCTTAGAAATTGAATTGATTTTCAAAGGATGTAAAATATTCAAATATTTATGGCATATGCCACTAGACTTATCACCTAGTGGATCTTGACCTTGAAGCCTTCTCCAAACTCTCTGATCACTTCCATACCCTTGATTATGTCATATTGAGCATTAAATTGCATTTCTTTGGACTCACTTTGAGCACCAATTGACAAGGACCCAAAATTACCAAAATACCTTTTAGGGGTGTGAATAGTCACCTTGGATCAAATAATCTCCAAATTGAATGCAACCACTTCCAGCAAGTTTTAAATGTTAAACCAAATCTGTTGGAACCAAACTCAGACTCTGGGTCAACCTGGTTGACCAAGTCAACCAGGTTGACCTAAAGGCCCATTAAGAGCCTAAATAGGTCATTTTGACCGAATGACCTCCCCAGACCTTAGGACCACCTCCAACAGACTTAGAATATTATTTCAAACTTATTGAGCCCATTCCTAACTCTTGGGTCAACCTGGTTGACCCAATGACCCATTAAGGGCCCAAATAGGTGTTTTGAATCAAATGATCATTCTGATCCAAGAAAATAACCAATCCAGACTCCATTCATTAAATCAAACCCATTGAGCTCAAGCCCAAGTCATGAGTCAACTTGGTTGACCCAATAAACTTAGGTTGACCCAATGATCCCTTAAGGGTTCAAATGGGTCAACCTAACCCATTTGACCAAATCAATCCTTTCAAACTCTCAAACCCCCTTCAAAACATGATTCAAACATATTCAAATTTATTTGAAGTCAAGTCACCTTGATTTGACTTGGTCAAACATTGACCTATGGTCAAAGCCATGTATTATATATTCCTTTCCACTCAAATGTTAGACCTCATTAATTTGAGAACCTTTGAATTCACTCTATTCAACATTTTCATTACCCCTTGACATGATATGCGCCAAGTCATGACTAATTAGATCAAGTTAATCTACTTTGACTTGGTTAAAACTCTTACCCATTCACCCATATATATTCAAACTCCAATACTCTAGCATTAAGGACCGTCAAGCTCCTTCCTAAACAGTAATCTAAACTTACCCATATCCACCTCACTATGGTTTGACTTGTTGATTAGTCAAACTAATCAAAAAGTCTTTAAATGAGTGTATATGGTCAACAACCTATTTAAATATCAAACCCTTAGCTTCACATTCCTTCCAATCTTCTAAACCAGCTCAAATCCTTCCTCCCATGCCACCTCAGCTGTCGTGTGGCATTGGGACCAGTCAAATTGTCAAATTAAGGTTTGGGAGTGGTCAAAGATGGTCAAAGCCTATCTTATGCTAATCCTCTACATCCCTAAACCATTCCAGCTGTTTAAATATACTCTAGAACATTCCTAGGACTCCCCTCAGCCTTCAGATCAAGATCCAAAGGCCCCTATCAATCCCACATGCTCACAAGAGGATAAGAGACTCTTTCCACCTAGGATGCCCTTTTATCCTTAATTCCTTCTGCTCCCAACAACTCCTTGGATAGATGGTATCCATCTGGGAGTTCACTCAAGTGATCTTAACCGTTCATTCAACCTCGAGATGTTTAAATGGTCAAGGGGACCAAAAATAAGGTTCATTCAAATCCCTCATACTATGTCTCTATCCCAGCTCCTCCAAGTCTAGACCTCTCTCAACCATTCCCAACCAGAATCCATAGGTCAAAGCCGCCGGCAACTAGTTTTCTGGTGAAAGCAACCCCATTCCGTCCAAGCTTCCATACGGCTTGATCCATAGCTTCTCAGGCCGTGACTTTTGAAGCAAAAAGGAGCGTGGATAATCTACAAGTGCAACCATACCCTTTCCAGCAAATCTAACGGTAAAAACTCTTTAAAATCTTAGACTTATATAACTTTTTATAAAATACTTTTTGGGCCTTAAAAAGCCTACTCCATGATTTCTGTTCATGTAGGCTAGTTGTGCTTAAAATTTCATGTAAAATGGTTCACCCAATCAAGAGAATGGGGCAAAAAACCCATTCTAGGGTTCATTCGCACTGAGCTCTCGATATACGTACCCTAGACTGTTGATCGCGTGATCAACGGTGCAGATCAAGTCTTTTCGCGATGTCTTTCGACCCCGGATCTGATCCCACAGTCATTTACTCTGTTCGTCTTGATCTCCACCATCCATTTCAAAAATGCATTGATCCAGTGGCGTTGGGGCTCCGCTACACGGATAAGTGAAACCGCATCCACGGTTTCTGATTACGTAATAATTATTGGTGGCACAATGATTGCGCTGTCGATAATCATTGCATGTGGTCGTATCCTTCCAATCCACTTCCACCACATGGACTTCCCACCACCGATGCCGCCATTTCATTTAAAAAAATCATTTTTAAAAGCAGATTTCTTAATAAAAATTATTTAAAATTATTTCAAAATTCTAAAAAAATATTTATTTTATATTAATATCATTAGTAAATTAAAAATGTTAAATTAAAATAAATATTAAGTTAAAATATTAAATATATTTTAAACTATTTTAATTATTAAATATTTGATATATTAAAATTAATAATTAATTAAAATTTAAATTTAAATATAAAAATACATATATTATATATTATAATTTTTTAAAAAATAATTAAATAATTTAATTTAAAATTGTTATTAATTTAAAATATTAATTATATTATAAAGTGTTGATTATTAATTATTTTAAATGAATTTAGAATTAAAAATAAATAAAATATTTAATAAAATTCAATATTTTATTTTAAAATATTATTTTAATCTCTCAAATAAATATTCAAAGTATTTTCATTTAAAAATTTAATTTAAATTAAATTTTAATTTAATTTAACATGTATTAATTATTTTAAATAATTTTAATATATTAATATTTAATTAGTATCTAATTAACATTAATTCAAATATTTTCAAATAAAAATGTTTTTATTATTATTTATTATAAAAAAATCAGAGAGTTAAATTTATTCTTTAATTTTGAATTAAGTTTAATTTGAGAAATATTTATATTTCAAATAATTTTTAATTAATTAAATATTTAATTTTTTAACTAATATTAAATTAAAATTAAATTAAAATAATTTTGAAAATTTAAATAAAATTATTTAAATAAATTAAAAATTTTAAAAATACTTAAAATTTAATTTAATTTAATTTGAGAATTAGTTTAATTATTAATTAATTTTGAATTAATTTTAAATATCATAATTAGTTTAAAACTTCAAAAATTTATTTAAAATTCAAATTAAATAAAAATAAATACAAGTAATATATCAAAATTTTTAAAATTTTAGGTATTTTAATTTAAAATTATTTTCAAAATTCAAAACTTATATTATTTTTGTTAATTTGAATTACTTGAATATTTTAATATTGAATTAATATTTAATTAAATATTATATTTAATATTTTAAAAATTAATAATTTTTTTAAAGTAAATTTTTAAAACCAGATGATCTCTCAAGTCTAAAAAAAAATTTATCTTAACAATATTTTTTTTATTTTTTTATTTTAAAAGCGTATATTTTTATATATAGGCTTTTTAAACTATATATATTTTAATGTTTATTTTAAAATTATATATATTTTAAATTTTTTAAGTGTTGAGAGATCTTATAAAATTTTAAACATAAGTTAAGCTACTTGGATAGATTTGGTGGTGATGATTGGTGAATAATTATGTTAATTATTTACTAATTAATTTATTAATTATTCAAGTTAATTATGTCTTTTGCATATGTAGGATACACACACCACTTAGTTTAGGGCTCTCCTAGATCTAGGAATTGATTGGTATGACTCCATCTCTCCCATGTATGTCAAGCGTTAGTGACTTTGATTTAAACCCACTTAACCTAATGATATTCTTGAGGACAATAATTAAGGACCTTGGTTAGAGAACTTAGAAAAATTCTAATAATTAGGAGACATATCATTTTGATTTGAAATTTGAACCACTTGAATATAGTGACACTCTCAGCTCATAGAAAATTTTGTACTAATTTTTGAAGTCATTAAGCCCTCTAATTTATTTAATCAAGATTAAACCTTAATTAAACATTAAAAACTTCTAAAAATTCTTATAAATCAAAATAAAATCTAAAAATACAAATAATATCTCAAATTGACCAAAATTCAATCCTTAATCAACAAAAATTAAAACCACTCTAATTTGACATCTATTTTAAGAATAATTTAATTTTAAGTAAAATTGAATATTTAATTAAATTAATTATTTAAAAATAATTGAAAATTCTAAAAAATTCCCAATAGTTGGGAATATCTCCTTAGGTCATTCCTGACCTTTAGAGTTGATTTAAAGGAGTTTGGAATTCATTTGGACCCAAATCATTAAAAGCTCCTTAATTAAGCCAATTAAATAATTCCAATAAATCACAAACTTTGAAAAATCATAACTAATTCCAGAAAATTCCAAATCAATCAAACTTAAAGGCAAAATCTTAAACCTTCAAAAATCATTGAAATTTTAAAAAGTCAACATTTGGTCAAACCTAAGTCAAATCTTCAAACCTTCATAACTAAATGTAAAAAAAATCCAAATCCGGCATACTTATAATCTAACTAACCATCTTAAGGTCTAATATTTTATAAAAATACTAAATTCCCATAAATCACTCTTAATTAAAAAGTCAAATTTTTACCCCTTAATTAAATGATTAAAGTAATCCAAAAAATCCAAAATTTGATAAATAATTTTAAATTCCAAAAAATATGAAATCAATGTTAAACTTACTCAACTAACCCTTTAATACGTAATAAACATTCCAAAGATGAAGTTTTTAGGCTGAACTACTCTGGGCAGCGGGGCAACGTGTCCTAAGGAGGCTTTGTTCCTCGAGCCTGGTGGCACAACACCACAAACAGATTCAATGGAGTACAAAACTTTAATTCTAATTAATTAATAATTATTTAATTAAAATTAAAATTCTTAATTCAAATACATTAACCTAATTTTTAGACTGGACTACTCCAGGCTATGGGGCTATGTGTCTTAAGGAGGCATTATTCCTTGAGCCTAATGGCACAATGCCATGAACCAGTTGATGGCAAACTTAAATAAATTAAATCTTAAAAATTAGCAGCCAATAAATCTTAATTAAAAATTAATTAACTTTCAAACCTTTATTAAATCAAATCACTTAATTATATCGGTACCATTAGGTAACCCAGGCCTACAAGGCTATTAAATTAGCCCCAAAAAAGGTAAAATAAATTTCACAGCCTTGATGAGCAACAAAGGTGATATCCAACAAGTAATTAAAATCCATCTTAAAATTAATTTCAAATCATTATGATTTAAACTTTAACTAAAATCTTCCCTTAAGCCTTTCGACTAATCAAACCTTCAATCAACTTAAACTAAATATCCCATATAGGATATATCAAAACTATACAGCCTACCTCACACACTTTAGATGATTTACTAGGACAACCAACTCTAGTTTTAGGCTAGGCCGGTGTTTACCTTTTTTGTAATTGTGTGCCATATTTTTTCATGGTTTTTACTGCATGCTGTTTTCTAGCTTAGGTTGATGTATTTACTTATTTAATTCTTGCACTCTGTCATATGATTTATTGTGCTTTAGATCTACTCCTAGGTTAGGGGCGATTTATGCTAATCCAATCTTATGCAGGTGGCCATGCTCGTATAGGGCAATAAAGTAAAGGGGGCAAAAATATAAATGTTAAATTACACAGGTGCTCCAGAATGCTAAAGTGCCCCTTTAAATTAAAAGAGTATGGTCAAGCATGGCTATGATTTGAGCATTTAAATTTTAATTAATATTAGCTTCTTGGGATGTACATATAATAACTGATTATTAGGATAACCCTGCAGGTTGTTGAGTCTAGATTTTTCTTTTGAATTTAAATGTAATTTGATATGAAATTGAGTTGTAATGTTTAAAGTACTTTGAGAATGGGATTAAGTATACAATTTGGAATTGAAAGAGGAAGGGACATCCCTTAGGGGAGAGTCCATCTCTACTTAGAGATCCAAATTATGATGATTTTAAAATATTCAAAGAGAAAAGATAACACCCCTCTCAAGGGGGAGTTTCTTTCATTTGGATATCTGGACCTAATGATCCAAGGAGCTCATGGAAGAATGAAGAAGTGAAGAATGAGAAGACCCATTCTCAGAGTCACTTGAGTCTTAGGAGTAGAATTCGAATTATAGTCAGTGGTGCTCATCCACTTTACTTTTCCTGTAGACCCTGGGTTGTATAATTAAGTGGCACTTGCCACATGGACTTTAAGTTTGAGTATTAATTTAATTATTTAAATAATTATTTGATGATTGATTAGGATATTAGGATTGTATGCTTTTACTAGTTTTTTTGGCGATTATTGAATATCGTATTTGATTTAGCCTGAAACTTGATCGGAGGCTCATGAGGGTATGAACAAAATTCTTCTACTTTAATTAAATTAAAATTTTTAAAGATAAGATAGAAACTCTAACATTTTAAGAAGTAAGCCCAGGACTGCTGGGAGTTTTTCATTGCATAATTATTGCATCTTCATTCCTTTTATTAAGCACCTCCCCGCTTGCGGGTTCTGGCAGACCACCTGACCTATAAGGGTGGTGATTTGTCAAGGGGAGTCTGTGCACTTTAGGATAAAACTTATTTTTAAGCCTAATTTTAAAACTTCTTCATTCTAATTCAAGCATTTAATCGAGTCAATTAGCATGCATTGTATTAGTAACAAATTAAACTGAGTCTAAAATTTAAATGCATTTTATTTCAAGTTTCATATTACCCAACATATATCAAGGGGCCAAATTAAAGATCTACTCTAGATGTCGACCCTATTCTCAAAAACTCTATCTTAAATAATGTCCCTATAACTCTATATAAAAGGTCAGACTCATGGTTTTGAAGTATTTAGGTGGTTTAGTTGGCTCCCCAATCAAGGCCGGGGTAAGTCCAGATTTGCATTACACTAGTTTTGAAGTCTTTAGATGGTTTAGCTGGCTCTTCAATCCAGGACGTGGTAAGTCCAGATTTGTATTACACTAGCTAGGTTCGGGCCACTAATTTTCAGCCCCCAATTTAGACTTAGGTTCTGAGGTAAGCTCGTACTATAAGACATCAATCTCTGGGAATTTAATCCCAACCTTCTAATAAAATTGACAACTTAAACTTAAATCTCTTTTAATCAAATTTAAGCCCAACACTTAGGATAGACTGGAGTATTTTTGAATTGTTTGAGAATCTTAAAACACTCCATACCCTTCCTCCTTCAATTCAAAAAATAAATGTTCAAATTTGACCCAATCCATGTTGAATTTCTAACCCTTACCTCCTTTGACATCCAGCTTTGGATCTCTTAAATAAAATTTCTACTACTATTTTAATCGAGAGTATTCGTAGGAAACTCCGGTTTCCTTATGATGTAATTAACTATGAGGTCTTACGCTTGTAAGAGATTTAGAAACTTAGATCGAATTTTTCAAAATCAAGCTTTTAAAAAATTAAATTAATTCTCTTTCGAAAAGTAAAACCCAATGATCATTATCGTTATTTTCAAATAATTAATAATAAGCGATATCCTCTTTCTCTAGGAAGATATATCGTTCTATTATTATTTTGATTACGAAATTAATGATCTATTATCTAGATTATTGGAATCAAATATTTGATAAAATATCATTTTGATCCTCTGGGATCACATGTTATCTTCCTTAAGTTTAACTGTGATAATCAAGATAAATTCAAAGTTTTGTATTTGGAACCTATAAGGGAACGATATGTTTTCCTTTCAAGGTGATATATCATTCATAATAACGTGTTCAATTTCAAAACTAAAATTCAAGCAATTAAACTTTCATAAAGAAAATTAACTTTTTCAAAATAATACATTTTTAATCAAACAGTAGGTAAAATCGTGCATTTTGATTAAATAGTAATAGTTTAATTATGGTTAAGTATACTACTTTCAAATGGGATCAACACTCTTCTTTATCACTTTATTACTTGATCGTAACATATACTTCTGAATTTATGGGTATTTATTATTTTTATATCAAAGGAAACCTAAGCATATTCATATTGCATAGCTCATGTCTAACCCGAACTGGCTGGCAAGCCCTCACATTAAGTTTTTGGTGATGTTGTAGGGGAAGTAACATGTGTATTACAAATTTTAAACTATATTGTTGAACTAGTTATATATTTAGACCTACTTGTACCCAAGATCTTAATTTTTTTGTTATATTAGTTACAGTTTTGAAAAAGACAAAAAGTATATTATTGATTATTTTGTTTTTTCTAATTTTATTGTATCATTATTACACTTATTATATCTAGTAAGGAGCAATTATTATTTGATTTTGAGAGAGAAATGATCATTATAAAAAAAAAAAAAGAGATTTAGACATGTTTAAACCAATACAAGATCAGGATCATCTTATACATGTTAGAGAGTATGTTAACCCTTTAGTAGAAGAAATCCATTAGAGTATCAATAGACCTACTATCCATGCGAATAACTTTGAATTAAAACCTGCCATAATTTAAATTGTTCAAAATTCCCAGTTTGGGAGAACTCCTGTTAAGGATCCCAACCTACACTTTGCTAGCTTCTTAGAAATTTGTGTAATATTTAAGTATAATGGTGTTAGTGATAATAAATTTAGACTTAAATTATTCCCATTTTCTTTAAGAGACAAAGCTGAGATGATGTTAAACTCCTTGTCCCCTAGCTCTATTATCACTTGTAATGAGTGGGCACACAAATTACTAGCTATGTATTTCTTACCTTCAAAAACGTCCAAACTTAGGAATGATATCACATCTTTTGCCTAGTTTAAAGGAGAGTTAATTTATGAAAGTGGGGAGAGATTTAAAAAAATTCTTTGGAAATGCCCTCATCGTGGAGGTCAACCTTAGAGTCTAAAGGTTTTTGCTTGAGTAGATCTAAAATATAATATATAGAGTGTAATTTTAGAAGTAATAGGCCTAATGAAGGGATTATGACTTTGGGCAATCAAGTCATTAATAAGAGTCACGTTTTAGATATCTTGGATCTATTATTTAGAGTGATGGTGAAATAGACGGGGATATTATCAGTAGAATTCAAGTTGAAAGGTTGAAGTGGAGGAATGCATCTGGCTTGTTGTGTGATAGATAAGTCCCCCTCAAACTTAAGGAAAACTTCTATTAGATGGTGGTGAGACCTGCAATGCTTTATGGTGCCGAATGTTGGCCATTAAAAGAGAAGAATAATACTAAATTAAGTGTTTTAGAGATAAGGATGCTCAGGTGGATGAGTGGCTTTACCCTTAGAGATAGGATACAAAATTTACATAAACATGAAAAGGTTGGAGTAGCTCCAGTGGAAGATAAGATTAGAGAGAGTCACCTTAGATGGTTTGGTCACATAAAATGGCAGCCTTCCAATGACCCAATTAGGAAATTAGAGGTATTAGATTTGACTTATGTTAAGAAAGGTAGAGGTAGACCTAAAAACACTTGGTTAGAAAATATTAGAAATGATCTTTCTTTATTAGATTTAAATGAGAATTTGACTTTTAACAGGACTCAATGGAGAAAAAGGACTTATGTAGCTGACCCCACGTAGTGGGACGAAGGCTCGATGTTATTGTTGTTGTTGTTGAAGAGATTTAAAAAAATTCTTTGGAAATGCCCTGATCATGCTTTACCCTATTGGTTGATTTTTTAGACTTTTTATAATGGATTTGTGGGATCACTTAGCTCAATCATAAATACTGTAGCCGAGAATCATTAATGTTTAAGCCCTTTGAGGAAGCATATGAATTAATTTAGAAAATGACTACCAATAATTTTTAGTGGCCTAATGATAGGGTTAATTCTAATAGAGTAGATGGTGTGTATGAATCAGATGCATTTTCTATTTTGACTGCATAGGTCGCTATAATTTCTAAGAAGTTAAATGCTATTGGAGTTAGTTTAGGGATAGGATCAGGATCATCTATGCAATTGGAAAAGCATAATTTAAATTCAATGGATGATAATAATACATAAGGGATTTAGAATGTGAATTTAATTGGAAGAAAAAATAATCTCTATTCCAATATTTCTAATCTAGGTTGGAGGATTCACCCTAATTTTAGTTGGTCAAATAATAATATTGGTGGTAATTATTAGTGGAATGTAGGTCAAATTAATCAAGAAGGAAGTTGGAATAATCCTTATCAACCTGTAGTAAATCCTAAACCTTTATATCCCCTAGGTTTTAACCAAAATAATGAGATGAGAGAGAAGTAATCACCTTTAGAAGAGGTTATGATTCAGTTTGGAACCCAATTACAAAGTTAGGTTGCTTCCATCAAAAGCTTAGAAAATCAATTACCACGGTGCTATTTATCTGTACTAAGTGCCTCGATGACATTCTATTTAGAGTTTAAGCGTTGGTTCGTTATATTTATAATGTGGTGGCATTGTAGTAAAAAAGTCATACTTTCATAACTTTTTTATGTTATAACACTTTATTGAGCACCATAGTGCTGTTGCCCATGCTATAATGTTATATCAAAATTATTATTATGTCAATTAAAGTGCCATGGAATCTGTGTTTGTGAGCTATGTAGCGCTTTTACGTGTCAAGTTTCTTTTTATATTCCTAGTCAAAAAGTTAGTGCTTCATGTTCCAATATCTGCGCCACAGCACCACATGTCTTGTTCTACTACAGCATCTGTCTTTTTGTCTCTTTGTCATTTTCTATGTTTTTAAGTGCCACAATACTGATGTCTTAAGCACTGTAGTGCTCGTCAAGTTTACATATAACATGTGCCTATTTTAGAAATTTTCACTATCTTATTTCTTTTATTCTCTCCAAGTTTTCTACATTTTTTTTGTTTGTGTTTGTAAGAAATGGACCAAAAAATCTTTGGCAACAAGAAGCATGCTTCATCATCTTATGGTAAGAGAAAATTTGTCTCTATTGAGGTTGAGTTAAGGTGTGGGGAATTAGTGGTAAACAAGTAATTAATCCCTGTGCTTGGCTTTCAAAACCCGGGAGGGAATGTAATACAATTGGTAGTGAACCAGGGTTGGAAATATTTCTGTAAGGAACCCCATGTTACTATTATTAATGTTGAAAATAATTCTTTGCAAATGAGAAGGAGGATGTTAAGTGGGTACCATTTAACCTTGTAGCAATTAATCACCTATATAAGCTTAGAGATTATGAATATGATAAGTATATTTTAGTCTTTCTCCTTTAGATCTTACTGAATTATTAAGAGTCTTGTGTGAGCCTCAAAGTGGGGCTGTATGGAAGAAGAGGGAGGACAAAATTATTAATTTTTGTACATTTTACTTAATCCATATGTCTAAAACTTATTGTTACTTTATTATTGCTCAAATTTTTCTTAGAAAAACTATTAGCAAGGTAACCAAAGAATGTGTTATTCATAATAATGTTTTTCAGGTTGGATACACTATTGAAGTGGGGAAGCTTATTTACACTTCTTTAAATTATATTATTAGAGGAACTGCTTCTGTGGGCTTGGGGAACCCTCTCCTATTTTTGCTTTATGTGTTAATGCTAGTGTAAGGGGAGATCCTAATAAAGAATTACTTTTTTTAATTTTTTCCCTCACAATTTTTTTTTTGAGGTTTTCAAGAGATAGGTATAGAAGAAGCTAGTCCAAGTGAGCCTCAATTGACTACTAGGCCCATCAATAATAGTAGGAGTTCTAGGACTCCTAAGTTTCTTAGCGAATAGGTAGCTAATTTGAGGAAGTAGATGGAGGGGGTGACTTAAGTCTATGAGGAGAGTATAGAATGGTAAGTACACTACTCGAGTATGCAAGAAAAACATTACCACTATACAACTAAATTCAATGAGGCTTTGGTGAGAATGTTCAAAATGAGTCCCTTTATGGAGAATCTAGACCAGCTGTACTTCCCTATTGCTCTAGAATACTAGTCATTTATTTGGACCCAACCTATTGATGATGATAAGGAGGAGGAAAATGAGGAGGATCAAGACTTGAAGTGATGGGAGTCATTTTTCTTTTATTTGGTTGCTCCTGACAAGCTAAAGAAATGGAAAGAGGAGAGAGTTGGTTATAGCTACTTTTATTTGTAGCTTATTTTATTTATTTCTTTTTCAATTCCTTTTCTTGGTGGGATCTTATAATATTATGATATGATGTTGTTAGAATGATGTTGTGATGTGGCCATGAGTGCCTTTGATGTTATTTTGATAAGAATAGATTTTATGGACCTTGGATAGAGATGGATTAAGAAGATAGTACTTCATTGACTTTATTATAAATCTGGGCCCAAGTACTATGATTTTGATGATAATAAATATTATTATTTCTTTACTACTGCTATTATTGCATATCTATTTTATTTTCCCTGCTTACTAATCTTTCAGGTCTACAAGTTCACTTGCAACGCCAATCAACTCAAGATCGGGTAGACTAGGGTTGAGTGTATCTGTAATTTTAATTTTAATATACTTTTTACCTTTTTTTAGTCAAGTCATGTATCTGGTGGACCTCAAGGTAAGTAACCTTGCACACACATACTTAAGGGGGTGAGTTAGTGAGTTAGAAAAAATTTTCTATTTTTGACCTAATCATATAATACAATATATATCATACTGGACAATCAGCTATACAGAAAACCCTAATTAGGGCACCCATTATTAAGTGAGATTAATTAACTAATCATACTAGCTGATTCAGATAATACAAGACAATCAATTATAGACATGAATGACAGCCGCCAATCACAATTTAGGCAATTTTTTAATGCACAAATTTTACTCTAATCATTCAATACGATCTATATCATACATGATGTTTTATAAAAATCATGCCTAAATTGATCCTATAATTAGGGGACTAATAATGGTTATATTTCTCAATTAGATCGTACAGGACAATCTGCGGTGATCATACTGGATGATCTGTTATATTTCATAGGATGATCCTCCATCATCCAAGAAAAAATCATAATTTTCTTCTAATCATATAGGAGATTATACTGGATGTCCCGAGGGATGTGTGGGATGATATTCAAATCACCGGTCATTGTCCCATATCTTACTGGACGATCAATACAGTATCTTGAACTAAACATCCCGAACAATCATAGAATCATATTGAATGATTCGTACAAATACTTGTATTGATCATACTGGCTGAAAGCGCTATTTTATACTAATCATATAGGATGATTTGAGGATCGTACTAGAAGATCAGAAGCGTCATATTGAAAATTACAGCTTCTTTGGAGGCTCTCTATTTAAGCTCTTATATTATCCTTGAATTAAATATTTGGCTGCTGAGTTATTCTGAGAGAGAGCTTAAAGAAGGAAGAGAAAGAGAGAGAGAGAGAGAGAGCTTGGGAGAGAGAGAGAGAGAGAGAGAGATCCTTGTGAGGGGGAGTTGTAAGAGATTCACAAAGGTTGTTCCAAGTAAAGTTTCAACGATCTTCTTCAAGCCACTTTTTTGATTCCTTGGTGGCTCTAAGGGAGACTTTCATCAGCATCACATCTAGGTTCTCTGCCTACTCCATGAGGGAGTAAAAGGATTCTAAGGTTCTCTGCATACTCTAAGAGAGAGTAAAAGGATTTCTAGGTTCCTGCCTACTCCAAGAGGGAGTAAAGGGATTCAAGGTGCTCTGCCTCACCGGTTCGATGGAAAATTTTCTAAGGGCTTCTCCACCTTACTGTGGGGGTAAAGGGACAGACACTACTTTTAGTGCAATACCTGGAAAGGAGGTTTTCATCGAGTGGATGTAGGTCAAGTTGATCGAACCACTATTATTCTAGTTTGTTCTTTTTATTTTACTTTTTTGCATTTAATTTTTGTATTTTTCTTTGATTTGTTCTATGTTTGAAATCTCTAATTTTGGTTATTATGAAACTGATCTGCTTCCTCATCAGTGGATTTTAATTTTTTATTTGTTAAAGAATTTTTTAAAATAACCAATTCATCCCCCTGTAGGTTAGCCTCGAGCTAGTTCTCAAAGGTTTAACAACCTTCATAAACATTCAAGTGGTATCAGAGTGGGATTCATAAATTAAGTTTTAGAAAACTTTTAAAAAAGGATCTATGGCTAATTTTGATAATCGTAATACTGCAGAAGGATATTTAATCCACGACCACATTTATTTGATAATATTCCTTTTAATTTTTGGAAAATTTACATGTCCACTTTCTTACAATTAATTGATTATCGTATGTGGATGTTAGTTCAAGAAGGATATTCTGCACCTTTTAGATTAGTAAATGGCATAAAATATGAACTTTCGATTTCTGAATGGAGCATAGAAGATAGAAATTTAGCCCAAATTAATGCTAAATGTTTGAACTATTTTTTCTGTTCTTTAAAATATGAAGATTACATACATGTCTCTACTTATTCAACTGGAAAAGAAATTTGGGACAAACTATGCATAACATATGGGGGAACTAATGAGGTTAAATAATCTAAGCTGAACATTTTGCATCACGATTATGAACTATTTTGCATGAAATCTAGTGAATTAGTTTCTAAAATGTATACTAGTTTTACTCAGATTTTTACTTCCCTACATGCCTTAGGAATAGAGCTTACAAATTATGAAAATGTTAACGAAATTTTGTATTGTTTATCTTCTTCCTATGATGCAAAAATCATTGTCATTACTGAATCTAAAGGTCTAAATGTTTATTCCATTGATAACTTACTTGGGTCACTCATTGCCTACGAATAAAGAGGGAGTCAAAGGCAGCTTGACGTAGGTGAAAAGAAGAAAGATAAAACTGTAGCCTTAAAAGCTAATGATTCTGACAATGACTCTTTTGGGTAAGATTATGATGACATTACACTGATGACTAGGTAATTCAAGAGCTTTTTAAAGAAAAAGAAAAAATGTTATCAACAATCGAATAAATATAAGAATAATAATAATTAGAAAAATTCTTTTGATGTTATATGTTTTGAATGCAGAAAGCCAAGGGACTTGAAGTCTGATTGTCCAAGTCTTAAAGCTCACCCAAGTAAGGAGAAGGGTGATGAAAAAGCAAAATTTAAGAAGGGAAAGCAAATGACTCAGAAGGCTTTGTGGGCAGACTCAGCTTCAAATTCATTTGAAAGTAAAGTAGAAGAGGAGGTAACCAACCTGTGCTTAATGGTTGATAATCATCTTGATCATTCTAATCAAGAGGAGGTATGTGAGCTTTCCTATGATAAATTATTTGAAGTTTCTAAAAGAATTCATACTTCATATAGGAAGATTAAGAAATCACATGCTCACCTTAAAATTATTTTTTCAAACCTATAGAAGGAGCATGAAAGCATCAGAAAAGATCACTCCACTCAAGATAGTAATCATATGGCTTTACTAGGTGAGTTTGATACTTTGAACAAAAAGCATCTTGATTTAACTACTGAACATGATTCCTTGAAAAATTTGGTATGGTTAATTAGAAAATGCATTTAAGGAATTAGAAACTCGTACATCTCAATTAAAAAGTAGGGAGCATGCATTGAAGATTGAAAATTCAATTCTTGAAAGTATAAATAAGTTTTTACAAGCTGAACTAACTACTTTTAAAGAAAATAAAATACTTGCTACCCTTACACAGTTTCATAACACACCATCACAGCATGCATTCAACCCTAGGAAGAGGCACCATAACCCGTATAGATTAGTAAACCCATTTCCTAGAATTAGATGTTTTTCTTATGGCTTGCTAGGACACATCTCCCACACTTGCACAATCCACCGTAAAACACATTTGGTGTGCAGATGAAAATTTCAAAATTTATAGTATAACATGTAAGCATTTCATCCCATATTCCATAAGGTGGCCCAAATATATTTGGGTTCTTAAATCTGAGCTCTGATGATTTTGTAGGGGTGCTCTCACAAAAGGCCTCATGAGAGCATGTGGTACTTGGACAATGGATGTTTAAGGCACATGACTGAAGATGTAAATCAATTCATTTCACTGGAGGCTAGGGCAGGAGGTAAGGTGACACTTGGAGATAACACCACCAAGAAAGTGGTGGGGTCAGGTATAATTGGTAACTAAAAAAATTTCATCATTGAAAATATTTTATTGGTAGATGACTTAAAATATAATCTGCTCAGTATAAGCTAGCTCTATAATAGCTCTATAATAAATGCTTCAGCATCAAATTCTTATCTACCAGCTGTATTATAAGTTTAATGATAACACTATTTTGTAGGGAAGGAGAATTAACAATGTTTACATGTTTGATTTAATTTGCATTAAATCTGACACTACTCTTTGCTTAAAAATAATTACTGATGAATCTTAATTTTGGCATAGAAGATAATGTCATGCAAGCATGAAATGCCTTAGAACATCACCCAAAAAGACTTAGTGAGAGGAATTCCCAAACTAGAATTCACTAAGGACCACCTGTGTGATGCTTATGAATTAGAGAAATAAGTTAAATCCTCCCTCCACTCAATCAAAGATATTAACAATAGCAAACCCTTAAAAGTCCTTCGTATGGATCTTTTTGGACCTATCAGCACTATAATCCTAGGAGGGAAATCTTTGGGTATGTTATTATTAATGATTATTTGAGGTTTACGTAGGTTAGATTCCTATCACATAAAAGTGAATCATTCAAGGAGTTTAGGCCTTTTTCCACTTGGATTTAGAGGAAACTAGGTTGTGAAATTTTAACCATTCATAGTGGCCACGTGGAGGATTTGAGAATGAAAAATTTGAATCTTACTGTAAGGAGCAAGGGATTGATCATAATTTTTCAGCTCCTAGGATCCCTTAGTAGAACAGGGTAGCTGAAAGGAAGAACAGGACCCTGGTAGAAGCTGTTAGAGTTATGCTAGCTAAATACTCACTTCCTAAATCCATCTGGGCAGAAGCAGTGAATACAACCTGTTATGCTCTGAATAGAGTTAATGTTAGATCCAAGCTGAATAAGATACCCTATGAAATCCTTAAGGGTAGGACACCCAACCTCTCTCAGCTTCATGTCTTTGGATATAAAGTGTTCATTTTGATTAATGAAAATTCTCAACTAGGAAAGTTTGACCCAAAATATGATGAAGGAGTGTTCGTAGGTTACTCAAATATTAGAAAATTATATAGAGACTTTAATAAAAGGACACTAGTAGTAGAGAAGACCACTCATATTATATTTGCTGACTCTGATAATTCTTGAGGGTCTAGGGTGGAAGAAGAAGAATTAGTAGAAATTACCCAAGGAGTAGAATCTATAAATCTGGAGGAAAGGGTAGAACCTAAAAATACATTGCCTAGAGAATAGAGATATTCTTTAAGTCATCTTAAATAACTGATCTTAGGAGACCCATCTGAAGGTGTTAGAACTAGGCATGGACTTAGAAAAGAAGTAAACCACTCTACCTTCATCTCAATGACTAAACCCACCAACATAAATCAAGCCCTATCTGATAAATTTTGGATCCTAGCCATATAAAAAGAGTTAAATCAATTTATAAGGACTGATGTTTGGGAGCTGGTTGAAAGACCTAAGGACCAGAGTGTGGTTGGAGCTAAATGGGTTTTTAAAAATAAAATGAAAGATTTTAGTGTAGTGGTGAGAAATAAAGCAAGATTAGTGGCTAAGCGGTATAACCAGATTAAAGGAATTGACTTTAAAGAGACCTTTGCCCCTGTAGCTAGATTAGAAGCCATTAGGGTGCTACTAGCCTTTACTTATTTTAAGGGATTCAAATTGAACCTAATGGATGTTAAGAGTGCCTTTTTAAATGGGGTAATAAAAGATGATGTATATGTTGAACAACCCTTAGGCTTTGAAAATTCACAATTTTTTAATCATGTGTTCAAAATAAAAAAGGCATTATATGGATGAAAATAAGCATCGAGAGAATAATATGAAAGGCTAAGCACATTCTTATTAGAAAGAACCTATGTCAAGGGGAGTGCATATACAACCCTATTTCTAAAAAAGGTAGGAGATGAGCTGCTCATTATCTAAATTTGTGTTGATGATATTTTGTTTGGATCCTCTGATAAAAGTATTTGTGATAAATTTTTAAAAATAATGAGTAAGGAGTCTGAGATGAGTATGATGGGAGAACTAAACTACTTTCTTGGATTTAGCATAAGGTAGAATGATGATGGAACTTTTCTTAGTCAATTAAAATACATTAAGGACATCCTTAAGAAATATGAAATGGATAAACCCAAGTCAATCAACACTCCCTTGAGTTCCACTATTTAGTTAGATAAGGATTCAAATGGAAAATCAATTGATCAAAAGAAATTTAGAGGAATAATTGGATCACTTTTTTACTTAATTGCTAACAGGCCTGATATTATATTTAGTGTTTATCTCTATGTTAGATTTTAGTTGATCCAAAAGAGTCCCAATTGACTGCTGTTAAGAGAATTCTTAGATAGTTCTTAGAAACACATTACTTAGGAATCTGGTATCCTAGGCATAACACCTCCTTTGAAATCATAAAATATTCTGATTCTGATTTTGTAGGATGTAGGGTTGATAAAAAAGTACTTCTGAAACATGTTAATTCATAGTATAATCCTTAATCTCCTAGTCCAGTCAAAAATATAATTCAGTTGTACTGTCCACTACTGAAGCTGAATACATAGCCTTAGGAAGTTGTGTGACCCAAGTTCTTTGGTTAAAGTAACAAATTTGGGATTTAGGATTACTTATAGGCACAATTTCAATCCTATATAATAATACTAGTGTCATCTGCATTTCAAAGAATATAATCTAATACTCCAGGACCAAACATATTGATATAAGGCACCACTTCATTAGAGATCATGTTACCAAAGGTGACATAGAGCTACACTATGTAGCCACTAAAAACCAACTTGCTGATATCTTTATAAAACCACCGACTGTTAAAACTTTCAGTATCTTAAGAATTAGATTAAGTGTAATAGATATTTATGCTTGAAATTAATGCTCTCTATTTCTATTCTTTTTACTTTATTTTATTTTATTTGTATGTCTGTTTCTTTTTACGTGTTTATGTTTTATGTTCTTAATTTTTTGTTATTTTTCCTTCAGTGTTTTTAAGGAATCAGATCAATGCTCACTTCTGATATTAAATTCTCAAATGAGATTTTTTTTCTTGCATTTAGTTTTAGAAATTAGTAAGCAGTATTTGACTCCTCTAAAAATAGTTAAAGGAAAAAAATTAATGATTATCACTCTTCCTCTAACTTCTTTAGTGGTGTATTTTCATTTTGAAGCAAAATCTATTTCAAATTAGAAGTTGAACTTTGAAATATAGATCTAATTTATCTTCCTATAGTAATCTATCTCATATGAATAATATTCCAAGTCAATGAATCACTTTCAAGTTTTCTTAATCAGGTTGTTGCATTTATCATATGGATATGATTCTATTATGTGGTTTACTCTTCCTTATATTAGAGAGTGAGTTTTTCTTCTCCTATATCTGAAAGATAATCTTAGAACTGAGAGTCTTTAAAGATTTTGAATGGAAGCAAGCTCGTAAAGAATGACAAGAGGTATAAATGAGTCCAAAACTGAAAAAGATGCGCAATGACCGCTAAATAATTGCAAGATACACAAAGTGTATAAAAAAGTCAAAAGATACGTAAAGTACACCAAATAACTAAAAAGAGGTACAAACTGAGCCTACAAAGAAATAAGCTTTCTTCTCTTTTAAATCTTTAAATCGTAGAAAAATCTATGTGCCACTTGATATTTTCAAACACTTGAAATTAAAAATCATGATTCCTGATTCATTACTTCGCAATACTGTTCTATCAGATATTTTTTTGAAATAAAGTTTCAAAAGATCACTTTTTCTATCTAATTTCTTTTCTAAATTAGATTCCTTTTAAAAGAATTTTGACCCGTAAGGAGTCGAGCTAGGGTTAACAAGATCGGTTTTCTATCCTTTTTTGGATTTTAGCATTATCATTTCATTTCTATGGGTTGTTAAATCTAATAATAAGGTAAATTTATAATTTATTAGAGTTGATTGATTCAAAAAAAGGGGTGTTTTTTATTTTGATTTATGACTATTTTTGGCTTATTTTTTTATTTTATGTTGTTCTTATTTTTATTTTTGTGGTGAAACCCTCCTGATCATCACATTCTATCTCCTGAATTTCTTTAGTTTTACTCACATCATCTAGGATGATCCACATCATCCTGTACGATCTAAAAAAAAATTCCAATCTCAGATCTTACACATCCAACAACTTAAATCTCAGATCGTACTGTATGATTACACCAACATATTGAACAATCCATGTGGCCTAAACTATTAGATGATTTAAATGCAGTTGGTATGATCCTTTATAGCATATCGTCTAGTATGATCCACGTGTTTGTACTGTAAGATTCACTCAGTCAACGATTATCTAGGCTGACTCCTAAGGATGATCGCTCTTTGTCTAATAATAAAGGATGATACCTGATCCGATTGTACGATATGACCAATCTTTTTGACCAATCGTCTGGACTAATTGATTACACATGATCGTCCATGATGATCTCACGATCGTACTGTACAATCTAGTGATTTCTTTATAAATAACTAGTTTTCTTCATATTCTTCACACCCTTCCAATCCTTCTTCTTCCCTCTTGAACTCATACTCTTGCAATGGCTGGTGGGAAAGATCCAAAGCGCTTGTAGGAAGCTCCTCTAAGCATCTTATTGATCCTCAATTCACTGAGGAATCTGATGAAGCAGCGTACAATCGCCATAAAATTACTGGTATCAACCCTTCAAAGATTATTAATCAAAATAATCTAAACTTTTAGGAACTGGACTTATTTGCTCATAACACTCTTAGATTTATTCTTACCCATACCTTTCCTTTCAACTCTGAACTACTATTTGAATTCTTTGCAAGCCTTTGCCTTAATGCTTATTTTATTGCTTTACAATCATACGTGAATATAAGGCCTGTAGAGATAACCTACTAGGATTTCCATAAATTTCTTCACTTGTCCACCACTAGAGATAAAATCCATATCTTAGCTTCTGATCCTAATTTTAATTGGATCCCTGCTAACAACATTCTTAGGGAACCCAATGTCCACTACCATGATTCAACATTCAGCACATTAGTTAAAGATGCCCGAACCATCCAGTACATTCTTTGTAACATAATTATTCCTAAAGTGGTGGATCGAATTCACATTACTCTTATTTTTTCACTCACCACTTACAACATCTTGGCTAACTGTGATTTTAATGTTGTTGATCCTATCATTTGCTACATTGAATATTTAACCTGCATTAAGGATCCATGTCATAAAAGAAAGCCCAATCTAGCTTTAGGACATCTCATTGTCTATATCCTTAAGATAAAATATATTCTTTAATTTCCTGCTCCACCTAGTCACCTCCATGTATTCTATTCCAATAGCTCCTTACACATCCTTCACAGTACTCTTCATCACCCTGTACATAAAGAGCCAATGGCTGAAGAGGAAGGACCTATTTCTACACCAGTCCCTATCCACTAGCAACCTCAGATTGATCAGCTAGTTCAAAGGTTTGATTAGTAGGAGGCTAGATTTGACTGTTACATAGCTAAGCAGCAGCAACTGCATGAACAAGACTTAGCCCGCTTTGATGCCTACGTAGCCAAGGAGCAGCAGAAGCGTGACCAGGATATGGCCTGGTTTGGGGAGCAATTTGGTTCCATTCACTATTTCTTCTAGCCACCACCGCCACCACCTCCACCTAATTAGGATCCTTCCTTTTTCTAGTTTGCTCAATGCTTTTGTTTCTGTGTTTGTGCTGGTCTTTACATCTGTACTTTGTGATGTACTTACGTTATTTTATTTAGTGTTTTTCTTTTTTCTCCTTTTTGTGATGTTAAAAGAGAGAGTAGTGTGTTGTTTGCTTCTTATGTTTTAGTAAAATTAGTTTATTTTTTGCTTACTTTTTTTTATCTTGACTTTTGTCTTACATTTTTCTTTAATAATAATAATAATAATAATATAATTTTTTTTAACTCTCCTTATTTTCAAAATTTTATCTTCTAAGGGGGAGTTTTAGAGAATGTCCAAGGGATTTGAAATTTTTAATAATAATAATTGCCATCATCAAAAAGGAGGAGATTGTTATAAATCTAGGCCCAAGTATTGTGATTTTTATGATAACAAATATTATTATTTCTTTACTACTGCTTAAAAAAATTGTGTTAATTCTAGGGCGTCCCCTGGAAGCGACATGCTATATAGCCTGAATACAGCGACAAGTGTGCAAGGGCTGCTGCACCGTCGCCCGGGTGTAGTGTTAAATAGGCAAGGGTTCCCACATCAAGGACGGATGTGGGCAAAGAAGCTAGTCCATGAAACTAAAATTAGGATAAGAACTTGGAATATAGGTTCTCTTACAGGAACATTAATAGAATTAATAGATATTATGATTCATAGGAAGATAAATATTCTATGCATTCAGGAAACTAAATGGGTTGGAGAGAAGGCTAAGGAGATTGATAGTTTAGGATTTAAACTTAGGTATTCGGGTAGGAGTCGTACTAAAAATGGTGTAGGCGTGATTTTAGATAAGAGCTTGAAGGATAATGTTATAAATATTAATAGAATTGGAGATAGAATTATAGCTTTAAAGATTGTTGTTGATGCTAATATTATTAACATTATAAGTGCTTATGCTCCTCAAGTGGGTTTGGATATGGATTTAAAATTAAAATTTTGGAATGACTTAGAAGAATTAATACAAAAGATACCTCTTGAAGAAAGAGTTTTTATTGGAGGAGATTTAAATGGACATGTTGGTAGAGAGGTAGATGATTTTAAAAGCATTCATGGTGGCCATGGGTTTGGAATGACAAATGAAGGTGGTAAGTCCATATTAGATTTTTATTTAGCTTATGATTTTTGAATTGCTAATACATACCTTATTTAAGAAAAGGAATGTGCATCTCATTATTATAAAAATGGATATAGCACAACTCAGATTGATTATTTTCTTATAAGAAAAGTACATCGTTTAGATTGCAAAAATTATAAAGTTATTCCGAGTAAAAATTTATGTACCCAACATCGTTTATTAGTTTTGGACTTGAAGATAATAGGGTAGAAAATAAAAAATAAAGTACAAATATATTCTAGGATTAGATGGGGGTATTTAAAGAATATTAATAAAAATATTTTTTAGAGTAAGATTTTAGATCTTAAGATTTTGTCTGTGCATGAGGATGCTAATGTTATGTGGGAAAAAGTGGCTAGTAATATTAAGAATATTGCAAAAGATGTGCTTGGAGTTTCAAAGGGAAAAGCTTCTAATAGTAAAAATAGTTGGTGGTGGAATCCAAATGTGCAAGAAAAGATTAAAAATAAGAAGATTTGTTATAAAAATTGGTTTAATTGTAAAAATTCTGATAATTGGAAATTATATAAAGAGGCGCGTAAGGAATCTAAGAAAGCAATATGTGATGCAAAGAGTTTAGCTTTTAGTGATTTATATAATAGATTAGATACTAAGGAGGGAGAAAGATATATGTATAAGCTAGCCAAACAAAGAGATAGGAGTAGTAAGGATTTAGTTCAAGTGAAGTGTATTAAGGATGAAGATCAAAAAGTACTTTTTTTAGAAGATGATATTCGAGATAGGTGGATGAGATATTTTGCTAAACTTTTTAATGAAGAATATAAAAATAAAATTGACTGTAGTGATCTTAGCACCCTAAATAAAAATAAAGATTTTTGTTTTTTTCGGTGTATTAGTAAAACTGAAGTTAGAGAGGCTTTAAAGAAAATGAAGTGTGGAAAAGCTGTTGGACCTGATGATATTCCAATAGAGGTGTGGAAATGCTTAGGAGAAGAAGGAATTTCTTGGCTTACTAAACTTTTTAATACTGTTTTGAAGACTAAAAAGATGCCAGATGAGTGGAGAATGAGTGTGTTAATCCCTATTTTTAAGAATAAAGGTGATGCACAAGATTGTGCGAATTATAGAGGAATTAAGTTAATGTGTCATACTTTAAAACTATGGGAACGAGTTATGGAGCATAGGTTGCGGCATGATACTAATGTTTCTCAAAATCAATTTGGATTCATGCCGGGTAGGTCTACTATGGAAGCCATACATTTATTAAGAGGTTTGATGGAGAAATATAGAGAGAATAAGGAGGATTTACATAAGATATTTATTGATTTAGAAAAAGCATATGATAAAGTTCCAAGAGAAGTGCTATGGAGAGTTCTTGAAAAGAAAGGAGTTAATAACGCATATATTCAAATCATTAAAGATACGTATGCAGGAGCAATTACTTGTGTTCAAACACAAGGTGGTTTGACCAAGTATTTCCCTATTTCGGTTGGATTACATCGAGGATCAGCCTTAAGCCCGTATCTTTTTGCTTTAGTCATGGATGTTCTCACTAGACATTTACAAGAGGATGTACCTTGGTGTATGCTTTTAGCTGATGATATTCTTCTTGTTGATAAGACTAGAGAGGGAGTTGAAGGTAAACTAGAATTTTGGAGGTCAACCTTAGAGTCTAAAGGTTTCCGCTTGAGTAGATCTAAACAAAATATATGGTGTGTAATTTTAGTAATAATAGACCTAGTGAGGGGATTGTGACTTTGGGTGATCAAGTCATTAATAAGAGTACACATTTTGGATATCTTGGATCTATTGTTCAGAGTGATGGTGAAATAGATGGGGATATTATCAGCAGAATCCAAGTTGGATGGTTGAAATGGAGGAATGCATCAGGCTTATTGTGTGATAGAAAAGTACCCCTCAAACTTAAGGGAAAATTCTATAAGATGGTGGTGAGACCTGGAATGCTTTATGGTGCCGAATGTTGGCCATTAAAAGAGAAGCATAATTCTAAGTTAAGTGTTGCAAAGATGAGGATGCTCAGGTGGATGAGTGGATTTACCCTTAGAGATATGATACGAAATGTGCATATTCATGAAAAGGTTGGAGTAGCTCCAGTGGAAGATAAGATTAGAGAGAGTCGCCTTAGATGGTTTGGTCACATAAAATGGCGACCTCTCGATGACCCAATTAGGAAAGTAGAGGTCTTAGATTTGACTTATATTAAGAAAGGTAGAGGTTGACCTAAAAAGACTTGGTTAGAAAATATTAGAAATGATCTTTCTTTATTAGGTTTAAATGAGAATTTGACTTTTAATAGGACACAATGGAGAAAAAGGATTCATGTAGCCGACCCCACGTAGTGGGACAAAGGCTTGATGTTGTTGTTATTGTTGTTGTTGTCACTAATCCTTCAGGTCCACAAGTTCACTTGCAATGCCAATCAGCTTAAGATCAAGTAGACTAGGGTTTAGTCTATCTATAATTTCAATTTCAATATACTTTTTACCTTTCTTGAGACAAGTTATGTATTTGGTGGACCCCAAGCTAAGTAACTATGCACACACACACTCAAGAGGATGAGTTAGTTAGAAATTTTTTTCTGTTTTGACCTAATCAGACAGTACGATGTATATTATACTGGATGATTAGTTATGTAAAAATGCCTAATTAAGGAACCCATTATTAAGTAAGATTAATTAAATAATCATACAGGATGATTAAGATTATACATGACGATTAGTTAGAGACATGAAAAATAGCCGCCAATTATAATTTAGGCAATTTCTTAATATACAGATTTTACTCTAATCATACAGTTAGATTTATATCGTACTGGATGATTTATGACAATCATGTCTTAATTGATCCTGTGATTAAGGGACTAATTATGTTTATATTGCTCATTCAAATTATACAGGATTATCTATAGTGATCGTACTAGATGATCTGTTATATTTCATGGGATGATCCTCCATCATCCAAGATGAAAAGCATAATTTTCTTCTAATCATATAGGAGATTGTACTGGATGTCTCGATGGATGTGCGGGATGATATTCAAATCTTTTGTTATCATCCCATATAGTACTGGACGATCAATACAGTATCTTTAACCAATCATCCCAGATGATCGCAGAATCATACTGGATGATCTATACAAATACTTATACTGATCATATAGGGTAATATTGATCATACTAGCTGAAAGGGCTATTTTGTAATGATCATACAAGACAATCTGAGGATCGTACTGGACGATATGAAGCGCTAAATTAAATATTAGGGCTTCTTTGGAGGCTCTCTATTTAAGCTCTCATATTATCCTTGAATTAAATCTTTTACTGCTGAGTTGATCTGAGCGAGAGCTTAGAGAAGAAAGAGAGAGAGCTTGGGAGAGAGAGAGATCCTTATGAGGGAGAGTTGTAAGGGATTCATAAAGGTTACTCCAAGCAAGGTTTCCACCATCTTCTTCAAGCTACTTTCTGGTTCCTTGGTGACACTGGGGGAGACTTTCATCAGCATCAGATCTAGGTTCTCTTCCTTCTCCAGGAGGGAGTAAGAGGATTCTAAGGTTCTCTGCCTGCTCCAAGAGGGAGTAAAAGGATTCCAAGTTTCTCTGCCTACTCTAGGAGGGAGTAAAAGGATTCAAGGTATTCTTCCTCACTAGGTTAGTGGAAAGATTTTGTATGGGCTTCTAGGCATTGCTGTGGGGGCAAAAGGAGAGTCACTACTTTTAGTGCAATACCTAGAAAAGACGTTTTTAAGGGGTGGGCGTAGGTCAAGTTAACTGAACCACTATAATTCTGGTGTGTTCTTTCTACTTTACATTTTTGCTTTTAATTTTCATATTTTTTTGTGATTTGTTCTATGTTTGAAATCTTTGATTTTTATTATTGCGAAACTAATATGCTTCCGCATCAAGGGGTTTTAATTTTTTGTTTGTTAAAGAATTTTTTAAAATAACCAATTCACCCCCCTCTTGGTTAACCTCGGGCTAGTTCTCAGAGGTTTAACAACCTTTATGAACTTTCAGACTTATTATTTAGTGTTTATTTATATGTTTTATTATAGTGCATGTGAACTTATTATCATTCAATTGGTAGGCATATTTATTCCAAATTTAGTGTTTGCTAGTTCTTATGTAATTTGTTCTATTATTTATATTTAAGTTAAGTTTCTTTATGCTTAACTATTGAGTAATATTCTCTATACAGTGCGTACACTTTGATTGCTTATTTAACAAGAATAAAAATAATAATTAAAAATTATGTAAAATTAAGTTTATAATATAACCTTAGCAGATAGTTTAAATGAACATTGTATAATAATTCATAATTTGAAAAGCTTAATAATTAATCAATATAGATCACTGAAGTTATTGGCCTATGTTGAATTTAGAAATTATACACTAATACATTGAATACTGAATTGAAGAATGAGTAATTGAGTTTAGGGAAAAGAAGTGGGTAGAATAAATTTGGAAGATCATAATAAACTTAAATATGGAATTAGTGACCTTATTAAATTCTTATATTAAATCAATCAGGGTTGCAAGCAGATGAAAGCAAAAAAATTGATATCCAAAATTATAAAATATGTACAACATAAGTATGAAAAAGTGAAAAACATGAAAAATCATAAAAAAGATACGAAAAAAGAAAAAGATGTGCATTCAAATTTTTGTATTTGTTTAAGCTCAAGTCCAAAAGCATAATACGTAAATAAAATAGGTAAGGTAAGTGAACTAATACATATGATTGTGCACTTATGAACTTCTAATTTAACTATAAACATAATTCCTAAGCAATATATTACTTATTTCTAAAATCAGAAGTCACTTTTCACATACACTCATAGTTGCTTGGTTAAATACAAGTACTAGCAAGGGTAACTAATTGGGATAATCATTATGGCCTTTCAAATTAGAGTTACAACTTTATTCATTCCAAAATACTTGTAGACTATGATGTATTTTCTTAAATTTTTGTAATTTTAAATTATCAATTTTTAGCTTTGGCTATTAAGTTATTCAATTGGTGATTTCACCATTTCTTGAGAATAAACATGCATCTATATTAGGGGAAATTTGTTAAATGTAAATTATGTACTATTTATTATATTTAAATTCAATTAATATGTGTTTTTTTAGTTATGTTTGTGAAGGAATTGTTTAGGAAAAGACAAAAATTACCAAGTACTAAACAAGCACCACAACCCCTACATATTTTATGCTGTAACATTAGCATCTATAATGCCCCAGCACCTACTTTAGACATTAGTTGGCCTCTCTAAAATTTTAAGAAGTGGTGTCAAGGCCAGTGGCGTAGTGCATCACAACATTGTTGCTCCAAAAATTAGCACCATAACATTAGAATCTTGGGAATTTAAATGTCGGAGCACCAATCATCACCATTATGTAGTGCCAGATTAATTTTTCAAAATCCGCAATGCTGAATTTTTTACAGCACCATGGTAGAGTAATTTATAAAATGAGGAGCCACATTGAATCAACCAAAAGATATGCCCGTTCGACTAATAGTCATGTTAGGTCAGCCTAGCGCCCTAGCAAAGTAAACATTAAAACATGAAAGGGTTAGTTCTTATTATACTACCATGGAACCACCATGTCGAGCACGTGATGCCTAAGTCTATTCCTACCCTTGTATAAATGGTTTTTTCAATTCTTTTGTTTAGAGAGTTCAGTCATTCTAAGTGGAGTATTATACTTTTTAAGTGTCATCCTCTTGTTTTCCCTTAAAGTAAAGTCTAAGGGAGGCTAAGGAAATGCTAGATACTTTCAATTGGAAATCTTAGCATGTATTATGTAAGTAATTCTAATATTTGCGGAAAGAGTGTGGAGAATATAAATTGATCCTTCCAGGTGACATTTATCTTTGCTAATTCTTATGTATCTTTTTCTTATATGAATGAAATGAACATGAATTGGCTTTTTATGTTTTCTATATTTTGTTAAATCTCTAAGTTTTGGGCGATTGATGTAAATGCATAGCAAGTACTAATGTAGAATCTTATGCATTGAATTAGGTTAGAGATGTTTTAATATCTCTCATTCTTAATTTAATGCATATAATTGACATATATGTAGTTAATATCTAGTGTGATAAATAACCTCGATGGAGAAATATTTAAATAAATAAGAGTATTAAAATGGAATGTTGGCATACCTAGACATAAGATTTTAAAAGTTTTAGGTTCTATGGAGATAATATAATTGTAGGAAGGTCGTAAACCTCCCTTTTCACCCCTACAAGCTCAATAGAGATTTAGGGATGCATATGCTCTGATTTATATCAAAAATTAAGAGTCTTAATAAGAAAATTATATTATTTTGCATTCATTGGTCCAAAATGCTATATTATCATTACTATCAAATTTTATTACATTATCCATTAAGTGGCAAAATCTCAAAAACATCCATTTTACATTGTTTGATTAAAAAGTGTTGTTTTGAAAAAGGTTAATTATCTTTGGGTGATTTAATTTGTTGAATTTTAATTTTCAAATTGAACGCATCATTTTGAATGATATATCGTCTCAAGAGACGAGCATACCATTCCTTAATGGGTTCAATTTACAGGATTAAAACTTCATCCTGATTATCATCACTACAGGAAAATCTCCGATTACCGACGAAATTTCCGGCGAACTTCCGGCGAAAAAATTTCCGGCGGATTTTCCGGCGGATTTCCGTCGGATTACTTAGAAAATTTTTCTGACACATTTTAAGCGACTTTTCCGGCAGATTTGTTTCCGTTGGAATTTCCGGCGGACTTTCCAGCAGAATTTCCGACGGAAGATAAAAATTTCTGAAAAAATATCTTATTCTAATTATTAATTAAATAATAAATTTAAATTATTTAATTTTAATTGTAAAATTCTGCCGGTTTTAATATAAATAAATTAATTTATCAAATTAATCACATTTGCAAAACTGGTATAGTGGTTGGCTTGGCGCGAGTGGCTGTGCACGAAGGTGAGGTCCTAGGATCGAATCTCAGGGAGGACAGGCGCGCTGGGAGCGGGTCCGCGGGAGAGCGGGCGGGCTGGCGGGAGCTAGTCCGCGGGCGGGCTGGCGGGAGCGGGGGCGGGTCCGCAGGCGGGCTGGCGGGAGCGGGAGCGGGTCCGCGGGCGGGCTGGCGGGGGCGGGTCCGCGGGCGGGCTGGCCGGAGCGGGAGTGGGGGCCTGGCAGGAGCGGGTCCATGGGCTATCCGGTCCAAATTTTTTTTTTTTAATTCTGTATTCCGGCGGATAGGTTCCGCTAGACAAATTTTCCGGCGGAAAAATTTCGCTGGAAATAAATTTCCGGCGGATTTAGTCTGCCGGAAACATTTTCCGACGCACGATTTATCGTAGGATTAATTTTCGCCGAAAATTTGCCGGAAAATTTTGAAATCCGCCGGAACCTTCAGAAATTTCCGCCGGAAATTCCGCCAGAAATTTGTAAGTTTCCTGTAGTGCGTAGTTAAATTTGAGCAAGAACTACATATGACCCTGGAGAGTCAAAATGATTGTTCACTCAGATATTTAATTATGATAATTTGGATAAGTTATTATTAATTTCATAATCAAAGTTATAATAATAATTGATATTTCTTTCTAAGAAAAGAAGATATCAATTAATATTGCTCATTTGAAAATGATGATAATGATTGTTGATTTTGAATTATATTTTTTGCAAAGATAATCAATTAAGGTTTTGAAAAATTAATTTTGAAAATTGATCTTGGTTTCTAAATCTCTTATGAGTGTAAGCCCTCATAGTTAATTACATCATAGGAAACAAAAATTTCCTATGAATACTCTCGATTAAATAATGGTAAAAATTTTATTTTAAGATTTCAAAATTTGTTATCAAAGGGAGTAAGGATTGGAAATTCAATAAGGATTAGATTAAGGTGAGCATTTATTTTTGGAGGTTAAAAGAAGAAAGGTAGGAGATATTTTAAGATTCTGAATAGCTTCAGAAACATCTTGACCTATCTTAAGTGTTGGGCTTGACTTTTAATTGAAAGAGTTTTTTTTATTTGAATTATAATTTTATTAGAAGGTTGGGATTCAATTCCTAGAAGTTGAGGTCTTATAGCCTGAGCCTACCTAAGAACCTAAGTCTAAGTTTGGTACTGAAAATCAGTAACCTGAACCTAGCTAATGAGTGAAAATCTGGACTTACCCCGACCTGGATTGGGGAGCCAGCTAACCACCTAAACATCTTAAAACCATGAATCTAATCTTTTATATGAGAGTGATAAGGATGTTTGGTTATGTTAAGTTTTTGAGAATAGGGTTGACATCTAGAATATTCCTTAATTTGGCCCCTTTGACTTATGTTGGGTAATATGAAACTCAAAGTAAATATTATTAAAGTTTTAACTCATTTTAATTTATTTTTAATGTAATGCATGCTAGTTGACTCAACAAATACTTAAATGAAATATGAAGCAATTTTAAGAAGGCTTAAAAATATATTTTTTCTAAAACATTACACAGATTCCTCTTGATAGATCTACACCCTCATTTGCCATGTGGTCTGCATAAAACCATAGGTAGGGAGGTGCCTAACAAAGGAAAGAAAATACAACATGTTATGAGAATTGCCGGCGGTCCCGAGCTTACTTCTTAAGAGGGTAAGAATTACTATCTTGGCTAAAAATTTTGTTTTTGTTTAAGTAGAATAATTTTAACATTCCCTCACGAGCCTCCAATCGGGTTCCAGGCTAAAAAAAATTGACATACCAGATCGCCAAAAAACTATTAAAAATATGCAATCCTATTTCACAAATCAACATATCAATTATTAACTAGATCAATTAATATTCAAATTAAAAGTCGATGTGGCAAGTGCCACTTAATATTACAACCTGGGCTCTGCAGAAAGTAAAGTGGTCGGGTAACACTAATAACAACCCAGATTGTACTCCTAAGGCTCAAGTGAATTTGAGAATGAGATTCTTATTGATCTCCACTTCTTCATCCTTTTGTGAACTTCTTGGATTTGTTAGGTCTGGATATCCAAATGAAAAGAAACTCCCCCTCAAAAGGGGTATTTTTTTTTCCTTTGGATATTTAAAACTATCCTGACTTAGTCTTCCAAATGGAGAAGAACTCTCCCCTAAGGGATGTTCTCTCTTCTTTGGAATCTAAGTTGGATACTTATATATCCCTCTCAAATGTAACTTTGATTTACAACTCAATAAGTTTGAATTACATTTAATGAAAATTAAAAAGCTAGACTTAAACAACCTGTAGGGTTATCCTAAGCAATTATATTTAAATCATCCAAAGTAGTTAATATAATGAAATTTAAAATGCTCAAACTAGCCACACTTGGCTATGCTCTTTGAAATTTTAAAGGAGGACTTAGCATTCTAGAGCACCTGCAGAAATTTAATTAATTTAAATTTAACTTTGCCCACTTTAATTTTAATACCCTGTATGAGCATAGCCATCTGTATAAGATTGCATCAGCATTTAAATTACCCCTAACCTAAAGGTAAATCGAACACCCATCAATTACATCATAGAGCGCAAAAATTAAATAAATAAATAATCAATCTAAACTAGCGACCAGCATGTAGTATAAATCACAAAAAACCCAACATAGAGCAAAAAGTAAACACCTGCCTAACCTAAGACTAATGCTGGTTGTCCTAGCAAACTATCTAAAGTGTGTGGGGTAGGCCGTGTGACTGAGGTAGATCCTAAACTAGGTTATTTTTTAAAGTTTTCTAAAGTTTAAGTTTGTTAAAGGCCAAAGGAAAGATTCAAGTTAAAAGTTAAGTATTAATGTGTTACAATTTAATTTAAGATAGATTTTAAAGGTTAATTGATTGAATAAGTTTAATTAAAGAAAAATTAGCAATCAATAAATTTTAAATAAATTTGTTAGTGGCTTATTTTAAAGATTAAAGTAATTTATATTTTCCATCAATCAGTTCGTGGCGTTGTGCCACCAGGCTCGAGGAACCATACCTCCTTAGGATACTTAGCCCCGTAGCCCGGAGTAGTTCATCCTAAAAATCATGTTGATGTAGTTAGATTAAAGATTTTAATTTGGTTAAATAATTAATAAAGATTTCATTTAAAGTTTTACACTCCATTGAATTCGTTTATGGCGTTGTGCCACCAGGCTCGAGGAATTAGGCCTTCTCAGGACACTTAGCCCTGCAACTTAGATTAGTCCATCCTAAAAACTTCATCTTTGGAGTGGTTGTTATGTACTAAAGGGTTGGTTGATTATTTAATTAATCAAATTTATAATTTCTGGAATTTTGGTTGATTATTGAATATTTTGGAATTATTTTAATTATTTAAATATATTAATTAAAGGGGTCAAAAAGTAACTTTTTGATTAAGGTTGATTTATAGATTTTTGATATTTTCCTCAAATACTAGACCTAAACATGAGTAATTAAACTTTAAGTTTGCTAGAATTAGATTTTTCTATAATTAGTTATGAATTTTTGAAGTTTCAGTTAAATTTTGAATTAAAGTTGACCAAAAAGTTAACTTTTTGATTTTAAGTGATTTTTATTGATTTTATATTTTAAATAAATATTAGATTTTACATCGAGTACAATTCCTTCGAGTTTGTTTAAATTGGAGTTTTTAACATTTAGTTATGATTTTTCTAAGTTATAGTATTTATTTGAATTAGTTAATTGGTTTAATTAAGAGCCTTTTAATGAATTTGCTCCAAATGAACTCCCAACTCCTGGAAATCAACTCCAAAGGTCAGGAAAGACCTAGGGAGAAATTTCAAAGTGTCTTGGAATTTTATGGAATTTTTAATTATATTAAATTAATTAAATTTTAATTTTTATTTAAAATTAAATTATTCTCAAATTAAAGTGATTTTAATTTTCTTTGATTAAGGATTGAATTCTATTTGATTTGATATATTATTTGAAATTTTTTTATTTAATTTGAATTAATGATGATTTTTCAAAATTTGGTTAATTAATGAATTTTTTAACTTATTTACTTAAGAAGGTTTTGATTATTTTGATCCAAACTCATCCTAAACTACATGAAATCACTTCCAAAGTTTAGTAATGACCCATGGTAGTGTTTTTAGGTGTTTAAAATTTATTTGGCATTTTAAATATTTTTTAATTATTTTATAGAATTAGTTATTAATTTTTACTAAAACTTAAATTAAAGTTAAATTATAAGTCCAATAATGGAAAATTTATTTTTCTTAAATAGAGGATCACATTATGGTTAGTTTGATATATTATTTGTATTTTTTTAATTTAATTTTGATTTATTACATTTTTTTGAATTTTTTGGGTCCTAAGAAAAGCCTGAATTATGACTTGGTTAATTTTTTTACCTAATAACCTCCAAATCAAGTTAAATTTAGACTTAAGGTATAAAACGTCACTAAGTTCAATGTTCTGAAGTTTTATCTCTATTGGATGTGTATACAATTTCCTATAAATTTTCTAAGTTAACTAGACCTTTTCTTAATTATTTTTCCTAGGTGTCTCTAGTGTTCAAATGTGTTTGAAATTTAGGTCACCTTACCCTGGGACATGCAAGCATACCACAACAATCAAATAACCTAATTTTATCAATTTAGAGAATTATGAATTTTCAAAGTTTTGGGTTCAAAATGGACCCATTAGTTTGTAAATTCATCCCATAGTAAACCCTTGAGCATCTTGACTTTGGAAAAATGTTATGAACAACTAAGATGCTAAAAAACATTTCACCAAAATTTGATTTTAATTTAACCACAGGATTATGAGAAAATTATTAAAAATGAATTTCAAACCATCTCAAATAGCTCATAATCTAGTCAACAAAACACTTTGATTTTAATTTTACTAAATCATAGGGCTCAAATCCTTTCCAATGAGTCCATGAATATTAAATTGGGTGAAAATATGGATTTTTAATAAATTTTAGAAGTTTCTGGGCATTTAATTGACTTTTCTAATTCTGCCACGTTAAAAGGTGACACGTGTCCTCGGATGCAGAACTAAAATCATGATGTGGTTTTGATTAAACCACGTCAGCGACAGATCTTGGCTATCAGATTTGATCTGGATGTGATCGGACGACCTAGGGCATGCCATGCCTCTCCTGTAGTTTAAATTAGCCCACGTTCGAAACCAGGGGAAGTCGCATGGTCTGGGGGGGCAACGTGGTAGCAGCAGAGCCATTTGATCTCACCTAAGAAAGGATCAGACAGCTCTGATTCATTTAGATGAATTCAATTCAATTTGAACTAGAAAATTCAAACACCCATAACTTTCAAAATGCTCATTCAAATTCAATAAAATTTGAAACATAGACTCATGGTAGTCCAATCTTCCAATAGCTTAAGTTTGGAGGCTTTATGTAATGTAGATCATTTACAGTTTCAAATCAAAGTTTTAAAGAAAGATTGAGATAACTTGCAATCCTGTGGATTGATTTGGGTGTTCTTAGGCTTGTTGGAAAGGTATTTGGCTCCTCTACAACCTTTTTTAAGGGTCTAAGAGCTTTTGACGGCTGGATCCAATTCTACTATAGAAATTATCCTTTCTCTCTCTTTCTCTCTCTCTCTCTCTCTCTCTCTTCTTAAATTAGGCTCTCAAGCTTTTCAACAACCATTTAGATGGCTGGGGGGCTTTGTTTATAGATGGAGAAGATGGGGGAGAGTTGGAGTTGGATAGATATTACTGGAATTAAAGATTTTGGATGTAGGGAATATAGCCAAGTTTTTTGAGTTAAATGGGAATTATCTTCCCACTCTAATGATTACATGCTCTTCATTGAGAGAGAGAGAGAGAGAGAGAGAGAGAGAGAGAGAGAGAGAGAGAGAGAGAGAGAGAGAGAGAGAGAGAGAGAAGAAGAAGCTTAGGATAGTGTTAAATATCTATTCTAGCCACCAAAATGCATGAGAGTTTGGATTTATTAGGATGATTTGGCTTGCCAAGGTGGCAAAGCCACATAAGCACGTAATTTGACTTAGTTGACTACTTTGACTAGTCAACTAAGCCTTTTACTGATGAGATGGTAGTCAAATGTTCATGATAATTGGTTGGAGCAGTCTTGAGGAGGCTTAAGGCTATGGAATGAGATCTTGAATATACACATATATTTGAAAAGAAGTTTGACCAAATCTAGCTGATTGACTTGGTGATTTAGTCAAGCTAGCTAGGGTTTAATACAAAATAAAATTTGGAAATTTTTGGACCATAATTGGGATAGCTTTTGGAATAAATTTGATGGTTCAAATGGATTGATTTAGTCATAGGGCTTGATTTGGCCCATTTTGAAAGTTCGATAAGGATGTTAAGCCCTGATGAACTAGTCCCGAGGCTAACCAAGAGGGGGGGTGAATTGGTTATTTAAAAAATACGAGAGCAACAGTAAAAAATCTCTTCGATGATTTGCAGCGGAAATAAGTAAAACACACAAATAAAAAGATCAACTACAGATTTCACCCAAGCAGTTAATAACAGAAAACTAAAGTGCAGAAAGTAATCAGAAAGAACACACCAAATTTTTATAGTGGTTCGGTCAACTTGACCTATGTCCTCTCCCCAGAGCCTCCCCTCTGGGTATTGCGCTAACTCAAAGTGTCTCTCCTTTTGCTCCCACAGCAAGGCGGAGAAGCCTGTACAAAAACTCCTTTTCACCGACACGGTGAGACAGAGAACCTAACCTCCTTTCGCTTCCTCCTAAAGCAGGCAGAGAACCTTAGACTCCTTTTGCTTCCTCCTGAAGCAGGCAGAGAACCTGAACTCCTTTTTTTTCCTCCTGAAGCGGGCAAAGAACTCGGATCTTCTTGCCGACGATCCTTCCAAGAGACAACAACAAGACCAGAGACGACGAGCGAAGAAGATGACTCTGATCCTTGCTTGGAGCAACCATTGTGAATCCCTCACAAACTCCCCCTCACTAGATCCTCTCTCTCTCTCTCTCCCAAACTCTCTCTCTCTCTCTCTAGGGTTTCTCTGGAAAGGAAAGTGGTAAAAGATTTTTCTTGTTTGAAGAAAAATATCTTTTAAAGGAGGGCTCTAAAATTACCCTAAATCTTAACTGGTTGGCAAGAATCATCCAGGATGATATAAATATCATCCTGTACGATTAGTTCAAAATTAGCTGTTTCAGCATGGATGTTCTAGCTCTTCTGGACGATCAGTAGAAAAGATTGTTCCGATCGTCCCGTACGATTCTACGATCGTCTGGGATGATTAGTGTAAATCCAGGAATTTTATCCAGAAGACCGCTATGGTCATCCAGAGGAACTTGTGTTGGACGATCCAAAAATAACTTGATCATCCAGGATGATACGGATATCATCCGGTACGATTAGTTCAAAAAAGGCCAAAATTGTCCTGATGATCGCTCTGGACGTACAGCTGAAACACACTAGACGATCCTGATCATCCCGGACGATCTTGCAATCGTCCCGGATGATATGATCATATCAATTAAATATTAATTACTTTCCTTAATTACCAGACTAATTTAGGCATGATTATACTGGATCATCCAGGATGATACATTATTGTCCGGGATGATCAGTCCAAATATCTAAAAATAAAACTTGCCTAACTTGATCTAGCGGTTGAGAATTTTTGATTTGAGTATATCATCTTGTACGATGTATGTATCGTCTAGGACGATCTGCTTAATCAGACACACTTAACTTGGTCACCCTAATTAGGGTTTCTATTTTTACTTGATCATCCTGGACGATGTGAATATGTTCTAGGATGATCTAAAGAAAAATTGAACAGAAACTCTAATTCACTCAAGGTCTCCCTCTGAGTGTGTGTGTGCAAGGTTACTTAGCCAGGGGATCAGTTACATTACAATTGACTCAAGAAAAGGAAAACAGTATGTTTGGACATACTTGGACTCGATCTTAAGTTGGCTTGAGTTGCTCTTAATCTTTTGTACCTGAAATGGGTTAGCCAAGTATAACACAATAGAAACATGTTTGTCATCATCAAAATCAGATTTATAACAATCTTCCCCTTTTTGATGATGGCAAATATTTATGCAGTAGTTTAAAATAAAAAAACTAGGAGTCAACCAACGCACATCAAAAAAATAAATTTCATTGAACAATTAGAGCAGTATAGGAAAACAACTATAGATGACATAAACACTACAAGACAAGATCAATGCATAAACTAAAAAACTACTAATGACTCCCCCTTTTGACATCATAAAAAGGAGGAGGACACCAAATAGTTAAACCTATAGAATTCCAAAAATGCAAGACTTACTACTCTCCTTTTTTTTTATCAGCTCTAGTAAAAGGAATTTTCCCTTGATTTTAAATCCAAAAACAATAAGAAGATGATTGACAGTGCTGAAATCCAGAAAAAGTTGGAAAATTGACTTTCGTAACTCCCACCTCGGACACCTTATAGATGCAAATTCCTTTCAAAATAAAAATCCAATTCAGAAGACAAGAAATTAGATTTGAAAAGAGATCCTTTCAAGCCTCGTTCCAGAAAAATATCTAATATAATAGTATTACAAAGTAATAAACCAGAAATCAAGATTTTCAAACACAAGCTTTTGAAAATATTAAGTGGCGTATAGATTTTTCTAAGACATTTAACGATCTAAAAAGGAAGAAAGCTTAGTTGGGCTCATTTTGTGCCTCTTTTCCAATTAGTTTGGCGCTTTGCGCATCTTTTGATTTTTGATACACTTTGTGTATCTTTTAGTTTGGCGACATTTCACATCTTTTTAGCTTTGGACTCATTTTATGTCTCCTTTTTTTTCAATTTATTTGGTGCACTGCGCATCTTTTGTAAGCTTTCTCCCTTTCAAAATCATTAAAGGATCTCAGCTGTAAAATTACCTTCCAGACATAAGAGATGCCAAAGCTTACTCTCTACAATAAGAAAGAGTAATTCATAAAATAAAAATCATACATCGTATGATAAGTGTAATCACTTGGTTTAGAAAATCATAATAATGACTCAAGACTTTGAAAAATACTATTCATGTGAGATAGATTACTGCAGGAAGATAAAATAAATCTCTATTTCAAAAACCAACTTTTTAATTTTGAAGAAGATTTTTATCCAAAAGAAACAATACACCAGTAAAGGAGTTAGAGGAAGAGAAACAATCTTCAATGTTTCTTCCCTTTAATAGATCCAGTGGAATCAATTACTGCTTACAAGCTTCCAAATAAAAATAAGGCAAAACTCTTAGTCAGAAATCCTTTTTTTTTTCTTTTTTTTTTCAACAGTAGTGAGCAGTGATTTAATTTTGAAAGGAATAAAATAGTAAATCAAAAAGCAAGTAGGAAATCGCATCAAGTTAAATACTCAGATCAACCTAATAAGACTAAAATGAAAATCAGCAGACAAATAAAAATTAACAGAAAATGGATAATCAAATTAAACAACTAACTAACAGAAACAGAAAGAAAAGTAGACACATTAGAAATCAGAAGTCATCAAAATCATGCATTTATATCAATCACACCTAATCTGGTCCTCAAAATGCTAAATGAGTCAAAGGCCAGTGGTTTAGTAAATATGTCAGCCAGCTGATTTTAAGTTGCTACATAATGTAGCTCAATGTCCCCTTTTGTAACATGGTCCTTAATGAAGTGATGCCTTATATCAATGTGTTTAGTTCTAGCATGTTGGATTGGATTTGTAGAGATGCAGATGGCACTATTATTATCACACAGAACAAAAATTGTGCCCATAGGTAATCCTAAATCCAAGATTTGTTGCTTCAACCAAAGAACTTGGGCCACACAACTTCCTAAGGCAATATACTCAGCGTCAACAGTGGAAAGTGCAACTGAGTTCTATTTTCTACTGGACCAGGAGACTAAAGACTATCCTATGAATTGATAAGTTCCAGAAGTGCTCTTTCTATCAACCCTACACCTTGCAAAGTCAGAATCAGAATATCTAATAATCTCAAAAGAGGTGATGTGCCTAGGGTACCAGATTCCTAGGTTTGGGGTCCCTAAAAGATACCTAAGAATTCTCTTAATAGCAGCCAGGTGGGACTCTTTAGGATCAGCCTGAAACCTAGCACAAAGATAAATACTAAACATAATATCAGGTCGGCTAGCAGTCAGGTAAAGCAGTGATCTAATTATACCTCTATACTTCTTCTGATCAATAATTTTTCCACTTGATTCCTTATCTAACTGAACAGAGGAGCTTATGGGAGTGTTGATTGGCTTGGCTTTTTCCAATTCATATTTCTTCAAGATATCCTTAGTGTATTTAGATTGATTGAGAAAGGTTCCATGATCCATTTGCCTTATGCTAAACCCAAAAAAGTAGGACAACTCTCCCATCATACTCATCTCAAACTCCTTACTCATTATTTTAGAAAACTCATCACATAAATATTTATCTGAAGATCCAAAAATTACATCATTAACATAGATCTAGACAATGAGTAAGTCATCCCCTATTCTCCTCAAAAAAGAGTGGTGTCTACGCTCCCCTTAACAAACTCTCTTTCTAACAGGAATGTGCTAAGCCTCTCATACCAAGCTATGGGTGCTTGTTTCAATCCATATAAGACCTTTTTTAATTTGTAAACATGATTGGGATATTGGGAACTCTCAAAACCTGGGGGTTGTTCTACAAAAATATCCTCTTTTATTACCCCATTTAAAAAGGCACTCTTAACATCCATTTGAAACAGCTAAAATCCCTTATAACAAGCAAATGCTAGTAGCACTCTAATGGCTTCGAATCTAGCTACAGGGGCAAAGGTCTCCTTAAAATCAATCCCTTCAATCTGATTATACCCCTTAGCCACCAATCTTGCCTTATTCCTAACCACCACACCATAATCATTCATCTTATTCTTAAAGACCCACTTGGTTCCCATAATACTTTGATTTCTAGGTCTTTCTACGAACTCTCAAACATCATTCCTTACAAATTGATTCAATTCTTCTTGGATACCTAAGATCCAAAACTCATCAGAAAAGGCTTGATTGATGTTGGTGGGTTTAGTCATTGAGATAAAGGCAGAGTGGTTTACTTCCTTCCTAAGTCCATGCCTAGTCCTAACACCTTCAGATGGGTCTCCTAAGATCAGTTCTTTAGGATGACTCGAAGAATATCTCCAATCTCTAGGCAAAGCGGTTTGAGGTTCTGCCCTTTCCTCCAGATTTATATTTCCAACCCCTTGGGTAATCTCCTCTACCTCTTCTTCTTCCTCAACTCTAGTCACCTTAGGATCAGATTCATCAAACACCATATGAGTTGTCTCTTCCACCACCAAATTCCTCTTATTAAACACCCTAAAGGATTTCCCCATACTAGAATAGCCTAATAACACTCCTTTATCAGATTTGTCCAGGTATCACATGCTCTCACAAGGTCTTGTGTGAGAGCACACCTACAAAATCATCAAACGTTTGATTTAGGAACCCAAACAGGTTTGGGTCCTACTTATGAAAAGAAGAATGCAATGCATGTGTGCTGTGCTATGAAACAGGTATTTTGGACCTCCACACCCAATGTGTACTACAGTGAACAGTGCATGTGTGGGAGATATGTCCTAGCATGCCACATGAAAAATATCTAACACCAGGAAAAGTGTTAACTAATCTACATGGGTGATAGTGCCTCTTCCTAGGTGTGTATGAAATATGCTTTGATGATTTTGAACCAGATTATACAAAAGGTGGAGGTGCATAAAACTGTGCAAACGTAGGAGGTGTTTCATGTTTCTCAAAAGCACTGATCTTAACTTTCAAAAATTCATTTTCTTTCTTTAAACTTGCAATTTCAAATTTCAAAGCACCATTGCTACTCTCCACTTCACATGCCAGATTGTCTAATTCTTTGAAAGCTTTCTCTAAATCAACATGCATGGTTTTCAGTAAATCATGCACAATAGTCAGATCAGAATATTTTTTGTTCAATTCATCAAACTCATCAAGTAAAGACATGTGATTGCTATCAAGTGTGGAATGATCTTTAACTATCGAATCATGCTCTTTTTGTAAATTCAGAAGTTCTAGTTTTAGGCTAGCATGAGTTTTCTTAAGCTTCCTATACGATGCATGAATTTTTTTAGATATTTCAAATAATTGATCGTAAGTAAGCTCACATACCTCTTCCTGGTCAGACTGACCAGGATGATCATCAGCCATCAGACACAAATTTGTTTCCTCCTCTTCAGCTTCAGTCTCAGAAGAGTCGGATGTAGAATCTGCCCAGAATGCCTTCTGAATCCGCTTCTTGTCCTTCCTGAACTTGTGTTTCTCCTCACCCTTCTCCTTGCTTGGGTGAGCTTTAAGTGTAGGAAAATCAGCCTTAATGTGTCTAGGCTTCCTGCATTCAAAACAGACAGTGTCAGATGAACCTTTAAAATTCTTGCTGGACTTACCCTTGTTCCACTTCTGAAACTTCTTGTGTTTCTTCCTTAGAAAGCTTTTGAATTGCCTAGTGATTAAGGCAACATCATCGCTATCAGACTCGGAAGAACTAGTATCACTCTCGTTGTCCTTCAGTGCCACTATTTTCTCCTTCTTCTTTTCACCTACATCAAGCTGCCTTTGGTTCACCCCTTGCTCGTAAGCAATGAGTGATCCATGTAAGCTATCAATAGGGTAAGTATTCAAATTTTTAGATTTAGTGATTACAGTTATCTTAGCATCATACGAAGAAGGCAAACATCTAAGAATTTTGTTCACTCTTTCATAGTTTGTAAGTTCTCTTCCTAAGGCATGCAAAGAAGTGATAATTTGAGTGAATCTCGTATACATTTCAGAAATGGTTTCAGTAGGTTTCATGCAAAAAAGTTCGTAGTCATGAAGCAAAATGTTTAACCTAGACTGTTTGACTTCAGTTGTACCCTCGTAAGTGATGCACAATCTATCCCAAATCTCTTTACCAGTCGTACAAGTAGAGACACGCATATAATCTTCAGATTTTAAAGCACAGAAAAAGCAGTTCAAACATTTGGCATTCAATTATGCTAAATCACAATCATCAAAAGTCCAATCAGTAAAGGGCAGTTTAGTTTTAACATTGTTAATCAATCTAAAAGGCGGCTCGTAGCCATCCTTAATAAGCATCTACATACGATAATAAATTGATTAAAGAAAAGTGGACATGCAAGTTTTCCAAAAATTAAAAGGTATGTTTTCAAACAATGGTGGTCATGTAATTGAATAACTTTCAGCAGTATTATGATTGCCAAAGTTTGCCATGGATCAAATTTAAAAGTTTTTTAAAACTAGATTTTATGAATCCCGCTCTTATACCACTTGAAAGTTTGATAGGGATGTTAAGCCCTGATGAACTAGTCCCGAGGCTAACCAAGAGGGGGGGGGTGAATTGGTTATTTAAAAAATTCGAGAGCAACAGTAAAAAATCTCTTCAATGATTAGCAGCGAAATAAGTAAACACACACAAATGAAAAGACCAACTACAGATTTCACCCAAGCAGTTAATAACAGAAAACTAAAGAGCAAAAAGTAATCAGAAAGAACACACCAAATTTTTATAGTGGTTCGGTCAGCTTGACCTATGTCCTATCCTTGGAGCCTCCCCTCCGGGTATTGCACTAGTTCAAAGTGTCTTTCCTTTTGCTCCCACAGCAAGGAGGAGAAGCCTGTACAAAAACTCCTTTTCACCGACACGGTGAGGCAGAGAACCTAACCTCCTTTTACTTCCTCTTGAAGCAAGCAGAGAAACTCAGACTCCTTTCACTTCCTCCTGAAGCAGGCAGGGAACCTGAACTCCTTTTGCTTCCTTCTAAAGCAGGCAGAGAACCCGAATCTTCTTGCCTATGATCCTTCCAAGAGACAACGACAAGACCAGAGACGACGAGTGAAGAAGACGTGTCTGATCCTTTCTTGGAGTAACCTTTATGAATCCCTCACAAACTCCCCCTGAGAAGATCCTCTCCCTCTCTCTCCGAAACTCCCTCTCTCTGTCTAGGGTTTCTCTGGAAAGGAAAGTGGTAAAAGATTTTTCTTGTTTGAAGAAAAATATCTTTTAAAGGAGGGCTGTAAAATTACCCTAAATCTCAACTAGGCGGTAAGAATCATCAAGGACAATCTAAATATCATCCTGTATGATTAGTTTAAAATCAGCTATTTAAGCCTGGACATTCTGGCTCTTCTGGACGATTAGTAAAAAAGATTGTTCTGATCGTCCCGTACGATTTTGCGATCGTCCGGGATGATTAGTGTAAATTTAGGAATTTCGTCCAGAAGACCGCTCTGGTCGTCCAGAGGAACTTGTGTTGGACGATCCAAAAATGACTTGATCGTCCAGGATGATACGAATATCGTCCGGTATGATTAGTTCAAAAGGGCCAAATTCATCCTGATGACTGCTCTGGATGTACAGCTGAAACACACTAGATGATCCTAATAATCCCGGATGATCTAGCGATCGTCCTGGATGATCTAGCGATCATCCTGGATGATATAATCATATGAATTAAATATTAATTACTTTTCTTAATTACCAGACTAATTTAGGCATGATTGTACTGGATCATCCAGGATGATACAGTATCATCCGGGATGATTAGTCCAAATATCTAAACATAAAACTTGGCTAACTTGATCTGGCGGCTGAGAATTTCTAATTTGAGCTTATCGTCCTGTATGATGTATGTATCATCCAGGGTGATCTGCTTAATCAGACACGCTTAACTTAGTCGCCCTAGTTAGGTTTCTATTTTTACTTGATAGTCTAGGATGATGCGAATATCGTCCAGGATGATCTGAACAAAAAAAAAATAGAAACTCTAATTCACTCAAGCTCTCCCTCTGAGTGTGTGTGTACAAGGTTACTTAGCTAGGGGATCAATTACATTATAATTGACTCAAGAAAAGGAAAATAGTATATTTGGACATGCTTGGACCTGATCTTGAGTTTGCTTAAGTTGCTCTTGATCTTTTGTACCTGAAATGGGTTAGCCAAGTAAAACACAATAGAAACATGTTTGTCATCATCAAAACTAGATTTATAACATATTTAACCCTTAAAGGGTTTGGTCAACCAGGTTGACCTAGAGCCTGGGTTTGAACTCAATGGATTTGGTTTGATATTTTGAGTCGTTTGGAGGTAGTCCCATGATTTGGAGAGTTCAATTCAGTTAAAATAACTATTTGGACCCTTAAAGGGCATTTAGGTCAACCAGGTTGACCCAGGGGATAATATTAGGTCCAACAGGTTTGTTTCAGTATATGGAGTTGAATGGAACTAGTTCTATCCAAAGATAGAGTCATTTGATTCAAAATGATTGTTCATACCCAAAGGGGTCTTTTGGTTATTTTGGATTGACCTGATCAACCAAGCTTTACCAAGGTCTGGATTTGAGTCTTATACACTCCTAATAATAATTAGAATGCATTGGAAGAGTTTTTGGATTTGATTTGAAAAGGTTCCATTGGAGTTTAGAAGAAAACTCCAAAATTACCCTTTAGGGGCATTTTGTTCATTTTGACTCCTGGTCAACTAAGGGTCAAAATGAATCCACCAAATTGTAGTTTAATGTTCAACATATGATAATCAAGGATTTGGATGTGATCAAAGAGTTTGGAGAAGGTTCCAAGGTCAAAATCCACTGGGTAGTAGGTCTAGTGGCATAGACCATAAATATTTAAAGGTTTTACAGCCTTTAGATTTCAATCCAGTTTCTGGGGTTAGAGACCTTAGATTGAGCTCAAATTTGGAGGGTAGACCCTAGGGACATGCCTAATCAATATTCAATTGATAGATTATGAATTGATGGTCATTTGACTAGGGTTTAAAATGTTTGAAAATTCATTCAAAAGATTTTCCGGATAGGGCCTTTGAACCTTAAATTTTGGTCTAGAAATCTAGATTAATTTGGATTTATCTAAGATCTTGGTAGATTCTAGGGTTTGGATTGGCCCTAGTGACCTCATATAAAAATGAGGTCAACATACATTTACTAGGATAAATCATGCATTTAAATTAATTGGTAATAATTTAATTTCAATTAAGCGAAACACTTTTTAATGGGATCAACACTATTTTCTATCACCTAATTACTTGATTGGCATGTATACTGGCATATTTAGTGGGATTTAATTATTTTTATATCAAAGAAAAGCTAAGCATATTCATATTTCTAAGCTCAAGTCTGACACAAACTAGCTAGCAAACCCCCGCATATGTAACATAGAGTTCAATGCTAGCTACATGGGTGATAATGATTCCTATAGGGCTCTTTAGAACCATGCCTACACTAAATCCTTTTTTATTTGATGCCTACACTAACTCTTATTCAATACTCAGGCTAAAGAGGTTAACAAAGAAGTCAGTGAGTGCTAGAGCTCTAATGGCTTTCATTAATATGTAAGTGTTTTGAAACTTGCTCAATCAACCATTAGATTAGTCTCAGTCTCTTAGAGTGATCAATCTTGGTGCGTCCAACCTAAAGTGGGTTTTCATCAACAACTACAATGGAATGAGCCTAGAAGTATAGTCGAAATCACCTTTCCAAAACCACTAGTATTAATGCAAGTTTTCATAATCAGCTACTTTTTCTTTACTCTTTAATGTTTCTTACTCATATGATACACAAGTTATTTCTTCTTCCGTTCTTCTCTAATAAGCACAAAGCTAATGGAATCCTTTCCCACCCTTAAATAAAGCAATAGATCCTTACATATTTATAGAATTTGGAGTAAGAGCAGTAAGAAGTGGAGGAACTTTAATTTTCAGAAAAGACTTCATAGCCTAGTCCCAAGTGAATTATTTCATACCTTTAAGGAATTTGAAGAATAAAGAGTACCTCATGTCAAGTCATGAGATTAAGATTTAGTTCAATGACTTGCCCAATGAGTCATTACATTTCCTTGTTGATTTAAGTGATCTCATCGCAAAGATCTCCTTCACTTTGTCAGGTTTCACCTTGATCCCTTCAACTATGAGAAGGAAGCCAAAAAAATTCCCTGAACCTATACCAAAAGTACATTAGTGGGTTCAATCACATTTTATACCTTTTGAGGGTGGCAAATATCTCTTTGAGACTTTAATGTGCTTGTTGAGAGACTTAATCTTCATAAGGAGATCGTCCACATACACCTCCACATTTTTTTCCTTTTGACCTTAAAGACTTTATCCATCATCCTCTTATAAGTCGCCCATGTCTTCATTAGGCCTAAGGGCATCCTTTTCTAGAAAAATTGGCCTTCTCTAGTGATGAAGGTGAACTTCTTATAATCTCTTAGGTGTATTTTGATCTAGTAGGGGCCTGAGAAGGCGTCTAGGAAGCCCATTACTGACTAGCCCACTATGAAGCTCATTGCTAAATGTCCCACTACTGATCAATTAGGGATTCTATCCCTAGTAGAGGGAAGCCATCTTTTAGTTATGTTGAGTTTAGGTTAGTTAAGCTCACCCACATCCTGTAATTACTAGTGATCTTTTGCATCATGTTAACATTAAAGATCTAATTTGGATGCTAGACATCATTGTTAAAGTCAGCTTCTACTATCTTTTACACTTTTTTTCCTTATGGGCTTGATAAGTATAGCTATAATCTTACATATCATTTTCTTGATAGGCCAGACATGTTTTCTCACATGTAGCTTATGATAGCTAACTTTTTCATTAACTCTTGGCATCCTTGCTATCATCCAAACAAAAGCATCCAAGTCATCTAATAGAGCTTGGATCAATTTGCTTCAAGGTTCTTCATTGAAGGAAGTGTTAAGTTTGAGAATCCTACTAGACTAGCCTTGATTGTGAGTATCTTGTCAGCAACCTTTGCTTTTTCTAGTCTTTGACCACATTCCACTTCCAGCTATTACACCCTTCTATAGAATTTAACACCCTTCCTACTACTCGTATGTAGCAAGTGTATGATTGGTGAGGCCACCTCTCAGCTTAATTTTTCTTCCTTCCATAAGGAATTCAATAGTGAAGTGGTAGGTGGATATTATGGCTCAAAACCTTCTCACCAAAGGCCTTATAAAGATGGTGTTATAATTCACCAGCATAATGCCCCAAGTAACAGGTAGGGTGAGCAGTTCTTCTATCTCCTTGCACTCACTACAAAAGACGTATAGGGGCCCTAGAGTGTTGTTGAGCTAGGAATCATGCTAGTTCATTTTATCAAAATAGTTGATTTATAGAACTTTCTGCCTTTAATAAAATTGTTAATCTAATAGTTGGCGATTAAGGCATTGAAACCTATAATGATGTTATGCAAGTTCTCTTCTACAAGTTTGTAATCTTTATATAAAGTGACTCGGGTGATGTCCATCATTGGAGCTCATGAGGTGGACACTGAGTTGGCTTCCCCAACTTATATCCTCTTTGCATTTGCTAGCAAGTCAACTCACTCACTGCCCATGATGGAAGATACAGTACTTGTCATATACACTAAGTAAGGAGGAACAAGTTTGTTCCTATTGCAATTTACTGGAACTTATCTTTTGCATTAACAAGGATCGATGAGTACATACTCCTTACATTTTATAACCTTGATAAGCTCCTCCATAAGGATTCCTTAATATTGAGACTCCTTCGTGTCATGGCTTTGATCATTATAAAATGTAGAGTACCTTGAGGTAAAGCTCAACCATAGACACTCGTAGTGGAATCTAACAAGGTTAAGTTAGTAGATGATGGATGAATTCCTTATGATAGGGGTGATTAGTGTGAATGAACTCCTCAACCTTGGAATTAGGGGCCTTGTAATCCTTAATGATGTTGCTTTTAGTGGTGCATTTTGGTACTCAGGGTGACATCAATCTTAGGAAAACTTTGGCCTTCTATCCCTCCTATCCCTAGGATGAATTTTTTCCCTTAAGAATCCTCATTGTTGCTCTCTCTTAAAAGTGAGTTTAAAATGACAAGTGGTGGTGGAAGACTTAGCAATTCTATTGTACTCTTTAGCATTCATAGAACTATTGGCTAGCTCTAATAGTTTAAAAAGATTCTTGTGTGATATAATCCAAGTGCATACTTGAATGGACCTTCTCTTGTTCCTTGGGTTAAGATAGCCAGAATGATTATAGGTTTGATATCCTTCACATCAAGTATCTCTCTTGGAACATCATAATAAAGTTCCTTAATAACTCCCTTGACTCTTATCTCATCTTTAGTAGGGCCCATGAGCTCTTTTACAGCTTCGGGGTGTTGGCAAATTGAGTCCCAAATATTCTTTAAATTCAAAGAATAAGTTGATGTCTCCAACTAAAAAGTGAGTGAACAACGTATACTTTGAATCCTTGAGCATAATGATGAATAAGTAGCATTTGAGGATGTCATTCTCATCTAGCTCGGATGTCATGCAGAGTCAAAAGAATCATTGAGAGTGCTATTCCTATGGACTCACCCTTAGAGTCCACCTAGAACATCTTAAAATTTTTCATTATTTTCTCTTCCATTTTGTGTGAGGTCCTTGTGAGTCATGCAGTTGGCATTCTCCATATTATAGATTGCTCTTACTGGTTCTTTTTATTTAGCAAGGCATATTTTCTTATCAATGGCATCAATCCATGTTCATTGCACCGTGGAGGATATTGAATCAAATTTGCTCATAGATGACAATCTACTTTACTAGTAGAATGATTATGTGAATAGATAAGTATAACCTACATGAGAATGAAGAGCAGAGAGTAGAGTTAAAGAGATAGAAATAAGAGAGAATATAGGAAAATGATCAAAAAGAATTAGATATCTAAAATTGATAGATTTTCCACTATATCAATAATAAAGTATAAGAGTCAAAGGTCCCTCAAAACTAATCCTCATCACCCAATGTTTATAGGGTTTCAAGGGCTATAACATGGTTAAATAAAGAATAAGTAAAAATATAGTTATACACATATCACATATATAATGCTACATACCATCCTCAATATGTGTCACTCCCTAATTGGCTATGGGAGGCTGATGATCCATCTTTGTGTGAGTTGATGGTGCTGAGCGTGTTTAAGGAAAATTTAATAGAGAGTGAGTTTGCTATATTTGTTTAGTTTGAATAAAAACTATAAAAATAGTTATTTTATTGAGTTAACATTAGTAGGAAGTTGCATGTGATTTCCGGTGAGCCTCAAGTTACCATGAGGGAACTTGCAAGTGTGCTAAGAAAATTAAGAGAGGAAGCTATGGTTGATAAGGATAGTGTGAACTAAGGGTCTTACGTAAGATCTTTTTTATAGTTGGGTTTGGTAATGGGATGGTCACTTAGAGAGAGAGAGAGTGGTTGACTAATAGTGTAGTCTAGAAACAAGGTGGGTGCCAATTTTTTGACTCGATGAGGAATCTCAAGGTTGATTTATATCGAGCAAGTTCTTTGATAGACTTGGGTGAGTGATGCCTCTTGATCTACTTAGGGTGAGAATTCCTTTGACTTATAAGCAATTGCTTCTCTCCTAAGATTGCTCAGGCGAGTTCTTCCCATGGGCCCCCTTGAAAGGCAAGTTCCTCTATCGTGACCTACTAGCCACCTACTAAATACCTTAGAAGGCATATGTAAGTATACAATAAGGACACTATAAAATTTTAAAAATCTTATGAAATAAAGTAATAAATCACCCATTACAAATATAAAGCCATGAATTTAAAAATAAATGAAAACTATGAAGAAATCTTTAAAGTTTCAAAAAAATAAATAATAACAATAACATCAAGCCTTTATTCCACTACGTATGAATCCTTTTCTCCTTTGTGCCTTATTAAGATTCAAATTCTCATTTAAATCCAATAAAATGGTTATTTCTAATACTTTCTAACAAGTCTCTTAGGCCTTCCTTTACCATTCTTAACATAGGCTGAATTTAATACATCTTCTCTCCTAACCTGGCCATCATAAGGTAGAGACATTATGTGATCAAAACATCTAAGGTGACTCTCTCTAATCTTATTTTCTACTAGAGCTACTCCAACCTTTCATGTATATACTCATTTTGCATTCTATGTCTATGTGTAAAGCCACTCATCCACCTGAGTGTTCTCATATCTACAACACTTAAATTAATTTTATGCTTCTCTTTTAATGGCCAACATTTTTTGCCATAAAGCATTACAGGTCTCACCACCATCATATGAAAAATTTTTCATAAGTTAGAGGGGTACTTTTCTATCACACAACAAACTTAATCCATTATTGCACTTCAACCATCCAACTTGAATCATACTATTAATATCCGTCCTATTTCAACATCACTTTGAACAATAGACCCGACATATGTAAAATGTGAACTCTTTTTAATAACTTGATCATCCAATGTCACAATTTCTATTTCTAGTTAAATAACACTCCATGTATTCAATTTTAGATCTACACAAATGAAAACCTTTATACTCTAAAGTTGACCTTCTTAATTCAAGTTTTCATTCAACTTCATTTTCTTTTAGGTCTCTCCAACTTCTACTTTACTAATATGATGATAATAATAAAAATATCTATTTTCATATAAGATGCTAGGGTCACAAAGGTTAATCATAATATCACAATCTTCATTAAAAATCCTATCAAAATATCTCATCCACCTATGTTAAATATCCTCTTATAAGAAAAGTAATTTTTTTATCTTCATCCTAAATGCTCTTCACTTGAACTAGACCCTTACTTTTCCCATCTCTTTCTTGGCTAACTTATGCATTCATCATTTACTCTCCTTAGTATCTAATCTATTATATTATTTATTAAAAGCTAAATTTCTTTGCATTGTATCTTAATTTTTTAGAGTCCCTACGAACCTTTCTATAACTTTCAAAACTTTTGAGCTTTTATATCTAAACTATTTTTTATAACAAAGCTTCTTATTTTTTAATCTTTTTTTACGCATTTTAATTCAACCACCAACTATTTTTACCATTAGAAGCTTTTCATTTTGATTCTCCAAGCACATACTTTTCAATCTTCTTAATATTACTTGCTACTTTTTCTCACTTAATATTAGCTTCCTTATAAATAACTCAAATCTTGATATTTTAAATTTTACTCTTAAAAATATTTTTATAAGCATTCTTTAAATATCCCCATAGAATCTTAAGCCAATATTTTACTTTATTTTTCATATTCCACCACTTCATCTTAAAGTCCAAAATCTATAATTGATGTTGAGTGCATAAACTTTCATTTGGAATGACTTCAGAATCTTTATAATCAAAATGATCAATTTTTCTTATGAGAAATAATCAATATGAGTTTTATTATATACATCTTTATAAGTGAAGAGATGCTCCTCAAGAAATAAGATATTAGAAATTACAAAATCATAAGTGAGAGAAAAATCCAGTATGGTTCTACCACCTTCATTAGTCACTCTAAACACATAGCCACCATGAACACGTTTAAAATCTTTTATCACCCTACCAACATGTCCATTTAAATCTCCCCTAATAAGGAACGTTTTTCATGAGTTATCCTTTGTATTATTTCTTCTAAATCTTTTTAAAATTTTAATTTTGAACATATATATAAACCTACTTGAGGAGCATAAGTATTTTTAATATTAATAATCTTAGCTTCAACAAAAATCTTTAAAGATCTAATTTTATCTTAATAATATTAATTTTTGTACTATTAACCTTCAAACTATTATCAATAATCACACCTACAACTTTTCTAGTATGCTCCTACATGAATACCAAAGTTTAAATCCTAAGCTATCATCATCTTCAACCTACTCTCCAACCAATTTAGATTTTTTGATTATATAGAATATTTAACTTCTTATGAATCATACTATCTATTAATTTCATTAATTTGCATGGAAGAGAATCTATATTCTAAGTTTCTATCGTAATTCTCATTTTATGGGCTAACTTATATGAAACCCAAAGACTTAAATTTAAAGAATTATCTATTTTATCTCTTGATTATATCTACCAAAGCTTCTAATAATTCATTAATATAAATAAGACGAACAAAAATAACTATAAATCATACACATAAAAACATTTCTATATTTATTCATTAAATTTTAATTAGCCAAGAGATTAATCACTACATCAGTCTATATCTCTATACTCTTGACTATAAAAGAATAAAATAAAATTATTAAATAAAATCTAAAAATCTTGATCTATCTCACTCCACTAGATGTTGACCTCTTCCTAAGAACATGTAAAAATCATGGAGTGAGCTAATAACTTAATAAGTTTCCAAAATCTACAACTATAATTAATGTACGATAGTAGAAATAATATGAATGTACTCATTCAATTGATATTAGTCTCATCTTGTAAAAGTAAGAAGTTGAATAAATATGAATAATGTCATTTATAATCAGTAATTAGTGGCCATATAAAGGATGAATACATTATGTCATTCCTATACTCATGTAAGTACAACATAGTAGGTCTACTATGATTTTATGTATGTTAATAAATTTCACTTTATTTCATTTTATATGCCATTTTATGTACATTTGTATACCTATCATATTAAGCCAATGAACATCTATTCTTTGCATGTTGTATAATATCAAGTATCAATACTTGTATATCATGTATTATATTATGTATAAATGTAATATTAATTCATGAGTATTTTATACCCTAATATCAATCTTATCATATACTTGTATAAGTCTTGTCATTTATCATGTGTATATTAGATTATATCATGTGACTTATGCAATTTATCATGCCATATTCTTATACAAGAAAGATAGGACATTTGGCCACCTGTGGTGTTTTTCCAATCCTATTGGCCAACCCTACAAGAATTAGTCTCAATCATACTAGTTCTATTTCTAGGAATCAATCTCATATAACATATTATAAGTCAGGTGATTCTCATGTAAGAAGTCACCGCTTCATGCCCATTAATATATCATATTATATCAATCAGTCTTCTTATGTCTTTCTTCTCCTATCACTGAGGATTATACCATAAACTTTATTTAAAAGAAAGTCCACTGGCCCACCCTCCTATACGAGATAACATGTCTCCAGTTAATATGAATCAGTCAATCATTTCTGGCAAACCTTTCTTACTTTTAAAGATATTTCATACAATATAGTGCATAATAGTAAATATCATATACACCTAATACAATAATCATTATACTCATCACGATGCTTGTAGTATACAAAAAATGTAGGTTTGACTAAATGCACAATAGATGTATGCATATTATGTATTCCATGTCCAAAAGCAATCTTGATTCCTAATCATTTTATATTATTCATTTCAATTAAAATGACATATAAGTAAAACCAACTAGTGAAATTTTAATATAAATAAATCAAAATGATTATGGTAATGATATCTACCATATATCAAAAGTTACATGGTGAAAAATTACTAAATTTAGAAATATCACATTTTTTCTCAATTTTAGGAGAAAGAAAATATGAAAAAATACAAAATCATTAAAAATAAAGGCAGGGTTAAGATTACCTACCATGATCATAATTCTTTTCTCAATCAGAGCGATAAAAAATATAAGCTCGAACTTGCTTCCTCTCTCCTCTTTTATCCCCTACTCTCTTCTTTTCTCTCTTTTTCTTTTTCTTCTCTCACCTAGCCAAGAGAATGAATGAGGAGGGGAGGTGTCTTGGGAGAGGGATTTAACACAATGGTTTAAGATATTTTATTTAAAAAAATGAAATTATAAACCTAACATTATAATTCTACAGACTTAATGCAATAAAATTTTTTGAGTTTATTATAGCTTCTTAACCCAAATTTTCTCATGATGTGGGAACCCTTACTTATTTAACATTGCACCTAGGCCCCAATACAATGACCCTTCCACACTTTTTGCTATATTTAGGACATATCATGTGTTGATCCCAAGGAGCGCCCTAACATTAACATAATGTATTAAATGATTAATGCCATGATTGTTTGACATGATTTATGATACAAAAATTATGGCTTCCATCCAACGCTAAAAAGATTTATAATGCCAAAAATAACATTTCTTGATAAAATCAAGAAATTAAAATGCCTTGTCATCCTGATAGCCTTGTTAAATAACACTGGCCTGATTATAACTTTCATCACCTTTAAATAATAACAAAATTTTAGAATCAAATGATTTATCAAATTTCTCATTAAAACTAAAATTCTTAAAATATCATCAAATCAAAGAAAGTATATCAATAGTGTATTAATATTATGAAGTTCCATAAAAAGTAGAAAATATCACATCACATATGCACTAGTCAATACTCCTGATCTGAGAATTACCTAACTCCAGATATTAGGGAAACTATAACATCACATCTAGAGATAGACTTATAAGAGAAATTAATAAGCTTCCATATAGTTAAGATAGAGAAACTCAAGAGATTTAAAAGCCTATATAAGAGATAATGCCATTTTTCATAATAGTAAATATACGTGTCTTGAAAACATAAATTAAGATAGTAAAACACCTACGTCATCATGATAAATTTTTAGGCTTATAATTGGAAAAAAATCAAACATTAATATGTAGTGAATAAGAGTAGCAAAAGACATATAAGCATAAGAAAACTATAAAACATAATAATTATTCAAATTCAAGAAATGTACAAATGCTTAATGTACTATAGAAGCTCACTACCAAGCTCCATATTTTTTCTTTTTATTCTTATGCTAAAGCAAAGTTTAGCAATAAGCATAGAAAAATTAGTGGTAGTGCAACTAAAAATTCTATTCTTCCTCCCCAACGATATATAATACGTAGCGATGCGTATAACAAAAAAGAAAGAACTTCTTGGTGATTTTGTAAGATATTTTTTTTAAAATATAACAAATCTTAATGTAATAAATAGCCCATATGGAAGAAATATCCTGAAGGTATGCACTTCTTGAGTATAGGAGAGTACTTAATAAACAAGGAGTAAATGGGAGTGAATCTCATGATAACCTTTACAGAAGTTATAAATCAAATCCATATGTATAACATGAGCTATATGGATATCTTTAATTTTAATTTCATAATTGAGAATTGTTCATGTGAAGAGAGTATAGTTAATTAGAAAGCATTTAACAAAATTTTTTTATTCTAAAGCACAACATGAAGGTTAGAATGAAGAAGATGACATAGCTTTTTATTAAAGAAAGCTTCCTTGTTCATCTAGAATCAAGTAATACAATTTGACTATTGAATGAAAATTTTCAAATGTTTTGTGTGTAGCAATCATTTGAGGAGTGAGGAAGGTACCATTGAGAACCATTAATAAACTACCTAACTTTAGCATCCATATTTCAATCAAACCATTCAATTACATTATTATCAAACTTATTAACTAAGGATTCTCATCTTAACCCAGGGTCATAAAAAGAGAATATTTTTCTATTTTTAAAGATCTAGTTACTCTCATATCTAGAGGAATTAATAGAGATTATTGTGCTTGCTAGTATCGATAAAGAAGATAATGGTTAAGAGAGCTGGTTTCAAGTTTCTCAAAGATAGTGTTTTGCTTATTTTTTATATTGATAACCCTATTGGAAATGTATCAATAAGAATTCCAATTTACAAACTTCGAAGCCCATTACTAAACTCAGAGTGCAAAGAGAGAATCTTCATTTACAAAGAAAATACCATGTAGTAGAGATGATACATATTATGTTCAAACAATAACATCTGTAATTCTTATACATGAAAGTCGTCTAAAGTTTTGAGTGATTTACCATTTAAAGTAGGATAACATAGTGATTAGAGAAATGCTTTCAAAGAACCTTAAAGTGAGTTAAATAGAAATTATTTAGCCAATAGTCATTATAGAAAGCTTTACCTTAAATAAATCTATTTAGGCTATGAATATATTGACTAAACAAATTGAAGGATTGACCTACACAAGTTAGCTCAAAATGCTTGCATTAAAAATATTATTATTGAAATTAGTAAGATTAATGGAAGGGGGAATATTTCCACCAATCTTATCATTAGGAGAGAAAATAATATTTAAGTATACAAGAATAAGCCATAATTCAATCACATTGTGTGAGATATAATAAATATTTTTTGAAAGAATCTTCCTTTCCTTAGTACTATTATTAGAATAAATGAAAGTGATAAAAAAATTGATGAATTTAAGAAAATAAAAAATCCATTATAAATTATAAATTATCATTGATCAGTGTGATGGAGATTCTAAAAGATTTTAATTTTATCCATATTCTACCATTTAGAGTAGAATGAAAATTATTGTAGCTTTCTTCAATTATTGATGCATTACTTATGGAATTCCTAATAGTGTTTTAATTCAGTTTTATTTCAATAAAACAAAGTAAATTAATTTAGAGGACATTCTCCAAATTTCTACAATATGTGATGTAGGTATTCTGATTAAGTGCAATGACATTCTAGGCTAAAATATTGAGGAAAAAGACTATTTATTCACATTAGGGGGTTTGGGCACTCCCTTTCATTTAATCTTTCTTTTTTGGGGACATTTAATTAAGAATTTTACTGGGGGTTTACCATCAAGTAATTAATAGAGGTGGAAGGGTTTCCATACTCATTAGACTTGAATAAAACATAGTTGATAAGGTAACAATTATAGAAGAATCCCCTTTGGTAGGGTTTTTGTTCATGTGTTTGTTAGGGTTTTTATTATATTTGAACAAATAGGAAAGTGATATTGAGCTATTTGTAGTGGTAGAATGTTGGGGAGATGGGATAGTGGGTTATTTGTATGAGTGGTTTTTTCTAGGGTTAGACTTCATAGTTCATATTAAAAGTAGATGGTTGGAAGGAGAAAACATAGTGGCGAGTATGACTTATCTACTTTTGCTACGTACATCAAGGAAGGTTTAGGGACATAAAGTTCCTTTTTTTTATTTACCATGTGAGGGGTAGGCGATTTAACATAGCTATATTTATGATGCACAAATGTGTCACAAGAAGGTTAGATATTTGGTTTCCACTGGTATAAGAAAGGAACTCATCATAGCGGATCTTAGTGTTAATTAGGAGATTTTAAATAAGCCACTCAAAAAGTTTTCTATCAATTAGGAGAATATCTATATATACGTTGATATTTTTCCCCTTTTGATTTTTAAAAAAATAATACATCATCATTATGTTTGTAGAACCTTTATTTTAAACCAAAGCGTATTATTTTATAATAGTATAATCTATCATAGATAATAAACACCATCTTCTCACAATCGATTGTGTGCATTTGGATTTGGCGAAACCATAAGAAGATATCCAATAAACACATCATAGGATTATCATTTGTATAGTCATTTAGAGTATTAATCCATGATAATGGATAACTATCTTTGGGGCATGTAAAATTTAAATTGGTGAAGTAAATGCAAATTAGCCATTCACCATTCAACTTTTGTACCTTCAACATTTTTTAGATACATTTTGGGTTCTAAACTCTCTAATTGAATCATGACTCTTATAACTTTTGAATTTCATTATAAATAGGCTCAACTAGCATAGTCTCTAGTGGCAAAAATCCTTTGCTTTATTAGCCTTAACTTTGTGTCAATATTTAGCCTATGGAAGATAGGGTGGCATTAATATCTAATCTTGGCATTTCATATGTTAACCAAATGAAGACCTCTACATTTAGCCTAAGAGTTTAGATTAAATTGTCCTTCCACCCTTCATCAAAAGTGACACTGACTCAAAATAAATAATTTGAAGTTTCTTCAAAGACTGGCACTTATAGGAGGATGACAGTTAAGTTGATTAAAAAAGATCATGGACGTAAGCTTATTATAGGATAAGGAGCATCTTCATTAAGTTTTTTTCCAGTTGATGGATTAATTCATCTAAAGAGAAAGTAAACGTTCATTCATGGTGTGGATCCTTACCTTTGTTAAAAAAGTTGGCTATTCATGCTTTATCACTTTAATTTTATTGTAGATAGATTTTTATATTAATGTAATATAAACAAAGAACAATTAATAATAATTTTATGATTGTACTACTATTTCTTATTTTAAAGAGTAATAATAATTTTAATGTGGTAGTAGTCAAAAGTGGAAAGCACTTAGATTAGTTACATATGTAAATCTGCTCATTGGTTATCATAATTGGTCATTAACTATTGTATTAGGTGATTATTATTAAGGGTTTTGTCTAATGAACTTAGAAAAATTCTTGGAAATTCTCTTGACATCCAATAAGGATGAAACTCGAACCTAGTAAACTTAGTGATGTGATGAACCTTAAGAATTATTTTCACCTTAATTGGATTTCATTAGGCCAGCTAACTAAAAGACCCTAAAATCAACCCTTATTTTGGGGCTAAAATTTCTAAAATTTGTACTTAATTAAAGAAAAATCATAAAAAAAAAAATAAATCTCAAATAATTCTAAGAAAAGCCTATAGTCAAGGAAAATAAAATAAATATTCAATTTTAAATAAATTAAATTAATTTTTTAAAAAACTTTAATTAATAATTAATTAATATAAATTAAATATTAATCCATTTTATCCCAAATATTTAAGAATTTATCCATGTGTTATTCCTAACCAATGGTATTAATCATCTAAAGATTTGAGATTGATATTATTAATCAAAACCCAACCAAAGTTCCTTCTATAAGGGGGAGTAAAGAAATAATTAAAATATTAAATAAATAATATTAATAAATTATAAATAAATAAAATAAAATAAATTTAGAGAAATTAAAATCAAAATTAAAATATTAAAATTAAACCAAATTACTCAAACTATCTCACTTAAACTCAAGTCAACTAAACTAAATAACTTAAACTTAAAGCTAATATATAAACTCACTTAATAAATACTTAAACTAAATTAAGAAGACATATATGCATTATGTTTGATTCCATTGGAGGACACAAATGCATTAAATTTGTAGGTCCTTAGTAAATCTTTAATAAATAAAAGCCTTTTATGCATATGCTTGATTCCTTTAGAAAGGCATACATGCATTTCATTCATACAACTTAAGATGTGGGGTTGAGTGCTTCAAAGCAATTTTAAGTTCAATTAATACTTTTTTTATAATAACTATCTTCTAAATCATATATTAAAATATTAAAATAAAACTTCAAGGACTCTATGCAATCACTCTATCTTATATGGGTAAATGAATGGATTATATTATGAGCCTTAGGACTTGTAGGTTAGTGGCTTATGCACTTTGGAGTCAATAGCTTACATGGTTCTTTAAAATTAAGTAATTAAACTCAAATACTTTAAAACATGATTAATAAAACACTAAATCATTAAAATTTAAACTTAAACCAAAATACCCTTTGGCCTATAAAAAAACAAAAAATTTCATATAAAAATAACACAAATAATGAAACCCCTTAAGGCATAACACTACAAAAAATAATGGCTATTAGGGCACCTTAAAGTGCCATAATATGTATCTATTAGGGCACATAATGTATTGAGACATCAAACAATGGTGTCACTTAGGTGATCGTTGCCATGGAGGTAAGGGCATCTTTATGTGCCCTAAAAACTAAACTTTCATGATATAATTTTAATGGAACAGTCCCCAAATGACACCTACAAGGTGTCCTAAAATAATAGCTTTCTTATCACCTTAAAGTGATGGAAATTGTAAATAAATATGACCAATATTCGATGTCATAATAGGTTATCTTTCCTAATGCATTTAATTGATGGAAAATGTTTAATAATAAAGCACATTTAAATTGCCCTAACATATATAGTTTCCAAACACTTTAATTTAATAAAATAGTTTTAATAAAATGAAACTATTATGTGCCTCAATATAGATTTATCCAATGCACATTACATTCAATTATCAATTAATTATGATGGCTCATAATATTTCAGTTACAAATAATTAATATCCAATCAAATTTCTAAAAATCTCACATAGTAGAGCTTACATAAGCTATTTTTCTTCAAATTAAAAATTTATTTCATAAATCTAAAATTACAAGAATTTTTCACCTTAAATACAATAGAATTGTTACTTCAATCTTCATATATGTACATAATTAATCTATTACAATAATTGTCTTCACAAAACATTACATGAAGATCCACAAAAATGACCTTTATTATGAGGGTGATTTCTTTACACAATAGCAACCAAGTATTGGGATCTCTGTTTCCACACTTCATTAGCATCCACTCTAGCTTGCATCCAAAAAGACAATTTAGAATATGAAATCATGAATATGAATATGTTGATTGCTTATATCTTATCCTTGCTGGACATTTGCAAGAGAAATCTCAATTAAGCCACCACATATACTTAAAAATATCAACAATAATAAACTATTTCTAACAAAAAATTTTCTATGCAATAGCAGAAGCATACATAACTTCAAATGATAAGTAGAGAAAATATAAAGAATTTGACATATCAGATCCCATGATTTTAATGAGTTTTTTTTTAAATGATAGTTATTTTCACTGAGATTTAAGTTAATTTAAATTAGAGTGGACCTGGGTAGTGGCGTAAGTGGAGTTGGTGCACTAAGGAAATAAGAAGAATTGATTCTGTTGCAAATCTGGTTTTGATGATAACAATTATGTTTCCAGTGTATTTTGCTTGGCTAACCCGTTTCAGGCACAAAAGATCACGAGCCACTCAAGCCAACTCAAGATCGGGTCCAAGTGTGTCCAATGTACTATTTTTCTTTTTCTTGAGTCAATTGTAATGTAACTGATCCCCCAACTAAGTAACCTTGCACACACACACTCAGGGGGAGAGCTTGAGTGAATTAGAGTTTCTGTTCATCTTTTTGTTCAGATCATCCTGGACGATATTCACATCATCCTGGACGATTAGGTAAAAACATAAACCCTAATTAGGGCGACCAAGTTAAGTGGGTCTGATTAAGAAGATCATCCTGGATAATCTTTAGATCGTTCGGGACGATATGCTCAAATCAGAAATTCTCAGCCGCTAGATCAAGTTAGGCAAGTTTTTATTTTAAGTTATTTGGTCTGATCGTCCCGGACGATACGTGTATAGTCCTGGACGATTCAGTACAATCATGCCTAATTTAATCTGGTAATTAAGGAAAGCAATTTATTTTTGATTGATACGATCATATCATCCTGGACGATCACAGGATCATCCCGGATGATCATGATCGTCTAGTGCATTTCAGCTGTACGTCCAGAACTATGTACAGGATGATTTGGGCACTTTTTGAACTAATCGTACAGGACGATACCCTTATCGTCCTGGACAATCAAGTCATTTTTTGGTCGTCCAGCACAAGTTTCTCTGGACGACCCGAACTATCTTCTGGACGATATTCCTCTATTTGCACTAATCGTCCTGGACGATCGCAGGATCGTATGGGATGATATGATCAATTTTTTCTACTGATCGTCCAGAAGAGTCAGATCGTCCAGGCTTAAACAGCTGATTTTGAACTGATCGTACAGGACGATCTTTCGATCATCCTAGACGATCATGGCCGACCCGTTGAGATTTAGGGTAAATTTTAAGCCCTCCTATAAAAGATATTTTTCTTCTAATAAGAAAAATCTTTTGCCACTTTCCTTTCCAGAGAAACCCTAGAGAGAGAGAGTTTGGGAGAGAGAGAAAGGATCGTGTGAGGGGGAGTTAGTGAGGGATTCACTAAGGTTGCTCCAAGCACGAATCAGAGTCATCTTCTCCACTCGTCGTCTTTCGTCCAGTTGGTGTTCATTGTGGGAGGATCATTTGCAAGAAGATCTGGGGTTCTCTGCACGCTTCAGGTGGAAGCAAAAGGAGGTCGGGCTCTCTGCCTCATCGTGTGGTGAAAAGGAGGTTTTGTACAGGCTTCTCTGCCTTGCTGTGGGAGCAAAAGGAGAGACACTTTTTGTTTAGTGCAATACCCGAAGGAGAGGCTCCGGGGAGTGGACGTAGGTCAAGTTGGCCAAACCACTATAAAATTTGGTTTACTTTTCCGATTCTATTCTGCACTTTACTTTTTTGATATTAACTGCTTGGGTGAATATCTGTGATTGATCTTTTCGTTCTTATTTACTTATTTCCGCTGCAAAGTATCGAAAAGATTTTTTGTTCCTCATGAAATTTTTAAATAACCAATTCACCCCCGCTCTTGGTTAGCCTCGGGACTAGTTCACTAGGGCTTAACATCCCTATCGAACTTTCAAGTGGTATTAGAGCAGGATTCAAAATTTAGGTTTAAAAACTTTTGAATTTGATCCATGGCTAACTGTAATAATCGTAATACTGCTGAAGGTTATTCTATTACAAGATCCCCATTATTAGATAATATTCCTTTTGACTTTTGGAAAACACGCATGTCTACTTTTCTTCAATCGATTGACTATCGCATGTGGATGTTAGTTAAGGATGGATACGAACCACCTTTTAGATTGATTAATAATATGAAAACTGAATTGCCCTTTGCTGATTGGATGTTTGATGATCATGATTTAGCGTAGTTAAATGCAAAATATTTGAACTGTTTCTTTTGTGCTTTAAAATTTGAAGACTATATGCGTGTTTCTACTTGTACAATGGGTAAAGAAATCTGGGATAGATTGTGTATAACATATGAAGGTATAACTGAAGTCAAACAGTCTAGGTTAAACATCTTATTACATGATTATGAACTTTTTCGCATGAAACCTAGTGAGACGATTTCAGAAATGTACACAAGGTTCACTCAAATCGTTACCTCTTTGCATGCTCTAGGAAGAGAACTTACTAATTATGAAAGAGTGAATAAAATTCTTAGATGTTTGTCTTCTTCATACGATGCTAAGATTACTGTGATCACAGAATCTAAAGATTTAAATACTTACTCTATTGACAGCTTACTTGGATCACTCATTGCTTACGAGCAAGGGGTGAACCAAAGACAACTTGATGCAGGTGAACGAAAGAAGGAGAAGACAGTGGCGCTAAAGGCCAAAGATTCAGATGCTAGCACTTCCGGGTCTGATAGTGATGATGTTGCCTTAATCACAAGGCAATTCAAGAGCTTTCTAAGGAAGAAGAATAAGAATTTTCAAAAGTGGAATAAAGGTAAGACCAGTAGAAACTTTAAAGGTTCATTAGAATCTGCTTGTTTTGAATGCAGGAAGCCTGGACACATAAAGGCGGATTGTCCTACACTCAAGGCTCACCCAAGCAAGGAGAAGGGTGAGGAGAAACCAAAGTTCAGAAAGGATAAGAAGTGGATACAAAAGGCGTTATGGGCAGACTCTGCATCTGACTCCTCTAAGACTGAAGCTGAAGAGGAGGAAACAAACTTGTGTCTGATGGCTGATGATCACCCTGGTCAGTCGGACCAGGAAGAGGTATGTGAGCTTACTTACGATTAATTATTTGAAGTATCTGAAAAAATTCATGCATTGTATAGGAAGCTTAAGAAAACCCATGCTAACTTGAAACTGGATTATCTGACTTTGTAAAAAGAGCATGATGTGTTGATTAAGATCATTCCACTATTCATAGCAATCACATGTCTTTACTAGATAAGTTTGATGAACTGAATAGAAAGCATTCTAATTTAATTGTTGAGCATGATGCATTAAAAACATCGCATGTTGAATTAGAAGCTGCCTTTAAGAAATTGAAAGATATGGCATGTAATTTAGAAAGTAATGAAAGTGCAAAAACTTTTGAGATTGCTAGTCTTAATAAGGAGAATGATTTTTTAAGAGTGAAAATTGCTGCTTTTGAAAAGAACAAAAACCACCTACTTTTGAACAGTTTTATGCACCGCCACCTTTTGAAAAATCTGTTGCAAGTTCATCAAAGCATGTTTCATACACTTCTAGGAAGAGTCACTATCACTCATGATGCTTAGTTAATCCTTTTCCTGGTGTTAGATGTTTTTCATGTGGCATGTTAGGACACATTTCCCACAACTACACTGTTAACCATAGTATACATTGGGTGTGGAGACCAAAACTGCCTGTTTCACAGCACAGCACGCATGCATTGCATTCTTCTTTTCATAAGAAGGAACCCAAACTTGTTTGGGTTCCTAAGATTGACGTTTGATATTTTTGTAGGTATGCTCTCACACAAGACCTCGTGAGAGAATGTGGTACCTGGACAGCGGATGTTCTAGACACATGACTGGAGATGCAAATCAGTTCATTTCGCTGGAGGCCAGAGCTGGAGGCAAGGTTACACTTGGAGATAACACCACCAAGAAGGTGGTAGGCACAGGTAAAATTGGTGATTCAAATAATTTTATGATTGATAATGTTTTGCTTGTAGATGGACTGAAACAGAACTTGCTGAGCATCAGTCAACTTTGTGACAAAGGATACAGCATCAAATTCCTGCCCACTGGCTGCATTTTAAGCTTAAATGATGAAGTTGTTTTGCAGGGGCAAAGGATCAACAACGTCTACAAGCTGGATGTAAGTTGCATTAAATCTGATAATTCAATTTGCTTAAAAACTACTGCTGATGAGTCTTGGTTATGGCATAGGAGATTGTGTCATGCTAGTATGAAAACCCTTAGGAGAGTCACCCAGAATGACTTAGTTAGAGGTGTGCCCAAGCTTAAGTTCACTAAGAAATACCTGTGTGATGCCTGTCAGTTGGGGAAGCAAGTCCAGTCCTCATTTCACTCTGTTAAGGACATTAGCACCTCTAGACCTTTAGAAGTTCTTCACATGGACCTCTTTGGACCAATTAACACTGCCAGCTTAGGGGGAAGAGTCTATGGGTTTGTGATTGTAGATGATTATTCGAGGTTCACTTGGGTGAAATTTTTGTCACATAAATCTGAGTCATTTGATGAGTTTAGATCTTTCTCTACTTGGATTCAGAAGAAGTTAGGATGTGAGATTATTACCATCCATAGTGATCACGGAGGGGAGTTTGAAAATGAAAGATTTGGAAGTTTTTGTGAGAAGCAAGGGATTAGTCACAATTTTTCAGCTCCTAGGACCCCTCAGCAGAACGGGGTAGCTGAAAGGAAGAACCGGACCTTAGTAGAAGCCGCTAGAGCCATGCTTACCGAGTATTCACTTCTAAAATACTTTTGGGCTAAAGCGGTGAACACTGCCTGTTATGTGCTGAATAGGGTGAATATTAGAGTCAAACTGAATAAGACACCTTATGAGATCATTAAGGGTAGAACTCCAAATCTATCCCACCTACATATCTTTGGCTGTAAGGTTTTCATTCTAAACAACGGGAAATCACCCTTAGGAAACTTTGACCCCAAATATGATGAAGGAGTGTTCTTAGGATATTCAAGTGTGGGGAAATCCTTTAGGGTGTTCAATAAGAGGACTTTGGTGGTGGAAGAAACAACCCATGTAGTGTTTGATGAATCTGATCCTAAGGAGTCTAGATCTGAAGTAGAAGATGAAGAGATTATTGAGGTTACCCAAGGGGTTGGAAAAACAAATCTGGAGGAAAGGGTAGAACCTCAACCACTTTGCCTAGAGATTGGAGATATTCTTTGAGTTATCCTAAAGAACTGATCTTAGGAGACCCTTATGAAGGTGTTAGGACTAGGCATGGACTTAGGAAAGAAGTAAACCATTCTGCCTTTATGTTAATGACTGAACCCACCAACATCAATCAAGCCCTTTTGGATGAATTTTGGATCTTAGCTATGCAGGAAGAATTGAATCAGTTTGTAAGGAATGATGTTTGGGAGCTAGTAGAAAGACCTAAAAATTAAAGTATTGTGGGAACCAAGTGGGTCTTTAACAATAAGATGAATGATTCTGGTGTGGTGGTGAGAAATAAGACAAGATTGGTGGCTAAGGGGTATAATCAGATAGAAGGGATTGATTTTGAGGAGACTTTTGCCCCTGTAGCTAGATTGGAAGCCATTAGAGTGCTACTAGCCTTTGCCTGTTATAAGGGATTTAAGCTGTTTCAAATGGATGTCAAGAGTGTCTTTTTAAATGGGGTAATAAAAGAAGATGTTTTTGTAGAACAACCCCCAGGTTTTGAGAGTTTCCAATATCCAAATCATGTTTATAAATTAAAAAAGGCCTTGTATGGATTGAAACAGGCACCCAGAGCTTGGTATGAGAGGCTTAGCACATTCCTGTTAGAAAGAGAGTTTCTAAAGGGAAGCGTAGACACCACCCTTTTTCTGAGGAGATTAGGAGATGACTTACTCATTGTCCAGATTTATATTGATGATATAATTTTTGGATTTTCTGATAAATATTTATGTGATGAGTTTTCTAAAATAATGAGTAAGGAGTTTGAGATGAGTATGATGGGAGAATTGTCCTACTTTTTGGGGTTTAGCATAAGGCAAACGGATGATCGAACCTTTCTCAATCAATCTAAATACACTAAGGATATTTTGAAGAAATATGAAATGGACAAAGCCAAGCCAATCAATACTCCCATGACCTCCTCAGTTTAGTTAGATAAGGATTCAAGTGGAAAATCTATTGATCAGAAGAAGTATAGAGGAATAATAGGATCACTGCTTTACCTGACTGCTAGCCGACCTGATATCATGTTTAGTGTCTATCATTGTGATAGGTTTCAGGCTGATCCTAAAGTGTCCCACCTGACTACTGTTAAGAGAATTCTTAGATATCTTTTAGGGACCCCAAACCTAGGAATCTGGTACCCTATGCATAGCACCTCTTTTAAGATCATTGGATATTCTGATTCTGACTTTGCGGGGTGTAGGGTGGATAGAAAGAGCACCTCTGAAACTTGTCAATTCATAGGACAGTCTTTAGTCTCCCGGTCCAGCAGAAAATAGAACTCAGTTGCACTTTCCACTGCTGAAGCTGAGTACATTGCCTTAGGGAGTTCTGTGACCCAAGTTCTTTGGTTGAAGCAACAAGTCTTGGATTTAGGATTACCTGTTGGCACAATTTCTATTCTGTGTGATAATACTAGTGCCATCTGTATCTCTAAGAATCCAATCCAACATTCTAGGACCAAACACATTGATATAAGGCATCACTTCATTAGGGACCATGTTACAAAATGGGACATTGAGCTACATCATGTAGCAATTGAAAATCAGCTAGCTGACATATTCACTAAACCACTGGCCGTTGACTCATTCAGCATTTTGAGAACCAGATTAGGAGTGATTGATATAAATGCTTGATTCTGATGACTATTGATTTCTGATTGTTCTTATTGTTATTCTATTTTTTGTTAGTTAGTTTTTGGGTTGAGTATTTTCTGTCAGTTGTTTTTAGTTTTTATTCTTCTGTTTTCTGTTTTAGCTTTAGTGTCAGTTTAATTTTTAGTATTTATTTTGATATGGTTTAGTTTTTACCTGTTTTATTTACTGATTCATCTTGTTTATCTATTGTCTTATGTGTTTGAAAATAAAAAAAAGGGTTTTCTGACTAAGAATTTTGCCTAGTTTTATCTGAAAGCTTGTAAGCAGTGATTGATTCCACTGGAATGGTTAAAAGGAAGAAATATTGATGATTGTTTCTCTTTCTCTAACTCCTTTACTGGTGTATGGTTTCTTTTGGATAAAAATCATTTTCAAAAGTAAAACATTAGTTTTTGAAATAGAGATTTGTTTTATCTTCCTATAGTAATCTACCTCATATGAATAGTATTTTCAAAGTCTTGAGTCACTATTATGATTTTTTAAACCAAATGATTGCTTTTATCATATGATGTATGGCTTTTGTTTTGTGAATCATTCTTCCTTATTATGGAGAGTCATCTCCTATGTCTGGAAGATAGTTTCACAACTGAGACTCTTTTGATTATGAAAAGGAGAAAGCTTACAAAAGATGCGCAGTGCGCCAAATAAATTGAAAAAGAGGCATAAAATGAGCCCAAAACTGAAAAGATGCGAAATTGCCAAATTGGATACACAAAGTGTATCAAAAATGATAAGATGCGCAAAGCGCCAACCAAATTGAAAAAGAGGCACAAAATGAGCCCAAACCAAGCTTTCTTCCCTTTCAGATTGTTAAATGTCTTAGAAAAATCCGTGCGCCACTTAATATTTTCAAAAGCTTGAGTTTGGAAATCTTGATTTCTGATTCCTTACTTTGTAACACTATTATATCAGATATTTTCTTGGAACGAGGCTTGAAAGGATCTCTTTTCAAATCTAATTTCTTTTCTTCTGAATCGGATTTTTGTTTTGAAAGAGGTTTGCATCGATAAGGTGCCCGAGGTCGGAGTTACGAAAGTTGTTTTTTTTCAACCTTTTCTGGATTTCAGCGATGTCAATCATCTTCTTATTAGTTTTTGGATCGAAAATCAAGGGAGAATTCTGTTTTACTGGAGCAGATTGGTCAAAGAGAAAAAAAAAATCGTTGTTTTTTCTTTCTTCTTGTTCCAAGTTTTCTTCGTTGTTTATTTTGTTGTCTTGTTTTATTTTGTTTTACTTGTTGTATTTTTTTTAGTATTTCTGTTTACCCTCCTCCTTTTTGTGATGTCAAAAGAGGGAGTCAGTTGTAGTCATTTCTATTTTTGTTATGTATTATATTTCCTGTATTAATTTAGTTGTTAAATAAAAATTTGAAAAAAATATTTATGTTTTGATCTCCTAGTTATTTTTTTATTTTCAAACTACTGTACAAATGTTTTCCATCATCAAAAAGGGGGAGATTGTTGCAAATCTGGTTTTGAAGATGACAAACATATTTCCAGTGTGTTTTGCTTGGCTAACCTGTTTCAGGCACAAAAGATTACGAGCTACTTAAGCCAACTCAAGATCTGGTCCAAGTGTGTCCAATGTACTATTTTTCTTTTTCTTGAGTCAATTGTAATGTAACTGATACCCCAGCTAAGTAACCTTGCACACACACACTCAGGGGGAGAGCTTGAGTGAATTAGAGTTTCTGTTCATTTTTTTGTTCAGATCATCCTAGATGATATTCACATCGTCCTGGACGATCAGGTAAAAATAGAAACCCTAATTAGGGTGACCAAGTTAAGAGGGTCTGATTAAGCAGATCATCCTGGACGATCTTTGGATTGTACGGGACGATATGCTCAACTCAGAAATTCTCAGCCGCCAGATCAAGTTAGGCAAGTTTTTATTTTAAGTTATTTGGTCTGATCATCCCGGATGATACGTGTATCGTCCTGGATGATTCAGTACAATCATGCCTATTTTAATCTGGTAATTAAGGAAAGTAATTTATTTTTGATTGATATGATCATATCGTCTTGGACGATCGTAGGATCATCCCGGACGATCATGATCGTCTAGTGCATTTCAGCTGTACATCCAGAACTATGTACAGGATGATTTGGGCACTTTTTGAACTAATCGTACAGGATGATACGCTTATCATCCTGGACGATCAAGTCATTTTTTTGTCGTCCAGCATAAGTTTCTCTGGATGACCCGAACTGTCTTCTGGATGATATTCCTCTATTTGTACTAATCATCCCGGACGATAGCAGGATCGTACGAGACGATATGATTAATTTTTTCTACTGATCGTCCAGAAGAGCCAGATCGTCCAAGCTTAAACAGCTAATTTTGAACTGATCTTACAGGACGATCATTCGATCGTCCTGGACGATCATGGCCAACCAGTTGAGATTTAGGGCAAATTTTAAGCCCTCCTATAAAAGATATTTTTCTTCCAACAAGAAAAATCTTTTGCCACTTTCCTTTCCAGAGAAACCCTAGAGAGAGAGAGAGTTTGGGAGAGAGAGAAAGGGTTGTGTGAGGGGGAGTTAGTGAGGGATTCACTAAGGTTGCTCCAAGCACCGATCAGAGTCATCTTCTCTGCTCGTCATCTTTCGTCTAGTTGGTGTTCGTTGTGGGAGGATCGTTCGCAAGAAGATCTGGGGTTCTCTGCCCGCTTCAGGTGGAAGCAAAAGGAGGTCAGGTTCTCTTCCTCACCGTGTGGTGAAAAGGAGATTTTGTACAGGCTTCTCTGCCTTGCTGTTGGAGCAAAAGGAGAGACACTTTTTGTTTAGTGCAATACCCGGAGGAGAGGCTCCGGGGAGTGGACGTATGTCAAGTTGACCGAACCACTATAAAATCTAGTTTGCTTTTCTGATTCTGTTCTGCACTTTACTTTTCTGATATTAACGGCTTGGGTGAATATCTGTGATTGATCTTTTCGTTCTTGTTTATTTGTTTCCGCTGTAAAGTATCAAAAAGATTTTTCTGTTCCTCGTGAAATTTTTAAATAACCAATTCACCCCCCCTCTTGGTTAGCCTCTGGACTAGTTCACTAGGGCTTAACATCCCTATCGAACTTTCAGATTCCAAAATTTTTATGAAATAATAGCTCTCCTTCCATTACCTTATATTAGATCTGCTGACGATTGTGGCTATTATTGTTACATACCTAATCAATCACAACATTGACACAACAAAAAATGTTAGGGAAGAATAACCAAAATAGTCTATGAAAAAATCATATTTCAAAATGCCATTGAAGAAGAATTAACTACTCCAAACACCAAATTTAATAGAATTCAAACTTTTCAAGAAGATCAGTGTTAATCTAAGAATTTAGTATTTAACATTTTTATATCCCATAAAGATTGATCAAGTTTCAAGTTGCATCATTACAAAAATTGAGTTATTTGCATAAAAAAAAACTTCTTCAAGAAAAGCTTTGGACCTCAAAAAATAAATGCCTTGAATGTTTTATACCAAAAAATTTAAATAGAATCGAATGCTGTAATTATCAAAACAACATGAAATTATAACCGAGTTCAGTGCTTCAGAAAGTAGATATCAATTAGCTAGTTTCTGCTTATATCTTAAGAATATACTACAAGCTAGTCTACATGCATCTTTTTCTTGGTAAAACTAAAACTGATTCCAATTCTACGCTTGCCAAAAATTTGACTCCTAAAATAAACGAATCATTAAAATCCAAATAATAATCAGCTTGAATAAAAGCAAGAAACATAAAACAACACTCCACTTCTACATATTTGCTTAATTAATTTTTCCCCAACATATTTACCAATATTCCTTATTATTCACCTATATTTTGTTGCATCTGAATATACTTTTCTCTAAATCAATCATGATTTTATATGAACTCACTAATCATCCATTTTGCTTTTCTTCCACTTTGATAATCAACCTAGCAATTCCACAACTGTTGCAATAGACTATCCAACTGGACATTTAGGAAATATTTTTACAAGTATGGAAACTATACCGAAAATATCATGCTTCCGAAACATTGAATTTACTTGCATGCTAATCAAGATACATGAATCTACCAATGAATTGAGCATTTAAATTGCTGAAGGTATAAAATTATGATTTATTTATGAAGTTGATTGCAACCATCATTCTTCAAGCTCTCTTGATGAGCAGAAGTTCTAAACAAAAAAAAGCATTGCAATTATTCACTGAATCATGTACAAACTAACATAGGTGAGCGAGCTACAAGAACTAGCTTGTGTGCATTAAAAACCTCTCTATTAACATTAAATCTCAGGTCAATGCCTTCAACTCTCTCCAAATGTAAACCAAAATGCTCATTTATATTGGATGGTGGAACAGAAATATCATAAACCTTTGGGTCCTCTGTATTTAATTTGACTACACCAACACTGCATCTAAATGACAGGCAACAATCTTTAAGATAATTTGATTCATCTAAAGCAGTTCTTTTGAAAAATCTCTTGTATCCCCTACATGGTTCACAGAAAAAAGTTGAGAGTTGTGAATAACAATATGCTTAAGCTTGCTGGAAGGCATTCATAGTGCAAAGAAGCATTAAATATAAGTTTTTCATTGTAACCTTATTCCAATACTTTAGACTATGTCTCCTTACCTTCTGCTATCAAACATAAAACTTATTCAAATGTTATCTTTGGTGATAACTGAACTATTTAAGAGTAGTTGTTGTAGGTACCTCACTAACATTTCTTAATGGTAAAAGAGTTCTAAGAGTGTTTAGTTCTACTTTTATACTTGAAGTCTCCAGTACTTTCACATTGATAACTTCAACAAAAAAAAAAGTTTTCACATACATGGCTTGCATTAAGTTGGTTCCAAGTGAGCTTTTTCTAACAATTTAAGAAGGGATCCAAGCTAGTCTTTCTTGCATTCTATGTATTAGCACAAAATGAAGACATTATATTTAGATATCAAGTTTTAGTCAAGTTTAACATCCCAAAATTGGTTTTTAAACTATTATATTGTATGCATTATTAGCTTAATTCATATAAATGTTAGAGTTTCCTTAAATTTGGCTGGGGGTCTAAGGGGCAGCCCCCCTGGTGGGGTTCAACCTGGTATATTTTAAGTGGGAATACATCATCATTAAGGTATTCATTGCAATGGCATAGCAATGATGATAAGAGCATCAATATCAACGCTTAGCATGGCAAAGAAAGGAAGAAATTTATATTTTGTTGTGAATGTAATGCATAGACTTGTTAATATAAAAATATCAGAAAAAAAAAGTAATGCAATGTTGTCATAAAACATCAATAAAGTCAACTAAAGCAAACTAGAAATTCTCATGTAGCATGGAGTCTAACCTATTTGTAGTTGCATGTAGGATTACATTGTACTTTTATTTCCTTTTTATATTTTTTGCTTATAGTATATAGTCTTTGGAATGTACTGAGGCTTTCAATGTAAATATAAAAGTTAAATCTCAAACATAAAGCATCTAGAATGTTTCTAAATTGAGTTGTACAAAGAGTTATTAAATATTGAAGTTATTTTCTTATACACATTGGGCTCCAAAAGAAAATGCTTTCTCTTATTTTGATAAGCATTATATTTTTGAATCAAATAAGTTCTATAAACTCTTAAAATCTTTCCAAAATGATTGATTGAAATCTTTAAATATTTAAATCAAATATATTAAAAAATTAATCTAAAATAAGTCTAATCTCCTTTTTAATCAAATGTTTTCCCTTTAAAGATGTAATTATCTATAGAGGCTCTCCACTATAAGAGCCTAAAAATCCAGTTTCTCTTTCTATAAAATATATAAAATTTCTAAAATAATAAGTTTTTTAATTAATTTAATTTAAATCAACAATATAGATCACAATAAGTTAATTTGGATCAGAGCAAGAATAATCCTTAGCCTCTACTGAATTCATCTAGATTCTAATTATTATTTTATTTTTAAACATCCCCATAAGATCCTAAATATTAAATTAGCCTATGTCTAGGTCTAATTAACATTTATTCAAATCCCCTTTGTTGTTTCCATTATGCCTCTATTGAGGTGGTTGATCTCATTGGATTTTAAAAGGTGAATGACTAACTATAGAGTTAAATTAAGCAATACAAGATATAAAACATAATATAGCATTTCCCAATATATGTAACCTATTATTTGAACATGCAAAGAAATCATTTCACCAACATTTTGAAAAGTATAATTAATTAATAAACATGCTTGAAACAAAAAAGTATGATCTATTTTGCAGCACGTGAAAATAGGAAATAAGAGTACAAGTTAGAGGGATATAACTAGTACCATCCAGGGATGCTACTAGAAGTTAAATATGATCATATATGTTACCTCCTTTTAAACTCTTAATATTACCCTTCTCTCTCACACACACTTACAAAACACACAAAAAATAACATATACTACACTATAAAAACTCTCCCATAATAGGCACCCTTTACATGAGAAATGAATCACGTATTTATAGATTTTAGAAAATAACTACACTAGCACCATGGCAATGACCTATGTAAAGCTATTGCACTACCTTTTCCTCCATTGTGGCACCGAACAGAATTAACGTATTAGTTTGAGTTTTGTCATATTTGTTCTCTAGTTTAACAATCATTAACTATCACCACAGTGGTAATGTGGAGATTTGGCATTGCGATGGCAATTTCATGCTATGGTGCTTCAACCTTGATGCCTCGGTGCCTTGCTGTCTGACTTTAACCAAGTCATTACCAACATGACACTAATTTTAGCACTTCGATGTTGTTGGTTGTAGAGCTATAGTTCTTTTATTAGCGGCACTATGGTGCTTCTTCATTCATGACTCATATTTTAATCCTTTTTGCATAAAAGGATAGAGTGTGGTAGCATTTTTCATCATAATAATTATAGTTTAGAGTATCTTTTTTCATCAATAATAAAAAAATAACTATTCATAATATATGATAGTTATCATATTATATGATTAGCCTAACCAAAATAGCTGTTAGAGAGCCATTAGGATGATATGGAATATGATAAATCATATTGGATGATCATGATTATACTATAGAATAAAAAAATCTAATATATATATATAAGTCTTGGATTTCACTCTTTACCTCATATATCCTCATATCCTCTCCAATCATTTCTTGTGTGAGCTCTTAACTTACTAGGTATTTCTCTCTCACTCTCTTTTTTGATCCATCAATGAAAAAAAATCACATATAATAAATCATCATAACAAACAAGGGATGATAGATTTAAAACTAAAGAAGATGAGGCTGCATCCATAAGATATAAAGTATATCTATCACTAGGACCAAGGTTATCGCACAAGAAAAATTATCATAAAAAAATAAAGATCTCTCCATTTGCAGTATTCTCTTATTTCTTATTTCCCTCCTTTTTTCTTATAATTCCAAGATTCTTTTGAATTTATGCAAACTATAGGATTAATGTTGATGGAAAAGCCATGCAATCCTTAATATGTAGGAGGTAGGTAGCTATTACAAATCTAGAATTGGTTGATTTTTATCACATATCTCATACTAGTGTCATATCCCATGACATATCCATAAATCTACATTATAATTGGACAAACATTAATATGACCCTTAGGAACAAACCTCTTAGCCATCTCCAAGCATTAGTTAGCAGCCTTGTGTTTTCTAACACAAGCTTTTGCATAATTTCATCAATAGAGAGATTGACAAGGAAAATGTTACCCAAGTTCTTTCTACATGTAAATATTTTTATGTTAAAAGAACATAAATTAATGAATAAAACCTTTGAATACAATACATAAAAAATCTCACAACCATTAGGCCTCCTAAAGCCTGACAAATCCAAAATCTAGCACTTAGAAATCTCATATTTAATCAAACACCTAACCACACACACCATCACAATTTATTGATCTTCCCTTCCATAATATATGTTGGGAGAGGTGTAGGCATATTTAGAAAGGAGGAGGCAATGAGGCTAAGGAAGAAGGAGAACCCACTCCTCGTATTCATCATGCCCATAATTATTCTCATGATGAGTTAATATAACATTTTTTTTTACTAGGATTAAAAGTAGAGGAACATGACCAAAAAGAAAATATTTGATGGGAATGGATGTAGCACCAGTAAGAGGAGGGAGAAGCTTAATTTTTGGATCAGTTCTCACTTCTCCATAACTACTTCTATCCACCACCACCACCACCACCACCACCGAACTAAGGACCATCTGATTACTAACTTTATTTTATGTGTCTGATGATTTATTTTTCTTAGAGTTGTTATTCTCACATTTTCTATATGTCAAAAGGGAGAGTAGTGTATTTTGGTTTTATACATGTATTTGCATTTTCATTTATATTTGTATTAGTGTTTATTTGTATTTCTATTTGATGTACTTATACTAATATTTAGTGTAGTTTAATTTTAATAAAAGAATTAACTCAAAGTCATGTCTTTATTCTCTCATAAATATATTATTTTTAATTTTCTACTTAATATGTAATTAAGTTTATAATTATGAAAGACATACAATGAGAAGGAGAACAATCTTAAAAATAGGATTAAAATTTATTAATTTACTATTGATATAAATCAAACTAAAATATTTATCATTGTCAAAATATTGAACCTGATGAGCCCTTTGAGTTTATTGATGTTTTGATGATTAAAAATATTATTAGTTGACATATTTTTTCTCTAATTAATTTCTATGTGGAGATTATCTAGCCAAGCTAAACATGATAGTTGAATCTCAATAAATGATATAGGTTGCACTGCTTGGATGACAATCCCAATTGTGAACTTAGCCTAAATAGATGAAAGAAAGCCATTATTTAAATGAGGTTCATAAATAAGAAACAATTTTTTATTTTTCTTTTTATTGATTATTATTATATGTTACAAGTATATAATCTATGAAATAACCAAGCACACATAAGAGAAAGTTGAATAAAGAAATTTTTAGTTAATTAAAATAACTTGATTAATGGAAAATTCTACTATATAATTCGAATTGAATTATATGATATGCATGTCCTTTTTGGTAAATCCAAGTTAACAAGCATTATTAATTTATAAAAAAAGAACTTTTAAAATTAAAAATACAAAAATAATCATATTGTATGATACTAGTTAGGTTGCCTTATATGTTATAATCAAATTGATTAACCGTTATTAGTCATTTAATTAAATATGTAAATTTAAAATATGACTAATCATACTATATGTTATGAATTGTATATATTTATATGATTTATCTTATTAAAGGTTAACGATAAAAGATAGTAATTAAAATCAAATCAAGAAAAATATCATACTATACGAATCATGTCATACAGTGAGAGTTAATCTATATAATCTTGTATTAAATAGATTGATCAATTATACTAGAGGTGGTAAAGGAGCTAATTATACTATTTGACATAGACCATATAGCTTGAAAAAATAGAGATGGTTTTAAGGGTTTTGAGAAGGATGGTGCTAATCATATTGTATGATGAAATGATTAGATAATATGATCCCATCATGTTTAATAAATACTAACTTTTAAGGATTGTTATTAACTAAACATATAAATAAAAACAAAAAAACCAACTGAGTGTTGTAATCCGGGATCCCTAGCACTTGATTTTGATGATGACAAATAATATTGATTAAATTAATATGTTCATCCCTGGAAATATAAATGTTTATTTTTGTCTGTGAGCACTAACATTTTTGGTAAGATATAAATCACTTAAGACTGCTGGAGACTCAAGACTAGGCAGACTAGGATGTGCAAAAATCTTATATTTTTATTTTCTTTATTTTTTATTTATTGAGTCTGCCACAAAAGCATATATGCAAAAGGGATGACCAAGCACACACACACAGGGGTAGAGCTAAATATTTTTTTAACTTAAATTTAATTTTTTTAAGATACATCATGCTGTACGATTTTTTATTGTACTGTACGATATGGTATTTTAACTCAGGATTAACGACTAATTTTAGATGATTAGTTTTTTGAACTAATCGTACTGTATGATCGTGATCATACTATACGATTTGTTTCAACTTGAAAACCTTAGCTGCCAGGACAGTTTTGGTAAGTTTTTAAATTTGATTTTTGACTAATCATACTATACGAGTATAATTGTACTGTATGAATATTTGAAATCTTGCCAAAATTATCCCTCGTAATCAGGAAATTAAATTATTATTTCTTAATTATATTTGATCGTACTGTATGATATATATTATACTGCATGATGAACAAAGATGATTTTATTCATCCTATATATCGTACCAGATGAAACCATAATTTTTTGTACTGATCGTCCTAGACGATATTTATATCGTACAGGACGATATTATGAAAATGAACTAATCGTACTGTATGAAGAGTACATTGCAGCATGATGAATAAAGATGATTTCGGTCATCCCATGGGTCATCCCGTACGAACAGTTGAAAATAAAAGAATTGTCCAGTATGATCTATGGATTGTACGGTACGATGTTCATAAAATTTGTGAACTATTCTTCTATATTAGTACTGGATGGAACTATTTTTGAAATGATTGTACTATACGATATTGGAACGTACTGTATGAACAGAATCATCAAATTGGATTTTTTAGAGTTTTTTGAAGCCTAGTTTAAAAAGGACTTTTCTTATTCAATTAGCAATTGTTGAGGCCGTAATTGACAGAGGAAGGAACTCTTGAGAGGGAGCTATTGGAGAGATCCAAGGTTTATGAGAGGAAGGAGAAGGTGAGCTTGAGTGTGAGGGAGAAGGAGTGTGAGGGGATCACACGGTTGCTCCGAGCTAGCTACACGCTTGCTCCTCCTGTGGCCTTGGTGAGTCTCGGGAAGGTTCTCTAAGAAAAGAGGCTTCAAGGTCAATGTCCTCAAGGTACTCTGCCGTCTCCAAGAGGGAGAAAAAGGAGAAGGTTCGTTGCCGTCGACAGGAGGGTGACATAGTGTCTGGTATTCCGCCACACGGGGGAAGGTGAAAATGTGTCTTATCAAGGCTTCTCTGCCTTGCTATGGGAGCAAAAGGAGAGTCAACTTTTAGTAGTGCAATACTAGGAGTGGAGGACTCTGGGGAGTGGACGCAGGTTAAATGACCGAACCACTATAAAAATGTCTGGTGTGCTTTTTCCTAATTTTTCACACTTTAACTTTTCATGTTCCTTATTTTTCGCACTTTAACTTTTCATGCATTTATCTACTATGTTAACTGTTTGATGAAAACTTTAATTTTAATTGTGTACTGCAATATTTGAAATTATTTCACTGTCATCATAATTATGAATGTGTCTTTTGCTTCCGCACTTGATCAGCTTAGTTTTTCTGATTTAATAAAAAAAAGGTGAAAAAGAAAAATCTACAAAAAGATTTGAACTCTTATTAGGATTTATTTTTTTAAAAATACCAATTTACCCCCCCCCCCCCCCCCCCGCTCTTGGCACATATCAAACTTTCAAGTGATATCAGAGAGGGGTTTCAAAAGAGTATTTTAGAAAACCTAAAAACATACGATCCATGGCACAGTTTGGTAACCGTAACCCTGCGGAGGGTTATTTAATAACTCGTCCACCTTTAATTGACAATATACTATTTGATTTTTAGAAAATTTGCATGTCTATGTTTTTGTAATCTATAGACTATCTCATGTGGACGCTGGTTCAAGATGGTTACTCTGCATCGTTTCATATTTTGAATGGCATTAAAACTAATTTATCATTTAATAAATAGAGTAATGTGGATAGCGAACTCCCACAATTGAATGCAAAATGTCTAAACTATTTTTTTTGCACTTTAAAATTTGAAGACTATATGCGAGTGCCTACTTATAGCACTGGTAAGGAGATTTGGGATAGATTGTGTATCACATACGAAGGAACCAGTGAGGTTAAATAATCTAGGCTAAACATACTGCTATATAATTATGAACTCTTCCGCATGAAATCTAGTGAAACTATATCTAAAATGTGCACTAGATTCACCTAGATAGTGACATCCTTACACACTTTAGGAAAAGAGTTATCTAATTCTGAAAAAGTGAATAAAATACTATGATGTTTACCCAGCACATATAATACAAAGATAACTACAAAAACTGAGTCCAAAGATTTAAATGTTTATTCAATTGATAATTTGCTTGGATCGCTCATTGCCTATGAGCAAGGAGTGAGTCAACGGTAAATTGATGCAGGTGAAAAGAAGAAGGAGCGAACTGTGGCTCTAAAAATGAACAATTCTGAAAGTGAGAGTTCTGTAATGGAGGAAGATGATGACATAGCCTTGATGACTCGTTAGTTCAAAAATTTTCTAAAAAGAAAGGAGCGGCATCATTAGAATAGGGGGGACAAAGGTAAGAGCTCAAAGTGTTGCAAATCTGGTTTTAAAGATTGTGATTTTGATGATAGCAAACATTTATATCTCTAGTTGCCTGTTTAATTTTTAAGGTACACAGGTTTAATTACAAGTTCAAGCCAGTCCAAGCTCGAGTCAGTCTATTTTAAAATATAGGTCCATTGTATTTTTTTATCTTTATTAAGTCAAATGATATGTAACTGATCCCCTAGCTAAGTAACCTTGCACACACACACTCAGGGGGAGAGCTTGAGTGAATTAGAGTTTCTGTTCATTTTTTATTTAGATAATCCTGGATGATATTCACATCGTCCTGGACGATCCAGTGAAAATAGAAACCCTAATTAAGGTGACCAAGTTAAGTGTGTCTGATTAAGCCGATCGTCCTGGATGATCCATCCATCGTACAGGATGATAGGCTCAAATCAAAAATTCTTAGCCGCTAGATCAAGTTAGGCAAGTTTTAATTTTAGGGATTTGATCTGATTGTCCCAGATGATACATGTATCATCCTGGATGATCCATTACAATCATGCCTAAATTAGTCTGGTGGTTAAGGAAAGAATTAAGGTCTGATTGATTCGATCATATCGTCCTGGACGATCGCAGGATCGTTCGGGACAATGTGTTAAAAATCCTGACCATTCAGCATGTTTTACCTGTACGTCCAGAGCGGTGATCAGGATGATTTTGACACTTTTTGAACTAATAGTACAGGATGATAGAAATATCATCCTAGACGATCAAGTCATTTTTAGATCATCCAACATAAGTTCCTTTGGATGACCAGAGCGGTCTTCTAGATGAAATTCCTGAATTTACACTAATCATCCCGGACAATCACAGAATCGTACGGGACGATCAGAATAACTTTTTCTACTAATTATCTTGAAGAGCCAGATCATCCAGGCTGAAACAGGTGATTTAGAACTGATCGTACAGGAAGATCTAGTGATCATCCTGGATGATATTGGCCGACCAGTTGAGATTTATAACAAATTTTGAGCCCTCCTATAAAAAATCTTTTTCTTCCAACAAGTAAAATCTTTTGCCACTTTCCTTTCCAGAGAAACCTTGAGACAGAGAGAGAGCTTGGGAGAGAGAGAGAGAGGATCTTATGAGGGGGAGTTTGTGAGGGATTCATAAAGGTTGCTCTAAGCAAGGATCAGATTCGCCTTCTCTGTTCATCGTCTCTCATCTTATCGGTGTTTTCTGTGGGAGGATAGTTCGCAAGAAGATCCAGGTTCTCTGCCTGCTTCAGGAGGAAGCAAAAGGAGTTCAGGTTCTCTACCTGCTTCAGGAAGAAGCAAGAGGAGTTCTGGTTCTCTGCCTACTTCAGGAGGAAGTGAAAGGAGGTCAGGTTTTATGTCTCATCGGGTTGGTGAAAAGGAGTTTTATATAGGCTTCTCCGCCTTACTGTGGGAGCAGATGAAGAGTCACTTTTGTGTTAATGCAATTCCTGGAGGGGAGGCCCCGGGGAGTGGACGTAGGTTAAGTTTATCGAACCACTATAAAATCTGGTGTGCTCTTTCTGATTATTTTCTACACTTTATTTTTCTGTTATTATCTGCTTGGGTGAAATCTGTGGTTGATCTTTTCGTTTCTGTATTTACTTATTTCCGCTGCAAATTATTGAAAAGATTTTTCCTGTTGCTCATGAATTTTTTAAATAACTAATTCACTCCCCCTCTTAGTTAGCCTCAGGACTAGTTCATCAGGGCTTAACATCCCTATCAAACTTTCAAGTGGTATCAGAGCGGTATTGAAAAATTTAAGTTTAAAAACTTTTTAATTTGATCCATAGCTAACTTTGGTAATTGTAACACTACTGAAGGTTATTCAATTACATGACCGCCATTATTTGATAACATGCCTTTTAATTTTTAAAAAACTCGCTTGTCTACTTTTCTTCAATCAATTGATTATCGCATGTGGATTGTTGTTAAGGATGGCTATGAGCCACCTTTTAGAATGATTAACAATGTTAAAACTAAATTACCTTTCACTGATTGGACTTTTGATGATCGTAACTTAGCCCAACTGAATGCCAAATGTTTGAACTATTTTTTTTGTGCCTTAAAATTTGAGGATTACATGCGTGTTTCTACTTGAACAACTGCAAAGAAATTTGGGATAGACTGTGTATTACTTATGAAGGTACAACTGAAGTCAAACAGTCTAGGCTAAACATATTGTTGCATGACTATGAACTTTTTTGCATGAAACCTAATGAATTTATTTCTAAAATGTATACGAGGTTTACTCAAATTGCCACTTCTTTGCATGCTTTAGGAAGAGAACTTACAAACTATGAAAAAGTGAACAAGATTTTGAGTTGTGTGCCTTCTTTATTTGATGCTAAGATAATTGTAATTACTGAATCAACAGATTTGAATAATTATTCTATTGACAACTTACTTGGGTCACTCATTACTTACGAGCAAGGGGTGAACAAAAGACAGCTTGATGCAGGTGAGAAGAAGAAGGTGAAAATTATGGCGCTTAAGGCCAATGATACTGACACAGATTCTTCTGGGTCTGATAGTGATGATGTTGCCTTAATCACTAGGCAATTCAAAAGCTTTCTAAGGAAGAAATATGAGAACTTTCAGAAGTGGAACAAGGGTAAGTCCAGTAAAAATTTTAAAGGCTCATCTGATACTGTTTATTTTGAATGCAGGAAGCCTGGACATATTAAGGCTGATTGTCCTACACTTAAAGTTAACCCAGGCAAGGAAATGGGTGAGGACAAACGAAAATTTAGAAAGGACATGAAGAGGATTCAAAAGGTGTTTTGGGCAGATTCTGCATCCAACTCCTTTGAGACTAAAGCTGAAGAGGAGGAAACCAACTTTTGTTTGATGGAAGATGATCATCCTGGTCAGTATGACTAGGAAGAGGTGTGTGAGCTTACTTACGAGTAATTATTTGAAGTGTCTAAAAGAATTCATGCATCGTATATGAAGCTTAAGAAAACTCATGCTAGCCTGAAACTAGAACTTCTAAATTTTCAAAAAGAGCATAAAATTTTAATTAAAGATCATTCTACTGTTGATTGCGATCACATGTCACTACTTGATGAATTCGATGAGTTGAACAAAAAGTATTCTGATTTAATTATTGAGTATGATCTGTTAAAAAGATCGCATTCTGAATTAAAAGCTACATTTAAATAATTAGAAACTCATGCATCTGATTTAGATAGTAGCGAACACCATCTGAAATTTAAAATTACAAGTTTGAAAAAGAAAAATGAATTTTTGAGTGTAAAAATCAGTGCTTTTGAGAAAAATAAAATTCCACCTACTTTTACACAATTTTATGCACCTCCACCTTTTGAAGAATCTTTTTCAAAATCATCAAAGCATGTTTCATCAAACCTAAGAAGAGGCACTATCACACATGTAGATTAGTTAACCATTTTCCTGGTGTTAGATATTTTTCTTGTGGCATGTTAGGACACATCTCCCACACCTGCACTATTCACCGTAGTACACATTGGGTGTGGAGGCCCAAATTGCCTGATTCACAGCACAGCACACATGCATTGCTTTCTTCTTTTCATAAGAAGAAACCCAAACCTATTTTGGTTCCTAAATCTAACATTTGATGATTTTGTAGGTGTGCTCTCACACAAGACCTCGTGGGAGTATGTGGTACCTAGATAGCAGATGTTCAAGACACATGACTGGAGATACAAATTAGTTCATTTCATTGGAGGCCAGGGCTGGAGGCAAGGTTACACTTAGAGACAACACCACCAGGAGGGTGGTAGGTTCAGGTATAATTGGTGATTCAAAGAATTTTATGATTGATAATATTTTTCTTGTAGATGGATTAAAACACAACCTGCTGAGCATCAGTTAGCTCTGTGAAAAAGGATACAACATCAAATTCCTACCCACTTGCTGCATTTTAAGCTTAAATGAAAAAATTATTTTGTAGGGATAAAGGATTAATAATTTCTACATGCTATATGTAAGTTCCTTTAAAGCTGATATTTTAATTTGCTTAAAAACTACTGCTGATGAGTCTTGGTTGTGGCACAAGAGATTATGTCATGCTAGTATAAAAACCCTTAGGAGAGTCACCCAAAAGGACTTAGTTAGAGGTGTCCCCAAGCTTAAGTTCACTAAGTACCACCTGTGTGATGCTTGTCAAATTAGGGAAGCAAGTCCAGTCCTCCTTTCACTCTATTAAGGATATTAGCACCTCTAGACCTTTAGAAGTCCTTCATATGGATCTATTTGGATCCATTAGCATTGCTAGCTTAGGGATGAAAAATTATGGTTTTATGATTACTCAAGATTCACTTGGATTAAATTTCTATCACATAAATCTGAGTCATTTGATGAATTTAAGTCCTTCTCCACTTGGATTCAGAGGAAGTTAGGTTGTGAGATCTTGACTATTCATAGTGATCATAGTGGCGAGTTTAAAAATATGAAGTTTGGAACTTTCTGTGAGGAGCAAGGGACTAGTCGTAATTTTTTAGCTCCTAGGACCCCTTAGCAGAATGGGGTAGCTGAAAGGAAGAACAGGACCTTAGTGGAAGCTGCTAGAGCCATGCTTGCTGAGTATTCACTTCCAAAATACTTTTGGGCTGAAGCGGTGAACACTGCCTATTATGTGCTGAACATGGTGAATGTTAGATCCAATCTAAAGAAGAGACCTTATGAGATCATTAAGGGTAGAACTCCAAACCTGTCCCACCTCCATGTCTTTAGCTGTAAGGTTTTCATTCCGAATAATGGGAAATCATCCTTAGGAAAGTTTGACCCCAAATCTGATGAAAGAGTGTTCCTAGGCTATTCTAGTGTGGGGAAATCCTTTAGGGTGTTTAATAAGAAGACTTTCATGGTGGAAGAGACAACTCATGTGGTGTTTGATAAATCTGATCCTAAGGTGACTAGAGTTGAGGTAGAAGAAGAGGTAGGGGAGACTACCCAAGGGGTTGAAAATGCAAATCTAGAGGAAAGGGTAGATCCTCAAAACACTTTGCCTAGAAATTAGATATATTCTTCGAGTCATCCTAAAGAACTGATCTTAGGAGACCCTTCTGAGGGTGTTAGGACTAGCCATGGACTTAGGAAGGAAGTAAACCACTCTACCTTTATCTCAATGACTGAACCCACTAACATCAATCAAACCCTTTCTGATGAGTTTTGGATCTTAGCTGTGCAAGAGGAATTGAATCAATTTGTAAGGAACGATGTTTAGGAGCTAGTAGAAAGACCTAGAAATCAAAGTATAGTGGGAACCAAGTGGGTCATTAAGAATAAAATGAATGATTCTGGTGTGGTGGTTATGAATAAGGTAAGATTGGTGGCTAAGGGGTATAATCAGATTAAAGGGATTGATTTTGAGGAGACCTTTTCCCCTGTAGCTAGATTGGAAGCCATTAGGGTGCTACTAGCCTTTGCATGTTATAAGGGATTTAAGCTGTTTCAAATGGATGTCAAGAGTGCCTTTTTAAATGGGGTAATAAAAGAGGATATTTTTGTAGAATAACCCCTAGGTTTTGAGAGTTCCCAATATCCAAATCATATTTACAAATTAAAAAATGCCTTATATGGATTGAAACATGCACCTAGAGCTTGGTATGAGAGGCTTAGCACATTCCTGTTAGAAAGAGAGTTTGTTAAGGGGAGCGTAAACACCACACTTTTTCTGAGGAGAGTAGGGGATGATTTACTCATTTTCCAGATCTATGTTGATGATATAATTTTTGGATCTTATGATAAATATTTATGTGATCAATTTTTTAAAATAATGAGTAAGGAGTTTGAGATGAGTATGATGGGAGAATTGTCTTATTTTTTGGGGTTTAGCATAAGGCAAATGGATGATGGAACCTTTCTCAATCAATCTAAATACACTATGGATATTTTGAAGAAATATGAAATGGATAAAGCCAAGCCAATGAACACTCCCATGAGCTCCTCTATTCACTTAGATACGGATTCAAGTGGAAAATCTGTTGATCAGAAGAAGTATAGAGGAATAATTGGATCACTGATTTACCTGACTGCTAGCCGACCTGATATTATATTTAGAGTTTATCTTTGTGCTAGGTTTCAAGCTGATCCTAAAGAGTCCCCCCGAACTGCTGTTAAGAGAATTCTTAGATATCTTTTAGGGACCCCAAACCTAGGAATCTGGTACCCTAGGCACAACACCTCTTTTGATATTATTGGATATTCTGATTCTGACTTTGCAGGGTGTAGGGTGGATAGAAAGAGCACTTCTGGAACTTTTCAATTCATAGGACAGTCTTTAGTTTCCTGGTCCAGCAGAAAATAGAACTCAGTTGCTCTTTCCACTGCTGAAACTGAGAATATTGCCTTAGGAAGTTGTGTGGCCCAAGTTCTTTGGTTGAAGCAACAAGTCTTGGATTTAGGATTACCTGTGGGCATAATTTCTGTTCTATGTGATAATACTAGTGTCATCTGCATTTCTAAGAATCCAATCTAACATTCTAGAACCAAACATATTGATATAAGGCATAACTTCATTAGGGACCATGTTCAAAAGGGGACATTGAGCTACAACATGTAGCAACTAAAAATTAGCTGGCTGATATATTTACTAAACCACTGGCCTTTGACTCATTAAGCATTTTGAGGACCAGATTAGGTGTGATTGACATAAATGCTTGATTCTGATGACTACTGATTTCTGATTTGTCTATTTTTTTTTATTCTGTTTCTATTATTTAGTTGTTTGATTTGATTATCTATTTTCTATTGATTTTTATTTTTTTGCTGATTTTTATTTTAATCTTATTGTTAGCTTAATTCGAATATTTATTTTGATGCGATTTCCTACTTGGTTTTGACTTACTATTTTATGCATTTCAAAATCCGATCACTGCTCACTATTGTTGATAAACTGGATTTGTGACTGAAAATTTTGCCTTAATTTTTGGTTTGGAAGCTTGCAAGCAGTGATTGATTCCACTGGATCTATTAAAGGGAAGAAATATTGATGATTGTTTCTCTTCCTCTAACTCCTTTAATGATGTATTGTTTCTTTTGGATAAAAATCTTCTTCAAAATTAAAAAGTTCATTTTTTAAATTGAGATCTATTTTATCTTCCTACAGTAATCTACCTCATATGAATAGTGTTTTCAAAGTTTTGAGTCATTGTTATGATTTTTTGAACCAAGTGATTGCACTTATCATACGATGTATGGTTTTTATTTTATGAATTACTCTTCCTTATTGTAGAGAGTGAGCTTTGTCATCTCTTATGTCTGGAGGGTAATTTTACAGCTGGGATTCTTTAATAATTTTGAGAGGGAGAAAGCCTACAAACGATGCGCAAAGAGTGCCAAAATGAAAGAGGCACAAAATTAGCCCAAACTGAAAAGATGCGTAATGCCGCCAAAAAAAATTGAAAGAATACACAAAGTGTATCAAAAATTAAAAGATGCGCATAGCACCAAATAAATGGAAAAAAGGGGCACAAAATTAACCGACAAAGAAATAGGCTTTCTTCCCTTTCAAATCTTTAAATGTCTTAGAAAAATCTATGTATCCTTAATATTTTCAAAAGCTTGAGATGAAAAATCATGATTTCTGATTTCTTACTTTGTAATACTATTATATCATATATTTTTTTGGAATGAGGCTTGAAATGATCTCTTTTTGAATCTAATTTCTTTCTTCTGAATTAGATTTTTTTTTTGAAATGAATGTGCATCTATAAGGTATCCGAGGTGGGAGTTAAAAAAGTTAATTTTCTAACCTTTCTGGATTTCAGCGCTGTCGATCATCTTCTTATTGGTTTTTAGATTCAAAATCAAGAGAAAATTCTAATTTACTGGAGAGATTGATTCAAAAAAAAATTATTGTTTTTTGTGTGTTTTTGTGTTTCTCATTTCGAGTTTTATTTACTCACCTTTTATTTTTCATTTTATTGAATGTATTTTTGAGATCCCTGATCTTTCACCTCCATCCTCAGCCACCATCTCCTCCTCCTTCTGATCAGGATCCGCCTCCTTTTTAGCTTTGTGTTTTGTGTTGTTTTTGGCTTATATTATTGTATCTGTTCCTCCTCCTTTTTATGTGTGAAAAAGGGAGTTCGTGTTTTGAGTGACTAGTAGTTTCAAGTAATGTTCTAGTTGTCTTTTGTATTGCTCTTATTTTATAGTTGTTCTCCTTATTATATTTTCTATTTAGTGAATTTTGAAATGATATTTGTCTTTCGTATGTGCATTGAGTACTCCTGTCTATTTGATTTGAATCTACTTAACAAATATTTGCCATCATCAAACAGGGGGAGATTGTTACAAATCTAGTTTTAAAGATTATAATTTTGATGATAACAAACATTTATGTCTTTGGTTGCCTGTTTAATCTTTCAGGTACACAGGTTTAGTTACAAGTTCAAGCCAGTCCAAGCTTAAGTCAGTCTATTTTGAAATCTAGATCCAGTGTATTTTTTTATCTTTATTGAGTAAAATGCTATGTAACTGATCCCCTAGCTAAGTAACCTTGCACACACACACTCAGGGGAAAGCTTGAGTGAATTAGAGTTTCTGTTCATTTTTTCTTCAGATCATCCTAGACGATATTCACATCATCCTGGACGATCCAGTGAAAATAAAAACCCTAATTAAGGCGACCAAGTTAAGTCTGTCTGATTAAGCTAATCGTCCTGGACGATCCATCCATCGTATGGGACGATAGGCTCAAATTAGAAATTCTCAGCCGCCAGATCAAGTTAGGCAAGTTTTATTTTTAGAGATTTGATATGATCATCCTGGATAATACATGTATTATCCTGGATTATCCATTACAAATATGCCTAAATTAGTGTGGTAATTAAGGAAAGTAATTAAGGTCTGATTAATTCTATCATATCGTCCTAGACGATCGCAGGATCGTACGGGATGATGTGTTAAAAATCTTGACCATCCAGCATGTTTTACCTGTAGGTCCAAAGCGGTGATCAGGATGATTTTAGCACTTTTTGAACTAATCATATAGGATGATAGAAATATCATCCTATATGATCAAGTCATTTTGAGATCGTCCAGCACAAGTTCCCCTAGGTGACCAGAGCGGTCTTCTGGACAAAATTCTTGATTTACACTAATTATCCTGGACGATTGCAGAGTTGTACGTGATGATCTGAACAACTTTTTCTACTAATCGTCAAGAAGAACCAGATTATTCAAGCTGATACATGTGATTTTGAACTGATCGTACAGGATGATCCATCGATCTCCCTTGACGATATTGGCCAAACAGTTGAGATTTAGGGCAAATTTTGAGCCCTCCTATAAAAGATCTTTTTCTTCTAACAAGAAAAATCTTTTGCCACTTTTCTTTCTAGAGAAATCTTGAGAGAGAGAGAGAGCTTGGGAGAGAGAGAGAGAGGATCTTATGAGGGGGAGTTTGTAAGGGATTCATAAAGGTTACTTCAAGCAAGGTTCAGAGTCATCTTCTCCGTTCGTCGTCTCTCATCTTGTCAGTGTTTTTTGTGGAGGATCGTTCGCAAGAAGATCCGGGTTCTCTGCCCACTTCAAGAGGAAGCGAAAGGAGTTCAAGTTCTCTGCCTACTTTAGGAAGAAGTGAAAGGAGTTTGGGTTCTCTTCCTGCTTCAGGAGGAAGCAAAAGGAGTTCAGGTTCTCTGCCTCACCAGGTTGGTGGAAAGGAGTTTTATATAGGCTTCTCCGCCTTGCTGTGGGAGCAAAAGGGGAGTCACTTTTGTGTTAGTGCAATACCCGGAGGGGAGGCTCTGGGGAGTGGACGTAGGTCAAGTTGACCGAACCACTATAAAATTTAGTGTGCTCTTTCTAATTATTTTCTGTACTTTTTTTGTTATTATCTACTTGGGTGAAATCTATGGTTGATCTTTTCATTTCTGTATTTACTTATTTTCACTATAAATTATCAAAAAGATTTTTCCTGTTGCTCACGAATTTTTTAAATAACCAATTCACCCCCTATATTGGTTAGCCTCAGACTAGTTCGTCAGGGCTTAACATCCCTATCGAACTTTCACAAAGTATATAAAATTACATCTGACATAATTTGCTTTAAGTGCAGGAAATCAGGTCATCTCCGAGCTGATAACCCCAATATAAAGACTTATCAAACCAAGGAGAAGGGCGAGGAAAAATTAAAGTACAAGAAGGGAAAAATAAAGACACAAAAAGTATTTTGGGCTAACTGTGCTTCAGAATCATCAGAAGAAGAAGTAGTGGAGGAGGTAACGAATTTTTGTCTTATGACTAACGATAACCTTGATCAATCAGATCAAGATGAGGTATGTCAACTTTCTTATGATGAACTGTTAGTTATTTCTGAAAAGATTCATAATTCGTATAAAAAATTAAAGAAAATGCATGCTAGTACACTAATTTTAATACTTTACAAACTAAGCATGCTAGTTTAGTTAAAGAACATTCTGACTCTGATAGAGATCACTTGTCCCTGCTTGATGAATTTGATGTTTTAAACAAAAAGCATATTGAATTAACTACACACATGATTCCTTGAAATCATCACATGTTGAACTAGAAAATACATTTAAGGAATTAGAAGAACTTGCATCCGAGCTAAATAGTAGTGAGCATGCATTGAAATTCAAAATTGCAAGTCTTAAGAAAGAAAATAAATTTCTAAATATAAAAATTCATGCATTTGAAAATAATAAAACACCTCCTACATTTGTTGAATTTTATAAACCTCCACCATGTGAAGAATCTCATTCAAAATCATCAAAGCATGCTCCATCCCAACCTAGGAAGAGGCACTATCACCCTCATAGATTAGAGAACCCATTTCCTGGTGTTAGGTGTTATTCTTGTGACATGCTGGTCATATAGCCCGCACTTGCACAATTCACTATAGGACACATCTAGTGTGGAGACCTAAGTTGTATTCATCACAGCATAACATGCATTCATCATATTAATTCAAGCATAAGGAGGAACCCAAACTCACTTGGGTTCCCAAAATGAATCTTTGGTAGACATTGGTGGGATGCTCTCATAAAAGATCTAGTGAGAGCATGTGGTACCTGAACAGTGGCTGCTCAAGACATATGACTGGAGATGTGAAATCGTTCATGACACTGGAGGCTAGGTCAGGTGGCAAGATGACCCTAGGAGACAACACCACCAAGAAAGTGGTGGGCTCAGGTATCATTGGAAATTCTAAAAATTTTATAATTGAAAATATTTTGTTAGTTGATGTTTAAAGCATAATCTTTTTAAGTATTAGTCAACTATGTAACAAGGGTTTTGATATAAAGTTTCTTTCTAATAAATGTATGATTAGCTTAGATGATAAGCTTATGTTAGAAGAAAAATGGATAAATAATATTTATATGTTGGACCTGAATTATATTGAAAACTTAAATCCTCTATGTTTGAAAATATTAGCTGATGACTCTTGGCTGTGGCATAGGAGACTATACCTTGCTAGCATGAAAACACTTAGGAATATCAATCAGAAAGACCTAATTAGAGGCATACCTAAGTTAGACTTTACTAAGGACCACCTATGTGATGCCTGCCAACTAGGAAAATAAGTAAAATCATCATTTCTTTCAATCAAGGACATCAACACCACTAGGACACTAGAAATTCTTCATATGGACCTATTTGGACCTGTTAGTACAACTAACCTAAGAGGAAAATCTTATGGATTTATAATAATTGATAACTACTCTAGGTTTACTGGGTAAAATTCTTAGCACACAAGAATGAGTCCTTTGAAGCGTTTAGAATGTTCTCCACTTAGATTCAAAGGAAATTAGGATGTGAAATTTTAACTATCCATAGTGATCATGATGGAGAATTTGAGAATGATAAATTTGAATCATTTTGTCAAGAGATAAGAATAGAACATACTTTCTCAGCCCCTAGGACCCCTCAGCAAAATCAAATAGCTGAGAGAAAGAATAGAACCTTGGTTGAAGCTACTAGGGCAATGTTAACTGAATATACTCTTCCTAGATACTTTTGGGCAGAAGTAATGAATACCACTTGTTATGTTTTAAATAGGGTAAATATTAGATCGAATTTGAATAAGATACCCTATGAACTGCTTAAGGGTAGGACACCTAATCTTTCTCACTTACATGTTTTTGGTTGCAAATACTTTATCTTAATCAATGGTAAGCCACCCTTAGGAAAGCTTGATGCTAAATCTGATGAAGGCATCTTCTTAGGCTATTCATCAGTAGGTAAAGCCTACAGAATCTTTAATAAGAGGACCCTTGTAGTACAGAATCTTTAATAAGAGGACCCTTGTAGTAGAAGAGTCTACCCATATTATATTTGATGAGTCAGATAAAACTTCTAAACCTAATCTTGAAGAAGAAGAAGTTGAGGTTACTCAGGGGTAGAAACCATTACCATAGATAATAGAGTAGAACCTCAGGAACGATTGCCTAGATATTAGAAATATTCTTCTAGTCATCCTAGAGAATTGATCCTAGGAGACCCATCAGAAGGTGTAAAAACTAGGCATGGACTTAGGAAGGAGGTTAGTCATTCTGCATTTATTTCAATGATTAAACCCACCAATATAGATCAAGCCTTGGAAGATGAATTTTGGATCCTAGCAATGCAATAAGAGTTGAACCAATTTGTTAGAAATGATGTGTGGGAATTAGTCAAGAGACCTAAGGAGCAAACTATAGTTGGAACTAAATGGGTCTTTAAAATAAGATGAATAACTCTAAAATAATAGTAAGAAATAAGGCTAAATTAGTTGCAAAGGGGTATAACCAAATTGAGGGAATAGATTTTGAGAAAACGTTTGCCCCAGTAGCCAGACTAGAAGCCATAAGGGTACTCTTAGCCTTTGCTTGCTTCAGGGGTTTCAAATTATATCAAATAGATGTTAAGAGTGCTTTCCTAAATGGGGTAATCAAAGAAGATGTTTATGTTGAGCAACCCCCTGGTTTTGAAAACCCACAATTTCCAAACCATGTGTTTAAATTGAAAAAGGCACTATACGGGTTAAAGCAAGCACCTAGAGCCTGGTATGAAAGACTTAGTACATTTCTACTAGATAGTGGCTTTATTAAGGGTAGTGTGGACACCACCCTTTTCTTAAGAAAGGTAGGAGATGAGATACTCATTTTTCAGATTTATGTGGATGACATATTATTTGGATCTTCAAAGAAAACCTTATGCGATGAATTTTCAAAAATAATGAGTGAAGAGTTCAAAATGAGTATGATAGGAGAACTTAATTACTTCCTTAATTTTAGTGTAAAGCAAATGGAAGATGGAACATTCCTTAGCCAATCTAAGTACATCAAAGATATTCTGAAAAAGTATGATGTGGACAATACTAAGGCCACGAATACTACTTTGAGTTCTAACATTTAATTAGATAAAGATCCAAATAGAAATTCAGTAGACCAGAAGAAGTATAGGGGAATAATTGGATCATTTTTTTATTAAACTACTAGTAAACCAGATAAAATATTTAGTGTATGTCTTTATGCTCGATTTCAAGTTGACCCAAAAGAATCCCACATGACTGCTGTAAAGAGAATCCTTAGATATCTAATAGGGACCCCAAACTTAAGAATTTGGTATCCTAGACACATTCCTATGTTTGAAATCTTAGGATATTCAGATTCTAATTTTATTGTGTGTAGGGTAGATAGAAAAAGCACCTCTGGTACCTGTTAATTCATAGGATAATCCTTAATTTCTTGGTCTAGTAGAAAATAAAACTTGGTAGCTCTTTCAACTGCTGAGCGGATTATATAGCAGTAGGAAGCTATGTTACTGAAGTGTTATGGTTAAAAAAATAGCTTTTAGATCATGGACTACCTATAGGAACTATCCCAATAATGTGTGACAACACTAGTGTAATTTGCATATTTAAGAATCTAATTCAGCACTCACGAACAAAATATATAGACATTAGGCATCACTTTATAAGAAATTATGTAGGCAAGAGCGATATTGAATTACACCATATTGCTACTGGAGATCACCTGGTTGACATATTCATAAAACCATTAGCTTATGACACCTTTAGCATCTTGAGAAAAAAACTGGGTGTCATAGACATTCATGTTTAATTAAAAAAAATAAAAAAAAATTATGGTTTGTGCTTCTGTGTGTATTATTTTTATAATTAAAAAAGGGGAATTTCTGATCTTTATGACACCAAAACTTTGTATTTCTATACACATTATACTGCATGAATCACTATCATACTATACGATCCATTCTGATGCACACATCACAGCCTTTAATTCGATCAACGGTCCGGATATATCTACTAGTGCACATATCATACTATACGATTCCATATCGTCTCGTATGAATCACATTATCGAACATCGTACTGTACGATTCACTGCTCATACTATATGATCAATGTGTCAGAAATGGGTAGGGATGAATTTAAACTCGGTCAGTATGATCATTATTACTATTCATACTATACGAACACATATTCATACGGTACGATTAATTTAGTCAAAAGTCATTTAGATGACTCCTCAGGATGAAAGACCTTTCTCTCTAGATCGTCTAGTATGATCCTGATCGTACTGTACGATTTGACCACTTTTTTCGATAAGTCATCCAGACAAATTGAATTCTCTGATCGTACTGTATGAACAACTATCGTGCTGTATAATTTATCAGAAATTTTATTAATTAGAGGGATTCTATGGATCATTTCACTCAAATCTCTTCCAAATTCCAAATCCCTTCAATTTTTTGATTCTATGGCTAGTGGAAGTAAACGAGGAAGACTGGTCGTGGGGAGCTCCTCCTCCTCCCAGCGGTTCGACGACCGTTTTCTCTCTACTGTAAATGAAAAATCTTACAACAAATTCAAAGAGGTGAAGATCACTCCTTCCCGTATGCTTAATCAAGCCGCTCTAAACTTTGAAGTTATGAATCTCTTAGCCACCACGACTCTCTAATTTCTTCTTACCTTGGCCTTTCCATTTCACTCTGAACTCCTCTATGAATTCCTAGCCAACCTTAAGATCGACCTAGAATACACAACACTGACTTCCTTTATCTGTAAATATAATGTCGTTATCACTAAAGATGACATAGCTGAACACATTGGACTCTCCACTGAAGGACCTCATCCCCAATCTCTACTCACTAATGATTATAATTGGACCTCAGTCAATTTGCTACTTAGAAATGTGCCCACGAATCAACACCTACCACTTATTCAAAGCCTTACTTAAAATGCTCGTGTTATACAGGACGTTCTTCGCACATCCATTATACCAAAACATGGAGACCACATACATATTACCCAATTGCTATTTGTAGTCACCTATCTCATCATGTCAGCTATAAAATTTGATGAAGCATAGATGATCCTAGACTATATTAATAACTTGTCTGCTATCCGATATCCCAGTGCCCAAAGAAAACAAAATATTGCCTTAGGACATGTCATTGGATACATCCTGGACGCAAAATATCAACTGCACTATCCTATCCCTCCAAATAATCATCCTATCTTTTACACAGACGCCTCCTTTCACATTTTTTTCCATCAAGGACATGCGTATGCTGATCCCAATTTTGATGAAGAAGAGGCTATGGCTCCTGCCGAAGGACCTCCACCACCACCCATACCACCCCTTGGACTTGCCTACCCTCAGGATGACATCATTCATCGACTTGACCGCCTGGAAACTAGACTAGATTACCACATTGATCAACAACACCACCAGCATGAAGATTATATGAGATGGTTTGGGGAACATTTTCCCTCAATCGATCACCAGTTCATGTCCCTTCATCATCACTTTCAGCCACCACCACCACCATCAGATCATGATCCCGACTTTTGAGTGCTTTTTGTTTGTTTGTGTTTTGTAGTACTTCCTTTTGAACTATTCTATTTTCCTTTACTTGTGTGCAGTGCGTTCTTCCCTTTCTGTTGCTGTCAAAAGGGGGAGAAGGTGTGATGTTATGATGCTCATATTTTGTTGTTGGTGTTTTTTATCATATTTTCTATCAATCCTATTATGTTCTATCGTTGTTTTAATTTAAAAAAGAATCTTTTTTATCCTCTAGTCTTATAAAATATATTATCTAAGTGAGGGGGAGTTAAAGAAAAAAAAACATCTATCTTGCTCATCAGGTAACAATATTTGGCATCATCAAAAAGGGGGAGATTGTTGCAATTCAGGATCCCTAGCACTTGATTTTGATGATGACAAATAATATTGACTAAATTAATATGTTCATCCCAGGAAATATAAATGTTTATTTTTATCTGTGATCACTAACATTTTAGATAATATATACATCGCTCAAGACTGCTGGAGACTCAAGAATGGGTAGACTAAGAAGTGAAAAAAATTTGTATTTTTATTTTCTTTATTTTTTATTTATAGAGTCAACCATAAAAGTATGTATGCAAAAGGGGTGACCAAGCACACACACATGGGGAGAGTTAAATTTTTTTAACTTAAATTTAAATTTTTTAAGATACATCGTACTATACGATTTTTTATCGTACTGTACGATATGGTATTTTAACTAAGGATTAATGGCTAATTCTAGATGATTAGTTTTTTAAACTAATTATACTATACAATCATGATCGTACTATATGATTTGTTTCAACCTGAAAACCCTAGCCGCCAAGACAGTTTTGGTAAGTTTTTAAATTTGATTTTTGAATTAATCGTACTATATAATTACAATTGTACTGTACGAACATTTAAAATCTTGCCAAAATTATCCCTCATAATCAGGCAATTAAATTATAATTTCTTAATTACATTTAATCATATTGTATAATGTATATCTACTATACGATGAATGGAGATAATTTTTTTGTCCTATATATCGTACCAGACCAAAACAAAATTTTTTGTACTAATCATCCCAGACGATATTTATATCATACAGGATGATGTTCTAAAAATGAACTGATTGTACTGTATGAAGAGTACAGTACGGGACGATGAATAGAGATGATTTCGTTCATTCCATGGGTCATCCCATACGAATAGTTGAAAATAAAAGGATCGTCCAGTACGATCTATGGATCATACTGCATGATGTTCACAAAATTTGAGAACTGTTCATCTGCATTCGTACTAGACGGAACTATTTTTGAACTGATTATACTGTACGATATTGGATTGTACTGTACAAATAGAATCATCAAATTGGAATTTTTAGGGTTTTTTTAAGCCTAATTAAAAAGGACTTTTCTTATTCAATTAGCAGTTATTGAGGCCATGGTTAACAGAGGAAGGAATTCTTGACAGGGAGCTTGTGGAGAGATCGAGGGTTTGTGAGAGGAAGGAGAAGGTGAGCTTGAGCGTGAGGGAGAAGGAGTGTGAAGGGATCACACGGTTGCTCCGAGCTAGCTGAACGCTTGCTCCTCATGTGGCCTTGGTGAGTCTCAAGAAGGTTCTCTAGGAAGAGAGGGCTTCAAGGTCAACATCCTTAAGGTACTCTACCATCTCCAGGAGGGAGAAAAAGGAGAAGGTTCGTTGCCGTTGCTAGGAGGGTGACATAGCATCTGGTATTCTGCCATATCGAGGAAGGTGAAAGTGAGTCTTGTAAAGTCTTCTCTGCCTTGCTGTGGGAGCAGAAGGAGAGCCAACTTTTAGTAGTGCAATACTCGGAGTGGAGGATTTCAGGGAGTGGACATAGGTCAAGTGACCGAACCACTATAAAAATCTTTGGTGTGCTTTTTCCTTAATTTTTTAAAAATACCAATTCACCCCCCCCCCCCCCCCCCCCCCCCTCCCCCCTCTTGGCGCATATCAAACTTTCAGTGAGACTATGCAAAATAGAATCTTCTATGAGATTTGAGAAGTTCTTTAATAAAAAAAATTCTTCTTAATAGTCATGATTTCATTTTCTTTCAAGATTTCAAACATTTTGGCAGGATTCTTGTACGAGGTTACACTTTTTGGTTATTCCCAAATCATATCATTATAGTTCTGTAATTTGAGAATTAAGCGGTCTTAGTTACTTCTTAAGCTTTAGATTATAAAGATTGAAGATATCAATGTGTCCATGTGCTTTGTAGATCTAGTCAGTGTGGTTAAGAATTGGTGTACTTCTTTAGATAAAAAGTGTCTTCTCTACCTTACTGGGAGTAGAAGGAGAGAGCAATAGTGGAATTCCCAAGTAAAGGACATGGGTAGTGGATGAAGACGAGTAGGCCAAACCAATAGAAATCAGTTTGTGTTTTCTTTTTTAGTTTTATTGTGATACTACTCTAATATGTGGAGTTCATTATTCACTATGATGATCATGGTATGAAATCTATGAGAAGTTGATATTTTCTTAAAATTAAAGATTATTTGGTATAGTTTCATTTTTGTCTATATAAAAAAAATATTTTTGAAATTTAAAAGCATCTTTAAATAAAGTTTTTATTTGATACAAGAATAAAAATGGAATATTTTTATTTAGAAGTTTACTTTTCAAAAGGTTTATATTCTATGTATTTAAGCTTTCAGATATTTTGTCCTTCACCCTCCCCTCAAACCCCCCAAACCCCCCCCCCCCCCCCCCCCCCCCCCCCCCCCCCCCCCTCCTTCTTTGGGTATGCCACACACTATGAATAGCCCCTTAAAGAGAACTTCACACTCGCACTAATGATAATATGTTGTTTCTCATTGTTGCCAACTTATGACTAATGTGTAATTTATTAAAAATATATATGTTCTTCATTATTGTTTCTTGATGAAAGATTTGTTTCTTTTAGTTGTGATGATGATGGATGATACATCTCTTTACATAAGATACTAGAATACAAGAGCATAATGAATTAATACTAATGATAATGTACCAATCAATTCTATTATTAATAATTTATTATAATTTTCTTCAACATTATTCTGAGATAACTATTTATACAAAGTATAACTAGATATGTTATTGTGCCTATCATTGTTCACTTTTACATTAGCTGCAATTGGCACATATTCAACTAAAATAAGCTCTTTTATCATTGTCATCTCACTACCCAAAAATATGGCTATCACATTACAAATTTTGACCTATACCGGCGGTTATAATTGCCACTTCTTTCGTTGCAGCGATTTTAAGACTGCTGCACCATCGCTATAATTGCAATGAGCTCCAATGATATTCTACAATGGTTTAAGGACTGGCAGGGTGGATTTGGCAAAGTGCTTAATTTAGCAGTGGTCATAACATGTGCAAACTTATAGATTTGCAGTGGTTATAACTGCCACAAATCTTGAAAATATGAACTAATTTATAGAATTATGATGGTTATGACCGCCATAATTCTGATATGTTGTGGCGGTTATAACTACCACAAATGACCAAAAAATTATTTTTACAAATGCAGAACCACAATGACCACTACAATCTCATATGCCCATCAACCAAATTTGATGTAGATAATGCAGCCATTATTTGATAAGGGGTGGATCTTCAATATAGTAAGCATAGTTAAAAAGCTATTAAAGAAGTGACTTACCATACACATATAGTCCAAGGTTACAAAAATAGACATCTAAAAGGAAAGAAAATTGAGCTAAGCCTTAAATTAAGAATACTTTGACAAGCATATGTCCATAAACTTAATAAAATGGAGCACATAATAAAAAGAACTTAAAAGAATAACCAAAAAAAGTCCCAATTTTATTTAAAATGGCAATCATCACTTTGCGGCAAACAAGATAAAAAACCTTTGCAGATGAATCAAAGCAAGGCTTTGCAGAAAGAAAGAATCTTGGATCTCAGTAAAATAGATAAAATAATACTACTTTCAACCAAATAATTATACAACTAAATCGAATTAGAACCACATCTAACATAAGAAAACCACATGGTCTTGACATAAAATTTTGGAAATAGAATAATTTTCTTCAAATAATTATCTAACTAGAATGGCTTCATGAAGCATCAACATCCTGACTTGCAAGAGAAAATTCTAAATAGTGCCAAAAGACAAATGCTCACAACTATACAGCTTTGACAGCTCACCTACCACTTTCATAAGTACTACAAAATTAATTACAAAAAATAGAACTATTATAGAAGTAGCCCTCAAATAGAAGGAATGGGTAAGGAGAATTCATAAACTTAACTCAAAAACGTTTGGGGTAAAGCTAGAACTGATGATGACATCTCTCCTTCCATAATTATGTCAAATGTAAATAAAAGCTGGAAAATCCTTGTAGAAAGATAAAAATGATGATGAACGTAAATTGGGTGATATTGCCCTATTATATTTATAACCTGATAAATAGCATAATTGAGAATAAAGAGTAGTAGAAAACCATCCCGATAACAAGTAAATGTATTATGGGATTGAGCTAAGCAGCTTAAGAATCATGTTTATTGGATAGTAAGTACTATATTAGGGTAGAGAACACTTTAAAAAAAAAATTAAAACTATAAATGAGACATCAAACAAAGAAATAAAGATCAAGATACATCTAGGTTAGTGGACAAGAATACAGACAAGAATACAACATTAAACCACAAAGAAATGGCTAGGTTACAACATAAGTTGAATTCCTTAACATTAAACTACAAAGAAACATCTAGGTTGTGGTAGTGATGGACATCACAACAAAGAAATGGCTTATATACAAACATTTTAAATGAAACCCTAGGTTAGTGGACAAATTGGTTGGCCAAGGAGATCAGGAAGAGCTGGACATGAGCGAACAGACTTGAGGCAATGACTCACTCTTCAATTGAATGCCAAAATCTGTGTATAAAGATGGAAAGAACGGGAAGAGGGAATCGTACTCGCTGCAAAGAAGGGTGCATATAAAAAATGAGAGAAGGGGATCGTGAAGCCAGCATCCGATCAAGTTTAAGACCTAGGGTTACGTTTCACTATTCCAGCATTTAAAATAGTAGTATTTACGCTGGTTCAAACCTTTGCAAATAGGAGCGGTTATAACCGATGCAAAACACTCATTATGGTGGCTATTTTCAAACCGCAATTAATAAGTGCTGCGAAAACTCAACTTTTTTAGTAGTGTCTTTATTTTATCTTCCAAAAGGACAACTTATATTTAGTTCTTCAAATGCACACATAGATAACCATTTTACATGTATTTATAATTATGAAATTTAATAACTAGACTTAGTGCCATGATTATTCCCTCATAAATTTTCATATAAAAAAATGTTCATTTTTCCTTTAATTATGTTAGGATTTCTAAGCTATATGAGAATAAAACTCTCACACGCATGATTAATAAGACACTTTTTTTTACATATAATAGTTTGACATCATATATGACCAATGCTCAATATTTACCACCATAAAAATAGTTTATTTACCTAGGTGTCTCGTGTGTTCAATTAGGTTTAGAATCAAGTGAGTCTAACCCTTGCATGTATGTAAATAAAGCACTCAAATTTGATGTCCTAATTCTCTATGGATTAAATGTAATATATTTACAAAGTTTTTGGTCAAATAATAACCTATGTTTGAAAATTCAATTACAATGAATGGGTGCATCAAATTGGCTAAGAAAAATTAGGGGGTATTGAGAACATTCCCTAGCATTCCCTATCCAAATTTGAGCCCAAAATGACACATGGTTAGTATATTTAATGAAAATTATTAAATCTTCAAATATAAATTACTCTCCAAGCATTTATAAAATAACGCAAATTTTTTTTTATATAAATTATATCTCATCACCCTGATTCCATAGAGCCTAATATCATGAAATTTGGTTTAGTTGTTAATTTATAGTGATATTTATAAGTTCTGGCTATTTAATTTAATTTAAAATCCTTTTTAGGTAATGATTGGCAATGGTAGTTACCATGTGGCACACATGAATTAGCTTATCAAAATGGTGGCCTTTAGTCACTTAAACAAGTTAGCATGAATCCATACTATTTGTTCGATGCAATTCTAAATCAGTGGTTGTGATCTAGTCAGACGGGCAAGGATCAATCCCATAATTTGAAATGGGTGTATCAGACAATTCATCAGACAAATTATCGATCATCTACACAAAATGGATGGTCCATATTTCATCTTTCCCTTAGACTAAATTTTCATAAGAAAATTTTTTTTACTTATTATGGAATATATATTAAACCAAACTTCATAAAACTTCCAAGGATTATTTATAATCATTTAAACTTCCATCATTTGAATTTTGAGAGCTTCATATGGCTGATTATAGAAGTTATCTCAAATCCTAGATCTAATATTAGGGTGAAATACTTATATAGCATTGGTCCCAGGGGCTATTTAATGGCTTGTTCTCCTACTTAGAGCTTGAAGAATAACTATTATGAAGGAACCACAACTAGAGGATGTCTAGATTAGAAGTTTGAAAGTATTGGAGGATGAAGCTTTAGGTGACCCTTTCCTCTCCTCACTAGCAAGCTTTCTTTGTTTTGAAAGAGTGGGGAGGTGAAGAGGGATTATCTTGGAGTAAAATGATAGCAACAATAACTATGGGAGGCTCTAGGTAGGGAGTATCACTTCTATGAGAGTTTTGCTAGGTTTGCCCTATTCCAATCCATGGAGGCTAATTTAAGGATTGAGATGGCTTAGAGTTTTTTCCTAGATGAATGCCAAGTGTCCCCGGTGGTTAGGGAGCAGAGGAGTGGCATGGAAAGTTTTTCATGAATTTAACCTATTTTGACTAAGTTGACCAAGTCAAATTAATAAAGAAAGGTCTCCCATGATCTTGAATGGTCAAAATTATGAAAATATTTAAATTTGAAATTTTGGTGAAATTGGGTTTGATTGAATTGTTGCATATCTGGGCCCAAGTATTATGATTTTAATAAAAATAAACATTATATTTTTTATTTACTATGCTATCTCCTAATAATTAAAGTTCATTGCATATCTATTTTCTCTATTGAATACAAATATTTCAGGTCCACAAGCTCACTCTCAAGCCAGCTCAAGATCAGGTAGATTAAGACTAAGTGAAGGCTATAGTTTTAATTTAAAAGCATTTTCTATCTTTCATGAGTCAATTGTAATATGGTAGATCCTGAAGCTAAGTAACCTTACACACACACACACTCAAGGGAGTTAGAGAAAATAATTTTTTCTAACTAAATCATACAAGATGATTTTTTATCATCCTGGATGATCTATTCAGCTCACAACCCTAATTAGGGCATTTGAGTCAAGTAAACCTAATTAGGTAAATCATCCTGGATGATACTTCCATCATCCTAGATGATATGCTTGAATCAAAACACCCAATCGCCAAACTCATTTAGGCAAGATTTTATAACTCACAAATTACACTAATCATACATGATGATCCTGATCATCCTGGATGATTTATATACAATCATGCCTAAGTTGATCAAGTGATTAGGAGAGTAATTAAGGTTAGATTGATCGATCATATAATCTACGACGAACATAGAATCATACTAGACGATTTCTCCTAAGTCTCCTAGATGTCCCAAACTATATGTTGGACTATAATCTTTGATATTAAACTAATTATATAGGATAATCACAACATCATTCTTGACAATCAATTATATTTCTTCATATCATCTTGACTTATCTCCAAGATATCCTGAACTATTTGATAGACAAAAGTGTATGTTTGAACTAATCGTACTGGATAATGATCACATCATCCTGGATGATCAGAACAAACTTTGTGTTCTAATCATACAGGAAACCCAGATCGTCTTGGCTAGAAGGGTTGATTTAAACTAATCATACAGGATGAATGCCATATCATCCTAGATGATATTGTTGGCAAGTTAAAAATTAGGGCACTTTTTAAGGACTCCTATTTAAGCTCTCTTAATTATTGATGTAAAAATCTTTTGTTGCTTTTCTAACCAGAGAGATCTTAGAAGAAAGGGAGAGTTTGGGATAGAGAGAGAGGATCTTGTGAGGGGGAGTTTATGAGGGGATTCACAAAGGTTGCTCAAAGTTAGGATTCGGTCATCTTCTTCGTTCTTCATCTTTGGTTCCTTGGTGGTTCTGAGGCGATGATCATCAGCATTAGATCTAGGTTCTCTGCCTACTCCAGGTGGGAGTAAAAGGATTGTCAGGTTCTCTACCTACTCCAGGAGGGAGTAAAAGAATTTTGGCTTCTCTACCTTCACTAAGAGGGTGAATAAAGATTCAAGGTTCTCTGCCTCACTAGGTTGGTGGAAAGATTTTATAAGGGCTTCTCCTTCTTATTATGGGAGAAAAAGGAGAGACACCAACTGATTTGTGCAATACTTGGAATGGGAGGTTCTGGGGAGTGGACGTAGGTCAAGTTAATCAAACCACTATAAATCTACTATATTCTTTCAACTTATTTTTTTGCATTTATTTTCACATATTTCTGTGATCTGATATATGATTGAAATATCTAATTTTGGTTATCTGCTTTCGCTTAAATTATTTGTGTTTAAAATATTTAAAAAGATAAAAAGATTTTCCATTTTTCTTAAAGAATTTTTAAAACAACTCACCCCCCCCCCTTCTGGGATAGCCTCAAGCTAGTTCTATAGGGTTTAACACCCCTCATGAACTTTTAAGTGGTATCAAAGCGAGATTTATAAAATCAAGTTTTAAAAACTTTTGAATTTCGATCAATGGTTAACATTGGTAATCATCATATTGCGGAAGTATTCAATCACACGACCACCTCTTTTTGATAATATACCTTTCAATTTTTGGAAAACTTACATGTCCACCTTTTTACAATCAATTGATTATCACATGTGGATGCCAATTAAGGAAGGTTATTCTGCACCATTTAGATTAATAAATGACATTAAAACTAAATTATCTTTTGTTGAATGGACTTTAGATGATAGAGATTTAGCACAACTAAATGCCAAATGTCTAAATTATTTCTTTTATGCATTAAAATCAGAAGATTACATGCGTGTCTCTATTTGTTCTACTGGAAAAGAAATTTGGGATAGATTATGCATAACTTATGAAGGAATAATTAAAGTTAAACAATCTAGGCTGA